>CM024563.1:22541009-23141009 GCA_014182515.1 Eucalyptus microcorys
CTAAGAAATATTTTCTTCGTCACCATTTACATTTGCTCACACTAGCCTGCGCAAGGGAATAAGTTTTATTAATTAATTACATTATGTTTGAAAATATATAGTTAATGGATGGTTCGTGGCTAGGAACTTTAACAATTGTTGTAATCGGTAGCATGCCTATTCTACTTGACCATATGGACTCATATGAAGCTTGTTAGCTATTTTGGTTCCACAACAAATGAATTTCACTAAATCATTCGAGTGCCTAGTTAGATTCCTCCCCTTAAATCCAAAATAAAAGAAGAAACATTTGAAAGTCAAAGCAATACAAATCAATGTAAGGCACAATAAAATCACAATTGAAAACCTACAAAATTTTTCTTAATACATACATACATACATACATACATACATACATACACATGTATGTATGATCCTATTAGTAAATTTCCTTCTTGAAATTTTATCAGTGTTCGAGAAATTTGGTTATACAATTCCTCAAGAGGTGGTAGAAGAGTGCATCGGTTTGATTGGCAGTAGGCTCGCTTCCTCTCCTCTCTTTTTGAGGTTTGTTTCCAATCGCACCTTCATTTGAATTGTATTTCCACTACACCATTTGGACCGTCCTAAATAATAATGATGACATAAAGTACTGTGTGGATTTTTAAAAAAGAATTGCTCAAATTGTTGCTTTAGAGACACGAGGACATGCGAGGTCGGGTGATTATCTTCATTTGCGAATGCATTAAGATTTTGCGTTGAATTTTGATCTCGTATTTTTTTAAGCCAACGAGGAAGATGATGTACACTTCACAATCACTATCTCTTCATTAGCTATGTTTATTGCGAATAAATTTCATCAATATATTTTAGTGTTATAGCCAATGCACGATCGTAGCATCAAGAGAAGGACTACTAGAAGTTATATTATGGCAATATGTGGTAGCAATCCTCGGCGTTCTCCGCGACACATCATCTCATTTTTGTGTTCATTTGCTTCCATTTTTTTTAATTTTGAAATATTTATTAATAACATCTTACTTTTGCTAATCTTGTCGAGACATTTTTTTTTTTTTTGGGTGGATCAAATCTCATCATACATTGATTGCGTTAAATTTTGGAGTTCATTTCTCCTGTAATGCATAGACATTTAAACTAGTACAGAGATATGTAGTATTTTAAGTGCAAACTACTGCAACCTTTCAGGGCGATTCCTCTTGGTAGGTGGGGCTCTGGCTAAGGCGGATCCTCCCAAGCCTTATCAACAACAACTATTTTTCTAATTAATTATCCACTTAAACTTAGACTAATGAGTTGCCACTAACATTTTATGGGCTATTAGAAACTGGGAAAGATGCGAGAGCCTACGAACCGAAGATTCACGAGTCTAGAATTTGTTATGCTACATTAATCATATCTTTGTATGATGCGATATATAGCTTGCTCCATATTTCTTCGATTTGATGTATGTGAGGACCAACTTATGTCAATGTTCATTATGAATGGGTTCGAGGTATCTCACGAGTGACGTAATACTTGACACGATGGTTAAATGCACTCTTTTAAAAGGAAAGAACTTATTGGATGGGATGGCTCTTACTCAAACCATCAAGGCTTTTGATGGCGATCTCGATGGGGAAACTCCTAAGGCTTTATCTTAAGGTCAATACATTGGAGACTCCACACTGAAAGTTTGGACATTAAGAGGTGGCAAGGAGTTTGGATAAGAGAAAATGGATGGGATGGCCAACCCTAATTCGAAGGGTACTAACACCATTGGACGCGTTCCGAGAGCCGCTAAAGTCGATGGAGATGAGGATGAGGACATGATTAGTCGTTAGTTGAGGTACTTTCTTACTAAGCTAAGTTCACTTTGGGAGAAATCCATATGGCGAGAAATGAAATGCTATAAAATTTTCACCAACTTTTGCAGCACATCAATCCCTTAATACGCCGAATACTTTTCAAAATCCTCACTATTTCCCCAAAATCCTCTATTTCCTCCTCCGTTTTAAACTTGTATTTAGGTTGACTTGTAATTTATGTTGAAGTTGTTTTATGTTGAACGTGCTTGAAGTTTATGTTGAACGTGCTTGAAGTTTATGTTGAACTTGCTTTATGTTTATGTTGCACTTAATGGTTGTAGACCTTGTGTTGAATTGATGTTTTATGAATGTCTTTGATATACAAATGGTTGCTATGTGTTTGATGATACATTCCACCTTAAGCCCTTTTTAATGTTATGACGAAAGGGGAGAATGGTAAAATCTTCATATTATATGAGATGTATTCACTTGATTTATTTTCCTTGTAGTATGTTGAGAATGGTGGTTTAACTTGAGGTTTTAAAAGTGATTTTCTTATCGTGAAAAAAGAGATTGTTGACATGATGATTCTAAAACCCACTTTTGTATATTTTAATCGCTACAAATCATTTGGATGTGTAAGTTTGTGCAGGTTATAAAGGATTAAAAAAGACCGGATCCTATTTGAAACCCTGGCCAAGTAATTGAAGATAATAGGTCAGGGTCAGCTTAGCCTTGCTCAGCTCACACCTTGTATAAATTTAATTTGCTTTACCCAATGGCCCTAAAACATCAATAATTCCCAAGAACTGCAGCTACACTACAATTTTTTTTTTTTTGGAGTAAAATATTCAAGACCTCAAGCTTTCCCAAATGCGATCACACCATAATACCAGCTCAGGATAGCAAGGGAAAACCAAACAGAGATCATAGGCAAAGGAGGATTCTTGTACTGAATTGATCTTTCCTTACCAAATTTACATGAATATACCCGTACTCGAACCTTTCAAGCTGGGAGCAATGCGGATGCGGAAAGAGCAGGAGTTTCAGCAGTTGCTGCCGCCACCCTTGACCTCGTGCTCGCAGGGCCCCAAAACAGAGCAATGACCTGAGATGTGACTGACGGACAGCAAAGAAGAAGCACATGCGATGAAGACAACGAAATGCAGAGAGAAGGATAGAGAGTCCATAGTTTTGATTGTAGCCTTGTCATGCACACTGCACAGTCACCGAGCTTCTCCAAGCTTTATTTCGAGAGACAAGCTCGCCCTATCACCAGTTCAAAGATTGAGGTCGCCATCTTACGCCGGCCACACCACATGCACAGCGATGACACCTCAGAGTAATACCGAAAATGGATTATACAAAATGAGATATAATAAAAAAATCTGATCATATAAGCAACGATTCTAGCACTGAACTCCATTCGTATGGAAGACGCAACTCAAACCAGAGAAATCAAGACGCAATTTCCAACATGAGAATCATAACACCAATTCAATAATTGAATGAGCATCGTATTCCAAATAAAGCGGTCAAAATGAGGTCTCAATAACTCAAGAATGAGTCGAGTTGATACATTACGACTTTTGGCTCAATGATTTAATAGAAACACATCCGGATCTGGTTCAAACATTTCATCAAACACGTGATACGCATTTGATAAAGGAGTTTGTACGCGAATATGAATCGACGATTCACTTTTAGATCATCACAACAACATCGGAGCAAGCTTAAATCCTTAATAGAACCTAAATCGTGGCCGATTTTCACACAAACAGTAACAATTTTACCTTGATGATGTGCGATTGCAGCCGCGATCAGCTGTTGAACTTACAAAAAGGAGTCCCGGGGGTGTCGCCGATGATGATCGGACCTGACAAAGGAGGATTAAGTGAGTGCAAGGCACTTCGAGATCTCCGAACAACAAACAGAGCAGAACAGGAGATGTGATCAGTGAAGCTCAGGAGGAGCGGCTTCAATCGGCCGCGACTTCGGCATCTTTCTGTCAATATTTCGTTTCATCTCGCCATGCAAAGAGCTCAAAGCGACCAGAGGTGGAGGCGCCTCGGTCGATGGAGATTCGAATGTTTGCAGCGGGCCGAATATTGGACTGGAGTCGGACGTCGTAGGTTCAATCGAGAGTATCCAGAAGAGTATTCTCGTTCTTGGAATCTCGATGCTTCAGTGAAGAAAGGTCCGAGAGGGAGCAGAAATCTCTTTTTTGCTCGACTTCCTCTTCGGAGAAAAGGACTGGCAGAAATCATGGTGATAGACCTGGAGCGTAGGAGGTCTAGCTTCGACTGGATTTCGCGAGCGATGGGTCGCTGGAATGGAACAGCCAAGAAAGATGATCTGAACCGCAGCGGATTTTTTTCAAAAGCTCGCCGGACGAACTCCTCCGGGAAATTGAATTGAAATTCGAACTTGAATGATCTTGGTCTGGCGGGTTGAAGTATAATGATGGATTAAGAGCATAAATTTAAGCACCTTTCCTTTTTATTTTTCATTTGTTATTTTATTCATTTGATTTTTTATATCCCCTCCTCCTCCTTTTTCTCACAGAAAAAGCAATTTTCGGCAAAAATCAAGTCTCCACACTTGATTGTACCTTTTTAACAGTAGCGGACTGGGCCGCGAGACAACAGCGTTTAAAGACTCTTCCTCCATACTGGTGGGCTCTCCTCCTCTAAGCCTTCGGACGTTGTTATGTTTGGATGCCCCAGCTACGGGGTTTGTTGTCTCTGCCGTATAATATAAATAAATAACTCATTTTGACCCCAAAAAAAAAACCAAATTTTAGAAGTTGATAGTGTTTTTTAAAAATTTTAGGATTTAGTTGTACTTTCATGACAAGTTTTTTAGGTTTTTCATTGATGTGCATTCAATAGGAAATTATGATTTTTAATGGACAATTTCAACAAATTTCAGTTGTTATTTAGACACGAAGGCCAAATTTATCACCGCAGGTAGTTATCGTGCTCAAATTTTGTGGGTAAAACATCAATTGTGTGATTATGGAATAACTACTAAAAAAAAATTATTCCCACTAGGTTAGACATCAACAATGCTACTTTGTGTAAAAATCCAGGTTCGGCGTTCGCTTGATTGAGTTTGCGAGAGGCCAATAATTAAATAGCAGGTAATTTTATTAAGCCCTTGTGTAAAAATAAAAAAAAAATGATGAATTTTAAATGATTTTAGGTTAACTTTTGTTTGCTGCATATATTCTTGCAGTTATTTGCAAAACCATGATTTGTCTCTCTAAATCCACGAATCTCACTCGCCTCCGACCTTCATTCACTCTAATCTTCATCGTCCACTCCATTTTACTTTGAATTTCTTCAAATCGAATGTAAGATTCACTTCCTTTTCACTTCGATCTTCCTCAAAATCCAACCTTTGTTCTAATTCTATTCGATTTCATTCTAAACACTCAACACCTAGCCTTGTTTCCCGAGAATCCCTCTTTCCTCAGAGTATTCCGCCCGAATACGAGCTAGGAAGAGGGCAATTTCTCAAACCGGGATCAATGACACAAAGAAAGAGAAGAGGTTGAGTGGGGTCCTCCATGAGTTGGGTTCGATGAAGCTGCACTTCCGGCAACCGAGCTTCTTTTGATAGATATAAGCAATTTGATACCAGAAGCGTGTTAAAAGATAGCAAGATAGACTTATAGTTCACGATGGTTTAAGCGATTGCGTTGGATTAAGTTTTATTTTCTAAAAATTGAGAGTTCATCCGAATGATGTTGAGTGTTACGTGGATGGGACTCTAATTATCCTTCAAGAATCGGTCTTGGATGATATTTTCTCTAATAAATCCTTAGGACAATTTGAGGATATTAACACGAGAGATGATGTATATACTAAGCAGTGAGTCATTAGTTTTATGATCTTAATGTTCAACGGTTGGATGTCATTCTATATATTTCTTCTTCGTAAGATTGTAATATATTATTTCTTTCTCCCCATTTCTTTATTGAGTGCACATATTAAGTGAAAAAAGATGCCACATTTGACATTTTCTAATAAAACGGAAGAATCAATGACTCTTAAAAGAGGTTATGCTTTAATTAGAAAAAAGATTTGGCCTTGATTTGTTTGGGGATGAGTATTGTTACTTCTTCAATATTTAGGAGAAGAAGGAATCGGAGAAAAGAAAGTTTGGGTGGAAAATGTTAGAAAGCTTTAAAATTTTTTGAGAAAAATAATACGCATGGAATTTTGAAATTTCCTCCCATAATTTTTCCTCACCCTCTCATCTCAAACATAGCAAGACATGGAACTACTGTACATCAATTTTGTTTTGGGCCTCATTAGTTCTATGAATTATCTGTACCAAAATCTTAATGTTTTAGGCGGGAACCCGATAGTCACAACTTGGTAAATTTCAAACTTCATATTCGATGAGAGACAAAAGAGAGGATTACGCGCAGTTGTCACTTCTATTCATTCAATTTATCTACGACTTTCAATCTAGTCTGAAAGAATCATGAAAATGACAAAGAAAATGTTAATGCTTAATTCATTTAACCTTTTTTTCTCTTATCTACATCTCTATTTTTAACATAACTGTTAAAGTAGGCGCACTTGGATTAGGACATCACGGGATTTCCATATTTTGAAACTGCAGAAGGTCACCTATTTGAATATAACTAAAAACATGTTAATCGTTTTGCATCCATGGCCACCCATGCATAAGCAAAAGGGCGTGGATAGTTGATAAGTCCATATTTAGAATAGTCCATAGCTCTATTAGAATGATATTAAATGTTTGTCGAGATCTAAATCAAGTGGGGAAAAAGCGTGGATTAAAATAAACTTGAAACATAAGTAATGTGTCACTAGATAACTTTTTCAAAGGCTGTAATCGTTTAAAAAGGCACAAAGAAAATCACAATTGAGAAACCCTACAAAATCTTTTCCTTATATATATATGAGCCTATTGGCAGATCTCCTGCTGGAAATTTTATCGGTGTTCAGAAATTTAGGTTAATACAATTCCTCAAGAGGTGGTAGAAGGTGCATGGTTTGATATGCTCGCTTCCTCTTATCTCCACGAGGTTTGTTTCCTATAGCACCTTCATTTAAATTGTATTTCCTACACCATTAGGACTGTCTAAATAATAATGATGATGTAAGTATTGTAGACTTTAAAATTTTGCTTAAATTGTTGCTTTGGAGACGCGAAAGGCATGCAGGTCGAGTAATTATCTTCATTTTGCGGAATGGATTTAAGGTTTTTGCATTATATTTTGATCTCGTATTTTGGAGACTTTAAAGTTTGCTTAAAGTGTCGACATGAGCTTTGGTGCTAGAATAGATCTCATCAACAAATTTTAGTGTTATAGCCAATGCATGGTCGTAGCATCAAAAGAGAGACCCGTTAGGCGCTATTTAATGGCAAGATGCGGCAGCAATTCTCAGCGTTCCCAGGTGACATATAATCAACTCATACTTTGTGTTCATTTGCTTAATTTTTTTTAATATATTTATTAATAAACATTATATTGCAAATCTTGCCATACATTGAATGTATTAAGTTTTGGAGTTCTTTCTCGCATAATGCGTGCACATTTGACTAGTACAAGAATATGCAGTGCTTTAAGTACAAATTGTCTCGACCTTCCTAAAGGTGATATTAGATACATCCTATGACCGTGCTTCCGTGTAAAATTAGCTCGAGACACGCGATACGCGTCACGTGTCCGAAATCAAACACGCAGTCAACCTTTGCTTGACACGTTTGGGACACGCGTGTCCGGCGGACGATGGAGAGGTGGAAGTGACATGAGGGAGCGAAGACGGCGGACCGGACAAGCGAGCCCGCGCGGCAAAGAATGGCCAGAGAAAGAGCGGCGAAGGGGGTCGTGTGCGGCGGGCGCGAGGACATGGCTAAGTGCTGCACTTACCAAACCAAACCAGGAGACGTGCAAAGATGGGTTTGAGGGCACTACTTGGCATTGTCAGGCGTGTCTCGAGTCTCAGGCCAAATCCTTCACTAGTCACAGACTCCTCACCATAGTCCACCCATCTTCCAGCTCCAACTCCGGCGGCGGGAGCAGCAATTTCACCAAGGTGGAGGACGCGTGCGGCCGTGCTGATCACGGGACAGCGCCAGTTCGTGATCTACGTGAAAAAGGGCGTGTACCGGGAGAACGTGGAGATCAAAGAAGAAGAAGTGGGTCGTGCGGCGAGTGGCAGGAAAGGAGAGGAAGGAGACAAATCTAGAGGAGGAGAAGAGGAAGGTCGTGCGGCGAGAGGTAAAGGAGAATGAGGCAAAGTAAAGCTAGGGTTTTAACTTTTTGTTGGGGGGGAGGGAAGTGACAGGACAGCTTGTCTGTCAATGAATAAAGTGGGGAAAATGGACGATGTGGGGAGGGAAAAAAAAAGGTGAAAAAATTTGGGGGAAAAATAGAGGAGAGGAAGTTTGGGCGAGGGGGGGGGTGGTGTGGGTGGCGTTTGGTTTGAAATAAAAGTAAGAGATTTGGGGGAGGGAAGTTTGAAAAATAAATATAAATTTAAGGATAATGAAATAAAAAAGTATAAAAATTTAATAATATTATTAAGTATAAATTAAATTTGTAAATTATTTATTTATTTATTTGTGAATTTGAATCAAATTAATTAAAAATAAAAATATTTATTTAATATTTAACGTATGTGGAATGTGTGAAATTCTCTCTTTTTGAGAAATGACGTATCGCGATGTCGTGTCGTGTCGTGTCGCGTGTGCATGTCGCCGTGTCTGTGTTACATAGGATCCATCCAAGAAAATTCAAATAGGTTGCTAGAAATGGAGAATGGTTCCCCTCAGTATATAGGGCCTATACTAAGTTTTGTACCCTTTCAAGTCCCACCAACCTTAACTTAGTTTTCATTCACAATGTTCTGAACCAAAGATTAGGTTATAGAGTCACTACCAACCTATCATGAGCAAGTTAGAAAGTTGGGTAAGATGTAAGAGCCTACGAACCAAAGACTCCGTATCCTAAAACTTGAGTATGCTAAATTAATCTAATATCATTTGAGTACCTTTCATAAAAGTTTGCATGCAATCTCTTCAATTTTTGTTTTCCTAAATCCTCTAACAGGAGGAAAGATGATAATGTATAGTGCTCGAGTAGTAAAAAATAAACGAGCAAGCAATAATAAATATTAACCATATTAATAAATAAATGGTGTAGAAAAATAAAGAACCAAACTGTATGGGTAAAATTTTATAAAGCCTTGTTATTAAAGCTCAGGATAAGACTCTTGTGAACTATAAATCGTAAACTCAATCTAAATTTTCCAAATAAATCACCGCTTAAAAAACAAATATATGAAAACTTGAGAGGTACTATATGAATACTAATAATTATTTCATAAATGAACTATGATAAATAGGAAATAAGAATCTAATTGATGCTATTTAAATGTAATGCCAAATCTGCTTCAATTCCCTTAAATACAATCTAGGTGACATTTTAGATGGAGATGCAATCTAGATGGATTGATGAAATTTTCATTAAGAAGTATGAGGATACATAAAATTTGCTTCAGAACGCAGCGAATTTGAAGGGCTAAGGGCTCGGCTATGAGGTCGACTATTCTTTCCCTCGTCCTCCTCTGTTCTCTCACTTCTGTCCGTGCGCAGAGAGAGAGAGAGAGAGAGAGGGAGGAGAGAAAGAGAGAAATGAGAGTTTCTCGTTTTCTCATCTTCGAGGAAAATGAGAAGAAAAAAAAGAGAATGTGCAGTACAGCATCGACCGGCAGCGTTTGGATTAGCCATGGTGTTTTGAGAGAATCGGCGATTTTGTACACAGACGCCCCGAGAGGGTACCGGAAGAGCCGGTGGACAGTTTCTGTGGTCCGGGGAGATCGGCGCGTCGAAGTGATCGAACCGTCCGTCCCCGTCCCGCTTGCGGAAAAATGATTGATTGCAAGGATCACTCGGTCGTCGGTTTTGTTACTGTAAGCTAAATAAAAGGAAGTGCGAAGCAGAGTATGCCGAGGACCGGACAACCACCCCATCATCATCATCGAGGATCAATGCTGTTATTATGCTGTATTCAAGCACCCCACAAAATCATTTTGTAAATCCCTATCCTTTCTTAGTAGGCAGGCTTTCCAAAAGCCCTAGGTAATAGCACAGAAAACAAAATCAATGAGATGCCGGGATAGAAAAAGCCAAGCTCCCATTCCTGGTCAACCTCCTGTCCATCGATGCCTAACAAATCGGCTTTTTCGACTCGCTGCGGAGAGGCTTGGCGTCTTACCCGTTCCACGGGGTGGTGGGTCTCTGCCGTGAGACCCAGGGGTTTCTCCCATTGCCGCGAGGCGTCTGGGGTTCCTTGGGTCATAAAAAAATTTAAAAAAATATGGTTATAAGGAAGGTCTATTCCCAGAAAGCAGTGAGACGATTGCTTATGATGTCATATCCATTGGCAGCTCTACAACTCATGTCAATCTGGACAGCTTTAAGTTATGTAATTATTTTAATCATTCAGCTCAAGAGAGCAGTGGCGTCAAGTCGTCAAACAAATCAAATCAGTTGATCAAGAGAGTAGTCACTGGAATCCTTCCAGTAAGAATAGTCCGATGTTGGGATGTAGCACAGGCCAATATAATACGATGCCTTGTGAAGAGCGCTTGAATACCACATCAAGGAAGACCCTCTTAAACTCTAGGGAATTTGCAACATGGCATAGCAGACTTTCTGAGCAGATGTGGTGGTCATGAAATTTCTTTTCCTGATCTGCAAAAGTGCACTAATGACAGATTCACGGACACAAACTTCATGTTAAAAATTCAGAAGGGCCCAGTGCATCAATTGATAGTTATACCAATAAAGTTGATGATGTTGATGTTGGTGATGAGATTCAATGAGACATTTGGTCATAGGTGAAAAGATTGGACTAGGTATTGCTTTGATTAAGTCCCTAGTTGGATAGATTCTATTCATGTCCTTACGGGTCCACATATTAGCTCAGAGCAAGACTCATGAATTCATATGTGTTGAGGTGAAATTTGTCTAGTGCTGGGAGATATGCTTTATCACCATTTTACCGCCCTAATATGTCATGGCTAGCTAGCCATGTAACAAGAAGTGCATGCCTTCTGATAGAAAGTTCTTTACGGCAATCCGATGTAAGCATAATTGCAGTAGTTATTATAGGATGTACTGCAACGTTTTCTCATTGAATTGCATTTACTGTTTATTTGTGTCAGAAATTTTTATCCCATTTCATCATATTTCAAACAGGCTCTTATGGAGAGGTCTATCATGCTTACTGGAATGGCAAGGTCGGTTTCAAATATTTCTATATTCCTACAAATCAAAAATTGGCATTGCATTAGTTAATTGAAGAGATAATTTATTTTGGCTGTGACTTATATTTGTTTGAATTTATGGAATGTGATTATATCCGTTGACTCCTTTTATATGACTACTTTTAAGCAAAGATCCTCCTTGAATTTGACATGTAGTCTTTTTAGTCAAAGAAATGACAGTTAGTACTACTTCAGTGTCCTATTTTTGTGCTAATGTTTTAGATTTTTAGACTAAGCAGCTAGTGGGTAATAGTGACATCAGATATGGTATCAAAATCTGGCATTTCAACCTGGGTTGGTGAAAAAGGCTCCAGAATTGGTACCTTGACATACGCACATGACTTGTTGGACTGGTGCCGACCATAATAACTAAATCCTCGTTGCTCATTCATGGTCTCGTCTTGCTACTCTCTGTTGTAATCAGGGTTGAAAGATTGGTCGATGGCTTCCCCACCCTTATCTAGGCAAGGCTTGCATTCGATGTCGATGGGGATCGCCAACACCACTCATGTGATAGCTATAAGTGAGATTGTGATTGTAGCCATTATTTTTCTTCAGTTTTTCTTTTGCTAAGTGCTAAGAGAGGTGGTGAGCCCGAGCAAGACAAGACTAGAGACCCTGTCTCAAGCCACATTGCCAACGGCGCTTTCTTATCATAAAGTGTCGTTCGTAGTTGCCATGCAAGCTCATTTGGACGTAAAAAACGACGGTGGCCATTGTGCCCCTCAATTAAGAGGACGTGCTTGTTTTAGGACACTTGAAAGGTGGGAACATTTGTGTCCCTCCAGGGTAATGCATACTTGCTATTTTTATGACGTTAATATAATATTTTACAGCCTCTGAGGGAATCTTTCTTGTCCTAAATAAAAGAAAATGAAAATTCTGACTTTTCTTTATCAAATTTCTTTTTATTGGGATACCAGAATTTTTAAAGTCGATTAACCCACATGACATGCGATCACTGAATTAATGTACATAAGGAATTATCAAATACTTTTTGAAAGCGTTTTTGTGTGAACAGAAATAGGAAAGTTCATGTTCATGTTTCCGAAAAGTTCAATATATCCATGACATAATCTATGAGGGATTGAATGTGGAGAAAATCTTCATTCCTTTCTCAAAACACTTTGAAAGTATCGCAATAGCAATACTTGTTAGCTTGGAGAAACATTTCATCAAGAGAGTTACGAAGCATAACCAATTTAAAGGATCACGATATCTTTGCAATGGGAACTTGTAGGAGGGAAAATTGGATAGCAAAGGAAACTTCCAAACCAATTAATGCTATGGCCAACCTTCAGTGATCGAAGAAATATGGTCTGAAATTGGTCTTTTGCTAATAGACGTTTTCAAATAATTGGTCTTGTTGCTAAAAGACATTTTAATCAACACTTAGGTCCTCAGTCAAAAAAGAATCGATACTCATGTTAGAGTCAAGGTGTTCTTACTAGATATCAATTTTTAATCGATGCTATTCTTTAGGAGCCAAGTAATCATCTCCTTCACTGGCAACTTTCAGAAGCGGTTGAATAGTATGCTTCGAATTATTTTCAACTCAACCAAAAGGCATTGTCCTCTTATGACCGTGCTTTGTAGTAATTTTGTTGGGGCTTGGTCCCACAATCTAAGACAAGTTTTGATTAACAAACAATAATTCACATGAACATGCCATAAGATTCCCCTTTCTCGCTTGCAAATGTGTGGATAGAGATTGATTTTGGCTATTTTTTCGATTTTTTCTAAAAAAATTTGCCAAATTTTTTTGACGTGGCCCCCACATATTTCTAACTTACATTGAATCAATTCGAATGGGTCTAATGGAAAAATTTGATGTAGCGCACCTCTTTTCTGTCAGAGAAGAACACATTTAGAGGTGATGTGATGACGAAGACCAGCGGTCCTCAATCGGTTTGGGTGCTCTTAAATCCTTACCTAATGCGATGTTGGGATTTTCATTTTGGTTCACTTAACCCTATGAAAATTCTATATGAGGAATCACTACTAGCTTATTAGAGTTAGCTAAAAATCAAGTGGGTATGAGAATATACCCACTTCCTATACAACCAAACATCTAACTTTACCAAACATCTAAGTTTAGGGGCTTGATTACATTAGTTATCTTATCAGTGCTCCTTCGGTACCTAAACTTGATCATTTGTCAACCAAGGGCAATCATATAAGGGCAATCATAACAAACACATTAAAAATAATAATGAAAGACAAATAAAAAAAATATAGTGCAGTAAAATAACCCAATATGAGTTGTATAAAAATATTACATGGTCTTTACCAAAAAAAAAAATATATATATATATATATTACATGGCCTTGCTATTAAATCCCATGACAACAACCCATGAGCTTAGTTTAAATTGAGTTCAATTTATTTTCTAAATGGTCAACCTTCTAAGACTAAACTAAATCAAAGGTGTCCACTAAAACATTAAACCATGCGTACACTTACTAAATGAAACTAAACAAATTCTAATTTAATTCTAATACCAAAATCTAACAAATTTTCCATTTCTTATTTTCAAGATTTTTAATTCGTTTCCTTCTCTTATTCTCAGTCCCTCCTGTGAATCAATTCTTCACTAAGATACTCCATGAATTTCAGCATTACCTCAATGAAAGCAATTGGCAACAAACATGCCCAATGATTAAGAAATCATCAACATACAAACACCGCATCACGGCTAATTAGAACAGCACTTAGATGGGGCTTCAAATGAATTCAGTCTACACCGAAAAAGGAATGACCAGCAAAGGAATAGTGATGACAGCCCATATCCAGCATGTTCAAGGCAAAACAACATGGTTATCTGTTGAAAAATTATCACCAATTCACCATGACAGTCTGCTAGGTCATCATACTCGTTCATATGATAAAAATGACATCACGATGAATCGAAATTGAGCTTCACTTAGATAAGTCAGCAAATCTAAGTTTCATTCCAGCATGATCAAACGTGACAATGGTTCTATTTCTTTCAAAATTGACATGTATTATTAACACTCATTCATTGCCCACTCATTTTATGAAGCATACGCAAGTATCAGCTATATGAATAAACGTCCAGGTTGCAAAACAGAACACAAAACGCACACCCCGATTATGAATTAATATCAAATTAAAACTTCGGTTTAATCCCTAGCTTCGATTAATCGAATGAGTTTCTGTATCCATAAAAATGCTAAGGTAAGAGATCATATTGATATAGCTTCGTCACATGCCAGAGGGGTTTTGGTAGAAGGACTGAAGAAAAGCAAATGTTAAGCAAAGGTTTCACAAATCGCTAGACATCAATTCCCCTAAAGCAATCAATAATTCCCCAAAGAACTGCAGCTATTACAATTTTTTTTTTTTTTCTTTTGGGAATCAAAATATTCAGGACCTCAAGCTTTCCAAATACGATCACACCATAAAACCAACTCAGGGTAGCAAGGGAAAACTAAAACCAGAAAGAATGGGAAAAGAAGAATTCACTTGTACAGTCGTACTGAATTGATCTTTCCTTACCAAGTTTACATGAATATAACCATACTCAAACCTTTCAAGCTGAGAACAATGCGGATGCGGAAAGAGCAGGAGTTTCACCGGTTGCTGCCGTACACCCTTGACTTCGTGCTCGCAGGGCCCCAAACACAGAGCAATAACCAAAGATGTGAATGACGGACAGCAAAGAAGAAGCACATGCAATGAAGACAACGAAATGCAGAGAAAAGGATAGAGAGTCCATACCTATGATTGTGGCCTTGTCAAGCACAGTCAATGAACTTCTCCGAGCTTCTTTTTCGAGAGACAAGCTCTCGCTCGATCACTGGTCTAAAGATCGAGGTCGCCATCGTTCGCCGGCCACACCACATACACAGTGATGACACGTCAGAGTAATACCGAAAATGGATTATACAAAATGAGATATAATAGAAAAATCTGATCATATAAGCAACGATTCTAACACTGAACTCCATTCGTATAGAAGACTCAACTCAGACCAGAGAAATCAAGACGCAATTTCCAACATGAGAATCATAACACCAATTCAATAATGAATGAGCATCGTATTCCAAATAAAGCGGTCAAAATGAGGTCTCAATAAGTCAAGAATGAGTTGAGTTGATACATTACGACTTTTGGCTCAATGATTTAATAGAAACACATCCGGATCTGGTTCGAGCATTTCATCAAACATGTGATATGCATTTCCATCAAGGAGTGTATACAAGAATATGAATCGACGATTCACTTTTATACCATCAGAACAACATCGGAACAAGCTTAAATCCTCAATAGAACCTCAATCGTGGCCGATTTTCACACAAACAGTAACAATTTTACCTTGATGATGTGCGATTGCAGTCGCGATCACCTGTTGAACTTACAAGACGGAGTCCTGGGCGAGTCGCAGATGATGATCGGACCTGATAAAGGAGGATTAAGCGAGTGCAAGGCACTTCGAGATCTCCACCAACAAACAGAGCAGAACAGGGAGATGCGATCAGTGAAGCTCGGGAGGAGCGGCTTCGATCGGCCGCGACTTCGGCATCTTTCTGTCAATACTCCGTTTCATCTCTCCGACCTGGCTGAGCTCGAAGCGACCAGAGGTGGAGGCGCCTCGGTCGATGGAGATTCGAATGTTTGCGGCGGCCGAAGATTGGAGTGGAGGCGACGTCGTAGGTTCAATCGAGAGTATCCAGAAGAGAAATCTCGTTCTTGGAGTCTCGATGCTTCAGTGAAGAAAGGTCCGAGAGGGAGCAGAAATCTCTTTTTCGCTCGACTTCCTCTCCCGCGAAAAGGACTGGGAGACTGGTAGTGATGGTGATAGACCTGGAGCGCGGGGGGTCTAGCTTCGATTGGATTTCGGGAGCGATGGGTCGCTGGAATAGAACAGCCAAGAAAGATGATCTGAATTGCGGCAGATTTTTTTAGAAGCTCGCGGGACGAATTCCTCGTGAAATTAAATTGACATTCGAACTTGAATGATCTTGGTCTGGTGGGCTGAGGTATAACGATGGATTAGAGCAATTTAAGCACCTTTTCTTTTTATTTTTCACTTGTTGTTTTATTCATTTGATTTTTATATAACCTCCTCCTTCTTTTTCACAGAAAAATCAATTTAACAGTAATTATTATGTCTCCACACTTGATTGTACCGATTTAACAAATTAAAGATGTTAATTGCGTTTTTTGAATTTCAGGACTGAGTTACTCTTTCACGACAAGTTTTAAAATTTTTAGCACACAAATCTCAAAGAATTTCAGTTACTATTTAGACGACAGAAGTCAAATTTATTGTTGCGGGTAGTTATCGTGCTCAAATTTCGTGGGTGAAACATTAATTGTGTGATTATAGAATAACTGTTAAAAAAAAATTGTTCCCACTAGGTTTGACAACAGGAGTGCTGCTAGCTTGTGCAAAAATCTAATTCAACATTCTCGCAGTTGAGTTTGCGGACACCAATAATTAAATAGTAGATAGTTTTATTAAGCCCTTGGGTAAAATAAAAATGGTGAATATTGAATGATTTTAGGTTAACTTTTGTTTGCTGCATATTCTTCATTAGTTATTAGTTATTTGTAAAACCACGATTACAAAGTAAAATTTATTAATGTAGCCTGACACTTTTATTCATTCGTCCAATTCTTTAAATAGCAAATCAAGCTATTCTCTTGCGTGCATATCATTCATCCATCTCCTAAGTGCTACTAACGTCTTACTTGCCTTTTTATCTTTTTCTCAGATACTCTTTCCGACATTGTGAGCACCTTAGATGTGCTTGATATTGACTGGTGTTAGCTTATTCTAGGATAACATGTGAACTTTATTTCTTGTAGACTCTGACTTCTCATTTTCTCTTTTCACAACCATACATGAAAATAGAAACCTGATGTGGATGATTCTAGATTTACCAAACTTGCTGATGTGATGCAATTTCCATCAGTAATGTGCTCTGTGATTTCGATGTGAATGATGATCAAAGTTTGCAGTAAAATATCATTTGCATCCTCACTAAAATTTATCGTTGTGCAGGTCTGTGATTTTGGGCTGTCATGCTTGAAGCATAATACTTTCTTGTCATTTAGCTCAACTGCTGAAACGGTAAAATTGGAAGCTTTCTTGAAAATCATTCTTGAAGAGTTTTCAAGGATGAAGAGAGAAAGATATCCAACTACATTGAAATAGGGAAAGACATTTGGATGGTTTCTACTGATAGCTTTCAGTGAAGTTAAATGGACAATTAGCAACAAAAGAGGAAAACAAAGAGAAAACAGCTGGAAACATCATGGTCATTTCGGAAGTAGACTTCTTCTCTAATGAAATCTAAATAGTCGGACAAACAAGTACACGGTGTTTCAATTTGTGAAATTAGTAAACAGTTTGCCATAGAATTACTAAACAATGCCCTAAGAGTCTGAGAGCCTTGTTTTCCAGATTTATTTTATATTTGGATTTGAAGAAACCATTCTTGATGATTCTCGAGATTTTGAGCTGTTCCTAATGTGAAGTTCTTGGTCGTGTCAGGCTGAGTGGATGGCACCAAAAGTTCTAGAACCGTTGAATGAAAAGTGAGTTGTGCATATATGAGGTAGCTTCAATTATTTTGTCCGGACTAAGTTTCTTAAGTCTGTGTCGCTTAGAGTTTGCGACAGTCAAGCCTAAGCATTGCTGTGATCATATATTATAAGGAATATTTTAAATAAAGACTTGAAGTGTAACTGTTTTAAAAAAAAGAAGACCTAAAGTAGACTTTATCTCAAATAAGGGCCTAAAATGACAAACTTAGTCCCTAATTAGAGCCTCAATTTTAAAGTCAAGCAAATCTTATTTGCAATTAGGAGTATTTTCATCTAAGGATTTTTTTGTTTTTGTTTTTCTTTTCTTTCTTTCATCGTCTTGCTTGCACCTCCTCCTCCAGTTGCATCACCTCTTTCTTGACAACTGCGTCAGACTCCTCATGCACGAGTTTGCACAAGTGCAAAACAATTTGAACAATTTAGGAAAAGAAGAAAATGGAAAGATATTCGAGAAGTCCTGCAATTTTCCAAAACTCAAATTACGTGCTTCAGTTTTGTAGCCTCCCCATCATCAAACTTCAACGTGCGTTCTCTGCATTATGCAATTTCGCGTCCTCACCAAGCACTATTCGATTTCAGCAGAAGCCGGATTGAAGTTATTGGCCACCAATCACCTTCTCCGATGATAATGAAAAACTTGAGAATGGAGAAATATCCATAAATGGGTTTTGTTTTTATTCTTTTTGCTTGTAAGAACTTATCCTAGTAATTAGAGCAATAGTTTCATGTTCTCCCAGCTAATGAAATTGGCTATGCCATGATAACTTTCACTCACAGTTTATAGGGAATGTTATGTTGGGTTTGGGTTGGATTATTCATAACATTGATAAACACAGCTTGCATTGAGGTGGAATATGCGCTTCTTGGGAGGGTCCAATTGTGTAGCACATGCTGGTTATCTACAAAGGTTGCCGAATCATTCTGACTCATAATTGAAGATATTTGCTGCCAGAAGCGATTCAAATCAGAGAGCACTCAATCTCAAAAACAGATGACTCTGGTTTCACAAATGTAGAAACAAATTTGCACCTCTAACTCTAAAATATTATGTTCATAGATTTTAGAGAGAATAATAAGATGATTAAAATGGAAAATCACTCAGAAATCTCCAAAATCGCACATTTCATTGAACGAATTGGTGCACATGAATATCATAGGGATTCCTCAAAACACCTCTAATAAATTTGGCTTAGGGACTTCAATGCAGCTTCTCGTTGAGATTGATCATAGCTTGCGTGAGGATGAATTTGAGTTCAAGCATAAGCAACGACAAGGATAGCGATCTAATGGATTACACTTCGCCATGCTTGACCACAACCACAAGATGTGGGGGTCAAACCGAGCAAAGTGTCACATCTTGGCCCACTCGTGCTCGATCTAGGGCTCGGATAGACCTCCATCTTTTCACAAAGGTATTGGAATTGCTGTTGAGGGCACTAATGGGGGAGGTTGAGGGCGTTGATGGCGAGGTTGGCAGGGAAGATAGAGATGGACTCTACAGAATGCGATCTAGAGAGCGAAGAAGGTGGAGGCACGAGAACGATGAAGAAGAGGAAAGAAATAAAAGAAGAAAGGACAAAAAAAAGGTTTTTAGACGGAAATACCCTAGCTACAATTAAGATTTGGCTGGCTTTTAAGTTGAGATTGACTAAGGCACTGCATGGCAATGTTCATGTTTCTTTGTTCTTTTGTTTTTTTGTTCCCCGTTCCTCAAAATAGAAAAGGAATAGAAATTTGTTTGGTAATGTCAATTAATTTTTCTATTATCCAAAATAGAAAAGCAGCTATGAAATAGATTTGGAACAAAAATAATAAGTAGAAACAAGTAACTTCTTATTTCCGGAAACAATTTTTATAAATAAGCCATTTTCTTTCCTTTCTTTTTTTTTTTCCTTTTCTTCTTCTTCCTCGATGTCTGCTGCCCCCCGTTGTCCCCTGTCATCCTCCATTGTCGCCCATTGCCTGCCGCTATCCTCTACTGTCGCCCGCTGCTGGTCACCGATCGCCAACAGCCGTCCGCCAGTTGCAAGCTAGAGGAGGAGAAAGAAGAAGAAGAGAGGGGGAAAAAATCTAAAAATTTTAAAAAGAAATTCTATGGCATAAAAAATGCCTTCTTATTCTTTTTCAATTCTAAGAACATATTTTTTATGTAGTTACTTAACATGTTCTTTCACTTAGAAATTGTTAAGAATAGAAATATAAAAGGACTATATCTATAAATAAATAAATAAACCAAACGCACCCTAAGTTAATAACTTCATGCTCTTATTTGAGATAATATCCACTTTAGGTTCTTTTTTTGAAAAGCATCATCATCATCTTGCATTAGTATATAAAACCCCAAATTTTGTTTGAGTTTTGAGCCTCGCACATGTTGGCTGGAGTCGAGTCCCGTTCTTTCTGCCAACACCTGGCCACGGCTGTTCAAGACGCTTCCTCAACTCCTCCTCCGACTCCCTCTCCCCGAGCCCGACATCGTTCGTTTCGTACCTCAAAGACTGCAAATCCCTCCGCGAACTCAAGCAAATCCACGCCGGGGTCATTTAACAAGAAGATATTAGACATGATGTCATGCAATGGAAGGAGACGGCACCTCGTTTTCCTTTTCAATTTTTTTTCCCGTTGACCGCGCTACTGCGACTTGTACATAGCCGGATGCTAACATTGAGTGCTGGAGTTAGTGGCCATAGCGGGTTATGGTGTCATTTAAAATTCACACATAGCTAGTGTTGCAGGGGTCGATTACGGGGGCATGACCGTGAGCTTGCAATTGTCATCGGTAGGGTCATAAGCGCGGTTGAGAGATCCGTCAAGATAAGATTTACAAGTGATCTCAATGGTGATAACCAGCATTGCTCATCCGATTGCTATGAGCGGGTTTGTGATTATGGCAATTCTTTTTCATTAATCTTTTTTCTTTTGCTGAGTGATAAGAAAGATGGTGAGGCTGAGCACGACAAGAATAGACACCCCGTCCGAGCGAAAAAAAAAACATGTAAATATCGAGCAAGAAGTGCTGTTAGTGCATTGTGGAAATTAGCTTTTAATCAACAATTAGGTCTTTGGCCAAAAACGAATGGATACAACGTCAGATTCAAGATGTTCCTCATGGAAATTAACTTTTACGTGATGGTACTTTTTAGGACTTGCGTAATCATCTTCTTTATTGGCAACTTTTGCAAGATTCATGTTGAATATGATTAAAGGGCTCCTTAGAATGAAGAGTAGTGAACTATTTAAGAACGACAGACACCTTTTCATGCCCTTGAAGAGAAGCTGGTAAAGTAAAATTCGCACCATTTTGTGAAGTTTCTCCAAGTCTGCCATGGACCTGAGCTATACTGTAATAAGCAAGAAGCAAATTAACATACAGATAGCCCAAGTACTACGAACTACATAAGAAAAGGCATTTGCACTTGCAACGAGTTTTAAAGTATGTCAACTAGTGCCCCCAGTAATATATTAGACGAATGATGACAGCTTCAACGAACTAGGACAAGAAACCCCAGACTCAACTACTCTGGACATTCTCAGGAACAGATCCTAATAAACCGGAGTACGAGAGATAAAGCAATGAAAAGATATGGCAAGGAACGATATCAAACAGGACATTTGAAGAGACTTTGGACAGCTTAAACTTCCAGAAAACGGATCTTTGTTTTCTGAACTGGGAACAGAGAAATATTATTCCAATAGTGGTCCTAGAATCAACAAATTCCTCAGCATGGATAATCAGATAACCAGGTTTCTCAATCCTACTTATAAATTTTTATGAAGAAGCAACAGGGTCAAACTCCGAATTTTGCTTTGTGACTATGTGAAGGAAATATAAAGAAGAAGATGCTTCGGACAAGATATAGATGGCTTGCATTTGTACTTCACTGAAACCAAATGCATGGAAAATGACACGTTCAAAATATGATTCAGGAGTAAATACCCCCGACCAAACACAGTTACCTTATCCCGGGACTCAGAAATAACGTTTTGCTGCACAATATCTTATTATATATTGATTATGTTAAATTGTGGACATTTGACTAGTACAGAGATATGCAGCACTTGAAGTGCAAACATGTCATGGAAATGACTATAGTGCTTTAAGTTTGTGAGCTATTTGATGTATTTTATGAACTCGTTTGAAACAATGGAAGATTCAGATTACTAGGAACTCTTAAGATGCCCAGATGACATTTTTCCATAGCTAGGAGAGTATTACTTCCTAATCCAATTAAAAAACAATTGATGGTCCATATTTGCACTTATGGAAAGAGGTAGAGGATGAAGCACCAAAAAATCAATGAATACAACTAAAACTGCAACAAGAGGACAAGCGCAGAATTCAAACTTTATCTGACAATAACAACTCGCAAGTGAGCTTTTCTTCTTCATACTAGCCATCCGATGAACATATGAAATTGCAATAGGCTTCACACCTGAGTGATCCTTAGATCATCTGCTTTTGCAGTGGATTAATCTAAAATAGGTGAATTGCGAAGCAATTAGATCACCTTCAATCAACTAGCTTACTTTCCTTACATGTCAATATTGTACTCCATCTGTGAGCAGATTGGATTTCGGATCTCTCTCTTTTTCCTAATATGTGGCTCAACCGCCAGGGGAGAGGAATGAGTAAAATGCAGGTACCATCGTGATCTGTGAATCTCAGAAAGCTGGGGCGAGGGGCTTATGAAGGAATTCTACAGTAAATTGGATCCAATGCCTTTTTCTCTCTCTTTGATGGTTTGACGATATTATAGCTTGAACTCATTGCAATTTAGAGAGACTCTTATGTCGACATGGGCGATACTACTATTGTGGTAAAAACACAGGAATATTAGAATGGCATCAAATATGTACAAAAATTTTTTCTTAGTGTCCACAAAAGTAAATCGGCAAGAAATAACATTAGAAAAGTAGCACATCATATAAAATCACCTTTCAATGAGGCCTACTCTTTTTGTCCAAGAGAGTCAAAGTTAGAAGCAGAAGAAAAAGAATGACTAAACAACACTTTATATTTAGTCTCATATTTTCCACAAGAATACAATGACCATATCACGCGATATCTAATTAATTGATTATGTACCATCAAGCCACAAATGCAGGCAAAGTAATATCTATGTATCTCTATGTTATGAACTCAAGTAAAACAACTGAACAATAGACTACTAAAGTAACTTAAGTTATGATAATTTGAGTAGGATATTACTTGCCAATCCATGTGATGATAGTACTTTGGACTCTCAAGAGCTGTGGTTCCAACTTTGTAAATAAAGTGTCCGCTAAGAAGATTGGATGAAACTAATCATCGTGGTATGGACATCCCTAATGTTTCAAAAGCAGGAGTCGATATCAACACCCTGTAAAATGAGAGAAAGACATACAAAGCTATGATAGCCATCACAATGCTCATTCAAGAATCAAGAAGGTCAATGTTTCAACAAGCCAAAACAAATTTGGATTATGCACCTGTCAAACAAACAGTCGCCATTATTTATATTTAACCAGAAAATGAACCAACACTACATCCTGCGCATTCTAAAAACAATGTCAAAGATGTTAGTATACTCCTACAAGGCATGAACAAGATCACTCTCAAGGAGGGTAAATCAGTCAATATAAACTTTAATGTTGATGCCACTGTCAATCAGAGACTGAACTATTGCTTTGATTTAGTATAGGAAGCGGTGCACACATCAACTTCCCTAACCCAGTCAGCCAAAATCCGGCCTATGGCCAAACAGGCAATTATGTCCAAGCGAGACTTGAGTACAGCTTTGATGTCCTTAGAGTTGGTACCCACAACAGCAACCTGCTTGCACGTGGCCCTGTGAGTCAATGAAGTTGAGACAAAGTGCTTGGATATAAAAACATCTAGCATGAACAGCTCCATGTAGGCTGTGGTGTGTTGTGTGAAGGACATGTGCCTATTCGAATTCTTGGACTTTTTCCCCTTTTGGTAATTGTATGGCCAGCTATTGTTATCATCCAAGTAATCTTCAACTCCAAAGAAACTTCTTGGTGCTAAATGAGGCTGTTTAGACAAATAGTGTCGAGCTTACCAGCCAACACTATCTTAGGACATGAAGGACCTAGGAGAGTACTATAGAAATTTAAAACAAAATACTAAAGTCTTAACCACTAAACATGATCACCTAAAAGCCAACATGCATACAATATCCCTACACAGTTCGATTAAGGATAGAGCAACCCCACATTCAATTGATTATCTGCTCAACCATTATGCTGCACCAATAATATTATCAAGGAAATCACAGAGAGAGGACATCGCAAACTAGTAAAAGAATCAGATATTCAATTAATTCACCTGCCCACTGTGGATACCACATGTTGGCACAAAGACACCATGTCGAGAGGCATCAACACCGCGCACTAGAACACTATTAGTGCACGGGCTGTGAAAAGCTTGCTTCAACCTCTTGCTACAGGAGATACCTTTCTAGCATCTAAAAGCAGCCACTTTGATCATAGCTGCATAAATAATTGTCTGCTAAAAGAAGATGGATGAAACTAACCCTCCTCTCATGGACATCCATAATGCTCCAAAAGCTGGAGTCGATGCAGACACCATGTAAAATTGGAGAAATATATGTGAAGCTATGATAGCCATCAAAATGCTCTTATTCAAGAATCTAGAAGGTAAATGTTTCTACAAAGCCAAAACAAAATCTGATTCTGCTATTGAAACAAATAGTCACAGTTATCTATATGTAACTGGCAAATGAACCAACACTACATTCTGCATATTCTCAATACAATGTCAAAGATGTCAGTATATTTCCATTAGGAGTAGTGCATACAAACAAGATCATGCTCAAGGAGGGAAAATCAGTCAAGATAAACTTCAGTATCGATGCCACTGTTAATCAGAGACTGAATTACTGCTCTGATTTTTCCTTCAAACTTGTCCCTCTCTCTTGGAGTATAGGAAGCAGCGCACACATCAGCTTCCCTCGCCTGGTTTGCCAAAATCTGCCTTCAGCCAAACATGCCGGTATGTCCAATCAAGACATCAACACGGCTCTAATGTCTTTAGAATTGGTACCTGCAACAGCGCCATGCTTGCTCGTGACCTTGTGAGTGAGTGAAGTAGAGACGAAGTGCTTGGAGATGACAACATCTAGCGTGAACAGCTCTATGTAGGCTATGTTGCGCTGCTTGAAGGACATGCGCTTATTTGGATTCTTGGACTTAGTGCCCTTTTGGTTAGTCCATGCCATTGTTTTCATCATCCAAATAGTCCAACTCCAGAGAAAATTTTGCCTAAAAGCCAACACTCATACAAAATATCTATACAATTCGACAAATGTTAGAGTACCCCCACATTCAATTGATTATTTGCTAAACCATTCTGCTACACCGGTACCATTATCAAGGAAATGGCATAGAGAAGACATCCCAAGCTAGCAAAAGAATGATAAATTCAATGAAGCACCTACTGTGAATACCAATGTCGGCACAAAGACACCATGTCAAGAGGCATCAACACCGTTCACTAGAATATTATTAGTGCACACAGTGCAAAAATCTTGCTTCAACATCCTACAACAGGAGACACTTTCTAGCAAATGAAAGTAGCCACTTCGATCGTAGCGAGCATGACACCTAACAGAAAGAAACGTTGTCCGTAAGACACTCATCAAATTTAACGAGAGAAGTGGGTGAGCACACAACCCCATATAACAAAACCTCACAATCTTCAAAGCTGCACTAACAGAGGCTATGCTGAACAATTCATCAAACACCTAGAATGCAAGGGTGAGTAAGTGCTCAAAAGCCCTTAATTATCGAATCGTGTGACAATTCCTTTAAAACCTAGTCGAACATTCTTTTAAGAAAGACAGACTTACTATGAGCCAATATAGAATTTAAAGAATGCAAATTTCTTCCCTTTGACACCAAATTCAGACAGACATAATTAGGCACACAGATTTACCTGTCTTGCTAAATTCAAAGTGAATTGTTTCAAGCTGATAAGGTTCGGATGGTGGTATTAAGGTCGCCCTCCCAACACCATTCATCCTCCACGTCGGAGAGGAGTACTTTATCTAGGTTCGGTGTCCTCAAGGCACCCTTGCAGAATATTTTCATCTTGGGGCACTTCATGACGACGATACGCACCAACAATGGGAATCTGAAGGTGCAATTAGTGGGGGAGAAGCTCTCAAGGCTTGGTAAATCATCCAGTGTCAACCGTTGCAGCTTGGGGAAAGAGATCTCCTCCACTCCATTTCCATCATCTGTCACCACGTCTTCCATCGCACTACAATTTCTTAGGATTAGCCCAGTAAAGTGCACCAAACTTGTCGCTGCTAAGCAAGTCCCCATATGAACTAAACCAGCGCAATCCTGTACTCCTAAAAATGTCAATCTCTGGAATGAAGTCGGGGATGGAAGTACGATCGATAAACTCGGGCACTCGTTAACCCACAGAACTTCAATTTGTTTGAGAATTTCAGCCATCAAGGAGCCATCTTTGCAAACTTGCTTCAGGTTGCACAGCTTATACAGGTCTAGTTGCCTAAGATTTCGCAGTGCCTGGAAAGGTTTTTCCATGTCAGTTAGTTCTCCACATGGAGTCACTCCCCCATGTCCAGACGAATCTTTTGGAAATATCTCCTCGAAGGAACTACATATCACAACAAGCGTTTCTAGATTGGGGAATCTGTGGAGAAGGAAGTTGGAAGGAAACGCAACATTTTCATCATGGTAGCATGCCAAAGCTAGCTTTTTGAGATTGCGGAAGACGTAATGCTGCGGTATCATCGCAACGTCCTCCCTTGATAATGTCAATCCCTCCAAGTGCAGAATGACCTGTGGGAGGGAATCCGTTTAATTAGGCCACCGAAAGTCCAATGACTAAAATGTCCTTCAATTTAGGGAAAAAAAGAGAAACACAACTTTCCGGAAGTAGATGAGCAAGCATCGATGACCATTATACGAGGGATGATTGTTGTTAGTGGTGTGCCCATTTTTATTTTATTTTATTGATGTGGTGTGGCCAATTCAATCACAATATATTTCGTGAATTTGGATAAAGAAAGTTATTAATCAATGATGCTTCAGCTATTTCAATTGTAACTAATTAAATTCAAATGGAAAAATTACATTTGCTTGTTTTAACAAATCAGGTTATTTTTATAGTTAGTGTATGTGTTTCAATAGTAAGATGTTGTATCAATGTTGCACGTTGTTTCGAACTGCAGTTCTCATATCTATTTTACTATAGATCATAAGTATCATATGGTTTCACTTTTCTATAACTTTGAGAAGAATGTATTCAAACTCAACAAATGATTGGCAAAAAAAAAAAAAAAACACAAGAAAAGAAAAGAGAATAAAAGAAAAATAGAAATCACGGGACATCTGTGAAAATGCAATAAAACAAGATAGAGATGATAGTTCAAAATCTTGATGGAAAAAAGAGTAAATAATGAAGACAAGTTGTTCATTCTTACGAAAGCAAAGTGAAACATTAGATGAACAACGAAATAAACCAAAAGTACATAGCCCCAGATAAATGGATGTTTTTAGCATTCTGTGCTATTAAAAAGGAACCTAATTCCGTGTTGGTAGATCATTGATTTAAGTGTGCTAATTTCAATTGAACGTTGTAACTTGAAAAGTGTTGGTCAACCATTAGAGTAAACGTTGGTAGATTTTAATGTAGTCGATGATCTTGAAAGTATAAACATATAATGGTACTTTTAAAGATCTATAAGATAAAAAGTTGGTTAGCGAATAATAAGATAGCAAGTAACTAAAATTAGTTTGTATTTTATAGAAAATGAATATTTTGAAAAATATTTTCTTAAAAATGATTACTTGTATCACTCAATAATAATTAGTTAATGAAAATTCTTTTCATTGTCAACGGCAATTTATATCTAAATATTTTTTTGTGGATTTTGAAAACATTTTTCATTCATTCATTTTTGTAAGCGATACAAGCAATCATTTTTCAGAAAATACTTTGCATACATTCCATTTTTCGTGAAACGAATGGAGCCTTATGTGACTAATATTGGTATACCAATCAAATTATGTTCAATAAAATCAAATCAAGTTAGTAATTTCAAGTATGTTGGTGAGCCACAGGAATAAAAGTTGGTAAATTATTAGAGTAGTTGGTGATTTTGAAGCCTATTGATAAATTCCTAACATGTGACTAGATAAGCAAGTTATTTGCATTGCTTGACAATTACCAACCATATTCAATATGTTCGAGGATGGAAATTTGTTTTGTAGCTAAGCTAGCAATATGCCAAATGAACATAATACTATTAAAAAAATAAAAATTGGTGGACAGGGTTGGTCAAATTAAATTAAATAGGTAAATCTCAGTTGTAAGATATGAGTGACTTATTAGAAGCATGACTGTCTACGTAAGTTAATTTAATAAAAAGTGTTTTTCTTCAAAATAAAAGCTAGGATCAATAGATTATATACCAAAGAATATGAGCCAGAAATAATTAATTGCAAACAATCTTTAAATTTCTAAGCAATTCACAGGTGTGGTTAGGTGAGTATCAACAAGTATGAAGTGTTTGACAATTTCAATTTCCCAGAGAAAATGACATTGCACCAAGAGTTATGAACATAAAACAATGAAGACAATAGCAAAGAGCTAGAATCATTAATAAGGGCAGTACCTTTTCAAAAGAAAAGAGTGCCGATTGGTTCTCGCTGGTTATTATACCTTGGCAGCTTTGGGATTCACAAGCAAATGAGAATGACCTCATCTTGCTGCAATGTCTCACTCGCAATTGCTTCAAAAGTGGCCATGATGAAGTATGACTATTCCTGTAGAAGCTCCTCAATTTCGGCAACTCGAGTAATCTTAGGTCGATTAATTGCAGAAAGAAGAGATCACCTGCACTCATCCCTACTCCATCATCCTCCGTGATAATATCCTCCACCCCACAATCCCGTACTAAAAGTTTTTTGAGCTGTGTCATACTTTTTGCCACCAAGCTTGGAAATAGACTTCTGAGACTCTCACACTTGATAGCCTCCATGCATTGTAAGCATCCAAAGGTAAGACCCCCTTGAGGAAGTCCACTCCACACGTGTTTCATTTTTGAGAGCCGTGTCAAAACTAATTCTTTCAATTGAAAAGTATTTGTAGAAAAAACTTCGCTAAATTCAAACTCTTGGACTCGAAATACCACTTCTAAAGATTCACAATCGGCCACGGTTATCTTCTCTAGGTTTTGAAATCTTCTGAGAATATTATAAGATGAAAATATGGATAAAAGTTTCTCACAATACTTCACTACTAGTGTCTTGAGTTTGCCAAAGGCATTTGAATCAAGATCATCAAGCCATATCTTCTCCATGTTATCCATGTGCGAGATCTTCATCGACTCCATTCTAGGAAACTCAACCTGTTATTTTTCAATTTAATTAATTAGAGCTGATTCTCTATTCCCCCAAAAAAGAGAATACTTTAATTTCGAGAACAAAGAAAATCACAATGTGGACATTATCAAAGAATAGAAATAAAAGAAGACTAGATGTATGTTATTTCTATTTAGCAAATGCCACCCTCTAAAATACATTCCCCGGTCATATAATGTTAAAGTAGAAAGCATAAATTTTTCTAATATATATCAAGCATTATGTTTCGGTAGTAGCATAACCCTAGCCTTCTTAGTTAGACAACCATGTTCATTTCGTGTATAATTTGTCTCCCATGAATCTCACATTTAGTTCATGTTAGATTTAACTCATTACAACTCTAAAAAACACAATAGCCAATATACCGACCCATTTCTTTTAAGTGCAAACGATAAAATAGAAACCAATTCACACAAACCAATGCTTCGTGGATCTTGCACTTCAAAAGTTTTTCGACAAAGTATAGACTTGAAGAAAACACAACAAATACCAAAGAAAAGAATCCAATAATTAAATCAAAAGATGGTAAGTGCAGGTATGTACTATTTAATTAATGTTGTACGAGATTCTCCAATCACTAGCTGATTTGTTTCTTTATATGTTTGTTATTCGACATTATCGAGACTAAGGATATTAATATTGATTTATTTCTGTTTATAGTTGATCACTATTATTAAAGTTGCCTCTAAATATAAACCAATTAAATATTTTTCTTTGGTTCTAATGATTAATTGATTTGAATCATTTGATAACTAAGTTTGCCTATTTGATGTATCTTTTTCCCCACCTGAATTGGCCCTTCTATCTCTTTCATCTCTCTTTAGTTTCTCCGTCTTTTCTTATTATATGATTTTCCTCCATTTTCAACGGATCTAAACCTAACTTTGTTCATGCTTTCGTTCAACATTAGTTGATATCGGATCTAGATTTGCTCTTCATCAATTGGTAATTGACCTAAATCTCTTTGACATTAATTGGTATTAGAACTTTGCTTTAAGTACGTATTATCGTTGTGCAACTATTCTAGACCAAAGGACAATGCTATGGTACTTATTTTAGTTGCTACACTTGCCTTTCTGATCTGATATGCTCATGAAGATATATGGCATGATGCCCATTGAAACTACAGCCACCATGCTTGCTGATTTGTAGCCACTCTTTGTTTGGTATATTTTCTCTTTGAATAATGTTGCAATATTTATTAACTCTAGTATATCGAAATTTGAAAAGAGTAAGGCCTATCGAGATTATTATGTGGACTGGTATGGCGATTATTATTATCGTTCTAATAATGTTGATTGTCAAGAGTAATCCGACTATTGTCGTGATTGTGGTTATTATAAATCCTTAATGATCTTGAAGAGGTTAAATAAATTTTAATGGTTCGAGGGAATATTTCAACAATTTTAGTGAGAATTGACTAGATTCAATCATAAACTGTAAGAAGACAAGAAAATAGTCCAAAATCAATTTGCTATTGAGCAAAACAACATGGATAAATGCACCTAATGTCTTCAAGAGTTGAATAAGGACTCTGCTTCTGGGAATAGTGAAGGGAGTGGAGTGAATTTCTACTAACTAATCTAGATGAATTTATAGAAATATCTTCTAAAATATAGTAATATTCAAAAAGTAATTTCTCTTATTGATCATTCACAAAATTGCAAATTCATAACACTAAAATTGTACTAAATTACTTAGCATGGCCTTATACTTCCAACGTGCATATCCAAATCTCTCTTTTGGGGAGATTGATTCATGACAGGATTCTTCAACCACTTGCTATTTATTTGTCTTATTTATGCTTGCTTAGTTTGAGCTCTTGTTTTAATTACCTACGATATCAGCCAAGATACAAATTTTCTTCAGTTTTGAGGATGAATTCACTGACTAATGAGTTTGCCTATTTGGTGTTTCTTCTTCCTCACCTAATTTGGCATCTCTCTCTCTCTCTCTCTCTCTCTCTCTCTCTCTCTCTGATTTTCCCTTAGATTTTATGATTTTGAACCAACCTTGCTATGCAATTTCATTCTATATTATCAATTGCTAACATACATATCATACACCTAGTAAAAAGCTCAATTTTTTTTTTTTTTTGTGTGATAGTGAATGACAGCACATTGAATCTTAGATTCCACATTAGTGCAATTGAGTTATTTACATATAATGTATGCAGAACAAAAAATATTGGCTCGTGTGGAGCGATAGTGCAGATTTGCTGAGTTCCTTTGATTAGCATTTGATTAAGCTGACTAGGTTTGACCCAAAAGTGAAAAATATTATGTTAACTACTTGTAGTTTTAGTCATAATCAAGAAATAAAGGTGCGTTGGAAGTATTAATCTTATATTTGAAATGTGGTTAGGAGTTTTAAATGTTTTTGAAAAAGCATAATCAAGTTCTTTTAGTACACAATAACTTAGATTGCCTATGCGGCAACATCAAATTGCATTTATTTGTATTAATTTATTACTTAATTACACCAACCAAAAAGTTTGGGACTCAGATTGCCCTTTTTGATAAAGGTTTAAGAGTTCACTACACCAACTGAAAAATTTATGATTTGATTGCATTTCATAAATACGTTTTAGGACCTGTGGAACGATTTTTCCATCACAATATTTACAATTGACTTCAAGTATAGTGACAAAATGACTCCTAAAAATTATTCTGGTTTAGCATCTTTAAGAACTAAAACTTTCTTTTCCTTTATTAGTACAACTTGTTCCAGTTCAGCATTTGAGTCTTTCCATTGCTTGATTAGTTTTAGAGGACAGAAAGTATATATGGCAATTTTCATCAAATTTTCCTTTTTTTACTTGTAAAATGTGGTGGTGATATGGTGATGCCACATTAAAAAGGGTGACAACAAATTTAAAAAGTACATATAAGAAAGCAAGGCGGGAGAGAGAGAAGAGGGAGGGTCTCATTGCTTTTGCATCGGTGAGGGCTGCCACCGTCCCCCATGTCACGGCTAGGGCACTCGGCACCCTCGCCAGGCCACCAACAATTGTCAAACTTGGCTCCTTGCCACCACGTGAGTGAGCACACTTGCCCTCACCCAAATTGGCAAGGGCCATTGCTTGCTCACAGTGAGGGCTGTTAGCCCTTGTCGGCAGGAAGGGAAGCAGTAATGGCGCTCCCTATGCAATCCTTCCCCCCTTGATTGGTGATCTCTCATGGGACTTTTCTTTTATTTCCAGTTTCATATTAGTGCTGATTATTTTCCTAATTTTTACCCTTTTTTTAGATTTTTTTTTTTCAAATTTTCATTGTGGCAATAGTGAAACAGCTCCCTTTGTGCTTGAGGAAGCTCCATCACCGCGCCAAAGGCCATGTAGGACTGAAAATAAGATAAAATGCAGAATTTCTCCACAAAAAATGGACAAACTTAACAACTCTTGAAATGCATGAATTGTGAAAATTTTAGAACTTAAGTACCGAACCAACACAAGTTTTAGAACTCGTAGTGTTATTAACTCTTGATCTTACATTGAACAATATTTAAATTTAAGCTGACATTTTAGCATTGTCTAGACTCTAAATTGAATTAAAAGTTCTCACTTGAAGCTCGGCCTCTAATTAATATTTGTACTTCAGCTACAATTTAGTCTAAGACTTGAAAGGAAAGGAAAAAAAATATGAAGTTTTTGAAACTTATGAAAAAGTTCTGATATGCATTTCAGTATGTTTATATAAAAGAAGTAGCTTTGAGATGTTTCTTATTTGAGGTCAAAGATTTGTAAAAAGAATTAATAAGTTATCATACGTGACCCCGCAAACCCTTACATTGTCTTAGCTCAAACCATCGGGACAACAAACTAGATACGGCATTAAAGGAGAACGAGTGCAAACCTTTTCGACGAGTAAAAGCGGTTGCTGTGTTGGAACGTTGCCTTCTAATTTTGTACGACTAGCATCTCCTAGAATCACCTTCACAGCTTTACAATCTTCAACAATAAACTCTTTCAAGGAGGGCCACTTTGAAATATACTTCGCTTGGCAGAAACTTATGAGTTTTGGCATGTTGTGAAGATAAAGTGACAAGTTGATGAACTATGATTTTATCGGTTGCTTCTTCAGGTTTCTCCTCTTCTTTGGTGACAATGTACTCCATCTCTCCACAGCCACCTAGACTAAGATATTGGAGTTGTCCCAGATTTTTTGCCATAGACATTGTAAAAAGGTTTCTCAGACGTGGGCACTTTTCAATAGTCAAAGACTCCATATAGTGAAGTAGCCTCCTCCACTTGGATGATGGAATCACATTCATTAGGTTGTGACACTGCTTCACCTTGAGGACCTTTAGACGGAAAAAGGACTCCACAAAAATTTTATCATTCCATAGTTCTTCTTGTTGAACTCCCTCGATGTGTAGCTCTTCTAACTTTGGAAATGCAAGCTACAAATGTACATAGATAAATGAAAAATACACAAAATAGCTTACGGCCCAAGCATTAAAGATAAAATAATATAACAGATAAGATAAATCGGAATATGATACCTTCTCACTAAATAGAGGACATAGCCCATCACCAGCACCACTCTCTGAACTAAAACAAATCAAATTCTCAAGGTCACCAAGCTTGAGTTTGGTTAAATGACGGAACTTGAATGTCTCTATGGTTTTCCCTTTTCCTTCTTCCGTCGCAATTATACCTCGCATGCTATTGCAACAGGAAACATCAAGCACCGCAAGTTTATCAAGAGTTTTGGCTATGGCACTTGAAAAGAGATATGGCAAACTATGACAATGCCTAAGGTTCACTTCCATCAGACTAGGAAATGCCAAGGTTACTTTGCAGTCACTCTTCAAAATGTCTCTCAGCCTTGGTAGATTTAGCAACTTCATTTTTTCTAATGAAGAGAGAACCAATGGCTTTTGCCTTTTCTTAGAGCTGAGACCTACCGGATCAAATAATGCTTCCAAGGAAGGACACCCGACCACCTCAATTTCATTCAGGCTCTGCAACCTATCGATTAATTTCAATGGAAAAATATATGACAAATTTTCACAAAGTCTAATGGTGAGGGATGCAAGTTTGCGGAAGGACTGTCCAGGGAGTTGATTGTGCCATATCCTCTTTAATTGGCACATAGACGATAGCTTCAATTCCTCCAAGCTTGGAAAAAGAACCTGCGTATAAAATTGTACATGTAGGTCGAATTTTATTAGGCCGATATTTAGGGGCAACTTTGAGAATGACCAGCAGCAAGTTAGTTTTTCCACTGCGAATTGCTAAACTTTTGGTACAAAATAATGATCCAAATGTTATTAAAATGCTTCACTGATTAGAACTAGAAGAGTGGTTAACAGAAAAGGAATGTAGATGCTTACATACCTTTTCATTGAAGAAGACAGACAAGGACATGCTAGAGCTGATATGACCAAACGTTTGTTGTAAATCTGTATCAGCTATCATCGATTGTTGCTTTCCTTCGATTGAAGAGAATGCCATCATTATTGGGCACCTAGATATCGTTAGTCTTGTTAAAGATGGACAACAAACACCGTACTTTCCATAAGAGAATGTCCTGAGATTTGGCAGATCCTGAAGAGACAAGGAGACTAATAGGGGGAACTCTGAAGTGCCAATGGTTGCAGCTTCCTCCAATTCTTCTTCTTGCACATCAATAATTTCCTCCATCAGTTGACAACTCACTATTTCTATATCTTTTATTTGCCCTAGTGCTTTAACCATGGAAGAAGAAAAAAGAAACCTCAAGTTCTCACAGCTTTGCACCTTCAATGTCCTTAAGTTTTGGAAACATAATGTTCTTCGAGGATTTTTGTTCCATATGTGTCCCAAACTTGGTAAGTCACTCAAGGCTAATTCTCTCAATTGTGATAGAATCTCGACTTCCCCACTGGCTGTCTTTCCTTCTAGGTCAAATACTTCTCGTATTAAGTGACATCTTTCCATGGTTATGGCTTCCAGACTTTGTAGCTGTATTAGCTGCGAAGGATTAAAAACCCCACACTATCTCATAATAATGCTTGTAACTAGAAATACGAATTGCATGTGAAATAATTAATAAAGGAAATAATCTCATACAATAGATTTAAAGATAATGGAAGAAAAAATGGAGTAGTGATTTTTGAATTTTACCGTATTCTTCTTTAAAATTTATAAACTTTACACTTACTTATCATTTGGCTATTATGTTCTTGAACTCCGTCAAATATGTAATAATAAGACAGAATTCATAGTCCCATAAATATTGAGGGTATTTATCCTCACATTTTGTGATTTCTACATAGATTTTCCAAATTCATGGCATAGGCTCAATTGAATATGTCGTCATCGATTATGATATTATACAATACCTCAAAGGAATTATTTTCTACCAAATAGTTATGAACTGAATTGACAAACAGAGAAAACTACTCTATTAATTGTTTTGCAGGTGTAATCTACCTTGGCATTTTATTCAAAGTATTTTTAAAAAACACGTCTCTCATCAAAAGATTGAAAGTAAAATTATTGTAAACTATGAAAGATATACTAAAGTAATCAGAAGATTTTGTTGTCCCTGTGCATAGCACTTTAGGATCCTTTGTTTGATGTCATGCAGAATATATGCCACATTGGCTGAAACTAAAAAAAATAATAATAGTAAAGTTCATCACTGTAGATCCATGGTTCCATGGTTGGCCATAAGAACCATGAATTGACCTCAACAGCACCTTATGGGCATCAAAGTCAATTTCATTAAAGGAATTAATTTACATATATAAGGACCTAAGATGCGCTTCCTTATTATTATTATTATTATTTTGATCGGTCCTTCTTTACTTCTATTCTAACTCTCAGACTTTTGACATGCCTCCTTGCAGGGCGTGAGAGCACTGGAACAAACCCCAGAGGTTGATGCGCTTCCTTATCAAAGAGTTACTTTATATGGCATATTTCATTTATAAAGCCAAGAAAATGAATTACTTAATTCAACAAATGATTTTAGTTGAGCATCATGCTTTTACGGTTTGGCTCACATGATGAACATAATTTAATAATATATAAATTCTAAAAAAAGTTTTCCACTGAATGCCAGATGTGTTTCTAATTAATACTTTCAAAAAATATTTTATTAAAAAAAGAAGAAGAAGAAATTTAAACTTGTGTAGGGCACATAAATTCTACTAGTAACATTAGAAAAGTGCTCAGAACAAAGGATAGCGGTGGATTTGATCACCACAAAAGATTCGATAGCTTACATGAAATAGAACGAAAAAATTAATTATTCCCCTAACATCTCATTAATGTATCAAGGTTACAACAACAGTTTGGCCTATTGAATATTATATTTGATTTTTTATTTATAGTCACATAATAGTTCCATCCTTTAACAAATAATAGTATAGTGGAACTTTGTATGGAATAGCAGTATAAGGGAACTTTGTATCGATCCACAATTCCACAAAGGTCCATTCATCTACCCCAACCCTTTGCAATCGTTGAAGGAAGGAAAAAGCAACTTAATCGTCTCAACCACTCTAAGGCAGATGTGCTTACGATTAAAATTGCAATTTATAATTAATTAATTTGGATGTTATATGACACAAAGTCACGGTAGTCAAATTCACCTACTGATATTTTTTTTAGTTCCTTCTTTCCCTTTAATCAATCGGATATAATAGAATTCTACCTATGTCCATTCATTATTAAATAAAGGTCATAAAAATTAATTAGATCGTATATACTTCCTTCAGTTTGTGAGTATATCCATAAATGTTTGTGTATACATATTCGATTTTTCCATTAAGCAATGATAAACTTCTAGATTATTTAAAAAAATCTGTACATCATAGGTGCTTTAACTATGTTGATAACGTAACACGAATAAAGTGAGATGTAATTAACCAATGTATAAATGTTTTTATGTGTATATGCATCACACAGCAATTCCATTTTGCAAAATTAAATTATTGTTTGTCAATTATTTTGGAAGACAAAATCTCAAAATCAAATTATTTATCCATTTTTTCTACGTTTTATTATATTCTCACATATACATGCACAAAATCTCAAAAACAAATTATGTACCTGTTGCCTGTCAAAGAAACCGACCGAATGGTCTGCGGTTTTATAGAAGCTCATTATCTTTGGCAAGTCTCGTAATATCAGCCTTCGCAAATTGCATGACTTCACCTCGATATCATCGTCTATTTCATCTTCATCTTCATCTGCTTCGACATCTGCGACAATTTGCTGCATCGAGTGGCATTTGCTTATTTCAATCTCTTCATGCTGCGATATTATTCTCTTCATAGACAAAGGAAACAAATGTTTGATTTCACCACAGTTATCCACTTTCACAATCTTTAATTTGCTGAAGGATTTTAGGGCAAGATAGCCACGACAAATCTTGTCCAAGTTGTTCAGATTCTCGAGAAACAAAGATTCCAATCTAGTAAATGCAGTGTATTGGACATTCTCTATGGAGCGAACAACATATTGAAATGAGGGGCTATTTCGTACATGAAGATGCTTCAATTCCTGAAATTCCTTGTCGCACAAATCGTGAATGCTATCGATGCCATCTTGCAATCCATCCAAGTGGAGATCTTGCGTTTTTTGTAAACATTTCGACACCCACTCTTCAAGAAAAAGACTGCCTGAATCCAGCTTGAGCTTTAAAATTCTGGATTCTGTGGATTTACCCGACCAATCCCAAATACCGCCAATTTGGATTTTATGCTTGTTTAGATTCCCAAATGGCAGATCTCTTGGCAGATAGGCAGAATGAGGGACGGCAATGTACAAAGTGCTCAACTTTTTCATATTCTTCAACTCAACCAGGCTCGCGTTGGTTTGCGGTACTTCATCCTCCGCTTCCCATTGATCAAAACTGTCTTCCATATATAGCTCTTCTAGATTAACCAACCTTTCAAGCACTCCAGGTTCAATAATTTTGAGCTTAGTGCACCCTGTCAAATTAAAAAATCTCAATTCTATTAGTTCACCTATTTCTTTGGGTAGTCGAGTGATTGCAGATCTATAGAAACTTAGGAACTGCAATCGTTTCAGCTTTCCAAGAATAGTCACATCCTCCAGATGGCAGAAATCAAGACATAGTGAATTGAGGTTTTCAAGGAACTCAATCGACGAAGGTAGAGAGGTGAAAGATAAATCAGTCAAGTCCAAGACTTGGAGCTTCTCCACAGATTCAAAAAATGACTCGGGAATTTCGAGACATGGGTTGTCATTGACTAACAGAAGCATCCTCAAGTTTGGGCAGTCCAATTTTTCAGGAAGCTCGTCAATGCCATCACAAGGGAAGGATATCGCGCTGCATTTTCTGAGCTCATCATCTGACCATTTTTGAAACCCATGATCCTTACTCCCGACCAAGGCCTTCCATTCCGTGGAAGTGGAAGTGGAAGTAATAGAGATGGCCACCTCAACAAATATGTCATGCATTTTGAGCTCTTCCATGTCATCACTATCTAATAACAAAGAAGAGTCCTGCAAGCAACGTAAATCCATAATCAACCTATCTCTAGCGTTTTCGATGGTCTTGCTGAAGTTTTTATAGAAACCTAAACCCATGCAGTACGCAAGGGACCACGTCATCGTAATACTCTTCGAGTTTAGAGCACAAACCAAGAACAATTTTTTGATCCTCTCATCTTCTAAGTTATGGTAACTTAGTTCCACTATTGGTTTTACATTTGATACGTCTATATAGGTCAAAGCATTCCTCCATGCAACCAAATCTCCGTGTTTCAGCCTTTTTGCCAATGAAACAATCAAAAGTGGTAAGCCTCCACAATTCTCAACCACTCCATCTACCAAGGGCTTAATATTAGGATCATTAACTCTATTCCCCACTATCCTCTCAAAAAGTCTCCGTGCTTCTCCATTCTCCAACTTGTCAAGTCGGAACACTTGGTCAGAGCCCATGTCAATACGTAAAACATTTTGATCTCTAGACGATAGCAATAACTTGCAACCTCTTACTTTATTATCAAATCCACAAGGGATCCCAACTTCATTCAACTCTAGCTTCTTCCACAGATTATCTAAAATTATGAGAATGTTTTTTTTAGAATCACTTTCTCACCTTGTGCGCAAAATATCTGCTCTCCCATGAGCAGTTTCCTCATTCATTATCTTTAGACCCAATGCATAAGCAATTTCTCCTTGAATTCTTCTTAGATCTAGATTGCGTGATACATTTGCTGTGGCAACCACATCAAATAGCTTCTCTTTCTTTGCTTGCCTTTCGATGTCCGCCAAAAGCTTGGACTTGCCTACCCCACCAAGTCCATACACCCCAACCACACATACTTTGTCATCAGTTATAGCCTTAATTACCTTCTCTGTGAATGAAGCCCTTGACTCCAGGACATCTTCATCATTGTCGGCATATCCAGTAGCGGGAGTGGTAGCGCTGACGATTCTTATTGGAGGATGGTCGTAGTGTACTCCCGGGAAGTTACTTTTCTTATGGAGTTCTTGAATGACTTGAGTCATCTTCTTCACCTTTTTGCCAATTGGATGACGCACCACGGGGTTGGGAAGCCACCCACGGAAGCAAGCATTTTTTGCACTTTCGCCATCTCTTAATAGGTTTTCTGCTTCCTCAGCCTCCTTCTTCACACTTTTCAGCCAATCCTTAACATCAGTGAATATAGGTTTCCTGTCATACAAGGCTTTGTCGACGGAGGATTGCACCCTTTCCCTTGCATTCTTCAGATCATTGACTTCTTTCTTGAGATCTTCAACATAGCTCTTGTAGGATAGGACATACCCAAATTGACGTCCAATGGGACCAAACAGGTACTCACCGAGTTTCGACACAAGATTTGATGCAACGGAGGTAGCAAATGCATCACACATTTTTTCTGCTTTAATTTCCAGAAATCCCTTGTTCCCCCCACCTCCCTCTTTCGTTCCTCTTGTTGTTGCCTCCTTTTATTATTTGCTTAAAGAAGTGGGCGTGAAGGAAACTGAACAAAGAAAAGAACTAATCACTCGGTGCATGAAAAGAAAGGAAGAGCAAAGTCATAAAACAATGAGAACCGTGAAACAAAACCAAAGAGGAGAGGGAGAGAGAGAGGGAGAGAGAGAGAGAGAGAGAGAGAGCCTTGAGTTTATGGAAGCAATAGTAATGTAAATAAACAGAGAGACCAAGGAATATCAGCAAGAGCAATTTAGAATCAGATTGAGGATTAAAAAAAAAAAAAGAATCAAAGAAAAGAAAGACGTCGGGCACAACGCATACTAAAAAGGAGCAGTTAATGGGAAAATTCAGTTGCTCCTTGGCTCACCGCACTCGGTGCACCGAACTAACACGTTACTGGTCTATGTGGACAATTTGCAGATGATCTTGCGAGGACAGACAACACGTTACTGATCAACCACGTGCAGTAGAAGGATAAAGAAAATATTTTTTCTATTATCCTTTTTTTTTTCTTTTTTTTTAGTTTCTTGACGATGGGGATGACTCTTCGAGGGCTTCAACAAATTTTGCAGACTCCATCACAATTCCACGCTCTCAAAGTGTTTCCGCGAGAAAGTTTAAGTGTGTTCAAATTTAGGACTTTTAATTATTGACTGATCGAATTATTTAGAACTTTTTCCCAATATTTTAAAGCTTAAAACATTTCTTTGCATTTTCATGATTTGCAAGAAATCAATAAGTACTTTTTGGAAAAAAAAAACATTTGATAGCTGTTACTTGTTGTGATGTTTGTACCATCCAGTACTCGGACTTGAGTATGGAAGAGGTTACAAACAATTATTAGAGCACAGCAGATCTTTTTAGTTTATTAAAAGAGATTTTTTTTTTTCATGGCTACATCTAAATTTGAGAAATTGTGAATTAAAGAATAAAGTCGCACCAACTGAAAGTTCAGATCTTATTACTTTATTTTACATAAAAGAAATGTGGGGCAATTACCACCTCCTCTTTAATTTGATACAAACTTCCTATTATTAATTGACCAAGATAGCCTTCTACCTTAGGAAAACAAGGTCAATCACCAATTCACCCACTTTTCTCTCTCATGTGTTCTCTTCACCTTCTATGTTTATAGTTAATTGACTAAAATATCCTTCTATGTTTGAAAATCAATTGAACATTAATCAACCATACTTTCTGTAAATTATGATGGATTAATTTTTGTAAAATTGGTAATTCTGTAATTTTTGTCCATAAACAACTTGACTTGGAATTTTTTGGTCAGAACTACTTTACTTAGATTGTTAATTCTTTAATGTAGCTTTTTCAATTCTTCTAAATTGTAACAGGATGACGTGAGGTATTTTTACACAGATCACCACTAACTCCTACTTTTTGGCTTGAGCGGAGTTTCATTTGACAAACAACTTTCACCACTACGGTTCTGTGACTTCTGTCCAACTTGCCCAGATAAATAATTGCAAATGACCATCAAACAAAGACAAACAAAAGAAGGCGACACCCAACCGTAGGTAGCCGCGCTGGCATTAGAGTCCCTTCTTCATTGCCGAGGTCGAGAGTTCGAATCCTAACGATTATTAGCGTTGTAAGTGGGGGGCCATGGTGATGGGGTCCCATGTTAGTCTCTCCCAAGGTATAGGGGCTCAGCCCTTCAGTGCCGTCCGGGCACGGGGAGTCCGTGGTGGAGTTCTCGGTTACCCAAAAAAAAAAAAACAAAACAAAAGAAGGCAACAAAAATTCAAGACTTTATGAGCGGATTTGTGATTGCGGCCATTCTTTTTCTTTATGTTGTTTCTTTTTGACGTGAGATAATAGAGATGGTGAGGCCGAGCAAGACGAGGGTAGACACCCTGTCGCGAGTGATGCTGCGAACGGCGCTTTCTCCATGGTCGCCTTTGCGGACTATGTGTTGTGGAAAAACTGATTATGTCGTCGGCTACTGGAGTCGAAAAGAGCACCAAGAGCGACGCCACGGCGGTTGCGGCCATGCTTATCTCGATGCCAGCGTGGCCACCACCGCCGGACACAGCCCCTTCCCCTCTCACTGCTTCCAGTTTCGTTTTATTCTTTTCTTTCATAGAAAACATTCTATTTTGTGTTCTAAATTATTTATTTCACTTTTTTTTAAAAACTTTTTATAATAAAAAAAAGACATGTCATCTTATATGTAAGCATATTTGTCAACTGCACGTAATTCATTTGGACGGAAAAATAATGGTCGCCATTTGTATCCCTCCGTTACAAGTGAGTGCTTTTTTAAAACATTTGAAATGCGGAGTCATTTTTGTCCATTTGATATATATCTTACAAATCCGAAATTTTCATTCAAAGAACCTTCTCGTCCTAAATAAAAGAGCACGAAAAAGTTGATTTTTCCTTATTTATTTATTTATTTATTTTGTATAAACAAGAAGTACTAAAACTTTTGAAGTTTTTAATCCAAAAAAAAAAAAAAAAAACTTTTGAAGTATGACTAATCCACGCGAAGGCATGTAAATCACCGAATTGATACCGAATCGATGTACATCGAGACTTATAAGACACTTTTTTAAAGAATTTTTTTAGGAAGAGATATAGGATAATTTGGGTTCATGGTTCTAAAAGTTGAACTAATCTGCTGCGTCACCTATTGGGTAAGTGGAAAGAACCTGAATCTCGAGCCTTTGAAAATGTATGCGGCACCATCACTGGCTAGATTGGAGACGAAAGGAGTTATGAGGCATAACCAAGTCAAAACATAATAGTAATAATTTCTTCGGTGCCCTATACATTTTCTCGCACTTGTCTGGATGATCCAATAAATTACTCATTAACTCTATGTTTGAAAATATTTAGCTGAATAGACGTTGGTAGTTAGGAACTTCCACTGTCGTTGTAAATGCTAAAGCCTATTTTATTTTACAGCATGGACTCATGCGCTTCTGTCAGTTAATTTGGCTCTTTTAACAAGAAATGCAATTTACTTAAATCATCTGTGTGCTTAGAATAATCAATTTCCTTAAATCTAAATAAGATCGCTTGAAGATCGGCAATACAAAATCAGACATTTGGAATAAAAAGGAAGTATTCAATGATTCGCGAAACAAGAGATCGTGTTTCGATTGGCCATGGTCATGTGAGGGGGAGAATATCTGGTGCACGCGTGAGGTGAGAAATGAACAAAATTCCACACGACATACTTGGAGTGAATTGAAAGTGGTCGGAGTAATTGACAATACCCTATTAACTCATAAATTTAATAAAAGAGGTGAATGTTTATTGGTAGGGAAGAGACTTAACCAAAAAGAGTGGATTATGTTCGGCGGTCAAAATTGGATGGCAAGATGACATCCTAAATAACCGGGGGTTATCAACCTCCACCCCTCATGATTATGTTTTATAATTCAATTAATGCATTAAATTAATTGGCAAATTCAAGATCTTTTTACCGGTCATGTTAAGAGAAAAAGGACCCAACTTGTTGATTCATTAGATTTAAGTTTAACTGAAGCAAAAGGTTTTTATGAACAAAATTTTGTTGGATGGTCATATCCTCGCTCTTCTATTCTCTTCCCCTTTGGAGTATCATTACTCATTAGTGATTAGGACGCTCGCACAAGCCAGCACAAAACCTAAAATGTTACCTGATATGTTATTTTAACGTATTAGATTCTTTTTTTCCGATTCATATAACAGAATAGAATGTCAAAAAGTTACATTTATCATATTTAAATTTTTTTCATTTCTTCTTTCATCACTTGTCAAGTGAGGTTGTGAGGTAGATGGAGCCTCAAAAAGTTGTGTCCTATTTTGTTAGATAATGCAGTCATGTGCTAAGCATAATAAAATACGAGCATCAAGTCAAGAAGATATACAATATGTTACAATTTATAATTTACTAGTTTGTTATCAATCGAGTAATTTTGATTAGCATGTGTCTGCAAAGGTCTTTTTACTCTCTCTCTCCACATTTTTGAAAACGTTTATTTGTGTGGGGGTACTCTCGATTAATAAACGGATAAAGAAGTTTTGAAACAACTATGTCCAATTCCCCATGGATATAGTCTTAAACTTTACTACGAATAAAGCAGATGGAATTTTAGTAGGTTAAGAGCAAGGTTGTCCGTTAAAGACATTTTATGTATAGATATATGAACCAAAGGTGAAGGCCCTTCATTAAAGGTTTTCGCATACCCACCTTTCAAGAAAGGAAGGTATGACTTTTAGTTTGCCACTTCGGTCTCTGATTATAGGCAATATTTTGAAAACAATACAAGCGGAGTAATAGTCGGTAATGTGATTCCTCTGTTTCAACCGGTCCAACTATTTATACTAATTAGTTTGAATATTAAAAGTGAAGTAATAAACAATATATGTAATATTTTGAAAAGGGAAATTAAAATCAACAGTCTCTAAAATTTGACCCAATGTGTAATGTCATATTTGGACTTCTAATTTGTTTAATGTGGTCCTTAAAGTATTCGTAAATGTTCCATGTTTTAAACTTTCAATTGGTTTGATCTAGTCTCTCAACTTTGCATGATAAAGTCAAATTAATTCTTCTATAGCATTCACAAGTTTTCATAATTACACTATTTGTCATATTTTAAAATATAGCTTCATTTTATTTCTTTTGTTAAATCAACATAAAAATAGTCGTTTTATTCATTTTTTTTACCTTTTTGATCTTTATAAATATTACAATAGTTTCATTTAAGTGAATTTAGTGATGCATAAAACCTTAGAGAAACAAATATTGATGTGTCTGAAATGAGTTTGTGTTGCAATTATTTCACCCATTTTATTTCTTCGTCCATGTTTTTTCAGCTTTTGGGTTTTGTAGGGTGAAATCAATGCAACCAAATTACCAAACAAAATGGTTGAATGTGAAACAAGAGCTGATAGCATACGAAAAGTAGATATATGATGACACGAATACCAGGAATGGCTTCACTGTAAGGATGCAAGGGAACTGAGATTTCTTGGCTTCACTGCTAACTTGTCTGCAAGATGGGTGAAGGGATGCAGGCCAAAACCAGTCCTGATTATACCATAATATAAGTGGACATATCAGCGTGACGCAAGAACAAGTGGACACTGTGGGGGAAGAATACAGCAGGGAACTGAAAAATTTTTGAAGAGAAAATGTAATGGAGGAAGATGTTTCAATACCTTCAGCTTCGACTTGGAATGGCTAGAGGGTGAAGGGATTCTTAGCTGAGTCCAACCCGCACTGACTAAGCCCAACTTTCTAGCCAAAAAGAAAGAGACTAAGCCCGACTTATTGGACTGGCCGTGTGCTGCAACAGAAATCGAGAAACCCAATTAGCAGCCAACAGGTCAATGTGTTGTTCTCTGGAAACCGGACCTTGGTATTGTCCAAAACGTCTCTCTCTATTGCTCGTCAAAAAAAATAAAACAAAACAAGGTTTAGAATCACCAAAAACTCCAAATTAATATACTTTTAATCAATTTATCTCAAATTAATTTTTTAATCACCTAAAATCTCAAACTGATACACATTTGATGAATTTACAAATTGATATATTTGTGACAAATTTACCTTATGTTAATTTTCGTTAAATTTTATTGTCAAATTGCTAAATTGGATGACACGTGATAGCTTACTAGTATACTATTTTAGGATTTTACTTTTTATTTGTCAGTTTTGTGATTTTTTGTGATATCAATCTGATTTAATGAATAGTATATTTATTATAAATGTATCAGTTTATGATTTTTCATGATCATTTAATGTAAATTTGTTACAGCTATTACAGTTTGAGGTTTTTCATGGTTAAAAAATTAATTTAGAGCAAATTTATTACAAATACATCAATTTGAGATTTTTCATGATATTAATTTTTTTCTCAATATTTCAAAGCTTAATACATCTCTTTTCATTTTCACGATTTTGCAAGAAAGCAATAAGTACTTTCTAAAAAGATAGTTAACAACCTGGTACTTGTTTTGATGTTTGTACCATTCACCAATTGGATTTGATTGGTGCGAGGCTACAAATTAAAATATGTCATGCACTTTTTAGATGGCTGACAATTGTTTTTGACGTCTGTACCACACGCCAATTATTTTGATAGCTGGTACGTTTAAAGCACAATGAATGCGGTGTCACCCATAAATTAAAGATAATTTCTTTAAATTGGCTGATGTAAATGTGAGAAATCTAAATTGTAGGACAACATTGCATCAATTAAAATTTTTGGTACTAATACTTTATTTTAAATAAAAGAAATAGGATAAGGCTATTTTTACCCTCTCCTTGGTTTGGTATACACCTCTTATTATCAATTGACCAAAATATCCTTCTATGTTCGGGAAAAAGGTTAGTCACCAATTCACCCTACTCTGTTTTTTCTCTCATCTCCTCTTCACCTTCTATGTTTATTGTTAATTAACTATATATTTTTCTATGTTTGAAAATAAATTAATAATCAGTCGACCATACTTTTTGTAATTTCTGATGGATTAAATTTTGTAAAATTGTTAAGTTTGTAATTTTGGTCCACAAATGACTACTTTGCTTAAATTATTAATTCTTTAATGTAGCTTTTCTATTCATCTTAATTATAATGGGATAGCCGAGACTATTTTTATATTGAGGACTATGGACTCTACTTTTTTACTAGAACAAAGTTTGCATTCTCCTAACTCCCTCTCTCGCACGCCCGCACGCAAACACAAATACCCATGTTCATTGTTCGTCAATAAAAAACTTGCAATTAAGAATTTGATTAGTTGAGAATTGTATAACACAAGGACGAAATGATGAGGACAGAAATCATCACTGCGGTTCTGTCGATCTTGCCCAGATCAATAATTGAAAATGATCATTAGACAAAGACAAACAAAACAAGACAACATAAAATCACCACTTTATCAACACACAACTTGCTATTAAGAAATCAATTAGTTGAGAACTAGTGTGTAACATTAGAGGGAAACAAAATGATGAAGAGGAACAAATATCACCACGTATCTTGATTCCCATAAACACAATTTCAACCCAAGCCCGGATAGAGCGGGTCGTTTCCAACTTGTCGACGGCAATGACCTTAACATCTTTCGTTCTTTCTTTCTTCATTTTCGGTGACGTGGAAGGAGACACAACACTTCTTTTTCATTTTCATATGTTTTTTTTGGGTTTATCATGCTATGTGGACTTAGACAGAGCAAGTTGTTAAGAAATAGAGTCGGGTCCTATGGCCACTATGGGCTGGAGGACCATTTGAAGTTCGAACAGAACTGACTGGGCCTACTCCAGAAAAAAAAAAAAATATATATATATATATATATGTTCTTACATTAGAGAAGTAAAAAAGATTATACTAAAAAAGCACTTGTTCATTTTTGACGAACAAACATGGCCACTGTTATCTTCCCCAACTAGCCTACTTGGCAAATGGCGCTCAAAATGGCGCTCACGTGGCAAGCTGAATTGACATTTTTTTATTATTATAAAAGTAAAATAAAATAAAATAGATTATTTTAAACTTAAAACAAGATAATTTTTTTAATCTAAGAGACGAGAAAGAAGAAAAGAGTAACAGAATCTTGAAGCAAAAGCAAATGTCCCATTTTCCTTCTCTTTCTTCCTTTCAATTTGCAGAGAGATACAAACACAAAAACAAAATACACAATAAGAGAGGAACGATTGAAGGGGAAAAAAGTTATGAATCAGAAGTTATACCGCAAAGAGCATTAATCAAACAGTTTTAGAAGATGCGAAGTAGTTTCCTTCATGTGCTTTGGAATACAAGGTTAGGATTAGAGTAAATGATTAAAAGGGTGCCAGTGCGAGCCTGCCTGTCGTCCATGGGGTTGGCAATGACCCCAACACACGCCCTTTGTGCTTCTAGTTTTCGTTTTTTTGTTTTAACAAAACTATTTTATTTTGAGATTAATTGTTCTTTATTTACTTTTTTAATTGGAAAAAAACGACACTTTGGCTTACATGTAAGCGGCGTTTGTCACGTTGGTTGCCAACTAGGTTTATTTGGACAAAAAGAATAACAGTAGCCTCAGTTAAGAGTAAGTGCTTTTTTTGGAGACATTTGAAAAGTGGGATCATTTTTGCCCCTTTTGATGTTATACAAAATTTTATGGATTCTGAGTTTTCATCTAAGAAACCTTCTCTTCTGAAAAAAAGAAAAAGAAAAAGAAAAAGAAAATTTTGATTTTTTTATCTAATAATTTTTTTTTAATAAAAATCATGGAGTACCCAAACTTTTAAAGTCGACTAATCCACATGAATAAATGCAAATTACCACATTGATGTACGTAGGGACTTATCAAATACTTTTGGAAACCATTTTTGTAGGAAGAAAAATAGGAAAATTCATGCTCATGGCTCCTAAAAGTTGAACAAATAAGCATTTTAACCAATGTGGGTCGAACGTGGAAAACACCTTCATTTCTCAAAACACTTTAAAAGTATATGCAATACCATCTTTTTTTGTTAAAAGTCGCAATGCCTTTGCAATTGGAACTCCCATAAGAGCAAATTGGATAGCGTAAGGAAACTTTCGAACTAATTAATGCAATGGTCAACCTTCAGCGATTGAAAGAAATGTGGTCTCAAATTGGTCTTATGCTAATAAACTTATTGGTATTTTGTCAAAAGACGTATTAATCAGCACTTATGTCTTTGCCCAAAAAAAAGAATCGATACTTATATAAGAGTCGAGGTGTTCAAAGTGGAAATTAATTACATAAATGATACTATTCTTTAAGTGCCATGTAATCATCTCCTAGACTGGCAACTTTCGCTTCGAATTATTTTCTTCAACTCAACCAAAAGGCATTATCCTCTAATGACCATGCTTGTTGAAAATTATGGTGTGCTGTGGTGCCGTAAGCTAAGACATTCTCCTCAGACACTTCCCATCTTATAAGGACAACTTTTGATTAATGAGCAATAATTTACAGTGGCTCACCTTAGGATTCCCCCTTTTCGCTTACAAAAGTATAAAAAAAGGCTAATATTTCATTATTATTTACTACATCGCCGTATAACTTTTCTCACGCTAGTGTGCACAATAATATAAATTTATTTATTCATTACTCTATGTATGAAAATATTTAGCCAATGAACAGCTCCTAGTTAGGAACTTCCATTGTTGTTGTAATTAATAACAATCCTATTTTATTTGACCGAATGGACACATGTGAAGCTTCTATTTGTTAATTTGACTCTCTTTGGAAGAAGTGATTAATCACTTCCCTTAAATCCAAAAACAAAACAAAACAAAAACTAGCTTGAAATTCCGCAGGACAAACCAATCTATGGCCAACCGCAGATTTTTGTTTTTTTTTTTTCTTTTTAGCATTAGTAAATTTATTTTGAAGCATTTTCTTAGTGAATGCATATACGAGGAAAAAAACAAATGTCACATTTGACATTTGGGATAAAAGGAGTATTCAATAATTCACAAAAGAGGTCATGTATCGATTGGCATGGTTGGCCCTGATTTAATAGACTCACCCGTGAGAGGAAGAGTATCCAGTGCACAAGTGAGGCGAAAAATTAAGAAAATCTCACACTAGATATTTGAAAAAAAAAAAAGGATCGGATCAATTGATAATACTTTATCAGCCCATATATTTTTTTTTTAAAAAGGAGGTGCATATATATATATATATATATATATATATATATATATATATATATATATATCTTAATAGGAAAGAGAATCAACCAAAAAGTGGATCATGGGCACTGCCCCAAATTGGACGGCCTGATGACATCCTAAAGAAAAGGGTTATTAGATATATGCTTCAAATTAATTGGCTTATTCAGGATTTTACTATCAATCGTGTTAAGAAAAATGGACGTGTACCTTTTTTATTTATATAATTTAATGGAAGCTAAATGTTCTTAAACTTGATTTAATAAATAAATTTTTGTAGGATAGTCAAATTCTCGCACTTCTATCATTTTTTCTTAGTATCATTACTCATTAGTGAAGATGAGCGTCAAACAACTCATCACAAAATCCTTGGTCGTTACATAGAATGTTGTTTTAATATTCTAGGTTGTTTTTTCTCCAATTCATACAATAGATTAAACTGTCAAAAAGTTACATTTATCATATTTAAATTTTTTGCTGTCAAACATGATCTTAAGTTGCACCTTTTATTCACAAGTTGTCACTGTTGATCCTAAATCGATATTGATGATTCCAAAACTTTTTTTTTTTTTGTATATTTATAATCGTTACAAATTATTTGGAAATTTTTTCTGCAAGTCTGTGCAAGTTGGAAAGGGTTAGAGAAGTGCGGGCTTGTCTAAAAACATATCTGGGTACTAGGCTGTGTAATGGCGGGATAGCCGGGTAGGTTTGGCCGAGTACATGGCTTTGCAATTTAAATTTGAATTTCGCTACCCAAATCTTAGGTGTCTAGGCCATTTATAAGTTTGAGTGGACATTCGAAAGTCTCAATGTAAAAAAATTAGTCATTAGAAGTGCTAGTAACGGCTCGGGGACTACCAACACCAATGGAAATTAGACGGGGGAGTTTATTTTCCCAAAAATAAGGTAGCCATTGTCTTGGGCATGTGTGCACAGGAAATTACTTGCAAAATCTCTCTTGTATTCACTTTGCAAATCAACTTCTTGTGAGAGAAATTGTTTGTAAATGAATTCACCTTGCTTGTAGAGGAGTATTGGCTCCATTGTAAACCAACCTTTATACAAGATTTGAAAAGTAGTGGAATTGGCATAAATGATGAATGGTCTCAAGAAGTGAAGTAGGTATGATTTAAGCTGAACCACTATAAATCGATTAACCATCTGTCTTCCCTAACTTCTTTAAATTTACGCTCGCTAAGTGTTTCATATATTGTTTGTATGAAAATCTGTTTTGGTGAGATAACTCGGCCAAGCACCTTAATGTTTCAAGAGCATTATGAAAATCTTGCCCATTGGAAAATCAATAAACAAACAATTGGCTTGAAACTTTTGCATGAATGAAAACGGTCTATATATTGACTTACCAGACAGGTCTTTTTTAGTCAAAATGCTTTTGTGACCTGAAATTTAGGGAATAATGTTAATTATGCTATTTAACCTAAGAAAAAACGGACATTCATGATGAATATTTTTTCAAATGAGTGAACTGACATCGTTGTCAATGGCTCAACCTGGTGCTCGAGAGCAAGTCTCGCTTGACTCATAAGAGCAACATATTTTTTATGGTGAGGTAAATTATTATCTAAGCTTCGAAAAAGAAATAAACCGTGCTAACTATTTAGCGGTTGAAAGAACGCCATCGTTAAGTGGGTTCGTCGTTGAAAAATCGCCAAAAGAATTGGTTAAGAAATACTTAAGTCGCAGTTAGTTACAGCCAATTGAAACGTGTTTAAAAAAATAATAATAATAATTTTTAAAAGAATGGTGGTCCCTTGTTCTAGCTGAGTTGAATATGCAATTCGACCAAGCTAGGCCGAATATAAAAAGTTAAGAAAACTCGGCCACTGCTTTGATAATATAAGTTAGTGAGAGGAGCCCATGATGAGTTGCATTCGTCTTTAAAGTTGGAAGTTGCAAAAGAGGAGGAATGAAGAATGGAGTTGTGTAGGCGACTGTCGCACGTTTAGAGGGAGCGATTGTTACTAATATTAGGTTTATAAATACCAGTGTTTTAGGATTGTAAAGCTCTCTCTCTTGACAATCAAACAAGTCTATAATCTATGTTTATATCTATTTTTCGGGAAAAATACCAAAAAAGTCCTAAACTTATAACATTGATACTACTTCTGTTTTAAATCTTTCAATTAAACTAATTTAGTTATAAATTTTTTTATATTAGTATTAATTCAATCAATCCGGCCAAATTTGGCTAGCCGGCGCTGACATAGACTCCAGCCAATAAACGCTGACGTGGCAATTTTTTTATTAATTTTTTTCTTTTTCCTTTTCTTTTCTTTTTTCCTTTCCTTTTTCTCTTTTTCCTCCTTAGATTCCTTGCGGTGGCTAGCGAGGCTTGCCGGCGGCCAGCGAGGGCTTGGTGGAGGCTCTCTGGCCATTGGGCAAGGGCCACCAAGTCCTCACCGGCTGCCAATGAGGGTCGCGGCCCTCACCCGACCTCTCCCAGTGCTGTGGGCAAGGTGACTTCGCCCAAATCTAGTTTATCATATCTAGATTTTTAACATTGTCCCATCATCCCTTATCACGTGGGGTTGCTAGATAGATGGAGCCTCAACAAACTGGGCTCTGTTTATGTAGATAAAGTAGTCATGTGGAGTTTCATGTGCTAAGCATAATAAATTACAATTATTAAGTCTGGAAAATATAAAATACAGTACATTTTGTTTTTAAATCTTTTGTTATCAAATTGAGGAAGTTTGGTTAGCATGTGTTTGCATCGGGGACGCTCTCTCTCTCTCTCTCTCTCTCTCTCTCTCTCTCTCTCTCTCTCTCTCTCTCTCTCTCTCTCTCTCTCTAATAAGACAAAGCAACAATGTCCAATTCCCTATAGGTATGCTCTCCACTAATAAGACAAAGCAGGTTTAAAGCAACAATGTCCAGTTCCCTATAGGTATAATTTACATTTACGCTTGCACTTTAATTTGAATAAAGTAGATGTAACTTTAATAAATTAAGAACGAGGTCATCCATTATAGAAATTTTATAGATAGATATGTGAACCAAAAGTGAGGGCTCTTGATTAAAGAGTTTAATAACCCACCTTTCAAGAAAAAAAAGGATCACTTTGGGTTGGCTGTTCCAATCTGGGATTACCGGCAATGTTTTGAAAACGGTAGTTGAGGTTGAACCGGAGTAAGGGCTGGTATGTGATTCCACCACTTCAACTGGTCTAATCATTTTTACTGACCGGTTAGATTATAAAGAATGAAGTTTTGAGCAATATATGTATTAATAACTTTGAAAATGTTGCGTGTGATACACATGTAATATTTGTATGCTTTAAAGGATTTTTGGTGTTTTGCGTTGAGTAAAATTCAATTTCTCTCCTAACAATTGTAATAGACTAAATTTTCTAAATGTCTTAGAGCACAAACTTGCTAATTTTCCCAGTTCACCCTATCATATTCAAGTCGTAAATTATGCAACCAACAAGAAGACGTTTAAGGACGATGTCGTGCAATTTTAGACATATAAATGCTTAGAGAGACAAATATAGTACCTCCCAAATGAGTTTATGTTGCAAATATTTCATCCATTTTTGTTTCTTCTTCCTTTTTTATATTACTTTTATATTATTCAGGATTTAATCAATAGAAACAGATTACCAACAAAGAGAGTGAACGTGAAACAGGCCTTGATAGCACACAAAAAGTAAATGTATATCGACACATACCGGAAGTGGCTTCTCTATAAGGATGCAAGAGGAACTGATATTTGCTGACTTGTCTGCATGATAAAAGAAGAGGAATGCAGGCCTAAACCAGTCCTGACAATACAGAGTATAAGTGGACATATCAGCCAAACGCAAAAACAAGGGGACACTGTGGGGGAAGAGAACAGCGGGGAACTGAAAATTCGTCGTGGAGAAAATGTGGTCGAGGAAGATGCTTCGATACCTTCAGCTTCGACTTGGAAGGACTTAGAGGATGAAGGGTCTCTTTGCTGAGTTCTTGCAAAGGCCAATGACAGAGAGACAGGAAAGCACATAATTGCCGAGATTGGCCATTTTTATAAGGAGCACTGCTTACTCAACTTTTTTTTTTTTTTTTTAACTTGAAAAAAGTAGCTAAAGGACAAACTCTCATTTTTATAATGATTACCAGAACAGTTCCTGGATCAAATACTAAGCCGTACTTATTGGCAAAGCAAGAATCGATGCTTACGTTAGAGTCAAGGTGTTCATAGTTGGAATTAATTATTAAATGATGCTTTTCTTAAGAGCCACCTCATTATCTTCTTTACTGGCAACTGTGGCAAGATGCATGTTTACTAGTATGGTCCCAAGTATTTTCTTCAACTTAACTGAAAGGCATTATATTTAATGAGAACGAGTTTGATTTACAAGCAATCATTCGCATGAGCTCCCCATAAGGTTCCCCATGAGGTTCCTTGTCTCGCTAACAAATGTGTGGAAAAATACTAATGCTCCTTTCTTTTCGTGGATCATGTGAAATTTCCAAGAATTTTTTTTTTAAAGTCATTTTCCAAGAAAATTACAATATTTTCTGATGTTTCGTGAAATTTGAAATTAAAAAGGAGATATTTTCCATCAGTTGGAATAAAAATCTTGATTTCATTTTCTCAAAGAGACATGCATTATTTGCGTAATATAATAGATACACATAGTATATCATGAAATTTTAAACAAAATTTTATCGATTTAAATTTCCAACCAAGATTCGCGCTTATATTCACTGGTAACATTAATAACGTAAGATGTAGACTCTGGTCTTGAATTCATCAACGACGCAAGTTGCAACGAGACGAAGAAATTTTGCATGAATTTCGTGGGAAAAGACAAATATATTGCAACTGAAAGTTACCAACACATGTCCCGCATATGACTATATATACGAATAAAGGAAAATTTTGCATCGTTAAATAGGGTTATTTGTGTCTATGCATACATATATTTGCTCACCACCGAATAATTTCAACATGTGTATTTGATATCTGTCTATCGAGGACCAAACGCAACTTTAACACTTTATGACTTATTGTTGGATCATTTTTCTAGGAAATCGAGGCACAATTTGGGTGACCTTTTCTTTTCCCAATGGAAAATTACCAAACAAGTCCCAAATCTAAAGTAATTATACCGATTTAGTTATAAACTTATTTTTTTGACAATTGAGTTATAAACCTTTTACAATTATGTCAATTCAATCCATATGGCCAATTTGGCTGGCAAGCGCTGACATGGATGCCGACTAGTGCCGGCGAACAATTTTTAGAATTTTTTAGAATTTTTTGAATTAATTTTTATCTTTTCTTCTTCTTTTTTCCCTCTTTTTTTTTTTAAAAAAATTATCTCCTTCCTCCCCCTCCTTCCTCCTTCCTCCTTCTTCTAGCGACCATCCAGAGGGGAGGGCCGGTTTGGCCGATCACCGAACTGAGGCAGTCGGCCAGTGACGAGCTCACCTCGTCATCACTAGGTAAGGGCAAGCTCGCTTAGCCACCAGTGAGGTGAGCCCTCGCTAGATCCTTGCTGGTGGATCGGCGAGCTTGACCTTGTCCAATTTGGTCAAGGATGGGCTCACCCAACCCTTGGTGAGGCGAGCCTTCACTAGCTTGCCATTGGCTAGCTACCTTGCCGATGACTGGGTGTCATTTGAGTGAGGGTGTCAACGGGCAAACTCCTTGGTCAATTCCTTGTTTAGCTTAGCAAAGAATGCCTGTCGGCTTGAACTGCACAACCAAGCATCTCGCTCCTCCTTTGTCTTCTTCGCGTCTTGCCTAGCGACGGCGAACCTAGCCACCAACGAGGGGAACCTTAGCAAAATCCAACAAGGGCAAGCCTCACCAGTGGTTGGGCAAGCTCGCCCTTACTCAAATCCAATGAGGTCGAGCTCGCCGATCTATTGGCAACGCTCACCCTCGCTAGATCTTGCAAGGGCTTGACTTACTAATGGTTGGGCGAGTTTGCCCTCGCCTAGCGACGGCGAGGCGAGCTTGCCATTGGCTGGTCGCAGGTCGCCTCAGTTTAGAGACCGACCCTCCCCTTTGGTTGGTTGTCAAAAAGAGGAGGAAGGAGGGGGAGGAAGAAAGGAAAAAAGAAGCGAAAGAAAAAAGGGAAAAAAAGAAGAAAAGATTAAAAAAAAAAAATTCAAGAAAATAAAAAAAAAATTAAAAAAATTGGTCACCAGCATCAACTGGTGTCTACGTCAACGATGGCAGGTCAATTTGGCCGAAATGGCTGAATTGGTACAACTGCAAAATGTTTACAACTTAATTGGCAAAAAAAAAAGTTTAGAATTAAATCAGCACAATTATAATATGTTTAGGACTTTTTTGATAATTTCCCCCCTTTTCCAACTAAGCAAGAATTGTGTTAGCTTCAATAAACAATTAGACACTAGCCAAGATAGTCACTGAGCTTGAGTTTGGGTCCTAGTGACTAAGGCAGAAGAGCTGGGTATCTAGGTATGACCACTGGAGAGCCAGACATAAGCATCGGAATCTTGAGCCTGGCCTCAAGACTCGAGCACCATTGCGAGTCTCAAGCACAGGCATTGAGGTCATCTCTCTGAGGTCTCAAGTCCAAGAGCTAAGCTCTAGTCATATTTTGCAAAATAATTTTTTATCGTTAAAAGATGAAATTATTTATTGAATTTAAGCATAGGTTTTTAGTTGGCTATAAAATGATTTTCCGTTGAGTTGCTTTGCTAAGTGATCCAAACGCCGAAAATTTGGAAAAAAAATGTTTTGTGAATAATTTTTTTGTGAATCAAAAGCACCTAATTTTTCTTTTGAAGCTATAAGTCATACAAGCCGCAACATGATCGTAAGGGTCTAAGTAGCAAATTCTTCCTCGCCATGTAAATTTTCTCACACTAGTTTGCAAAAATAAAATGAACTTACTAATTAGTTACTCTATGGTTCAAATTTTTTAGCTATATAGTAATAGACGACAAACCCCTTTTATTTGACCGTATGAACTCATGTGGAGCTTCTATAAGTTAATTTGGCCATTTTCACGAGAAATGAATTTCCCTTAAACAGTAAGTGCTTGGTGTGATCACGTCCTTTATATCCAAAAACAAACAAAAAGACGCTTGAAGTCGGCAATACAAACCAATCTATGACCTACTGAAGACTTTGCTTTTTCTTTTTGGCATTTATAAATACATTTTGAAGTGTTCCCTTATTAAGTGCACATATAAGGTGGAAAAAAAAAAATGCCACGTCTGACATTTGGGATAAAGAGAAGTATCCAATGCTTCTCAAAAGAGGAGGTCATGTATTAATTGGCAATGGTTGGCACTAGTTTAATAGACTTACACGTGAGAGGGAAAGATCTAGACCACCTATAAAGAAAATCTCACATTTAATATTTGGAGTGAAAAGGATCAAAGCAATTGATAATACCTTTTTTTTTTTTTTTTTGGTCGGTAATTGATAATACCTTATTAGCCAATAAATCTTCAAAAACTTATGAGGAGGAAAGAGGGTCTACCAAAAACACTGAGGCACTCGGCTTGGTGGCAAGGAAGGGAGGGGTGCGGACGCAAAAGTCCTTGGTTTAACCTAGGCAAATCCTAAATCGACGTCATGGGAGGTTCGAGCTTTGTTCGCTAAAGCAGCCGCACTGCTCCCCTGCTTCTCTCATCTTCGCGTTAGGCATTGTAGGCGTGAAGCGAATTTTGTTGCTGATTGGGCTGTTAAGGCCCATAGAAGTGGCACTTTACTTCCTAACTGGGCCGTTTCCCCTCCCCCTCTTTTGTTGGATCTTCTTTACTCGGACGCTATTACAGCGGGTTGTTATGCTCCTTTAACTTGAATGGTATTTCTATTTCGACCAAAAAAAACCTAGGTAAATTCAAAAAAGGAAAAAAGTTATTAAAAAGATTAGATCGTGTACATTGGCTAAATTGGATGGCATCATGGCATCTTAAATAATCAGGAGTTATTAACCTCCACTTCTAATTATTATGTTCTATATTCCCATAAATGCATCATACTAGTTGGGTAATTCGAGATCTTACTATCAGTCGTGTTACAAAAAAATGGACGTGTACCTTTTTTTATTCAAAAGATGAAGATGAAGGTCTTAGACAGCACAGCTAACTTTTCCTAGAAACTCTTGGCCCTATAGCTTTAACGTCTGCCAGCAAACTTCATGACTAATAGATACCATTTAGATTTCTCTTTCCTTACATTGAAAGGCAAAAGGCAAATAGAAACCCAAGTAATCTGAATGGACTACTAAATATTGCCCAAATAAGCATGATTGTAATTACTTAATTACCGCTTAACATTCAAATTTCTACGCAAACAGAAGATCGTCCAATGCATCCACTTTGCTTTTCCCGAATTCCATGGGCATTTCAATATGTAGCATCCAAGAAAGCTAAAGCCAATCAACCCGGAAAAGTGTCGTCCTACCCCGCTTGAACATCAAAGGGAAGAAAAGAGATGAGCATCTGTCTTTAATATATTCCTTACTTCAGGACAAAACCAAAAATTTAGTTGATCCATAACCATAGTAAAAGTAGCTATTATATAAGTTGGAGAAACTCGGTAATCGATCTAAGACCACTCCCTATATTACTCCAAATAGTCTCCATTTTCATATAATTTTGAGTTAGACCTCTAGGAAGAATGACTAAAATGTGACTTGCGGTCGGAGACACTGTTAATGTATAACAAGGAAAGGCCCTGCACAGCATATGGCTTCGCACGTAAAATTCAGACGGGAAAAACCCAAAAAGAACCAAAGATGGCAAAAAGAAATAACATTAGTTAACATCCAAAGGAGAGAATATCAAAAGATATGAAATGATTAAAACGACTGACACGCCTTTACAGGTATGTTGTGACACTTTGTATTGACATCATATACATGAAAGCTGAAGAGGGATAAGAACAAACGAAGAAATGGATTTACATAATGCAGTCAAGACAAAGTAGAGACTGATAAGTTATACTTTGCTATAGTTGGAAAACTCACGCCAAATGTTGAATAGTCTCGAAGTGATAAGCCTAAGAAATCATTTCAATCCATGCCATATCCAAGCTAATTGATATAAAATTCTGTCCTCCCAAGTTCCTGAAGCATCTCACCTCTTTTTCTCAAGTACACAATTGCCATTAAATCACTCTGCAAGAGTCCACTGATCAAAGGTCAGAAACCTTTAAGCAAGCTCGAATTTGGGGAAAAAAAAAGAGGAGGAAACACAAACATGCAGAAATCTCCTGGAATTAGTCATATACTGTCATTATGAGCTACTTAACTATTTCAGTTCAGGTTTCTCACATAGCTTGAAACTAGATCAAGAGTATATATGCAAGTTTTGACATTAGCTGAAGTGCTACGGCAGAAATTTTGGTGGATGAGCTTTGCTTCATGTGAAGCACACAAGTAAAATAAAAAAGAAATTAGCATAACATACACGTGCAAAGACTCTCCTAGAAGTGTTTTCTGCAGCACCAATTAGTCTTCCAGTCATAAGGTAATTCAGCAACACTCTAGTACTGAAGACACAAATAACAGAGATCAACCATTGATGCATACACCATATGGTGTCATGTCTTAAATTCCATAAGCATACGAATACAGAAAATCAAGTTTAAGATAAGCTGTTGAAAGTTTATTTAAAAAAGAAAAAGGAAAAAAGAACCAGAACATAATTTACAGGCATCAACCAGAAATGCAAAGACTATCCTAGGAATGTTTTCTGCAGCACAAATGAGTCTTCCAGACATAAGGTAATTCAGCAACACATGAGTAATGAAGACACAATTTACAGGCATGAACCAGAAATGCATACATCATGTGCTGTGATGTTCCTAGATTTTTTGCAAGTAAAAGAAGACAGAAAATCAAGTATTAGTATATGTTGTTGACATTCTACTCTAAAAGAAGAAGAAGAAGAAGAAGAAGTTATACCCTTCTGTGAAAACCAAACAAAAAAGAACCAAGAATATCCCAGGTGAATATGAAAGCAAGATGCAGACAAAATAGAAAAACTACATACTAGCAGCAAGATATACAAGAATTCCACAGAAAATGCCAATGAAGTTTCTCGCATTTGAAATGACGTCACAATTACGTAATTTTGAAGTAGACAAGGATAACTGCAGCATAGACGATAAAGCACATCTTACAAACTATGGGCATTGAATTTCAAGATTGATGCTCATGATAACACCATATGCAATGCAAGAAGTTTTTTGTTGAAAAGTATGACATGCTTAATTAGTACTAGCTCTTACCCAGATATCCTATTCGTATCTTTGCTGAATCAGCAACACCAAGTTTAGATTTTGAAAGGCGATGCATAATTCAGATAGTAACTCTGTTTCTGGAAAATGAACAGTGTAATGCGTACAAGTGCAAAGCTTAGTTAGACTGTCTAAACTAGCAGCCCTTTTGAACAAACTGATGCAACATTCCCACTAAATTTGCAGCGGCATGTAATTCTTGTCATTTGCACGAGTTCCAAAAGGTCACAGCACTCGAGGCAGACTAATATTTTGGTTTGAAGTCAAGTCTAATGAGGAAAACAAGAGGAAAACTTCGATTAGACAAGCATGCTGGGAACACATAATCCGAAGTTCTTCCGATTATATAACATCAATAAGTTCAGTAGCGAGATTTGAGGAGAATCCACATTATGAAGAATGCTTCTCAGTTTTTCTGCTAACAATCCTCTGATAGACTGGTTTTTTCTGGCCAAATCATCGCCTCGCCCCAAAAAGCAAGAACAAAATGCCGACAACGTTGACTCAGGTCTGAAGAAAACGAAGTCATCACCACAGTATATCACATCAGCGACGGTGAATGGATGCATGATAGTATTTCACATTGAAAAAAGCGCAAACCTCAATTTGAGAGGAGAGCGGGTCGACCGCGAGCTCGGAAGAAGTGGTCAACGGCGTCGTTGTGCCCGCCACTGTTGCCTCCTCCTCGTATGGGCCTCTGTTGGGTCCCTCCGACGACTCGCAGTTCAGACTAGAGGGCACAATTGATCTTATCCTCAAGCTCACTCCATTTCTACCCTTTCTAAGCCCAATTGGGAAAAACTCCCAAGTGAGCCAACTCTTCCACCAAAGCTACACCAAGCCCATTCCTTTGTAACTGAGTACACTAAGCCCATATTACCAAAAAGAACTCAGCCAGCCCCAAGCACTTCCAAAAATGAAGCCAACCCGAATTCAGTAAAACCACTCAAGCCCAAAATTACTCAATCATTGAATAAGCCCAGATTCGACAAAACGCAACATAAGCCCCGCTATTGTTGTCTCCTTCTCTATTTTGTCCTTTTTTTTTTTTTTTTTAATTCTCTGAAAAAAAAGCTCTACGCACCAAACCATCAAGACAGTAACCGTACGTACTCAACGATCAAGCTACGGGGCCACCGCCAACGGTTTCCTCTAGTCATCTAGCTGCTCTTGCTCGGTAAAAACTAAGAGTAGAGCCTCCACACATCCACAACCGAGACTCTCCCCAAACCATAACGTGAAAAAATTATTCTCATCGTCAACGACGTGACCATATCCCCGCATCTTCACAGCAAGCGACTTTTAGCCACCAAGAAATCACTTGTCTCCATTGCTAATCAATGGAGGCTCCCCTTCGCAACCACACCCCAAACACCAAGGACAACCGTAGGAATATACCAAGGCACGAAGCAAAGCAACCCAAAAAAATTTGGTAGAAATGAAACATGATCAAAAACGTACTTGCTAATCACAAGAGAGGGTACAATGCATCACACATGTTCACGGGCTCCTTTCAACAACTCAAAAGTTCAGATTCAATCGAATGGATTTACTTGAGATATTTCATCGAAGTTTGAAACGCACTGACTAAATGAGGGAAAAACCGACCAACTTGTGCTAGGACTCGAATAATCAACAAGTAGTGACCCAAAGTAGCGGCGCACAGACGAACGGGGCGAGAACCAGACAACGAAGAAGCCCGGTCCGGGGAGCCCAAAAAGGGGCAAAGCAAGGCACAAACAGCCAGCACCACCCATGCGATCGTTATGAGTGGGTTTGTGATTGAGGCCTATGAGTTTTCAGGCCAAGCCCAATCTTGCGAGGTTTATCAGTAGTAGATGAGTCTAAAATGGGTGACTCGCAAAGCAACTAAATCATCTTCAATCAACTAAGCTCACTTCCCTGATACGTCACTCATCCTCCAGGGGAGAGGATCCAGTAAATTTTGGATGGTAGATATCGGAAAGCTGGGGGAAGATTAATAAAGGAAATATAAAGAAAATTGGATTCAATGCCTTTTTCTCTCTCTTTGATGGTTCGACTGTTTTTTGACTTGAACTGAATGCAATGGAGGGAGACGCACACGTTGGCATGGTCGATACTACAATTATGCTAAAATCGCATAGGGACATTAGACGGCATAATATTTGTGCAAAATGTTTTTCTTGGTGCCCACCAAAGTAAATTGGCAAGAACTAAATTATAAAAGCATTAGATCGACGAATTCATTTTTCTATGAGCCTTTACTCTTCTTCTCCGAGATTGTTGAACTCAGAAAATAAGAAAAAGAAAAAGAAAAAGAAAGAATGGCTGCCCTTCTTATCCAAGATAGTCAAATTTCAGAAAATAGAATAAAAAGAGTGGCTAAACAACAATGTATATTTAGTGTTAAAAAATTTTCCACGAGAATACAATGACCAACTCATATGATATCGAGTTAATTGATTATATCAAGTTTAAAATTGTATTGATTGTGGTATAATGGTTTAAAGATTTTTTTTGGATAATTTTTTCCTTGACCATATGTGTTGGAAGAGGCTCGTGAGGTAATCATTTAGGCGAAACATGTTTGAATTCACACTATCCATGGATTAGACGGTGTTGTTCAAGTACATTCTCACATATCAAGGTGTTAAGTCTGAACCAATGTGACGAAAAATCAATGTGGATTAATCGAAAGAAACGTGAAATTATTTAATTGTTAGGGTAAATGTTGGGAACGGAAACCAAATATCGGGTCAAAAAATGAATTATGGCTCCCTATCCAGGCCATGGATTGGCCTGCATGGTGGTACGAACCGTGCAAAAAAAATGGACTACACGATGCAGAACTCCCTTACTATGTTATGCCAATGCTATTTGAAACATAGACAACAATCGGCACCGACTGATTTCAAGAGAATTATTCAATTATGAGATTCTAGCGAACACGCTGAAAAGAAAATAAACTGAAAATTAAACGAGCAAACGCAAGGACATGCATCCGCAACCAAACCCAACGAAGAAACAAGGTGAACAACTAATTAGGATCAACAAACGGGGGCTCAGGCATGCGCACCTATTCTTCCAATCAGTTCCGTGATTAAACAAGATAACTTTGGGCTACAACCGAGCTGAACGCGATCAGAGTAAGCTGAGGAGTTAAATTCTCACATGGACGACTCCGGGGACAGCAGAGGACGGTGGAAGCGCTGCTCCTTCTAGCCCGAGTATCCTCCGCTTCTGATGTGCAAGATTGAGAGAATTGACATGAGAGCGTGAATGTGCACCTCTACCGATTCTTCCAGCCCCTTCCCCACGAACTTCCCACATTCTTCTCGTTCTTTTGACCATGATCTGCTGAGCCACCAAGTCCATTTCCTTTCCCATCCTTTACCTTTTCCTCTTTCGGTCCTTCCTCACGATGTTAGATTGGCGTCTCCCCCCTTTCTTCCTCCTCTTGCTCACGCCAACAAGGATGCCGCAGAGCAGAGGAGCGGCGCAGAGCAGGGACAGAGGAGCAGGCAGACGGCGACGGAGGTGACGGGCGATGTCACGCCGGTTCGACCAAGAGGGGCCGGTCAGGGCGCCAAGGACCGGCGGCCGAAGCGCCTTCGCCGACCGGCCTTCTCGGGGCGATCGGGAGAGTGAAAAAGGGGACCTTGGGAGGGAAAAATCGAGTGAGAGAGGGTGAGCTGTGAGGGACAGCCGAGTGAGAAACTGGGAGCGAGCGAGCGAGCGTCCTCCGGCGACGAATAAGGCCGGTGACTCACCGCCGTAACCCCCTCTTTTTGTTCCTTTTTCCTCGATTGTTCCGATTTGGGGGTCGTTTTCCCGAGCATCCCCGCTCGGAGACGCGCAAGGCGAACGGACGTACCCCGATCTATTGAGCTCGTCCACTGTCCAACGTCGCCGAGCCCGGTAGGGACCCTCGGCCATCTGCCTGTTTGCACCCTGTATCGGGCTCGCCGGACCGGACTGTTTTGTCTGTCTCATGCGGGTTCCCGACCCCGTTCGTGTGTGTGCTACAATTTTAGGGCGTGGCTTGTTGATTGCTATGAGTCCCGACGCGATCTCGAGTCTCAATTGGTTTGATTTCTCTCTTTTTAGCCAGTGTACTCCGTGTGTTTGATGAAACGCCCGAGTGAGATTCGTGAGGATGCTCTTAGTTTTCTGTCCGTCCTGGGTGCTCGTGGCTTGCTAAAAGAGTTTTGATAGAGCCCCGCTAGTACCCTTCGCTTTATATGTTATTTTTTCGACGTTTTTTTGTGTGCGGGTCGTGTTTCGGGTGACTGGTTCTTCGCCGGCGAAGTTGAAGGGTGGTGGTGTTTATGGCGACGAATGACAGCCGCGTGGTGGCTGGACGTGGCTTGGGCTGTGCCTGAACCATTTTGGTCAAAGCTTGAGTCATCCGCCAATGTTCTCGGTCCTTTGGGAAAAAAAGTGAAGCACGTGATGAACGCTTCAGATAAGTCGCGAAGGTGAGAGGAGAGATTGGCAAAAGAGTGGGAAGATAACAAACGTGCGCGAGCTTTGATTGATGAAGCCGTCGTGCAGTTGTCTTGCATGTTGGGGCGTTCTGGGTTTGTCATGGGATATAGGGGTGTGCAACGGAAACCGCCCAAATCGGGACCGGACCGGACCGGACCGGCCGGTTTTGGGTGGTTCCCACGGTTGGCGGTCCTGTTCTTGGTTCCTAATCTTGGAACCGGTGGCCGGTTGGTCCGGTTCCCGGTTCCAAGGTGGGAACGGGAACAACCGGACTGATTGGACAGCACTAAATTTTTTTATATATAATTTATATACATATAATATATAAGCACATATAATATATTAATATTATATATGAAACTTATTGTAATCGGAATTGCAATTGAGGTAACAACTTCTTATGTGGCCAAGAGACCACCGAAGCTCTTGTTGTTACTCTTTACTTATAGAGAAAACTTGTTAGTTTCATAAAGATTGTCTATAAAACCTAAGCCAAGCACAACCTTTAATCACATTATTCATGGCTTTTATGCTTAAAATTAAAAGTGAAACACATAAACTGTGATTGATATTCACGCAAGTGAAGTTTGAATATTTTACATGTGAAAACATGTGTAAGTAGTTTTATTTGATTGCTTGGGAATCGAATTGGATTAATCGGTCCGGAGCATGATCGTTCTTTAGTGAAAAAGAAAATGCCGATTCTGTTGGACCAGACTAAACTGGACCGGAATCGATGGTTCGGTCCACAGTTCCCAAAATTGGGAACCGATTCTCCTGGTCCGGTTCCAAGTTCCACCTTGAAACCGGGCCGAACCGGGAACCGATCACCCCTAATGGGATAGGGGAGAAGATGTTGAAAGGCTTAGGGAAAGAGAGAAGGAAACAAAAATAGGGAAAATTGGCTTTATTTTCACTAAAAATAACACGAGAGGCATGAGTGTGTTTTGCGTGAATTTCGGCTTCGTTTTTACTACAAGGCTAGTGAGGTTTGGGCCTTAGTTGGCTTGTTTGGGTTTGTGCTCTTGGTTGAGTGGGCTTGGATTTTGTCCTGTAGTGGCCGAATTGGGTATAAGTTCATGGAGCCCATTCTTTTCTTCGCCTTTAGGTATTGGGCCCAAACTCCGAAGACCCGGTGGCAGCCCAGCCCATATTCGGACTGGGCTCGAAGGCCCATCCCGGGTCCCAATTTTGGAATAAAAATTATTAACAAAATATATTTTTTTAGAAGTATAAAAATAAAAAAAAATTGAAAAATAATGTTTTCTCAAAAATGCAGACAAAACTTTAAAAATGGTTTTTGAGTGGTTTTCTCTTAAAATATGTGAAAATCCTTCTTTTTTTTTTTTTTTTTTAAAGATCGTGTTTAAATGCTTGGAAGAAAATGTTAGATTACTATTTGTACATTTCCTTTATTCCAATGACGCCCTTTATGATGCATGGGTTGCTATTTCCTCAACTTGATTAGGAATTGAATCTTAGGACTCGTAATTGGCATAAATGATTTACTCAATGTTTAAATAAGATTAGGTATCGAATGGGTATTAATTGATTAACTGGTGTAATCAAATCACTGATCCTAATTTCGTGTGTTGCGCAGGAGTAAAATAATTCTCCCAATAGTTTAATTTGGTTTATAATTGACTCATCACAAATTGATTAATAGTGACTCCTAAATGAAACGATTTGTAAGTTAAAAACTCGAATTATAAATAGTGAATTGATGGGCTTAAGAGATCTAAGCTAAGCCTAGCCTTACCAAGCCATTAGCCTTTGCGTCTGTAGGAGGGTTCAAGAGGTCGCGATAGTGAGGAGATCCACATTTGTTTAGTGATGATGCAAGATTAAAAAAAGAAAAAGAAAAAGAAAAAGTGAGGGCCTTGTTCCTTTTGCTTTCTGCCCGAAATCTCCAGCACTCCTCTTCTAATTTCAGTCAAACTCTTATTCATTCTTTCCCCTTTCAATTGCACGAAATTTAATCCTTTCCTAGTCAATTTCAGCATGCTCATCATCTCAAATGCCGTGATCGCTGCTTTGCTTAAAATGGTCTAAGGTGACAAGAAATGGGGTCATATTTATTTGGCATGATCGAATGACATTAGAGGGAACAGAAAGTACATGAATAGAGAGATAGAGAGGGAGAGAAGGGGACCGAACTTGTGGGCTCAACTTTAAAGGAGGGAATGGGCCTAGACTTTGCGTGAATGTAGGGCTATCTATTGGGTTGATCCGAAAGGAGTTCACAATCGGCCTCATGTTTCACTTGATGCAAATGCATTAGTCTAAACCTACATGTTTTAAATGCTTAAATGCAATAAAGAATATGAAATGCATGATTATACTCCTCCCATGGGCCTATGTTGTGTGCCCCCTACCGCTTGTTGACCTCCTCTCACACCCCCAAAAGCAACCCCCCATTCTCGCTCTCTCTCTCTCTCTCCCCCTCCCTCTTGCACTCTTTGCCTTTAGCGCATTGGGTCGGTTGTCACGCCTCGATTAAAACTACCATGGTCTTATCTGTGCGTCGAGCGATCCGTGTGCACAGCTGCGGGCCGTAAATTTGTTTTCCTTTTGGAGGGCTACGAATAGTGTTGGAATTGAATCGAGCTCGAAGCTTTGCGTGTGTTCTAGGAATCATGGTGCAGGTCGTTGCTATATAAGGAGATAAGAGTCCGATTCAATAGGTGATCAGGTGTTAATTCACCCCATTCGACATTTCATAATATGATGACCATGACTAGTATGTGGATTCACCTCTGCTGAGGAATCAGGGGATTCAGAGGAGAGGAAGGCAGCCGAGGGAAGGAGATAGAAAATGAGGGATTGGCCGGGAAATTTATTAAAGTCATGCTGTGCTTGAAATTTTGTAGAAACTTCCGGGGAAAATGCTTGGATGGTCTTTTGAGTCTCTGACGCTTGATGCATGGGAGTTGACTCTAACGCTACAAGATCGATCGGAAATCATTGTCTGTCTGTCTTTATTTGAACGTCTATTTATTGAACTTTTAAAGCTTGTGCCAGTTTTTTTCCATAAAATCGAATGGTAATTTCGGCTATTCAAATGAATATTGCCATTTGCTAAGCGGTTATACTTGCAAGGCAATTCGGGGATATAGTTAACCCGATACTATGGGAAGATGTTTAACTCGATCTTTTGCGGTTATGTTCCATCTTTTTATTGGTGGATCCGGATTTGATACGAATAGTGTTCTGGTCGTATTTTGCTTGTTGCTTTTAATCTAGGGTTTAATTGACTTGTGAAATTCTGTTGAAGTACGAACATTATTAGCCGACTAATCATTTTCTGAATAATTTTGTCCCCTGAACTCTTTAAAGAGCACAAACTAACCAAAAAATAATCTGTGTACTAGGCAACACTGGTGATTTGCTGAAAATTGTAAGGACTATTAAATCTAGGACATTCTTCCTCACCAATCACCAAAAATCTCCTCGTAAAAGCACAATCACACAGATGGTGATGGGGATTTCAATAGGAGGGTTCAATGTGGTCTCTTTAATTCCGAAAGCATAAGCATTCGAAACAAACTACCCCGAAAGATCTCGCTGCCACATGATAATAAGGCCTGAGCTTCACTAAGTTTCTTCAAAGCACACTTTGTATCTAACTCAATTGGAGTGCAGTGCACATATTGATTTATGATATGTTTGCAATACTAAGATATTTACTTGATGCCGCATATCTCTCAAGATTATGCACATATCTCCTTTGATATAGCATATCCTTGATTGATTATATTCGATATTATGTTTATCTTGTTACTTTAGATAACCATCCCATACATCTTATAAATAGGCTAATGTAATCTTCATTATATTACATCATAGTATAGATAAATTCTATATTCCTATTTCTCATATATTATTTTATTTGTTCAACTTGATCCATTGTTTCATGGTCGAACTGGATTTGATCCGTCTGGTCCTATTTTGTTTTTGCAACAAGCATTGTAATGGTCGGTGGTTTGATTGATGTGTGAATTTTTGTTAAACATTATGAGTTGACAAAATATTTCTATGAATGATTTTGTCCCTCAACTCTTTATAAGAGCACAAGCTAACAAAAAGTAACTCGTGTACAAGGCAACACTAGTAGTTTGCTAGAAACGATAATGATTACGCAATTCAAGACCATTCTTCCTTTGCAACCATTAAAGTTCTCCTAATAAAAGAGCAATCACACAACGGGCATACCGATGGCGATGGAGAACACAAAGTGGGAGGGTTCAATGCAGTCTCTTGAATACTGAAAGCAATAAGCATTCGAGACAAACTAAGCCGGACGATTTTGCTGCCAAATGATATCAAGGCTTGACCTTTGCCAAGTTCCACCAAAGCACACTCTAGCTCAAAAAGTTGGTCGTACAGCACACATATCTAGAAGGGGAAAATAATAGAGTATAGGTACCCGATTTAGTACGATCCTAACAAAAGGACCAAATGACCGAAAAGAAAAGAAGTTCTACTGTGTTTGCAAAATGTGCCTGCAATACAAGTCGATGACAAACTCAGGGTGCAGAGCTCCTCCTGCATCTACATGCAAAAACCACTAAGGGGATTGTGCTAAAAGAGAATGCTAGTCTCATGGTGATGGCTGAGAGAATTGAGAACCTAGCCTTAAGGAAATCACTGTCGTATGCGCTCCCAAAGTGCATTGGGTAAGTGGAACATATAGTTTTTTTTTTTTATGTATTTTTGTAGAGATTCTATTTTATCTTTGATATTTGTTTTTATGAGATCTTCTTCTATTCTTTTGAATTCTAAGTCTTCTTTAAAAACTCAAGTCGGTTTTCTTTATCTTTAATAAGATAATTTATTTCTGAAATTGAGTGTTCTCCTAAGATATTTAGGCTTCTCTTTTGTGGTTTGGTTATAAAATCGAAAGTGAATTTTCTATTTAAAGCCCGAGTTTCAATTCCTTCATTTGTTATTGTAAAAGGTTGAATCAATTGTTTGAAAGGTGTTTTTAGAATTACTTTTTGATGATTCTATCCTATTCAATTGTTTTTCTGTGGTTACTAAATGTTAATTTGTATAGTTATTTTGTTCAATAACTACCCTTGAAATAAATATGCTAACAAAAGAAGAATAATACATCTCATATTGGATAGGAAGTCTTGGTTTCTATCTCTAATATGTGATTGGTCTCCTATGAAGTGTTGTGAAATAGAGTAAATGAATGTATTCATCGCATCTTGGATGAGATGTCCTTGTTCATTATCCATGCGTTGTCCAAAGTCATCTATTTTATAGACAGTTAAAATTTATACCTTTTGTTCATCTGTTAAATAATTATCCCACCATCCTTTTAGTTGTCCTGCGAAACCCACTACTAAAAGATGAGCAATAGCATGATTAGAAACATCTTGCTATGTTTTGTAGGCATTAGCTAATATTACCATATTGTTTAAAATATTCATTATATTACTTTCAGCAACACCATATATATTCCATTCATAAATGGCGTCTGGAGAGTATTTATTTTGTATGTTTTGCAATGATTCTTCTAAAGTAATGTCTAGTGGGGTAGCTCTACTATGATATAATTTTTGGAGTTGTTCTATGGCTTTGGTAAACTCTAGGCTAAGATTTTTTGGGAATTCAATTGTCTTAAAAATAGGATTTTTGAATGTTTCTACTTATGATATGATTTGTTGGGTAGGATTCTGAATCGTTGACTCTATCCTATTCAATTGTTTTGCCTTATATTCTTGACTAAAAAAAAGGAAGTTTTAAAAGACATGTGATTTTATTATTATTAAAGCTTATGGTAATTTATATTTGATATTCAACTTATCTCCTAAGGGTGATTTTAATGATTCTGATGTTTTGTCAAAGTATCTTGTTGGAACAAGACATTCTTTAACATAATTGAGATTTGCTCTTATATCAAAGAGTGTTGTTGTTTCAATGATGAATTCATTATTGTTTTTTATTGTTACATTAATTATCCATTTTCTAGAAGTTATTTCCATCAATAACCTTAAGAAGTTTAGATCAAAGGTATTGAAAGTATCATTTTGATCTTCTAGTTTTGTTTTTCCCTTTGGAGATCATTAATATTCATTGGTCTAAGCCTTTTGGCTTAGGTGGTGTATTGGAGGTTTCGGCAATGGTTTTGTCTTTGTCTTTGTCTTTTTTTGAATTTTGGTGACATGATTGTATTCCCTGTAAAAATTATCTTGTGAGAAAATTGGTAATGAATTCGAAGAACCATTTATAAATTCAATATCAAAATCAAACACTAAAAGTATGACTTGTCATTTCGCAAAAATTTGTTTTGAAGCAATATTTAAAACGTCATTTTGTACAATATCTTTGGCCGATTTGAAATCAATTCTCAAGAGAAATTTTTGGTTTAATAAATCTCCTTGGAATTTTGATATGATTAGAACAATAGCAAGTATTTCTTTTTTTATTATTGAGTAGTTTTGCTGTGTTGAGTTTCAATATTTTGAGACAGACTGGACAACCTATTCTTTACTATTTTTGACCTGTTAAAGAATACTATCATATTCTATTTCTGAGGTATCTGTTTCAACTATTTTAAAAATGGATGGATCAATTAGATGTAAGCATGGTATTTCTTTAACATAGGTCTTTATCTGTTTGACAATATTTGTGTGGATTGAAGTCTGCGGTGGAGGATCCTTTTGTAGCCTTTGGTGTAAAGGTTTACAAAGTATATTAATATTGGGGAAGAAATTTAGAATATAATTGAGACTCCCAAGAATATTTGTAATTAAGTTTTGTCTTTGATCTCATCCGGGAACTTATCAATAAATGAGATTGACCTTTCTATTGGAATTATGGTACATAAGTGGATATGATGACCTAAAAATCTAATTTTGGTCTAGAAGAGTGATATTTTAGTAGGAGATTCTACTAAAACATTTTGCATGAAGTTAAGACAGAAATAGTTTAAGCTTTTTAGAGCCACCTTTTGTAATACTTGATTTCTATAGTGGATTTGTGTTTCTCCTCTATATTTGCCGCAAGGGTTTCTGCATTTGCCATAATAATCCTCTGCAAAATCATTCGTGCTTGTTAAAAAGTGACCAACTCGTGGAGAATTGCTATCACATAGTGCTACCCTGTGCTTTTTGACACGAGATGGTACAAGAATGCCCCCACCTAGTAGACTTTGAGGATATTAATTGGATCATGTGGCCACACAAATCAAAGTGAAAAAAATTTGTGTCCAACTTGATGAGGACGGAATTCATGACTTCGATTTTGTCTAAGGCTTGCGTGGATTAATAATTACAGATCATACAAAGACAAACCAAACAAGGTATCCAAAAACCGCAACTTTGTCGACACACCATAACATGCAATCAAAAAGTTTGATTGAAAGAGATATGGTTACTAATTAATTTTTGCCTGTACACCTTCCCAAATAACGGGTCTTTTGCTAAGGGACCTTTTGGCTAAAAAAGAATTGTATTATGAAACTTATGTGGGAGTCAAAGTGTTCATAGCGGCAATTGATTTTTAGATGATAGTACTCTTTAAGAGCCTCGTAATCTTCTGCTTTACTAGTAACTTTCACGAGATGTTAAGTAATATGCTTCAAATATAATGGATTAATTAAGAAATTTATTAAAGTTTTGCCGGGTTTGAAATTTTTGTCTAAATCTCTAGGAAAAAGCATCGGTAAGGTCAATGTCCAATTTGACTCCCCGTCACTGTGGATAGGGAAGAGCTAAGCAATAGGTAGGACCGTGAGTTTACATTTTACCTCCGTAATTAGCATGAAATCATTCGTAACTGAAGATTTCTGTTTCATGCTTGATGATTTCAATAATTGAGTTTTAAATCGTGCTTGGGATGTGTTGATAATAAACCAGATGTAACTAGGAAGAGCTCATGATTGAGTTGCATGTTGTAGCATTTCGTCTTTGAAGTTGAAGTAGCAAAAGAGGTGGAATAATTGGAGTTATGCGGGTGGTTCTTTTACATAGAGGAGGGACTTGTTATTCTTAGTTTTTTTTTTTTTTTTTTTTTTTAATACTAGTGTTTTGGGATTGTAAAGCTCTCTCTTTCCACAATCAAGCAAATCTATAATCTATGTTTATATTTGCTTTTTACTACATTTTATTTTCCTCGAATTTCACCATTTCAATGCAATTTACATTTTTCTAGCAAATCTTTTTTTTAATCTTTCTCCACACTTAGCTCCACGTTAATGCGCAACCCCTTTGTGGCCTTTAGAAGCGAGGTATGTAACCGTGCAGCGATCTCGGTTGCTCTTGGTAATTTTTTTTTTTTTTTTGGCTTTAATAAATATTGATCAAAATTTTCGATATCTTTTGTTAAAATAAATTGTCCCCTTTAATTTTCTCTCAAATGTCCATTAATATTGCAAGATAAATTTACAAATCTCACTTGGATAAATATCATTAATTTTGTAGCTGATTTTGAACGTTTGTTAAGAAACTTTATTAATTGAAAAATAAAAATTAGGAGATGTGCGTGCACCCAGTCACAGCCTGTGTCCCATGATGGACCCAACAAGTATAGACTTGGTGCTACTTATCGAGATAATTGAGGTTATTGATGATTTGCTACTCCGAATGAGTTTCCCTAGAGCTCAGCTATGCTTACTATATTCTCTTGCTCATGGATAAGTAAGAAGGTTATTTTCTTTCAAGTTTTTAACTGTAATAAGATACTCAGCGATCTTTATTTAGAATAGAGGATGATGCCTTGATCTAGGAAAGGATGACAAAATGTATTAAACAAAATAATGAAGCCGAAAGTTGAATTATAATTTCTAACATCTGATCTATCATTAATTATTAAATGAGGTTGAGAGGTAAATGGAGCCACTATAAGTTGGGCTGAATTTGGTTAGATAATATAGTCATGTGCAATTTCACGTGTTAAGCATAATAAAATACAAGTATTAAGTTAAGATAACATGGACCACTCATATTTTTATTTGCATGTAGATGATCCATAATTTGTATTCCACAGACGAAAGGCATGTTTCGATAAAGTTTCCTATAATCAAGGATGTACGGAAATACAATTGTTCACATAAAGTATGGTAAATTTCATTTTCACTCTTTTGCTATCAAATTGAAGGAGTTCGGTTAGTGCGTGTTTGCATAGGACTCTATCTCTCCTTCCACATGTTTGAAATGTATATTCTTGTCAGATCCTCTCAATTAGTAGAAGGACAAAGCAGGTTCAAAGTAACGATGTCCAATTCCCCGTTGTTATAATCACCATATACTCCCACTTTTTTAAGAATGATGTTTTAATGAAGGGATAAGTATACTAGAAGTCCTACAATTTGTTATGAAATTGTTATTAAATCCTAAAATTTTCAAAAATGCAATTAAGTTCTAAAATTTATTACAATGTGCAATCAAGTTCTAAAACTTGTCATAAAAGTACAATTGAGACCTAAAATATTTTAAAGAGTGCTATCAATGAAAGGACTTAATTTGACTAACTTGACAAGTTTAAAAACTTGATTATACTTTTTAAAAGTTTTATGACGCGATTACACTTTCATGACAAATTAGAGGATTTAATTGCACTTTTTATGACTAAATTACACTTTGTTAATAAGTTTTAGAATTTTCAATGTACTTATCCCTTTAATAAATTACGAGTGAGGTCATCCATTAAAGAAAATCAATGAATAGATATGCGAAGCAAAGGCGAGTGCTCCTAATTAAAGATTTTCACATACCCACCTTTCAAGAAAGAATGGATGACTTTTACTCAATTATTTCAGGCCTAATTATAGGCAATGTTTTGAAAATGATACCGAAGATTGAACCGGAGTATGGGCTGATATGCGATTCCTCTAGTTCACCGATCCAACCATTTGTACCAATCTGTTTGAATATAATGAATGAAGTAAGAAAAATAAGCAATATTTGCAATGATGATTTCGAAAATGTTATGAGAGAAATCATGTAGTATTTTCATGCTTTATAGTATTTTAGGAGTTCTACAATGAGTAAAAATCAAATTTTTCCTATCACATGCTAATTTTCTGAGATCACCCTAATATTTTCAAGTCACCAACTAGGCTACTGACAAGAAGATATAAGACATGATGTCATGCAATGGAAAGAGATGACACTTTGTTTTATATTTCAATTTTTTTCCATTGACCAGGCTATTGTGACTTCGACATAGCTGGATGCTAACAATGAGTGCTGGACCAGTGGCCATGGTGGATTGGGAAGTCATTTGAAATTCACACATAGCTGGTGCTGCTGGGGTTGATTACAAGGACGTGAGCGAGAGCTTACGGTTGTCATCAGTTCGGCCATAATCAGGGTTGAGAGATCCGTCGAGATAAGGCTTGCAAACGATCTCAATGGTAATCACCACCACTGCTCATGTGATTGCTATGAGCGGGTTTTTGATTATTGCAATTCCTTTTCATTTATGAATTTTCTTTTGCTGAGGTATAAGAGAGGTAGTGAGGCTAAGCAAGACAACCTATCCCGAGCAAAAAAAACATGTGAATATTGAGAAAGATGAGCTCTAAAATTACGATTGGTCGTCCATATTTCTAATTAAGATAAAACTGGATAGGATAAGATATGAAATCTAGCAGATTTTTTTATATCTTATCTATTGTTTAATGATTGCAATAATAAAATTGGATATTTTCACATTATATTATATATTTTGTTTGATTTATAAACAGATATAGTAAAAATCTCTCGTAACACTCTTGTCTTCCTTATTTTTATTTTATTTTTATTTTATTTTCTCCTCTTTTTAATTAATTCCTTTTTTATTTCTTTCTTCCCCTTCCATCATTCTCTAATAAAATTTTATTAAATAGAAATTGTACTAATATACCTAAACTACTAAAACACCTAAAATATGTAATAAATATATATTTATATATTGAATGTATATTATAAGATAGAATTAAATTCGAATATATAAATAAAAATAAGATTAAATTGAAAAACTAAAATTTTATTTTTTGTTATTTTGAATTTCTTATATTATAATTCAATTATTATTTATATTGAAATATAATTTTAATTTGTTAATTTTAAAATTTTGTTATTTGAAAAAAAAAAACTTTCTTATTATATCCAATCCTATCCACCTTTATCCTAGCTCCACCATGGGATAATTTTATTCAGTGTATATTCCATTTATATCTGACATTATCCTATCTTGAGCGTGCACCAAACGCAAGATAGGATAAATTTTATCTTAACTGCCAAACACAACCTAAGTATATTGTCGAAATTATCTAGCACGTTATTATCAACACTTAGGTCTTTGGCCAAAAAAGATTTGTAGCATGTTAGATTTAAGATGTTCATTGTGGAAATTTACATGCACTTATCTAACACGTTATAATCAACACTTAGGTCTTTGGCCAAAACATATCAATAGTATGTTAGATTCAAGACATTCATCATGCGAATTTACATGATGCTACTCTTTAGGACGTACGTAATCATCTCCCTTATTGGGAACTTTTGCGAGATGCATGTTGAAAATGATCAAAGGGCTTATCAGAATGAAGAGAATTAAATTATTTAAGAATGACAAGCACCTTTTCATAGCCTAGATGAGAAGATGGTAAAGAAAAATTTTCCCTGTTGCTTTCTCTGTGAAGTTTCCCCAAGTCTGCTATGGACTTACTGAAGATTACTGGAATAAACGAGAAGCAAATTAACATACAAAAAAGCCCATGCGCTACAAAATGCATGAGAAAAGTTATTTACCCTCCAAGTGCATGGTTCCCCTTAGTATTTAAGTCGAAGCACTCAATGACTAATGGATTCTCCGGCAACAAGTTTTACAGTATGTCAATTCACTAGTGCCTCCAGGAACATATTAGACAATTTGATGACAACTTCAAGAGAACAGAAGAGAACCCCTAGACTCAGCTACTCTGGATATTCTCAGGAAAGGATCTTAAGAAAAGGTAACGCCGGATTACTTGATAGAAAGCAATGAAAAGATATGGCAAGGAACTGATGAGAAATTTTGGACAGCTTACACTTTTAGAAAACACATCTTTGTTTTTGAAACTGGGTACAGTGAAATATTATTTCAACAGCAATCCTGGAAGAAACAGATTCCTCAACATGGATAGTCAGTGAGTAACCAGATTTCTCAAGCCTACTTGTACATTTTTATTAAGAAGCAGTAGGGTCAAACTCTGACTTGTCTTTGTGACTATCTGCAGAAAACAGAAAGGAAAAGATGCTTTCGACACGATCTTGATGGATTACCCTTGTACTTCACTGAACCCAAGTGCATGGAAAATGCCACGTTCATAATGTGATCCAGGAGTAAATAACATTTTACTGTGCAATCTTGTATTGATTATGTCATGGAAATGAATATGGTGCTTTAAGTTTGTGAACTATTTGATGTATTTTATGGACTCATTTGAAACAATTGAGTAGTCAGATTACTAAGAACTCTGTGATTGTGGACTCAAATGATATTTTTTCACAGCTAGTAGAGAATATTACTTCCTAATCCAAAAAAAAAAAAAAAAAAATTGAATAGTCCATATTGGCGCATATGGAAAGAGCTATGATGATGAAGCGCCAAAGAAGTTATGAGTACAACTAAAACTACAACAAGACGAAAATAGCAGAATTCAAACATTATCTGATAATAGCAATTAGCAAGTGAACCTTTCTTCTTCATACCAGCCCTTCAATGAACAAATGAAATTGCAATAGGCTAAGTAGCTGAGTGATGGTTAGACCATATGCTTTTGTAGTATAAGCATCTAAAGTAGGTGATTGACAAAGCAATTAGATCACCTTCAATCACCTAGCTCATTTTCCAGACATGTCACCACTATTTTTACAGGAGATACTGGACTACCCGTGAGCATATTGAATTTTGGACATCTCTCTTCATGATATGTCGCTCAACATTCAAAAAGCAACAGATCAGATCAATTCACCTTTTAGTTGGGTCTACCCTTCTTGTCCAAGATGGTCAAACTTAGAAACAGAAGAAAAAGAATGACTAACAACACTTTATATTTAGCGTCATATTTTCCACAAGAATACAATGACCAAATCCTATGATATTGCATTAATTGATTTCTTATCATCAAGTCATGAAGGCAGGCAAAGTAATACCTATGTATCTCTATATCATGAACTCAAGTAAAACAATTGAACAAGAGACAACTAACATAAGTTATGATAATTGAGTAGGATATTACCTGCCAATCCATGCTATGATAGTACTTCAGACTCTCAAGAGCTTTGAACCTAACCTTGCAATAAGTCTTTGCTAAAAGAAAACTGGACGAAACTAATCATCGTGGCATGGACATCTAAGGTTTCAAAAGCGGAGTCAACATAGACACCATGTAAAATGAGAGAAAAACGTACAAAGCTATGATAGCCATCACTATGCTCATCCAAGAATCCAGAAGGTAAATGTTTTAACAAAGCCAAAACAGTCGAATTCTACTCTTGTCAAACAAACAGTCACCATTATCTATATTTAACCAGCAAATGAACCAACACTACATCTTGTGTATCTCAAAACAATGTCAAAGATGTCTGTACATTCCTATAACGAGCTGTGCACATAAGCAAGATCATGCTCAAGCAGGGAAAATCGCTCAATATAAATCGATGCCAATGTCAATCAGAGACTGAACTACCGTTCGGATTTTTCCTTCAAACTGGTCCCTTGCTGTTGCAGTATGGGAAGCAGTGCACTCATCAGCTTCTCTCCCCCAGTCTGCCAAAGCCCGGCCTGTGGCCAAACATGCTGGTGTGTTCGATTGAGACTTGAGCATGGCTTTAATGTCCTATTAGTACCCGCAACAGCGACCTGCTTGCACGTGACCCTATAAGTGAGCGAGTGAAGCTGAGACGAAGCGCTAGGAGATGAAAACATCTAGTGTGAATGGCTCCATGTAGGCTCTGGTGCACTTCTTAAAGGACGTGCTTAATTGGATTCTTGGATTTCTTCCCCTTCTAGTTAGTGTAAGGCCACTATTGTCATCATCCAAATGGGCCAACTCCAAAGAAACTCTTGATGCTAAATGAGGCTGCCTAAAAGCCAACACTCATAGAAAATCTCTATAAAATTCAATGGAAGATTGAGTACCCCCACATTCAATTGATTATTTGCTCAACCATTCTACTACATTTGTACCATTATCAAGGAAATGAGCGGACATCCCAAACTAGAAAAGGAATGAGATATTCAATGAAGCACCTGCCCACTGTGAACACTGTTGGGCGTAAATTGTGCGACCCCAAGATCTCCATAACTAGAACAAGGACATGCATAATTGAGTAGAAAGATTAACGCACTTGTTTTGGGATCCATTGTTCTTGAAGAGGAAGCGGAAACACAATGTTCCACGCGCAAGTCCTTCTCCTCTATTGCCCTCGGTATCACTAGCTCAATGAGGTGGCCCCCTCACGTGTAGCGTTAGGTAAACGCCCCTTAGGTGAGGATATGTGAGAATTAGGGTTAGAGGAGAGACTTGAGCACTATTTATAGAATTTCCAGCCAGGCCCCCTCATTATGGGCTAGGCTCAACTCGGCCCACACTAGCCAGCCCCATATTAGACTAATTAAGAAACCTTCTATCTCATCTTAGACCAACCCTGTTTTACGGTAGCCGTAAAAACAGTAAATTACAATATCAATTAATGTAGTCCACATTAGGAAAACTCTTACATTCTCCCACTTGGACTATATTAATTGAAATCGTACCTTATGTGCGCACATTGGTCCAAAGATAATTCTTAATAATCAATCCTATCCCATAAAGTCTTAAACACCGAATCATGGCGGTAACTGCATGTATACACACAGAGCCTTCTATGGTCACAAGTGCTCTCAACTTTATTGATATGGATTCAATATGGTAGTGTGGTAAATGGATAACATCTCTCATAGAGAGATCTCATTTATCAGTCACCATTCTCTTACCTTAGGCGACACAAAAAAAAACTTGTGCCACTAGAGAATGCTTTATGGTTTCAATAAACCCACATATGTCTTGTCCTTACGGTTAACCTTTCTTTATTTATCACAAGACATATGCACAAGGCTAATAACCGGATGCCCGGATGCCCCTAGCCTTCACTCAATGTTTAAGCAATACCTTGAGACTTTCAACAATATATATATTCAACATAATAACAATTCATTTAAAAATATTTTATTGAATGCAAAAGTTGACATATATAATATCAAAGTGTTACTAAATTGTAACAAAATAGATGTAAACTTTATTCAAAGAAAAATAAAACACAGCTCCCACTAAATAACAACATCCCAAGATGCTCCTAAGCCCATACTAATGGCATGTCGATCAAATACACACGGGCGTAGGCCTTTAGTTAGTGGATCTGCAACCATATCATCTGTAGGAATATAATCTATTGCGACGTCACCATTCTGCACCGATTCCTTTATGGTCAAAAACTTGACCTCCATGTGTTTAGACCCCTTGAGACTTTTGTTGTTATTAATAAACAACACTGCAGAGTTATTGTCACAATATAACTGTATGGGTTTATCCACAAAATCAAAAACAAATAACTCCCTAATGAGGTTCCGGAGCCAAATAACTTGAGTAGTAGCTGAAAAACATGCTACAAAATCCATATCAAGAAGATATGGATTTCTGTTTTTCGCTCTTCCATGATACTGCACCTCCTGCCAACATAAATATGTATCCTATCGTTGACTTCTTATCATCTTGACAACCAGCAAAATCTACATTTGAATACCCCGCTAGTTGCAAGTCTGAAACATGTCTATAAATCAGCATATAATCTTTTGTTCTCTTTAAGTACCTTAAAACCTTCTTGGCAGCAACCCAGTGATCGCGTCCTGGATTAGACTGATATCTGCTTAGAAACCCTGTTGCAAAAGCAATATCTGGCCTAGTGCAAACTTGAGCATACATGATACTTCCAAGCACACTAGCATAAGGTACATCCTTCATTTGAGCTTTCTCAAGATCTGAATTAGGGCATTGTGAAAGACTTAATTTATCACCCTTAACAACATGAGCAATTCCTAGTTTGCAGTCATGCATATTAAATCTTTCTAAAATGCGATCAATATATGCCCTCTGAGACAAACCCAATGAATGGCGTGAGCGATCCCTATGGATCTCAATGCCAAGAACAAAAGACGTCTCACCAAGGTCTTTCATGTCAAAAAATTTCGACAACATCCGCTTCATCCATATGCTGCAAAACCTTCAGGCTGCACCATATAAACCTCCTCAGCAAGGTCTCCATTTAGAAAAGCAGTCTTAACATCCATCTGGTGTAACTCCATATCGAAATGAGCTACCAATGCCAAGATCACTCTAAAAGAATCTTGAGAAGAAACTGGAGAAAATGTTGCTTCATAATATATTCCTTCTCTTTGAGTGAAACCCTTAGCTACCAGTCTGGCTTTAAACTTTTCAATCTTCCCTTTGGAATCCCTTTTAGTCTTGTATACCCATTTGCAGCCAATAGGCTTATAACCTTCAGGCAATTCAACAAGCTCCCAAACACCATTGTGTTTCATAGATTGCATCTCATTTCGCATCTAACCACAAATCTGATTGAGGACATGAGATGGCATCAATATAAGTCACGGGATCAACAACACAGCCTATATCATAATCATGCTCTCCCAGGTAGACTAGATAATCTGGTGGTATAGCTAAACGTCTTTCCCTAGTTGATCTTCTGAGTGGAGCTACTTCATTCTCATTTTGAATCTGAGGAGCTTGTAGAATTTCTTCAGGAACTATCTCAACAATAAGATCCTGGGCCACAACAGGCTCAATTTGTGGCACAGGAGGTTCCATAATTGTTTGCATAGGATGAGACAGTGATCCAGTAATCCTCACCATACTATCATCTTCAATAGCTTGTGAGCAGCTACCCTTTTCGGCTACATCAAATTCTAAAATTTTTACAGTTTGAGATTCGACAATTCTTGTACCTCCATTAGGATTATAAAATTGATACCCCTTTGAGTGATTTGGGTAAGACACGAAGTAACACCGAGTAGTTTTGGAATCCAGCTTACTCAATGTTAAATTACATAACTTCACTTCTGCTAGACATCCCCAAACTTTAAGATGATTCAAGCTAGGTTTACGTCTAGTCCACAGCTCAAAAGGAGTCAATGGAACCGCTTTAGTAGGAACGCGATTTAGAATATAAAGAGCTGTTTTCAAAGCTTTAACCCACAGAAAATTAGGTAAATTGGTCCTACTAATCATACTTCTCATCATGTCCATAAGAGTACGATTCCGCCTTTCAGCTATACCATTTTGTTCAAGACTTCCAGGCATAGTAAACTGACCTATTATCCCAGAATCCTCTAGTATTTAGCAAACCGCCCTTTAAGTTGTCCAGCATCACCGTGCCTACCAAAATACTCACCACCGCGATCAGATCTGATAATCTTTATAACTTTTCCCAACTGTTTCTCAACTTCAGTTCGAAAAATCTTGAATTTATCAAGAGACTCGGACTTTTCTTTAATCAAGTATAAGTATCCATATTGGGAATAGTCGTCAATAAATGTGATGAAATAAAAATTTCTGCACAAAATAGCCGTGTATGGTCCACTAATATCAGTGTGAATAACCTCCAACAAGTCTAAACTTAGTACAGCAAATTTCTTCTTTATCTTGGTCATCTTACCTCTATAGTAGTCTACGCAAGTCTCTTGATCACCATTAAGAGTAGGCAAGATATCAGCCTTTATAAGCCTTTCTACTCTTTCTTTAGAGATGTGACCAAGACGTTTATGCCACAATGCATAAGACTGTTCCTTAGGTAGAGGCCTTTTGGAAACAACTTTTTCAGCTGAATAAGCAACGTACATGTCATTGAGAGATAAACTCAATCGGTATAATCCATCGGATAAATTGCAACAACCAATCTTATTTGAATCATAAAACATGAAAATAGTACTACTCTTTATTTTAAAAGAGTATCCACACGTCTAAACAAGACACATAAACTAAATTCCACCTAAAAGAAGGTATGTAAAAAGTGTTTCTTAACACCATCCGAAAACTAGAATCTAAAATCAAAATAACATCTCCCATGAACTCGACGTCAACTCCAACGCTGTTTCCAACAGTGAGCTTTAATTCATCCCGATTTGGCGTCCTTCGGTTTATGAACCCCTGTATTGTAAATGCAACATGATTAGTTGCACCACTATCTAGCCACTAGGAATTTGTCGGAACTTCATATAGATTGGATTCATAAACAAATGCCAAAGAATCATTACCTTTAGGTTTACTCTTAGTTCTCTTAGACAACCAAGCCTTAAACTTGCTGCAGCGTTTCTTTACATGTCCCATCTCTCTACAAAAGTAGCAATAAACAACATCCTTCTTGATGAATGTTTTCTTGGGACCCAAACTGTTAGAAGGTTCAGCATCTTCAGAATTTCCTTTATTGTTGGAAGGTCCAGCAACTTCAGAATTGCTCTTATAAGTATAAGTTTTTACCTTCTTTCCCTTATCATTACTAGAGTTAGAAGCATAAAGGGCAACGTGCCCTTTATCTTTTTTCAATTTTTCTTCCTCTGCCACCAGCCTTGCAATCAGGTCATTAATTGACCAAGCTTCATCTTGGGAACTATAATTGGTCTTGATAATTCCAAAATCAGGAGGAAGATTATTTAGAGCTTGATGCACAATTTAAGTAGTGGGAATAACAACATTAAGAGTCTCAAGCTTTGTTTGCAAATCTACCATTCTCATAACATAATCTCTAACTCCACCAAAACCATCATACTTCATAGTAAATAGTATTTGCATGTGTGTTCCTATCTTAGCATTAGGTGAGACACGGTTTCTAACCATCAAGGCTTCCATCATCTGTCTAGCAGTGCAATTTGTAGGCAAACCATTTTTCAAGTGTTCCTGAATGGAACGCTTCATCGACAGTAAGCAAATTCTATTGCTCTTTTCCCATGCAGTAAAATGAGCTTTCTGAGCTTCTATACTCTTAGCAATAAGATCTGCCGGCCGATCGACAATAAGAGCCATATGAACATTTGCCATCTCCATAGCAAACATAAAATCTTCTCTCCATTTCTTAAAGTTTGAACCAGCAAGAACCTCAATAGTGACGGAGTTACCGTTTACAGAAAATGTGACTGAAAGATAAGCAGTATATATAATTAGCATCATGTGAGTATTGTGTAACTTGACGTACAAGTACATATCCAGAGAGTTACATGCAAAATCATATAATCACCTTTGGGCAGAATACATGACATGCAATTGTACACTCCCCACATGATAGAGGTTATGAAAATATATTCCAATCTTCGTGAATTCATCACCTTTGGGCATATAAACCATTAGGATTGGTCACTCCTCCACCACACTATTATGTATCCCTCCATGAACTAATACACAATCACCTCCTTTGGGAGTATGACTATGCATTAGACCAGGAGACATCCCAATCAATATACGAGATTGAAATTTCTCAAACCCAATCAAGTGTGCCACTTTGGCGGTCACAACTCACTTGAAACTCTCTCATACCAGGGATATAATCTTTACATCTCACATACACCATATACATGTGATTTAACTTTAGTGATAGGGGCATCATATCACTCAAATCACATGCCATGCTAATTACACTGCCTTATTCATTAATAAAATACAATAAAGTTTAACTTTATTAATGAATCACACTTTTATAATACTTATGTGATAACATACAGTAACCCAACACAAGTATTTCCAAAAATACAGAAAATACAAGAAAAATATGCAAAAATACACGTATTTAGGGCTTTGTACGTATTTTCACATCCATAAAGTCATCAAACATGTAAAATAAATACACCACAAGATAGAACATGGCAATACGAATCCAACGCCACCAACCATGCGCCGAACGGACACTCCACGCCCCGCACGCGCCGCCTGTGTGCGCGGCGCATGTTCGACGCCCAAGAGGCGCGTGGCCGCACGTGGGGGCACGTGCGGCCTCCTCTGGAGACGCGCCGCATATGGTTTTCTTAGTCTCGTCGAGCCTAGTCCAAATATATAATTTAATTTAATTTTTATTGAACGAAAAATCTTGAAAATCTCAAATTAAGGCAAAATCCTTTGTGTTCGTGTTCTAGGATTATGGAGGCTCTGATACCATATGTTGGGCACAAATTGCGCGACCCCAAGATCTCCATAACTAGAACAAGGACATGCATAATTGAGTAGAAAGATTAATGCACATGTTTTGGGATCCATTGTTCTTGAAGCGGAAGCGGAAACACAATGTTCCACGCACAAGTCCTTCTCCTCTATTGCCCTCCGTATCACTGGCTCAATGAAGCGGCCCCCTCATGTGTAGCGTTAGGTAAACGCCCCTTAGGTGAGGATATGTGAGAATTAGGATTAGAAGAGAGACTTGAGCACTATTTATAGAGTTTCCAACCAGGCCCCCTCATTATGGGCCAGGCTCAACTCGGCCCACACTAGGCACCTCCATATTAGATTAATTAAGAAACCTTCTATCTCATCTTAGACCAACCTTGTTTTACGATAGCCGTAAAAATAGTAAATTATAATATCAATTAATGTAGTCTACATTAGGAAAACTTTTACAAACACCACTTGTCAGCACATGGACGCCATATCGAGAGGCAATAACACCTTGTGCTGGAACATTATTAGTGCACAAGCTACAAAATACTTGCTTCAACGTCTTACTATAAAGACAGTTTCTAGCAAATAAAAGAGGCCACTTTGATCGTAGCATAGCGAGCATGACACCTAAAAGAGACAAACATTGTCAGTAAGACGTGTCTAAATACTGACATTCCTCAAGGGTAAATGAATAAGTGGACTAGCACACAACCCCATATAACAAAACCCCAGTCTTTGCAGCTACATTGACAGAGGTTATGCTAAGCAATTCATCAAACAGCTACAATGCATTGGTGGATAAGTGCCCAAAAGACCCAACAACTCCAATTATGTTACGATCCCGTTAAAAACAGTCAAACATTTTTAAAGAAAGAGCGACTTCATATTAGCTAATATAGAACTCGAAGAATAACACCAGTTTCTTCCGTTTGACACTGGGTTCAGGGAGACATGATTAGGCACCTAGATTTTACCTGACTCAGTGATTTCAGCGTGGATTGTTTCATGTTGATAAGAATTGGATTGTGGTATTAAGATACCCCTCCCAACGTCCTTCATAATCCTCGTCGGAGAGGCATACTTTATGTAATATTGGTGTACTCAAGGCACCATTGCAGAATATATTCATCTTTGGGCACTGCTTCACAATAATATGCCACAATGATGGGAACATGAAGGTGCAATTAGTGGGGGAGAAGCTCTCAAGGCTTGGCAAACCATCAAGTGTCAACAGCTGCAGCTTGGGGAAAGAGATCTCCTCTACTCCATTTCCATCATATGTTACCACGTCTTCCATCGCATCGCAATTTCTTAGCGTTAGCCAAATAAGGTGCACCAGACTTGTCATTGCTGAGCAAGTCCCCATATGAACTAAACTAGCGCAATCCCCTACTTCTAATCCCACCAATCTCTGGAACGTAGTTGGGGATGGAAGTACGATTGATAAACTTGAGCACTCCGAAACGAGCAGAGTTTCAATCTGTTTAAGGATTTCAGCCATCAAGGAGCCATCTTTCCAGACTCGCTGGAGTTTACACAACTTATTCAGCTCAAGTCGCCACAGATTTTTGAGTGCCTTGAGAGGTGTTTCCATGTCAGTTGACTCTCCGTAGAAAGTTGCTCCCCCATGTCCACACGCATCTTCTGGAAATATCTCCTCAAAGGAACTACAGGACAGAGAAAGCACTTCTAGATTGGGGAATCCGTGGAGGAGGAAGTTGGAGGGGAAAGCGACATTCTCATCATGGTAGCATGCCAAGTCCAGCTCTATGGGATTGCGAAAGACGTAATGGTGCTGCAGTGTCATCATTATAACATCCCCGCTCATCAATGTCAATCCCTTCAAGTTTGGTATGACCTATGGGAATTTCTTTTAATTAGGCTACTGGAAGTAAATACGGGGCATAGCCACAGCGCAATAACTAAAGTATCCTTTTATTTTAGGAAAAAGAGGAAAAAGAATCCAAGAGCCAATAGAAGAGATGTTTGTTAAGGGTTTGCCCAACTCAATCAAAATAAGTTTCGCTAATTTAAATAAAGACAGTTATTTCTCAATCATACTCCAGCTATTTCAATAGTCAACTAATTCAATCCAAAAGTTAAAAAACATGAATTTCAACAAGTTCGTAGCAAAAAAGTTTTTTTTTTTTTTTTTTTTAAAAAAAACTTATTTATTTTTGCAAATGATGTCACATTTATAGTAAGTAGATGTGTTTCTATAGTAAGTAGATGTGTTTCAATAGTAAGAAATTGTATTAATATGTTGCACTCTATTTTCTAAGCTACTGTTCTAATATCTATTTTATTATAGATCATGAGTAGAGTGTGGCTTAACCTTTTTTTCCCCCTCCGAGAAGATTGCATTAAAACCGAACAAATTATTGGCAATAAAATATTTTATAAGTTAAGAAACAAACCAAAAATACGCGACCCCCAAAATGCAAGGACGGTTTGAGCGTTCCGTGTGGTTTGAAATGGAACTTAATTATGGGTTGTTATATCACTATTATAATACTCAAATTAAGGTTGATTATTTCGATTAAACGTTATTAACTTCAAAAGTGTTGGCAAGCCATCAGAATAAATGTCGGTAGATTATTAAAGTAGTTGGTGATCATGAAAGTATAAAGACATATAAGTACTTTTCAAGATCTATAATATAAAAGGTTTCTCAGTGACTAAAATCCATAGGTATCTTGATTTGAAATATGTTGGTACATCAATCAATTTAACGTTGTAATTTAAACTTAAAGTAAGTTATTCAAAAGTCATTGCTTTGTCACAAGAATATTATTGGTTGATTATTAAAGTGATTCGTAATTTTGGAAAGTTGGTACTTTTCAAAATCTTATAAGATAAAAAGTTGGCAAGTAATTAAAATCAGTTTTTATATTACGGATGTTGGTACACCAATCAAATTAAGTTCGTAAATTCAAATAAAGTTAGTAATTTCAAATACATTGGTGATTCACAAGAATAATGTTGCTAGATTATTAAAGTAGTTGGTAATTTACAGAGTAGAAAAAAGTTTGTGCTGTTCAAGGCCTACTAATAAATTACTAACACGTGACTAGATAAGCAAGTTATTTGCGGCACTTGATAGTTACCAATCATTTTCACAATGTTTAAGCATGGAACTTTGCTCCATAGCTAAACTAGCAATATGCCACATGAACACAATATATATATTTTTTGTTTTAAATTTTAGGGGACGATGTCGATAAAATTAAATTAAGTAGGTATAACCTAGCCATAAGGCACAAGTCGCTATTAGAAGCACGATTATCTATGCAAGTTAATTTAATAATTTGTTTTTTCAAAGTAAAAGCTGGGATGATTTCGAAGAATATGAGCCAGAAATAATTAACCGCAAACGATCTTTAAATTTTGAAGAAATTCGTAGGTTTGGCTTGGTAAGTATTTGTAAGCATGAAATTTTTGACAATTCAAATTTCCAATAGAGAATAACAGAACCAATAAAGGCAATTGCAGAGAGCTAGAATTGAGAACTATACCTTTTCAAAAGAAAAGAGTGCAGGTTGATTCTCACTGGTACTTGTACCTTGACAGCTTTGGTATTCACAAATAAATGAGAATGACCTCATCTTGCCACAATGTCTTACTCGCAATTTCTTCAAGAGTGGCTGTGTTGAAGTATGACTATTCCTGTAGAAGCTCCTTAAATCCGGCAACTCAAGTAATTTGAGATCGGTTAATCGCGGAAAGAAGAGATCCCCTGCATTCATCTCTACTCCGTCTTCCTCCACAATAATTTCTTGCACCCCACACTCCCGTACTAAAAGTTCTTCAAGTTGTGTCATACTTTTTGCCACCGAGTTTGGGAATAAACTTTTGATCATCTCACACTCAACAATCTTCATGCATCGTAAGCATCCAAAGGTAAGACCTCCTTGAGGATGTCCACTCCACACGTGCTTCATTTTTGGGAGCCGCATTAGAACTAATTCTCTCAATTGAAAAGTGCTTGTAGGATGAGCTTCGCTAAAATTGAACTCTTGGACGTGAAATACCACTTCTAGGGACCCACAATCGGTTACACTTATCTTCTCTAGGTTTTGAAATCTTGTGAGCATAGTATAAGATAAAAATATGGATGAAAGTTTCTCACAATACTTCACTACTAGTGTCTTGAGTTTGTTAAAGGCATTTGAAGCAAGATCATCAAGCCATATCTTCTCCAAGTTATTCATGTGCGAGATCTCCATCGACTCTATATTAGGAAACTTAACCTGTTATTTTTCAATTAAATTATTAGAGCCGATTCTCTATTCCCATAAAAGGGGGGGACTGTAATTTCAAGAAGAAGGAAAATCACTAAACAAGCATAATCGATAGGATAGAACAAAAAAAGAAAGACTAGACGCACGATTTTTCAGTAGATGCCACCCCCTAAAATCCATTCTCCTGTCATATTATTTTTTAGTAGAAAGCATATATTCATCTAATAGATATCAAGCATTATGTTTGAAATGTAGCATAATCCATAACCACATAAGTTAGACAAGCATAATCATGTCGCACGTCGGATGTTTCCCACAAATATCAAATTTAGCCTATCTTTAGATTCCTCAAATGTACTCTCCCATTTCTTTGAACCATTTAAAAAATATAGCTTGTGCATTGTAGGGTGTTGATGCCCACAAAATAAAAACCAATTAGCACAAATCAATGCTTCATGAATCTTGCACTTCAAAATTTTCTTCAACAAAGTATAGACTTCAAGAAAACACGACATACTGACAAAAAAAAAACATGACATAAACTAAAGAAAGAAATCCAACAATTAAATCAAAAGATGGTAGGGTGCAGGTATGTACTGTTCAATTTTGATGTTGAACAAGATGCTCCACCACTAGCTGATTTGTTTCTTTATTTATTTTAGTTATTCGATATTATCGAAGATTAAGGAAATTTATCTTGATTATTTCTCTTAATAGGTGCCTACAAAATAAATAGATTGATTTGATTACTAAGTTTGCCTATATGACGTGACTTTTTGCCAGCCTGGATTGGCCCTTCTATCTCTTTCATCTCTCTCTAGTTTATCTCTTTTTTCCCCTTATTTTCTTATTTTCCTCCATTTTCTACAAATCTAAACCTAACATTCTTCATGCTTTCATTTAGCACTAGTTGGTAATGGATTTAGATATGTTCTTCATCAATTGGTATCGAGCTGGATCTCTTCAACATTTAATTGGTATCAAAACATTGCTTCGTGCTTGTGGTATTGTCATGCGATGATACTAGACCAAAGGCCAACACTTTGGTTTTCATTTTCGTTGCTATGGTTGCAATTTTGATCCGATATGCTCATGAAGATATATGGCATTGATGTCTATTGAAACTTCAGCTGCCATTTTTACTGGTTTGGAGCCACTCTATGCTTGGTCTAATTATCTCTATGAAAAATTTTGCAATATTTATTAAATCTGTTATTCTGAAATTTGAAAAGAGTAGGGGTTATTGCTATTATTACTTCATGTGATTACGATTACAAGGATTACAATGTTATTCTAATAGTGTTGATTGTCAGGAGTAATACGATTATTACCATCCTTATGATTATTATAAATCCTTAATAATCCTGAAGAGATTAAAAATTTGTTTAATGATATGAGAGAAAATTTCAACAATTTTGATGAGAATTGGATAGATTCAATCAACAATTGTAAGGGAGACATGAAAACGGGCCAAAATCATTTGCCAATGAGCTAAATGACATGGAAAAATATTCTCAACGTCTTGAAGAATTGAATAAGGATCTCTGCTTTTGAGAATAGTGAAGTGAGTAGTAAAATTCTACAGATAATCTGGATGAATTTATTGAAGCACCTTTTGATATTTAATAAATTCATAAACGTAATTTCTCCTATTGATGATTCACAGAAGAGAAAAATTCGTGATGCTAAAATTTGTTCTATAATACTTCGTATAGCCTTATACTCCCTAGGTGCATATCCAAATCAGGCGTTTTGCATGTCGCGAAGATTTTTTGTAGGGCAAAAGTTGTGGTATTATCTCTTACTCACAGGAAGAGCCACCGGAGAAAGGATTTGACTTCATTTCGGTGGGAAAGATTGATGTATGACATGATTCTCCAACCACTTTGCTGATTTGTATCTTCAATTAGTTTATTAAATTTGATACTATTAATAATTTAAGATACTTATCTTGATTTATTTCTCTTATTTTAGATATGCTTACTTAGTTTGAACTCTTGTTTACTTGTAAATATTGACCTAGATACTTGTTTTCTTCAGTTTTGAGGATGAATTCATTCACTAATGAGTTTCCCTACGTCGCATTTCTTCTTCCTCATCTGCATTGGCATCTCTCTCTCTCTCTCTCTCTCTCTCTCTCTCTCTCTCTACCCCTATTTTGGCTACCTGATTTCCCTTCAATTTCCGTGATGTGTAGCTCTTCTAACTTTGGAAATGTAAGCCACCAAAAAATATGCAATATGGTTTAAGGACAAAGCACTAAAAACAAAGTAAAATAACATATAAGATAAATCGGGAGATGATACCTTCTCATCAAATAGAGGTTGTAACCCATCACTAGCACAACTCACTAAGTAGAAACTGATCAAATTCTCAAGGTCACCAAGCTTGAGTGTGCTTAACTGATGGAACTTCAAAGTCTCTAAGGTTTTCCATTTTCCTTCTTCCATCGCAATTATGCCCCGTAGGTTGTTGCAACAGGAGAAACATCAAGCACCGCAAGTTTATCGAGAATTTCAGCCATGGCACTTGAGAAGAGATATGGCAAACGTGACAACCCCTCACGTTCACTTCCATCGACTAGGAAATGCCAAGGTAACTTTGCAATCACTCTCCAAAATGTCTCTCAGCCTTGATAGATTCAACAACGTCAATTCTCTTAATGCAGGGAGGACCAATGGCTTTTGCCTTTTCTCAGCTCTAAGATTTATGGGTTCAAATAATGCTTCCAAGGAGGGACACTCGACTGCCTTAATTTTATTCAGGCTCTGCAACATATCCATTGAATTTGACGAAAAAGCATATGACAAATTTTCACAAAGTTCAACAGTGAGGGATGCAAGTTTGTAGAAGGACTGTCCGTGGAGTTGACTGTGCCATATCCTCTTTAATTGGCACATGGAAGAAAGCTTCAATTCCTCCAAGCTTGGAAAAAGAACCTGTGTAAAAACATTGTATATGTAAAATGGCTGAAATTTTTGGTATATAATTTTATTATGCCGAAACTCGGGGGCAAGGGCAAACTTTGGGAATGACCAGCTGCGAGTTTGTTTTTCCACTGTGAAGTGCCAATCTTTTGGTACAAAATAATGATCAAATTTCTACTAATTTGCTTCACTGACTAGAATAGAAGAATGATCAATAGAAAAATACTATAGATGCTTACCTTTTCATTGAAGAAGCCGGGCAAGGACAAGCCAGAGTTGATATGACCAAATGCTTGTTGTAAACCTGTATCATTTGTCATCAACTGTTGCCTTCCTTCGAATGAAGAAAATGTCATCATTTTGATGCATTCGGAAATTGTCAGTCTTGTTAAGGATGGAAAGTGAATACAATACTTTCCATAAGAGAATGTCTTGAGATTTGGCAATTCCACAAGAGACAAGGAGGTTAACGAAGGAAACTCAAAAGTGTCAGTGGTTGTAGCTTCCACTAATTCTTCTTCTTGCGCATACATAACTTCTTCCATCAGTACACAATTCGCTATTTCGATTTCTTTTATCTGCACGAGTGCTTTAGCCATGGAAGAAGAAAAAAGAAACCTCAAGTTCTCACAATTTTGCACCTTCAGTGCCTTTAAGTTTCGAAAGCACAATGCTCTGCTTGGATCCTTGGTCCATATGTGTTCCAAATTTGGTAAGCCGCTCAAGGTCAATCTAGTCAATCGACATAGAATCTCAACATCCCCCATAATTGACAGTTCCTCAAGGTCGAATACTTCTCGTATTAATTGACATTTTTCAACGGTTATAGCCTCCAAATTTTGTAGCTTTATTAGCTGCAAAGGGTGAATAACACCACACTCAAAACAATGCTGTTAACTAGAAACTGTGAATACGGGTTGCATGTGAAATAATAACAGAAGAAATATTTTCTCATGACAGATCTAAGGATAATGGAAGATGAAGCGGGGTAGTGATTTTGAATTTTCCCTTATTCTTCTTTAAAATTATCTACTTTACACTTACTGATCATTTACCTATTATGTATTTGGACTTTATTATACATACATTAACAAGAATGAATTATTGAGGTTATTGAATTTACCCTCACATTTTATGCAATCTGCCTAAATTTTAGAAATTCATGGCATAGGCTCAATTGATTTTTTGATTATTGACTGTAGTCCGATACAATATCTCAAACGACAGTGCAAAAAACAATCTTAATTATTTTCTCTGGAATTGTTATAAACTAAGTTGATAAATTGATTAAAAAAATACTTTTAATTGATTAGCACGTGTCAGTTGAGCTTGGCATTTTTTTTCCAAACTATTTCCAAAAAAAAAAAAAAAAAAAACCTCTTATCGAGAGAGTAAAAGTAAAATGTTATTATAAATTTATGAGAGAAATACTAAAGTAGTCCTAAGATTTTACTGTACCCATGCATAGCACTAAAAGATCCATTATTTTCTGGTATTGATGTAAAGCGAAATAGATGCCACATCGACCAAATGTTAGAAAAAGGGTTCATCTCCATAAGATCCATCGGTGGCTGTAATATCCATGAATTGGTCATAACAGCGCCATATGGTCATCAAAGTCAATTTCATCAAAGCATTTAGTTTTAAAATATGAGGACCCAAGATACGCTTCCTCGTCATAAAAAAGTTGCTTACTTTATGTAAAATGTAGAAAGTTTTAGTCATGTGGCCAAGAAAAAGAATTGATTAATTTGATAATAATGTTAACCGAGAATAACGCTTTTGTGGTTTGGGTCACGTGATAAACATTATTATAAAAAATAATTAGAAAAGGGTTTCCAATTTTTTATTTTATACTAACAGAATAGATATAAAATTTGATGATTCCAAACAATAGTACACAAATGAATGCTAGATGTGTTTCTAGTTAATACTTTCAAGGCGACATTCTATTACAGGAAAAATAAATTTAAACATGTGCCACACACATAAATTCTACTAGGAATATTGGAAAAGCTGCCAGAATGAAGATTTGTGGTAAATTTGTTCACTACAAAAAGGTCCACAGCTCACATAAATTAGAAAAAAAAAAAAATTAATTGTTCCACTAACATCTCAATAAAGTACCAAGAGTAACAAACGCAAATTGGCCTTATTATATTTGAATTTTCATTCCTTCGTCACATAATAGTTCCATCAACTAACATAAAAGAGTAAAGAAAATTTTTATATGATGGAACATTGTAGAACCACATTTCCACTAAGGTCCGTTCACCTACCCAAACTTTTTACAATTATGGGAACAACTTAATCGTCTCAATTGCCTTAGCATTGATGTACTTAAGATGAAAATTGCAAAATAATTTAATGTAATCAATTGATCTGGATGTCTCTTCCCACATAATCACTAAGTTCAATTCACAGGGATTTTTTTTTAGTTCTGGTTTTTCCCCTTTAATCACGTGGATGTAATAGAATCTTACAATTTTCCATAATTATTAAATGAAGGTCATACAAATTATATACGTCGTATATACCTTCTTTATGATACAATTATATCCATAATGTATGTATGTGTATATACTTTACCATAAAGCAGTGATAAACTTTTAGACTATTTAAAAATTGATACATCACATGGTGCTTCTTTAACTATGTTGATAACATAACTCATATAAAATGGGATGTAATTAACCAATATGAATGTTTTTATGCATTCACATATCACATAGCAATTACATTTTGAAAAATTAAATCATTATTTTGTCTTAATTGAAAGAATCTGTATATATTTCCAATTTCTCTATGTGCTAGTAGGCTCCTCTAAAATACCCATGCATAAAATTTCATTTACTATAAAATGCAAAACGTGTCACACCAGTACTCACCCACATATCAAATTGAGATGACTCTGAAGTCAATAGTTCAATGTGTTTATAAATCAAATGTTTAAGTAATCACAGTCGAATAAAATCAATAGTTTTTAGCACAAAATACTAATCGATTCAACTGTTGGTAAATAAATTTTTCGTATAGTTGATAAATGCATATTACTTTATCAAATTACACAAAAGTCCTTACATTATATCTCCAAAGTAAATATTTCAACAAGTCAATACTTTTTTAAGTCGGCCCAACGCGTGGGAACTAAATTAATTGAAGGCAATGTTCATATTTGTAACTCATGGATCTCAAGACTAGGTAGAGAGTATTCTCCAATTAGGATGGCATGATGGTGGATAATATGACCATTTTAGAAAATATGAAATTTACCTGTTGTTTGTCGAAGAGTACGACCGAATGGTCCATAGTTTTACAAAAGCTTGTCATCTCTGGCAAGTTTCGTAATGTTAACCTACGCAAATTGCATGACTTCACTTTGGGATCAACATCTATTTCATCTCCGTCTTCGTCTGCCTCGGCATTTGCGACAATTTGCTTTATCAAGTGACATTTACTTATTTCAATCTCTTCTAGCTGCAAGAAGTTTCCTATCACGGAGGAAGGAAACAAATATTTGATTCCACCACAACTATTCATTTTCAAAATCTTTAATATGCTGAAGGATTCTAAGGCAAGGCGACCGCAACAAATCTTCTCCAAGTTGTTTAGATTCTCGAGAAACAACGATTCCAATCTCGTAAATGCAGTGCACTGGATGTCCTCCGTGGAGTGAACAACGTACTGAAGTGAGGGGCTATTTTGTATGTGAAGATGCTTCAATTCCTGAAAACCTCCGAAGCACAAATTGTGCATGCTGTGATTATCTTGCAATCCCGCCAAGTTGAGATATTGTGTTCTTTGCAAACATCTCCGCACCCACACTTCACGAAGAAGATTGCCCGAATCTAGCTTGAGTTTTAAAGTTCTGGATTCTTCGTATTCATCTGACCAATCCCAAATGTTCCCAATTAGGATTTTATGCTTATTTAGTTTCCCAAATGGTAAGTCTCTTGAGAGACTGGCTAAACGAGGAATGGCGATGTATAAAGTGCTCAACTTATTCATGCTCTTGAACTCAGCCAGGCTAGCATTGCTTCGCGGGGTTTCATCCTCGGCTTCCCACTGATCAAAACTATATTGCATATACAATTCTTCTAAATTAACCAAGCTTTCGAGCATGCCAGGTTCAATAACTCTAAGCTCGGTGCAGCTTCGCAAGTCCAAAAATCTCAATTCAGTTAGTTCACCCATTTCTTTGGGCAGCCGAGCAATTGTAGAGTTTAAAAACTGAGGAACTGCAATCCTTTTAGCTTTCCAAGAGTAGTCACATCCTCCAAACGGCATGAATCAAGACATAGTGACGTGAGGTTTTTAAGTAACTCCATCGACGAAGGTAGGGAGGTAAAAGATAAGCCAGTCAAGTCCAAGACTTGGAGCTCCTCCATAGATTCGAAAAATGACTCGGGCATTTTGAGAAATCGGTTGTGTTCTAATAACAGAAGAATCCTCATGTTTGGGCAGTCCAATTTTTTAGGAAGTTCATCAATGCCAACATAATTGAAGGCCATTGCGGTGCATTTTCTGAGATCATTCTTCGACCACTCTTTAAACCCAAAATCCTTTCTCCCGACCAAGGCGTTCCATTCCATGTCAATAAATTTGTCGCGCATAGAGACGGCCACGTCAATAAATAAGTCATGCATGCTCAACTGTTCCAGGTCATCACTACCTAGCAACAAAGAAGAGTCAAGCAAGTGATGTAGATCCATAATCAACCTATTTCTAGCGTTTTCGATGGTCTGGCTGAATTTTTCATATAAACCCAAACCCATGCAGTAGACAAGGGTATAACTTATGTCCGGTCTCCCAGAGTCTAGAGCACAAACCAAGAACAATGATTTGATCCTCTCATCTTGTAGGTCGTTGTAATTTTGTTCCACTATTGATTTTACAGTTGGCCCTTCTGCATTGGTCAAAGCATTCCTCCATTCAGGCATATCTCCACGCTTCAACCTTTTTGCCACCGAGACAATCAAAAGAGGCAAGCCTCCACAGTTCTTGACCACTCCATCCACCAAGCTCTCAAATTTAGGGTTGTTAATTGTGTTCCCCACTATCCTTTCAAAAAGGATTCGTGCTTCTCCATGCTTTAACACATTGAGATGAAATTCTCGGTCAGAGCTCATCTCAATGTACAAAACATCTCGATATCTAGACGTTAGCAATAGTTTGCAGCCTCTTGCTTTATTATCATATCCGCAAGGGATTCCGACTTCCTTCAACTCTAACTTCGTCCACAAATTATCTAAAATTATGAGAACCTTTTTCTCAGAATATTTCTGTAACATCTTGCATAAACAATGTGCTCTCCCACGAACAGTTTCCTCGTTCACTAGCTTTAGACCCAGTGCATCAGCAAGTTCTCCTTGGATTCTTTTTAGATCTAAATCGCGTGATACATTTGCCGTGGCAACCACGTCGAATAGCTGCTCTTCCTTAACTTGCCTTTCTACGTCCTCCATAAGCTTCGTCTTGCCAACCCCACCCGGTCCATACACCCCAATCACACAGACCTTGTCATCAGTTATAGCCTTAATTACAACCTCTATGATTGAAGCCCTCGACTCCGGGACAACTTCCTTCCTGTCAACAGATCTTGCAGCGAAAGTGGTAGTGGTGACGGTTCCTATGGGAGTATTCTCATAATAGACCTTCTGGAAGATACTATTTTTGCTTTCCTTATGGAGTCCTTGGATGACTTGAGTCATCTTTTTCACCTTCCTACCAATAGGATGGCGCACCATGGGGTTGGGAAGCCACCCACGGAAGCAAGCATCTTTTGCACTTTCATTACGTTTTAACAGGTCATCTGCCTTCTCGGTCTCGTCCTTCACACTCTTCAACCAATTCTCAACATCCACGTCGATAAGTTTTCCGTCATACATGGCTTCATCAACGGAGCTTTGCACCCTTTGCCTCGCAGTCTCTAGTTCTTTGACTCCATTTTTGAGTTCTTCGACATAGCTCTTGTAGCACAACACGTACTCAAATTGGCGTCCAATGGGAGCAAAGAGGCACTCGCCGAGTTTCGACAAAAGATTCGACGCAACAGGGTAAACAATTGCCTCGGCCATAATCTCTTCTTTAATTTTTCAAATTTCTTTTTTCCCCCTTCTTTTTTTCCTCTTCTTGTTGCCTCCTTTTATTGGTCGCTTAAACAAATGGGTGCGGAAAAACTGAGGTGAGGACAGAACTAATCGGTTAGAATTGTGAAACAAAACCAGAGAGAGAGAGAGAGAGAGAGAGAGAGAGAGAGAGTGGAGTGTACGGAAGCAGGAGCGATGTAAATAAACAGAGACTGAGGAATGTCAGCAACCTAGAACGCAGAGTTATTTAGAAAAACACTTGGTCGCTCAATGATGCCTCACCGCACTCGATGCACCCAAGTAACACGTTACTGGTTTACATGGAGAACTTGCGAATGATCTCCTGTGGACGAGGCAACACGTTGCTGCTCCACCATGTGCACTAGAAGCCTAATTTTTTTTTTTTTTTTTTCATTTTCGTTCCTGTTGTCCATGTTATCTTTCATACTAGTTCAACAGTTGTCGTTTCTTTTGAATATTGACAGTCATAATCATTTGGAACTTTTTCTCAATATTTCAAAGCTTAAAACGTTTCTTTTCATTTTCATGATTTCACAATAAAGCAATAAGTAGAGGTTACAAATTAAAAGATGCCGGGTACTTGTTAGAGAGCTAGTAATTGTTTTTATGTTTCTACTATCCACCACTTGTTTTGATAGCCGGTGCTTCTTAAAGCTTAGCAGATGTCGTGTTGACCATAGATTAAAAGATAATTTCTTTAAAATGGCCAAATCCAAATGTGAGAAACTCTAAATTAAAGTATAACGTTGCTCTAAGTAAAAATTTTGATGCTTTCTTTATTTTAAATAAAATAAATAGGGTGGGGCTATTTTTATCCCCTCTTTGGCTTGGGACAAATATTTTATTGATCAAAATAACCTTCTATGTTTGGAAACAAGCTTAATCACCATTTCACCCTACTTTTTTTTTCTCTCTCATCTCCTCTTCACCTTCTATGTTTATTTAAAATTGCTCTATATCCTTCCATGTTTGAAAATCAATTCCTTATCAATTAACCATGCTTTTCATAATTTCTGATGGATTAAATTTTGTGAAATTATTAAGTTTGTAATTTTGGTCCATAAAATATTTCTTTCCTTAGATAGTTAATTTTTCAATATAGCTTTTTCTATTCAACTTAATCATAACGGGACGACGCTTTTTGACTTGAACAAAGTTTGCATTGTCCTTACTCTCTCCGTCGCACGTACTCGCACAACACAAATACGCAAATTCATCGTTCATCAATAAAAAAAACTTACAATTGAGAAATTGATTAGTTGATAATTGTATAATACAAGGGGCAAATGATGAGGACAGAAATCATCACAGCGGTTCTGTCCAACTAGCCCAGATGAATAATTGCAAATGACCATTAGACAAACACGAAAAAACAAGACAACATAAAATCACAACTTTATTGACACACAACTTGGTATTAAGAAATTAATTAGTTGAGAACTAGTGTAATATCAGAGGGAAACAAAATGATGAAGGGCAACAGACATCATCAGGTATCTTGATCCCCCTAACGCATCGCGCGCCATCCGCTCGACGAGATGCCTAAGCTAGATCTAAAAGTTCGTGTTGAGAAAGTCCGTTCCCCGAGCTCCGATCGATTGTCTACTCGCCGTCTGGGTGTCACGCGGAGGGTCGAGACAGGGGAGACGGCCTTGGGGAGGCCTTGGGTCGAGCGGCTTCCACCGGCCATGCCTGGCCGAGCCAAATCTCGGCCGAGCTGGTACTTGGCTGGCGACGGTGGTCGGCCGAGAAGTGGCCCTCCGGCTGGGCTGGCCGTGACGTTGCCGAACTGAGTGCGTGGCCAGCCCAAGGCGAGCAGCCTTACTCGCCGCGGCCGCCCCCGTCAGGGCGAGGTCGACAGAGCGCCGCGAGAGGCAGGGGCAGGAGAGCAAGTCGGGTCTGCCTGGGTACCGTCTCGGATCCGGGTCAGGTCTTTAGGGCATGGTATTCGGGCTGGGATGATTTAGGAATATTGGGCTTATTCTGCTTTAATGGGCCAGGGTTAGTTCATTTTGTTTGCCGGACTGGGCCCGCATTTCAGGCCCATACGGGCCCCTGTTAGGCGACCCGGGTCGGCTCCCACCGAGGGTTCCAACCCGGGTCCTTTTTTGTATATTATAATATTATTATAATATTTTAAAAATATTTTATTAAAAAATCAGAAGAATTTTATTTTTTTTCTAAAAAATAAGGAAAAGGCTTAAAAATGGCTTTTGAGTATTTTTCTCTTGAAAGTGCATGAAAAATCCAAAAAAAAATAAAAATAAAACATTGATGTTTAAATAAGATTAGATATTGAAATGACATTAGTTGATTAACTAGTGTAAACAAGTCATTAGAAAATTTTCAAATAAAAACCTGAAGTGCCATCATTTTCTCAAATAAGGATTTGAAGCGAGTATTATTTCAAATAATGGCTCAAAGTGCTCTCATTTTCTCTAATAATTATACGAAGTAAATCTTATTTTAAATAAGGTTCTGAGTACCCATATCAATCTCAAAGAATGGCTTGAACTCATTGTCTATGAAGGGAAATTTCGTCTTTTAAAATTTTTCCTTTGTCTTTCATAAAAAAAAAAAAAAAAAAACTTAAAAAAAGGAAAATACATTGCTGGCTGCTGCCCCATTGTTGGTGGGGTAACAGTGAAGGCCAACAGGTCGCTAGTGCCAAGGTGAGGGCTATACACCCTCGCCGATCAAACGGCCTGATGACATCCTAAATAAGAAGGTTATCAACATATGCTCCTCATAATTATATTCTACATTTAAGTAAATGCATCAAATTAATGGGCTAATTCGAGATTTTACTATCAATTGTGTTAAGAAAAATGGACAAATACCTTTTTTATTCATATAATTTAGCCAAAGCTAAAGGTTCTTAACCTCGCAATTCTATAATTTTTTCTTTGTATCATTACTCATTAGTGAAGATGAAGTGCAAACAGCCCATCACAAAAACCCTCAATCGTTACCGATATGTTATTTTAACATACTAGATTATTTTTCTCCTATTCATGCAATAGATTAAACTGTCAAAATGTTATATTTATCATATTTAAAATTTTGGCAGTCAAACATAATTTTAAGCTGCACCTTTTATTTATAAGTTGCCACTATTGATCCTAAATCAATTTTGATGATTCCAAAACTCTTTTTTGTATGTTTATAATCGTCACAATGGAAATGTTTTCTGCAAGTTTGTGCAAGTTGAAAAGGGTTCAAGAATAGTGGGCTTGTCTAAAAGCATATCTAGGTACCTGGCTAAGTAATGGCGGGATAGCTGGCCAGAGTTGGCCCAATACACAGCTCGACAATTTAAATTTGAATTTCGTTCGCCCAATCTCAGCCGATTTTTACCACCAATGTGAATTAGACGTGAGAGTTTGTATTCCTTAAAATAAGGCAGCCATTGTCTTGGGCATGTGTGTACATGAAAATACTTGCAAAATCTCTCTTGTATTCACCATGCAAATCAACTTCTTGTGAGGGAAATTGTTTGTAAATGTCATTTACAAATTAAAAATTATATTTTAATAATTAATAATTATATTTTTAAAAATAAAATAATTAAAAATTATATTTTCTAAAAATTAAAAATAATTAAAAATTCGATTTTTTAAAAAATATTATAGAAAGAATTATAAAAATTTCCATTCAATTTATAGGTTTTTAAAACTTTTTTTATTTGTTATTTTTAATTTAATTTGAAGTTTTAATCCAATTAGCATATAGTAGAAGTGGGTTTTCCTAGAATATTAATAAGTTTTAGCAATACTGGTCAGGTTGGGTATGAGTCGGGTACGGGTACGGGTCGGGTCGGGTCGGGTATTAGTCACTAGATTTACACTACAAGAATATGGGTCAAAACGGGTTAAATGGGTCAAATATGGGTCGACCCATTTTCGACCGCACCCATACCCGACTCGACCCACCAATTTGCCACCCCTAGTAAATGACTTCACACTGCTTGCAGAGGAGCGTTGGCTCCATTATAAACCAACCTTTATATAAGACTTCAAAAATAGTGGGATGGCCATAAAAACCGAATGGTCTTGAGAAGTGAAGTAGGTGCTGATTTGGGTCAAATCATTGTAAATCAGTTAACCATCAGTCTTCCCTAACTTCTTTAAATTTATTCATGCCTAGCATTTCATATATTGTTTGTGTGAAAATCTTTTCGGTGGTTAACTCGGTCAAGCACCTTAATGTTTTGAGAGAATTATGAAAATCTTTCCCATTGGAAAATCATGTGTACGAAAAATTGGCTTGAAACTTTTGCATGGATGAAAATGGTCTATGTATTGATTTACCATACTGGATTTTTTTAGTCAAAATGCTTTCATGACCTGAAATTAAGTGAATAATGTCAATTTAACCTTAGAAAAAATGGAGGATCATGATGAATATTTATTCAAAATGAGTAATCTGACATTGTTGTCAATGGCTCGGCCTAATGCTCGAGGGCAAGTCTCGCTTGACTCATAAGAGCAACATATTTTTTATGATGAGGTAAATTATTATCTAAGTTTCGAAAAAGAAATAAACCGTGCTAACTATTTAGCAGTTGAAAAAACACCATCGTTGACTAGGTTTGTCGTTGAAAAATCGCCAAAAAAAAAAAAAAAAAAAAAAAAATTGGTTAAAGAAATACTTAAGTCGTAGTTAGTTACACCCATTGAAAAGTGTTTCTTGAAAAGAAGAAATATTAATAGAATGGTGGTCCCTCGTTCTAGCTAAGCTGAATATGCAATTCGCCCAAGCTAGGCCGAATTGTAAGAAGTTCGGAGAACTTGGCCACGATAATAGGAGTAACTGAGAGGAGCCCACGATGAGTTGCATTCGCCCTTGAAGCTGGAAGTTACGAAAGAGGAGGAATGAAGAATGGAGTTGTGTGGGCGATTGTTGTCCATATAGGGAACGCTTATTACTAATATTAGGTTTATAAATACCAGTGTTTTAGGATTGTAAAGCTCTCTCTTTTGACAATCAAACAAATCTATAATCTATGTTTAACTACATCAATTTACCTATCGCACAATATATTTTTGCCATACAATTATATATATTTTTTATAATCGTTTATTTTTCTCAATATTCAGTTTCACATAAACTTGGACCCGGTCGGATCCTCACTTCATGCACTTTGTGTGCGAGGCATAGAACCGTGGAGTGAGGGCCGGTATGCTATTTCACTAGGGTCAACCAATCCAACAATTTATACCAACCAGTTTTAATAAAAAGAAAATGGTAAGAAGAATGAGTAATATGTGTAATGAAAATTGCAAAAAAGTCACTTGCGAATTTCGCACCTAACATTTTTATGCTTTAAATGATATTAGATGATCTGCAACGAGTAATAATCAAATGTTTGTGTTTGAGAATAAATTACCTTGAAACAAATCAAGTTGTGTTTGAGTCCCAAAAGATGGTGCAATCAAAGGATTATCTTCACGCTTAGCTTCGAGCTATCAAACCAAATATGTCAGAACATAAAAGGAGCCTCTCGGTGATTTTTGGTGATTGGGGATGGTGTTCTTACCGATGTGTTTCTCCTCTTAAAGCACAAGCCCTTGGCACTTTAACAAGCTTTTCCCTTTTCTCTTGCCCCAAAGAATGATCCACGTGTGCTTGGAATCCACGCAATCTTTAAAGAGGCAATTCACTTCTTTAGCCCTCCACTATGTCCAAAACCACCAAAACAATCCTTCCAAACAGCCAAAAAAATCCTTCCCTCTACCGTGTCCAAAACCACCAAAACAATCCTTTCCTCTAAATTGGCAAGAATACCACCCCTATAGTAGACTCCAGAGATATTTTGGTAGTTGTCATTGGCATAGGATCGGATGGCCACGCAAATCAAAGTGAAGATGGGCAACGTATTGGCTTCCCTCCACAATAGTGGAAAGAATCGATACTTGCGTTAGTGTCAAGGTGTCGATAGTGGAAATTAACTTTCGACATGCTGCTCTTTGAGACTTACGTAACGTTAGAAAAGATGATACATGTGGAGAGGGGAATAGAGTTTGAGACTTGTAGATGACTTTCTTAAAAATGTTATTACCCCACGGCCCCACTATGGTGGAAGAAGATTAAAGCATCCATAATCTATTAATAAAGTTTATGCGTAATGTTTAGAGAAAATGAAATCTCTAGTATCTGTGCTTTTTAATTTGTCTGATGTGAGCCCCATGTACTTTTTTTTTTTACCAATGTGGTCCCTATATATATTGCAAAACGAGATGTTGACATGTTTGCCTTCAATAACGTCTCAATGTTGATCAGATAAATTAGAGAAAAGATGGAAATTTTTCTATTGACTGAGATAAAATTATTAGAAATTTGACCAAAAAAAAAAAAAAAAAAAATCACAAGCACTTAGTGTGTGAGAGATAGAAGAATGGCTGAAGCTACAGCAGCGATGAAAATTTAACAACATAGAAGACTTAGTTTTCATCACCAAACGTATCTAAGGTACATTAAATGCTAATACAATATTGATGTATTTCATCTTTCTTGGGGAAGAAATATTAAAATTTTCCGTTATTTCTCTTTTCTTCTCGTCCCGCCCAAGCCCTCTTGCACTTAAACCAGATCTCGTGATGGATTCCGTTTCTTTGATGAGTTAATTTGCTTCTTTAAACCTCCCAACACCAGCAAAGCAATCCCTTCCTCTGAATCGAGGCCGCGCAAAATCAAAGTCAAGGACTTTTAGAAATGATGAGGACAGAATTCATCACTCTAGTTTTGTCCAACTTGCGCACATCGATTGCAAGTGACCATCTGGCAAAGATAAAAGGAACACAGACAAAACAAAACTTCTTTAAAATATCTCTTCATAAAATTTGTGCCAAAAATTTAGAGATAACGAAAACATGGTGATGCAATTTTTCGATGAGTTCAGTGTTGTCTATATGCTGTTTTTTTTAACTAATGTGTTTCCTAAGACGCTTTTTTACTCAAGTCAGTTCTTCCGTTAAAATTGCAAATAGAAATGTAATTGCGGCTGCCACCGGTGCCACGTCATCACTAAATGTGGCTAGGTATATTAGATGCTAATGTAATACGTAGGCATCTCATTTTTCTGGGTGAAGAAATAATTAAAGATGCATATTTTTGTTTTACAAATATTTAAAATTCATAGGCTAACTTTTTTGTTGACTTTTTATTGGTTATTATCATTTTTTTAGTATTCTTTAATTGGTAAAACATGCGCTAATTAAGACCATACCTTGCTTCGTGGCCGGGATTCAATTTTATTCTGGGGTGCGATTGCCCGCTTATTCTGGTATTTCGATTGGTGCTGGAGGGGCCTCCTCCATTGTGGGTAAACGGGAAATTGGACCCGCTTAGCAAAGTCTTACTTGTCGAATATTTATTGTAAGGATTTCTAAGATATAACACCAAAACCCACCCAAAAAGTCATTCACAAGCTTGATTATCATCACAAAATGTGGCCAGCCGCTAATCTCATACTTATCAGAAGAGATCGAAAAAGCCGAGAAAGTGGAAACAACAGATAAGCACATGTGCAGGGAAGTTTGGAGAAGTTAGAAGGAGGAGCTCATGAGGAGTTGCCCCTGCTAGCATTCGTCCTTTATTTTTCTCCGCAGTTAGCTTCGCATAAGTTCGCACTCTGTTGAACCTCCACTTCGTGCACTTTGTGAGGCGAGGTATGGAACCTTGGAGCGATTGGTAGCAATTTGAGTTTTTGGTACATAGGGTTTGAAGGATTTAATAGATTCTGATCAAATTTTTATCTGCCTTTTGTCAAAATAGATTGTCCCTTTTGATTTTCTCTCAAATGTCCATCAACTTTGGAAGATAAATTTACAAATCCTACTTGGATAAATATCATTTTTTTTGTCCCTGATTTTGTGCTTGTGATAAGGAAATTGATTTCTTAGTAAAAAGTTAGGAGATGCATCTGCGACCATGGGCATCCCTTGTTTTGTGATTGACACCATAAATGTAGTACAGGTGCTACTTATCCAAAAAAACTTGATACTATGTATGATTTGCTATGATCCAAATGACACTTCCTTGAGCTCAATGGTGCTTACTAAAATCTCTCGTTCAAGAAGAAGATATGCATTTTAATTTTAATTTTTTAAGTCCAACAAGTTTGTAACGGTCACTGAGGATTTTTAGATAACATGTATATCTTCCACACTTATCTTTGTATGTGGGTAATGTCTATAATTTGTAATCCACCAATCAAAATTATGGTTTGAGAAAGTTGCTTTTATTTAAGGATGGAGAAATATATATCCCTTTACATAAAATATGATAAATTTTATTTGATAAAATATGTTATCGAATCAAGGAAGTTTGGTGAGCATGTGTTGGTATGGGACTCTCTCTCTCTCTCTCTCTCCCCATGTTTAAAAGGACGAAGAAGGAATTCTAGGAAAAGGACGAATTAGGTTTAAAGCAACCATATCCATTTTCCCATGGATATATTCTCCATATTCACTTGCACTTTCTTTGAATAAAGTAGATGGAATTTTATTAAAGTAAGAATAAGGTTGTCCATTAAAGAAATTCTATAGATAGATGTATAAACCAAAGTTGACGGCCCTTAATTAAAGATTTCCACATGCCCATCTTTCAATAAAAAAATAAAAAATAAAACTGACGATTTTTAGTCCACCATTTAGAGGTAATGCTTTGAAAACGATATTAGAGGTTCAATAGGAGTGAGGGTCAGTAAACAATTCCACCAGTTCAACTGGTCCAACCATTGAAAATCACTGTTTGAATAAAGAATGAAGAAAGAAAAATAAGCACTATATGTGATGATAATTTTGAAAATTTTATGTGTGAATTCACATGTAGATGTTCTCCAATGAGTAGAAATCTTTTTTTTCCCTATCAATTTTCATAGGCTGAATTGTCTTAATAAAAGTGCGCAGAGACTTGCTAATTTTCCAAGTTTATCAAATATTTTTAAGTCGCATATTAGGGTACCAACAAGAAGATAGTTAAACATGATGTCATACAATTACCATTTAACAGACATATAAAAGCTTAGAGAGACCAATATTGGTGCCACCTTTGAAATGAGTTTATGTTGCAGTTATTATACCCATTTTTTGTTTATTCTTCCTAATTTTCTTTTTCGTGTATATATTTTAATAAAGAGGGTGGCTGAACATGATTCAAATGCCAATAGCACATAAGATGTAGATAGATATCATTTGAAGTTCAGGCCAAATCAATAAAAAATCATGTATCTATATGAAAGGAATAAAAATAATTTCACTTTAGCCAATAAAATGAACTCTTCATCGATTATGCGGCAAACGATGCTTATATGATAAGCTGATGTGGCCTCGTTTTATCATTGAAAAAGTAAATCAGAAAAAACTTAATGACTTTAAACGCAAAATAATTTTTTTTTTTTTATCAAAGAGAAAAAAAAAAAAAAGACAAAGTAACAGAATCTTGAAGCAAAAGTAATTGTCGCATTTTCCTCCCTTTATTCCTTTCAATTTACCGAGAAAGCATTGTGCAGATGTGTTGACACCTAATTTTGGAAAAATAAAATTGCATTTTGAACAAATAAAAAGAAAAAAATGAAAATGGGGGAAATTGATTTGATTGAAGTATGCAAGGAAATATGGAATTCTGATGTATGTCCGGATTTTGTTAAATGCAGCAACAATTTTAAAATCAGGTGAACAAATGGCAAGGATTTTGATAAAATGGAAGGAATCGATGCAAAATCGAGCTGATTGCGAAATCATGCCCCGATTTGCATCCATGATTTAATGCAACAGAAGATGGAAGTTTAAAATTTTCCATAGAAAGCGGCCGATCGGAACCACTATAAAAAGGGTTTGACCTTCACAGTATTCGGGGGAGCAAATTCATAAAAATTTTCAAAGCAAAGAAAAATTGAGAGAAAAATTCGTGAGGAAAAAATAAGGGAGAGAATTCGTACGAAGGGGGTCGACGATCTCGAGAATTCTCCGATTGGTCTATTGGATGGTGCAGTCCTCTTGACGACGTCCCACATTCATCATGCGTCATGGATATTGACGACAAGCAAAAAGCTAAGTCGAGCTTCTTTTTTCTAAGTTTGATTGTGTGTGATTCCAATTTGCTATTCGAACTAAGGTGATTTTATTTTTTTTTCTTGCCTAGATTAAGCTCCTACATCTCCGACGATAATTCCAGCAGCGAGACATCGAAACGGCCAACGTACCCAAGCGCTGATTGCCATCTAGTGATTTCACTGTGATAAAACCGGGTTGTTTCTCTCCCTATTAAAGTTGTTCGCTCCATATTTTTGGTATTTACTTTGTTTGTTCTGATGTTGTGGTCGCAGGCGATTCAATGCCGAACAAAAGGCCATACAATTCCATATTCCGCCATAATTGACAAGAGAGAGACGACAAGAGAAGGGGGGCATCCATTCAAAAGGTTCTCGGAGGAGATTAGCGAATGATCAAATCAAGAACTAGCCATATGCCACCTTCCGTGCTGCAAACCCCCCAAACCTACGGCTGTTCCTGTTGCGCCACCAACTCATCGGCCATTCACCGAGCGTGAATCGTCGACATGCTCTCACACCCTGCCAGTAGCTCTCGTGTCTTTACCACTGACCAACTTTCTGTTCATGGTTGGTTTCATCATTGGTTCGGTGTTGTTACAGACTGACCTTCGTGCACCACCACCAACCATGATCTACTCCAGCTACTTGTGACCAGCAGTCCAAGAGTCCCTCAGTTGACCTTCTCAACATCGACGCCAATCCTTGCCTCATTTCACTGAATTGTTGTTTATTGCTGAACCGTTGCAATTCCGGTGAGTTCACTGGGATTAATATCCCAGACAATTCCTTGTGTTCTCACTCTCTTTTGTAGGTTTAACGGTGCCAGCAATGAAACCGTGGCGTCCCACGAATTCAAGAAGGGAACAAAGTTAAAAACCATGGGTGTAAAAGATTGGCGAGCTTGAAGAAAGTAATCCGTTCTGAAGGATTACTTTTTGGCCAGGAGATCGTGAAAAGTTTAAGCGTGTGGAGTTATATACATTCTTTAATGGAAGAACAACGACACAGATGCGAGTCTCTTGACCACGAGCCGCCGTCGGTCATCCATTGAGTCCGAATTTGGATTGTGCGCTTTGAATTAGGACGCCCAACTGTCCGCGCCGGCCCCGCACTTGCATCAGCCACATCACCGGCACCTCCTCAGCCCGCGCCGCCTCCACCCGCGACCTGCTCGCCTGTTGACGCTGCTAGTCCGCCCACTCGTCAATACAACACGCCTTCTATTGTGGTGTTGAGTCCCTGTTGTAGGTAGTTTAGTTTTAGTTTTACTTTTATTTAATGTTATTTTATTATCATTTTATAAGTTTTGTTATTATTGTTTAAATTAGAACTTAGTATGTCAATATTGATTTCATGAATTTTGTAGGCATTAACCGCAGGAGTTTTGTCCAAAATTATTGTAATTATTAATTTGATCCGTAAGACGTCGGATCATTTTTTTAGTTATATTAATTTTTGGGCATTTTGCTAGTATCTTGATTATTGAATCATTATAATTATTAATTTGATTCGTAAGACTTCGAATCAGATTTTTAATTATTTTGATTTTTTTTTATATGTCGTGATGTAGTCACCATATTTGCATGATAGTAATTTAGGTTAAAATAAATCAGCTGCCTGCCCGAAAAAACATTTTTGAAAATTAAAAAGAAATGGTACCGAAAGGGCATTAGAGAAATCTAGTATAACCAAGTCCCCGTACCCTTAGTCTCTGGTTCGTAGGAGTAAAATAATCCTCCCATTATTTTACTTAGGTGTCTAATCGACCTACCATAAACCGATTAGTGGCGACTCCTAGTTAAAAATCTTTTGCATGTTAAATATTTAAATCTTAAGTCGCGAATTGGTATGGGCTTGGGAGAGCCTGAACTAAGTTTAAAGACTTAGTAGTCCATTAACCTAGTTTTAGGTAGTGCACCCGGAAATTTAGGTCGCGACAAGATGCCAATGTGATTGCATCATCAAGCATGTAAAAGTCTGCGATGCCCTCCACCTTTTCTTTGTAAAGCTAATTCTGTGGTTGGCTATGCTTGGTGATGCTGATCCCTCAAAAACGATTCTAGAAAATTTGATAGTGTCGTTCAAAGGGTGCTTTTATTTTTGTCGGCCATTACTTTTGGCCACAGTGATTTGCATTATTTTTCTTTCATTATGGACCAGACACAAACTCACACTTATATGCACAATAGAATTTACTTTATTTTTTCATAATATCTAACTAATGGATTGCTCGTATTTAGGAACTTCCTCCATAATGTAATTGATAACAACCATATCTTATTTGATCATGTGGACTCATGTGAATTTTTCATTAGTTAATTTGGCCCTTAAATCGTAGTGCTTCGTGTGAGCACTTCCCTAACTAGTGCTCAAAAGTCAACAATACAAACTGATCTTTGGCCCATTGAAAACTTTGCTCTTTTTTTGGCATTACTAAATACATATTGAAGTGTTCCTTTGTTGAGTGCATATATGAGGTAAATAAAAGGAGATATGCACATATTGCGACCTCTTCGAACACTCCTGCGGGCGCAGAGGTTAATGTTAATGGGTGGCTAAGTCCAAGCTTAGTCCAAACTCTCCTAAGCTCGTTGATTTCCAATTTATAGTTCGAGTTTTTAACTTGCAAGTCATTTCGTTTATGAGTCGCTGCTAATCAATTTATAATATGTTAATTAGAAATCCAAATAAAATATTGGAAAAAACATTTTACTCATGTACAACAAAAAAAATTAGGATTAAGAACTTGATTACACCAATTAATTAATTAATGCATTTTCGGTACCTAATTTTATGTAAACTTTTAGATTTGATTTTATTTTTTTTGGATTTTTCATACATTTTTTGGAGAAAATTACTCAACAGTTATTTTTAATGCCTTTCCTCACCTCAGAATCTTTTGAATTTTTTTAAATTTTTAAAAATATATTTTGATATATATATAATAAAATATTACATTAAGGGAGGTCGAAGGCAGCCCGGGCCCGCCGACCTGGGTAGCGAGACCCCCAGCCGGACTGGGCCTGATTTGCAGGCCGAGTCCAGCTGAAAAGAAATGGATCCCCCCAGCCCCTAAAAAGCAAATAAACTAAATCTAGCCCAAGAAAACAAAATAAGCCCAACATCCGTAATTCATCTCAGCCCAAAGACCAAACCCTAAAGATCCGATCGAATCCTGTTCCTGACCCGGATCCGACCCGACAGCCCCTGGCGTTCTCCGCGCTCCTCGCGGCACCCTCTGCTCTCCGCGGTTTGGCCGGCTGAGACAGCGGCGCCGCTCGCCTTGGCCGGGCTGCACGCCCACTCGGGCGCCGCCTTGGCTGGCCCAAGCCGCGGGCTTGGTCTTTGCCCTAGCCGCCGCTCCTCAACCGGCGTTCTCGCCGCCGGTACCCTCGGCCGTACACACAATAACAGCGACGGAGGCAACGGAACAAATGAACGGCCAACACTCAGGGAATCCGGCATCGCAGGAAGGCCACCGGGGAGCATGACAAGCATGGACGACTCAGCTCTGCCCAAAACAGGAAAATAAAACCCAGATCTCATTGTGGCATTTTGTCGAATGGCTCGAGTGCGCTACCGAAACGAGAGATCCCTGGGCCTGACGGGGTTGGAACCTGCGACGGAGCTCTCGTCGACGAACTATAGTACGCACGATGGCGTAAAGAGGGACGGCCAGTGGCCGGAACTCGCGTGAGCCGGGCGGCGAGCTTCGGTTCCCATCTAATAAGGAATAGTTTTGATTAGCGAGCAATATTTACCTGAGCGCACCATAAGATCTCCCTCTTCTCGCTTACAAATGTGTGGAAAGAGACTAATATTTCTTTTCGTAAGCTTCGACTCGTGCAAGACAAAAACTAATTGTAAGGGCCTAAGAAATATTTTCTTCGTCACCATTTACATTTGCTCACACTAGCCTGCGCAAGGGAATAAGTTTATTAATTAATTACATTATGTTTGAAAATATATAGTTAATGGATGGTTCGTGGCTAGGAACTTTAACAATTGTTGTAATCGGTAGCATGCCTATTCTACTTGACCATATGGACTCATATGAAGCTTGTTAGCTATTTTGGTTCCACAACAAATGAATTTCACTAAATCATTCGAGTGCCTAGTTAGATTCCTCCCCTTAAATCCAAAATAAAAGAAGAAACATTTGAAAGTCAGCAATACAAATCAATGTAAGGCACAATAAAATCACAATTGAAAACCTACAAAATTTTTTCTTAATACATACATACATACATACATACATACATACATACATACACATGTATGTATGATCCTATTAGTAAATTTCCTTCTTGAAATTTTATCAGTGTTCAGAAATTTGGTTATACAATTCCTCAAGAGGTGGTAGAAGAGTGCATCGGTTTGATTGGCAGTAGGCTCGCTTCCTCTCCTCTCTTTTTGAGGTTTGTTTCCAATCGCACCTTCATTTGAATTGTATTTCCACTACACCATTTGGACCGTCCTAAATAATAATGATGACATAAGTACTGTGGATTTTTAAAAAAGAATTGCTCAAATTGTTGCTTTAGAGACACGAGGACATGCAGGTCGGGTGATTATCTTCATTTGCAGAATGCATTAAGATTTTTGCGTTGAATTTTGATCTCGTATTTTTTAAGCCAACGAGGAAGATGATGTACACTTCACAATCACTATCTCTTCATTAGCTATGTTTATTGCCAGAATAAATTTCATCAATATATTTTAGTGTTATAGCCAATGCACGATCGTAGCATCAAGAGAAGGACTACTAGAAGTTATATTATGGCAATATGTGGTAGCAATCCTCGGCGTTCTCCGGCGACACATCATCTCATCCTTTTGTGTTCATTTGCTTCCATTTTTTTTTTAATTTTGAAATATTTATTAATAACATCTTACTGCTAATCTTGTCAGACATTTTTTTTTTTTTGGGTGGATCAAATCTCATCATACATTGATTGCGTTAAATTTTGGAGTTCATTTCTCCTGTAATGCATAGACATTTAAACTAGTACAGAGATATGTAGTATTTTAAGTGCAAACTACTGCAACCTTTCCGAGGGCGATTCCTCTTGGTAGGTGGGGCTCCTGGCTAAGGCGGATCCTCCCAAGCCTTATCAACAACAACTATTTTTCTAATTAATTATCCACTTAAACTTAGACTAATGAGTTGCCACTAACATTTTATGGGCTATTAGAAACCTGGGAAAGATGCGAGAGCCTACGAACCGAAGATTCACGAGTCTAGAATTTGTTATGCTACATTAATCATATCTTTGTATGATGCGATATATAGCTTGCTCCATATTTCTTCGATTTGATGTATGTGAGGACCAACTTATGTCAATGTTCATTATGAATGGGTTCGAGGTATCTCTGAGTGACGTAATACTTGACACGATGGTTAAATGCACTCTTTTAAAAGGAAAGAACTTATTGGATGGGATGGCTCTTACTCAAACCATCAAGGCTTTTGATGGCGATCTCGATGGGGAAACTCCTAAGGCTTTATCTTAAGGTCAATACATTGGAGACTCCACACTGAAAAGTTTGGACATTAAGAGGTGGCAAGGAGTTTGGATAAGAGAAAATGGATGGGATGGCCAACCCTAATTCGAAGGGTACTAACACCATTGACGCGTTCTGAGAGCCGCTAAAGTCGATGGAGATGAGGATGAGGACATGATTAGTCGTTAGTTGAGGTACTTTCTTACTAAGCTAAGTTCACTTTGGGGGAGAAATCCATATGGCGAGAAATGAAATGCTATAAAATTTTCACCAACTTTTGCAGCACATCAATCCCTTAATACGCCGAATACTTTTTTTCAAAATCCTCACTATTTCCCCAAAATCCTCTATTTCCTCCTCCGTTTTAAACTTGTATTTAGGTTGACTTGTAATTTATGTTGAAGTTGTTTTATGTTGAACGTGCTTGAAGTTTATGTTGAACGTGCTTGAAGTTTATGTTGAACTTGCTTTATGTTTATGTTGCACTTAATGGTTGTAGACCTTGTGTTGAATTGATGTTTTATGAATGTCTTTGATATACAAATGGTTGCTATGTGTTTGATGATACATTCCACCTTAAGCCCTTTTTAATGTTATGACGAAAGGGGAGAATGGTAAAATCTTCATATTATATGAGATGTATTCACTTGATTTATTTTCCTTGTAGTATGTTGAGAATGGTGGTTTAACTTGAGGTTTTAAAAGTGATTTTCTTATCGTGAAAAAAGAGAGATTGTTGACATGATGATTCTAAAACCCACTTTTGTATATTTTAATCGCTACAAATCATTTGGATGTGTAAGTTTGTGCAGGTTATAAAGGATTAAAAAAAGACCGGATCCTATTTGAAACCCTGGCCAAGTAATTGAAGATAATAGGTCAAGATTGGCTTAATACTCAGCTCTGCAACATAAATTTTAATTTTGCTTGCCCAATGGCCCTAAAGCATCAATAATTCCCCCAAGAACTGCAGCTACTACAATTTTTTTTTTTTTTTTTTTTGGAATTAAAATATTCAAGACCTCAAGCTTTCCAAATACGATCACACCATAATACCAGCTCAGGATAGCAACGGAAAACCAAAAACAGAGATCATAGGCAAGGGAGGATTCACTTGTACTGAATTGATCTTTCCTTACCAAATTTACATGAATATACCCGTACTCGAACCTTTCAAGCTGGGAGCAATGCGGATGCGGAAAGAGCAGGAGTTTCAGCAGTTGCTGCCGTACACCCTTGACCTCGTGCTCGCAGGGCCCCAAAACAGAGCAATGACCTGAGATGTGACTGACGGACAGCAAAGAAGAAGCACATGCGATGAAGACAACGAAATGCAGAGAGAAGGATAGAGAGTCCATAGTTTTGATTGTAGCCTTGTCATGCACACTGCACAGTCACCGAGCTTCTCCAAGCTTCTATTTCGAGAGACAAGCTCTCGCTCCTATCACCAGTCCAAAGATTGAGGTCGCCATCTTACGCCGGCCACACCACATGCACAGCGATGACACCTCAGAGTAATACCGAAAATGGATTATACAAAATGAGATATAATAAAAAAATCTGATCATATAAGCAACGATTCTAGCACTGAACTCCATTCGTATGGAAGACGCAACTCAAACCAGAGAAATCAAGACGCAATTTCCAACATGAGAATCATAACACCAATTCAATAATTGAATGAGCATCGTATTCCAAATAAAGCGGTCAAAATGAGGTCTCAATAACTCAAGAATGAGTCGAGTTGATACATTACGACTTTTGGCTCAATGATTTAATAGAAACACATCCGGATCTGGTTCAAACATTTCATCAAACACGTGATACGCATTTTGATAAAGGAGTTTGTACGCGAATATGAATCGACGATTCACTTTTAGATCATCACAACAACATCGGAGCAAGCTTAAATCCTTAATAGAACCTAAATCGTGGCCGATTTTCACACAAACAGTAACAATTTTACCTTGATGATGTGCGATTGCAGCCGCGATCAGCTGTTGAACTTACAAAAAGGAGTCGGGGGTGTCGCCGATGATGATCGGACCTGACAAAGGAGGATTAAGTGAGTGCAAGGCACTTCGAGATCTCCGAACAACAAACAGAGCAGAACAGGGAGATGTGATCAGTGAAGCTCAGGAGGAGCGGCTTCAATCGGCCGCGACTTCGGCATCTTTCTGTCAATATTTCGTTTCATCTCGCCGACCTGGCTGAGCTCAAAGCGACCAGAGGTGGAGGCGCCTCGGTCGATGGAGATTCGAATGTTTGCAGCGGGCCGAATATTGGACTGGAGTCGACGTCGTAGGTTCAATCGAGAGTATCCAGAAGAGTATTCTCGTTCTTGGAATCTCGATGCTTCAGTGAAGAAAGGTCCGAGAGGGAGCAGAAATCTCTTTTTTGCTCGACTTCCTCTTCGGAGAAAAGGACTGGCAGAAATCATGGTGATAGACCTGGAGCGTAGGAGGTCTAGCTTCGACTGGATTTCGCGAGCGATGGGTCGCTGGAATGGAACAGCCAAGAAAGATGATCTGAACCGCAGCGGATTTTTTTCAAAAGCTCGCCGGACGAACTCCTCGGGAAATTGAATTGAAATTCGAACTTGAATGATCTTGGTCTGGCGGGTTGAGGTATAATGATGGATTAGAGCAATTTAAGCACCTTTCCTTTTTATTTTTCATTTGTTATTTTATTCATTTGATTTTTATATCCCCTCCTCCTCCTTTTTCTCACAGAAAAAGCAATTTGCCGGCAAAAATCAAGTCTCCACACTTGATTGTACCTTTTTAACAGTAGCGGACTGGGCCGCGAGACAACAGCGTTTAAAGACTCTTCCTCCATACTGGTGGGCCTCTCCTCCTCTAAGCCTTCGGACGTTGTTATGTTTGGATGCCCCAGCTACGGGGTTTGTTGTCTCTGCCGTATAATATAAATAAAATAACTCATTTTGACCCCCAAAAAAAAAAAAACCAAATTTTTAGAAGTTGATAGTGTTTTTTAAAAATTTTAGGATTTAGTTGTACTTTCATGACAAGTTTTTAGGGTTTCATTGATGTGCATTCAATAGGAATTATGATTTTTAATGGACAATTTCAACAAATTTCAATTGTTATTTAGACACGAAGGCCAAATTTATCACCGCAGGTAGTTATCGTGCTCAAATTTTGCGGGTAAAACATCAATTGTGTGACCATGGAATAACTACCAAAAAAAATTATTCCCACTAGGTTAGACATCAACAATGCTGCTAGCCTGTGTAAAAATCCAGTTCGACGTTCTCGCAGTTGAGTTTGCAGAGGCCAATAATTAAATAGCAGGTAATTTTATTAAGCCCTTGTGTAAAATAAAAAAAAATGATGAATTTTAAATGATTTTAGGTTAACTTTTGTTTGCTGCATATTCTTCAGTAGTTATTTGCAAAACCATGATTTGTCTCTCTAAATCCACGAATCTCACTCGCCTCCGACCTTCATTCACTCTAATCTTCATCGTCCACTCCATTTTACTTTGAATTTCTTCAAATCGAATGTAAGATTCACTTCCTTTTCACTTCGATCTTCCTCAAAATCCAACCTTTGTTCTAATTCTATTCGATTCCATTCTAAACACTCAACACCTAACCTTGTTTCCCGATAATCCTCTCTTTCCGACCGAATACAGAGCTAGGAAGAGGGGAATTTCTCAAACCAGGATCAATGACACAAAGAAAAGAGAAGAGGTTGAGTGGGGTCCTCCATGAGTTGGGTTCGATGAACTGCACTTCCCGAACCGAGCTTCTTTTGATAGATATAAGCAATTTGATACCGAAGCGTGTTAAAAGATAGCAAGATAGACTTATAGTTCCACGATGGTTTAAACGATTGCGTTGGATTAAGTTTTTATTTTCTAAAAATTGAGGAGATTCATCCGAATGATGTTGAGTGTTACGTGGATGGGACTCTAATTATCCTTCAAGAATCGGTCTTGGATGATATTTTCTCTAATAAATCCTTAGGACAATTTGAGGATATTAACACGAGAGATGATGTATATACTAAACGAGTGAGGTCATTAGTTTATGATCTTAATGTTCAACAGTTGGATGTCATTCTATATGTTCTTCTTCGTAAGATTGTAATATATTATTTCTTTCTCCCCATTTCTTTATTGAGTGCACATATTAAGTGAAAAAAGATGCCACATTTGACATTTCTAATAAACAGAAGAATCAATGACTCTTAAAAGAGGTTATGCTTTAATTGAAAAAGATTGGCCTGGATTTATTTGGGATGGTATTGTTACTTCTTCAATATTTGGGAGAAGAAGGAATCGGAGAAAAGAAAGTTTGGGTGGAAAATGTTAGAAAGCTTTAAAATTTTTTGAGAAAAATAATACGCATGGAATTTTGAAATTTCCTCCCATAATTTTCCTCACCCTCTCATCTCAAACATAGCAAGACATGGAACTACTGTACATCCAATTTTGTTTTGGGCCTCATTGGTTCTATGAATTATCTGTACCAAAATCTTAATGTTTTTGGGCCGAGCCCGATAGTCACAACTTGGTAAATTTCAAACTTCATATTCGATGAGAGACAAAAGAGGATTACGCGCAGTTGTCACTTCTATTCATTCAATTTATCTACGACTTTCAATCTAGTCTGAAATAAATCCTTGAAAATGACAAAGAAAATGTTAATGCTTAATTCATTTAACCTTTTTTTCTCTTATCTACATCTCCTATTTTTAACATAACTGTTAAAGTAGGCGCACTTAGTTAGGACATCACGGGATTTCCATATTGAAACCTGAAGGTCACCTATTTGAATATAACTAAAAACATGTTAATCGTTTTGCATCCATGGCCACCCATGCATAAGCAAAAGGCGTGGATAGTTGATAAGTCCATATTTAGAATAGTCCATAGCTCTATTAGAATGATATTAAATGTTTGTCGAGATCTAAATCAAGTGGGGAAAAAGCGTGGATTAAAATAAACTTGAAACATAAGTAATGTGTACTAGATAACTTTTTCAAAGGCTGTAATCGTTAAAAAAGGCACAAGAAAATCACAATTGAAAACCTACAAAATCTTTTCCTTATATATATGAGCCTATTAGCAGATCTCCTGCTGGAAATTTTATCGGTGTTCAGAAATTTGGTTATACAATTCCTCAAGAGGTGGTAGAAGAGTGCATCGGTTTGATATGCTCGCTTCCTCTTATCTCCTTTTGAGGTTTGTTTCCTGTCGCACCTTCATTTAAATTGTATTTCTACTACACCATTGGGACTGTCCTAAATAATAATGATGATGTAAGTATTGTAGACTTTAAAATTTTGCTTAAATTGTTGCTTTGGAGACGCAAAGGCATGCAGGTCAGGTAATTATCTTCATTTTGCGGAATGGATTTAAGGTTTTTGCATTATATTTTGATCTCGTATTTTGGAGACTTTAAAAGTTTGCTTAAAGTGTCGACATGAGCTTTTGGTGCTAGAATAGATCTCATCAACAAATTTTAGTGTTATAGCCAATGCATGGTCGTAGCATCAAGAGAGAACCGTTAGGCGCTATTTAATGGCAAGATGCGGCAGCAATTCTCGGCGTTCCCAGGTGACATATAATCAACTCATCTTTGTGTTCATTTGCTTAATTTTTTTTTTAATATATTTATTAATAACATTATATTGCAAATCTTGCCATACATTGAATGTATTAAGTTTTGGAGTTCTTTCTCGCATAATGCGTGCACATTTGACTAGTACAAGAATATGCAGTGCTTTAAGTACAAATTGTCTCGACCTTCCTAAAGGTGATATTAGATACATCCTATGACCGTGCTTCCGTGTCGTGTCGAACACGCCGATACGCGTCACGTGTCCGAAATCCGACACGCAGTCAACCTTTGCTTGACACGTTTGGACACGCGTGTCCGGCGGACGATGGAGGGTGGAAGTGACGGCGAGGGAGCAGAGACGGACCGACGGCGAGCCCGCGACGGCAAGAGATGGCCAGAGAAAGAGCGGCGAGGAAGGGGGTCGTGTGCGGCGAGCGGCGAGGACATGGCTAAGTGCTGCACTTGCAAACCAAACCAGGAGACGTGCAAAGATGGGTTTGAGGGCACTAGCGGCATTGTCAAGAGCGTCGTCTCCGGAAGTCTCAACCAAATCACTTCACTAGTCACAGACTCCTCACCATGGTCCACCCATCTTCCGGCTCCAACTCCGGCGGCGGGGGAGCAGCAATTTCACCAAGGTGGAGGACGCGATCGCGGCCGTGCCTGATCACGGGACGCGCCAGTTCGTGATCTACGTGAAAAAGGGCGTGTACCGGGAGAACGTGGAGATCAAGAAGAAGAAGTGGGTCGTGCGGCGAGTGGCGAGGAAGGAGAGGAAGGAGACAAATCTAGAGGAGGAGAAGAGGAAGGGTCGTGCGGCGAGAGGTAAAGGAGAATGAGGCAAAGTAAAGCTAGGGTTTTTAACTTTTTGTTTGGGGGGGGGAGGGGAAGTGACAGGACAGCTTGTCTGTCAATGAATAAAGTGGGGGAAAATGGACGATGTGGGGAGGGAAAAAAAAAGGTGAAAAAATTTGGGGGAAAAATAGAGGAGGGAAGTTTGGGCGAGGGGGGGGTGGTGTGGGTGGCGTTTGGTTTCGAAATAAAAGTAAATTTGGGGGAGAGGGGATTTCGAAAAATAAATATAAATTTGGGATAATGAAATAAAAAAGTATAAAATTTATTAATATTATTAGTATAAATTCATTGTAAATTATTTATTTATTTATTTGTGAATTTGAATCAAATTAATTAAAAATAAAAATATTTATTTAATATTTAACATGTCGGAATGTGTCGAAATTCTCTACTTTTTGAGAAATGACGTATCGCGTGTCGTGTCGTGTCGTGTCACGTGTCTGTGTCGCCGTGTCTGTGTTACATAGGATCCATCCAAGAAAATTCGATGGGTTGCTAAATGGAGAATGGTTCCCCTCAGTATATGGGGCCTATACCTAGTTTATGCCCTTTCAAGTCCCACCAACCTTAACTTAGTTTTTTCAATTAATCATTCGTTAAAGATTAGGTTATAGAGTCACTACCAACCCTATCATGAGCAAGTTAGAAAGTTGGGTAAGATGTAAGAGCCTACGAACCAAAGACTCACGTATCCTAAAACTTGAGTATGCTAAATTAATCTAATATCATTTGAGTACCTTTCATAAAAAGTTTGCATGCAATCTCTTCAATTTTTGTTTTCCTAAATCCTCTAACACGGGAAAGATGATAATGTATAGTGCTCGAGTAGTAAAAAATAAACGAGCAAGCAATAATAAATATTAACCATATTAATAAATAAATGGTGTAGAAAAATAAAGAACCCAAACTGTATGGGTAAAATTTTATAAAGCCTTGTTATTAAAGCTCAGGATAAGACTCTTGTGAACTATAAATCGTAAACTCAATCTAAATTTTCCAAAATAAATCACCGCTTAAAAAAACAAATATGAAAACTTGAGGTACTATATGAATACTAAATGAATTATTTCCGTAAAATGAACTATGATAAATGGAAATAAGAATCTAATTGATGCTATTTAAATGTAATGCAAATCTGCTTCAATTCCCTTAAATGCAATCCTAGGTGACATTTTCGATGGAGATGCAATCCTAGATGGATTGATGAAATTTTCATTAAGAAGTATGAGGATACATAAAATTTGCTTCAGAACGCAGCGAATTTGAAGGGCTAAGGGCTCGGCTATGAGGTCCCGACTTCTTCTTCTCCCTCGTCCTCCTCTGTTCTCTCACTTCTGTCCGTGCGCAGAGAGAGAGAGAGAGAGAGAGAGAGGAGAGAAAATGAGAGTTTCTCGTTTTTTCTCCTTCGAGAGAAAATGAGAAGAAAAAAAGAGAATGTGCAGTGCAACTGTCGACCGGCAGCGTTTGGATTGGCCATGGTGTTTTGAGAGAATCGGCGATTTTTTGTACACAGACGCCCCGAGAGGTACCGGAAGAGCCGGTGGACGGTTCTGTGGTCCGAGGAGATCGGCGCGTCGAAGTGATCGAACCGTCCGTCCCCCGTCCCCGCCACCCGGAAAAATGATTGGATCACTCGGTCGTCGGTTTGTTACTGTAAGCTAAATAAAAAGGAAGTGCGAAGCAGAGTATGCCGAGGACCGGGACAACCACCATCATCATCATCGAGGAGGATCAATGCTGTTATTATGCTGTGTTCAAAGCACCCCACAAATCATTTTGTAAATCCCTATCCTTTCTTAGTGGCAGGCTTTCCAAAAGCCCTAGGTAATAGCACAGAAAACAAAATCAATGAGATGCCGGGATAGAAAAATAACTCCATTCCTGGTCAACCTCCTGTCCCATCGATGCTAACAAATCGGCTTTTTCGACTCGCTGCGGAGACGCTTGGCGTCTTACCCGTTCCACGGGGGTGGTGGGTCCTCTCGTGGGGCCCAGGGTTTACTCCAGCTGCCCGCGGCGTACGGGGCTTCCTTGGGTCATAAAAAAAAATTTAAAAAAAATATGGTTATAAGGAAGGTCTATTCCCAAGAAGCAATTGGGAACCGATTGCTTATGATGTGTCATCATCCATTGGCAGCTCTACAACTCATGTCAATCTGGACAGCTTTAAGTTATGTAATTATTTTAATCATTCAGCTCAAGAGAGCAGTGGCGTCAAGTCGTCAAACAAATCAAATCAGTTGATCAAAGAGAGTAGTCACTGGAATCCTTCCAGTAAGAATAGTCCGATGTTGGGATGTAGCACAGGCCAATATAATACGATGCCTTGTGAAGAGCGCTTGAATGCCCACATCAAGGAAGACCCTCTTAAACTCTAGGGAATTTGCAACATGGCATAGCAGACTTTCTGAGCAGATGTGGTGGTCATGAAATTTCTTTTCCTGATCTGCAAAAGTGCACTAATGACAGATTCACGGACACAAACTTCATGTTAAAGAATTCAGAAGGGCCCAGTGCATCAATTGATAGTTATACCAATAAAGTTGATGATGTTGATGTTGGTGATGAGATTCAATGGGAACATTTGGTCATAGGTGAAAAGATTGGACTAGGTATTGCTTTGATTAAGTCCCTGGTTGGATAGATTCTATTCATGTCCTTACGGGTCCACATATTAGCTCAGAGAGCAAGACTCATGAATTCATATGTGTTGAGGTGAAATTTGTCTAGTGCTGGGAGATATGCTTTATCACCATTTTACCGCCTAATATGCTCATGGCTAGCTAGCCATGTAACAAGAAGTGCATGCCTTCTGATAGAAAGTTCTTTACGGCAATCCGAATGTAAGCATAATTGCAGTAGTTATTATAGGATGTACTGCAACGTTTTCTCATTGAATTGCATTTACTGTTTATTGTGTCAGAAATTTTATCCCATTTCATCATATTTCAAACAGGCTCTTATGGAGAGGTCTATCATGCTTACTGGAATGGCAAGGTCGGTTTCAAATATTTCTATATTCCTACAAATCAAGAATTGGCATTGCATTAGTTAATTGAAGAGATAATTTATTTTTGGCTGTGACTTATATTTGTTTGAATTTATGGAATGTGATTATATCCGTTGACTCCTTTTATATGACTACTTTTAAGCAAAAGATCCTCCTTGAATTTGACATGTAGTCTTTTTAGTCAAAAGAAATGACGGTTAGTACTACTTCAGTGTCCTATTTTTGTGCTAATGTTTTAGATTTTTAGACTAAGCAGCTAGTGGGTAATAGTGACATCAGATATGGTATCAAAATCTGGCATTTCAACCTGGGTTGGTGAAAAAAGGCTCCAGAATTGGTACCTTGACATACGCACATGACTTGTTGGACTGGTGCCGACCATAATAACTAAATCCTCGTTGCTCATTCATGGTCTCGTCTTGCTACTCTCTCTTTTGTACTTTGGATAAGCAAAAGGGAGTTGTAATCAGGGTTGAGAGATTGGTCGATGGCTTCCCCGCCCCTGTCTAGGCAAGGCTTGCCTGCGATGTCGATGGGGATCACCAACACCACTAATGTGATAGCTATAAGTGAGATTGTGATTATGGCCATTATTTTTCTTTTCAGTTTTTCTTTTGCTGACTGCTAAGAGAGGTGGGGAGACCGAGCAAGACTAGACTAGAGACCATGTCTCAAGCCACGTTGCCAACGGCGCTTTCTTATCATAAAGTGTCGTTCGTAGTTGCCGTGCAAGCTCATTTGGACGTAAAAAACGACGGTGGCCATTGTGCCCCTCAATTAAGAGGACGTGCTTGTTTTAGGACATTTGAAAGGTGGGAACATTTGTGTCGCTCCAGGGTATATACATACTTGCTATTTTTATGACGTTAATATAATATTTTACAGCCTTTGAGGGAATCTTTCTTGTCCTAAATAAAAGAAAATGAAAATTCTGACTTTTCTTTATCAAATTTCTTTTTATTGGGATACCAGAATTTTTAAAGTCGATTAACCCACATGGCATGCAATCGCTGAATTAATGTACATAAGGAATTATCAAATACTTTTTGAAAGTGTTTTTGTGTGAATAGAAATAGGAAAGTTCATGTTCATGTTTCCGAAAAGTTCAATATATCCATGACATAATCTATAAGGGATTGAATGTGGAGAAAATCTTCATTCCTTTCTCAAAACACTTTGAAAGTATTGCAATAGCAATACTTGTTAGCTTGGAGAAACATTTCATCAAGAAAGAGAGTTACGAAGCATAACCAAGTTAAAAGAATCACGATATCTTTGCAATGGGAACTTGTAGGAGGGAAAATTGGATAGCAAAGCAAACTTCCAAACCAATTAATGCTATGGCCAACCTTCAGTGATCGAAGAAATATGGTCTGAAATTGGTCTTTTGCTAATAGACGTTTTCAAATAATTGGTCTTGTTGCTAAAGACATTTTAATCAACACTTAGGTCCTCAGACAAAAAAAGAATCGATACTCATGTTAGAGTCAAGGTGTTCATACTAGAAATCAATTTTTAATCGATGCTATTCTTTAGAAGCCAAGTAATCATCTCCTTCACTGGCAACTTTCGGAAGCGGTTGAATAGAATGCTTCAAATTGAGTTCAATTTATTTTCTAAATGGTCAACCTTCTAAGACTAAACTAAATCAAAGGTGTCGACTAAAAACATTAAACCAAGCGTACACTTACTAAATGAAACTAAACTAATTCTAATTTAATTCTAATACCAAAATCTAACAAATTTTCCATTTCTTATTTTCAAGATTTTTAATTCGTTTCCTTCTCTTATTCACGGTCCCTCCTGTGAATCAAATCTTCACTAAGATACTCCATGAATTTCAGCATTACCTCAATGAAAGCAATTGACAACAAACATGCCCAATGATTAAGAAATCATCGACATACAAACACCGCATCACGGCTAATTAGAACAGCACTTAGATGGGGCTTCAAAGGAATTCAGCCTACACCGAAAAAGCAATGACCAGCAAAGGAATAGTGACGACAGCCCATATCCAGCATGTTCAAGGCAAAACAACATGGTTATCTGTTGAAAAATTATCACCAATTTACCATGACAGTCTACTAGGTCATCATACTCGTTCATATGATAAAAATGACATCACGATGAATTAAAATTGAGCTTCAATTAGATAAGTCAGCAAATCCAAGTTTCAATCCAGCATGATCAAACGTGACAATGGTTCTATTTCTTTCAAAATTGACATGTATTATTAACACTAATTCATTGCCCACTCATTTTATGAAGCATACGCAAGTATCAGCTATATGAGTAAACGTCCAGGTTGCAAAACAGAACACAAAACGCACACCCCGATTATGAATTAATATCAAATTAAAACTTCGGTTTAATCCCTAGCTTCGATTAATCGAATGAGTTTCTGTATCCATAAAAATGCTAAGGTAAGAGATCCTATTGATATAGCTTCGTCACATGCCAGAGGGGTTTTGGTAGAAGGACTGAAGAAAAGCAAATGTTAAGCAAAGGTTTCACAAATCGCTAGACATCAATTCCCCTAAAGCAATCAATAATTCCCCAAAGAACTGCAGCTACTACATTTTTTTTTTTTTTTTTTTTTTTTTGTTCTTTTGGGAATCAAAATATTCAGGACCTCAAGCTTTCCAAATACGATCACACCATAAAACCAACTCAGGGTAGCAAGGGAAAACTAAAACCAGAAAGAATAGGCAAAGAAGAATTCGCATGTACAGTCGTACTGAATTGATCTTTCCTTACCAAGTTTCCATACTCAAACCTTTCAAGCTGAGAGCAATGCGGATGCGGAAAGAGCAGGAGTTTCACCGGTTGCTGCCGTACACCCTTGAGTTCATGCTTGCAGGGCCCCAAACACAGAGCAATAACCAAAGATGTGAATGACGGACAGCAAAGAAGAAGCACATGGAATGAAGACAACGAAATGCAGAGAGAAGGATAGAGAGTCCATACTTATGATTGTGGCCTTGTCAAGCACAGTCAATGAACTTCTCCGAGCTTCTATTTCGAGAGACAAGCTCTGGCTCGATCACCGGTCTAAAGATCGAGGTCGCCATCGTTCGCCGGCCACACCACATACACAGTGATGACACGTCAGAGTAATACCAAAAATGGATTATACAAAATGAGATATAATAGAAAAATCTGATCATATAAGCAACGATTCTAACACTGAACTCCATTCATATAGAAGACTCAACTCAAACCAGAGAAATCAAGACGCAATTTCCAACATGAGAATCATGACACCAATTCAATAATTGAATGAGCATCGTATTCCAAATAAAGCGGTCAAAATGAGGTCTCAATAAATCAAGAATGAGTTGAGTTGATACATTACGACTTTCGGCTCAATGATTTAATAGAAAATATCCGGATCTGGTTCGAGCATTTCATCAAACACGTGATACGCATTTCGATCAAGGAGTTTGTACGCCAATATGAATCGACGATTCACTTTTGGATCATCACAACAACATCGGAGCAAGATTAAATCCTTAATAGAACCTCAATGTGGCCGATTTTCACACAAACATTAACAATTTAACCTTGATGATGTGCGATTGCAGCCGCGATCAGCTGTTGAACTTACAAAAAGGAGTCCCGGGCGTGTCGCCGATGATGATCGGACCTGACAAAGGAGGATTAAGCGAGTTCAAGGCACTTCGAGATCTCCGAACAAAAAACAGAGCACAACAGGGAGATGCGATCAGTGAAGCTCGGGAGCGGGTTCAATCGGCCGCGACTTCGGCATCTTTCTGTCATGACTTCGTTTCATCTCTCCGACCTGGCTGAGCTCAAAGTGACTAGAGGTGGAGGCGCCTCGGTCGATGGAGATTCGAATGGTTGCGGTGGCCGAAGATTGGAGTGGAGTCGACGTTGTAGGTTCAATCGAGAGTATCCAGAAGAGCATTCTCGTTCTTGGAGTCTGGATGCTTCAGTGAAGAAAGGTCCGAGAGGGAGCAGAAATCTCTTTTTCGCTCGACTTCCTCTCCGGCGAAAAGGACTGGTAGACTGGTAGTGATGGTGATAGACCTGGAGCGCGGGGGGTGTAGCTTCGACTGGATTTCGGGAGCGATCGGTCGCTGGAATAGAAGAGCCAAGAAAGATGGTCTGAACCGCAGCAGATTTTTTCAGAAGCTCGCCGGACGAATTCCTCGTGAAATCGAATTGACATTCGAACTTGGATGATCTTGGTCTGTTGGGCTGAGGCATAACGATGGATTAGAGCAATTTAAGCACCTTTTCTTTTTATTTTTCACTTGTTATTTTATTCATTTGATTTTTATATACCCTCCTCCTTCCTTTTCATAGAAAAAGCAATTTGACGGCAAAAAATAATATTTTCACATTTGATTGTACCGATTTAACAAATTTTAGAAATTAATTACGTTTTTTTGAAATTTTTAAAACTCAATTGTGCTTTCACAACAAATTTTAAGATTTCTAACGCACAAATCCCAAAGAATTTCAGTTGCTATTTAGACGACAGAAGTCAAATTTGTTGTTTGGGATAGTTATCGTGCTCAATTTTCGTGGGTGAAACATCAATTGTGTGATTATGGAATAAACGTTAAAAAAAAAAGAAAGATTTTCCCACTAGGTTTGACTATAGCCTCGCTGCTAGCTTGCGCAAAAATCTAATTCAACATTCTCACGGTTGAATTTACGGACACCAATAATTAAATAGCGGATAGTTTTATTAAGCCATTGGGTAAAATAAAAATGGTGAATATTGAATGATTTTAGGTTAACTTTTGTTTGCTGCATATTCTTTATTAGTTATTAGATTATTAATGTAGCCTGACACTTTTATTCATTCGTCCAATTCTTTAAATAGCAAATCAAGCTATTCTCTTGCGTGCATATCATTCATCCATCTCCAAAGCGCTACTAACGTCTTACTTGCCTTTTTCCCTTTTTCTCAGATACTCTTTTTGACATTGTGAGCACCTTAGATGTGCTTGATATTGACTGGTATTAGCTTATTCTAAGATAACATGTGAACTTTATTTCTTGTAGACTCTGACTTCTCATTTTCTCTTTTCACAACCATACATGAACTTACATTTGTATAGAAACCTGATGTGGATGATTCTAGATTTACCAAACTTGCTGATGTGATGCAATTTCCATCAGTAATGTGCTCTGTGATTTCGATGTGAATGATGATCAAAGTTTGCAGTAAAATATCATTTGCATCCTCACTAAAATTTATCGTTGTGCAGGTCTGTGATTTTGGGCTGTCATGCTTGAAGCATAATACTTTCTTGTCATTTAGCTCAACTGCTGAAACGGTAAAATTGGAAGCTTTCTTGAAAATCATTCTTGAAGAGTTTTCAAGGATGAAGAGAGAAAGATATCCAACTATATTGAAATAGAGAAAGACATTTGGATGGTTTCTACTGATAGCTTTCAGTGAAGTTAAATGGACAATTAGCAACAAAAGAGGAAAACAAAGAGAAAACAGCTGGAAACATCATGGTCATTTCGGAAGTAGACTTCTTCTCTAATGCAATCTAAATAGTCGGACAAACAAGTACACAGTGTTTCAATTTGTGAAATTAGTAAAAAGTTTGCCATAGAATTACTAAACAATGCCCTAAGAGTCTGAGAGCCTCGTTTTCCAGATTTATTTTATATTTGGATTCGAAGAAACCATTCTTGATGTTTCTCGAGATTTTGAGCTGTTCCTAATGTGAAGTTCTTGGTCGTGTCAGGCTGAGTGGATGGCACCAAAAGTTCTCCGCAATGAACCGTTGAATGAAAAGTGAGTTGTGCATATATGAGGTAGCTTCAATTATTTTGTCCGGACTAAGTTTCTTAAGCCTGTGTCGCTTAGAGTTTGCGACAGTCAAGCCTAAGCATTGCTATGATCATATATTATAAGGAATATTTCAAATAAAGACCTGAAGTGTAACTGTTTTCTGAAAAAAAAAAATCTAAAGTAGACTTTATCTCAAATAAAGGTCAGAAATGACAAACTTAGTCCCAAATAAGAGCCTCAATTTTAAAAAGTCAGGCAAATCTTATTTGTAGCTAGGAGTATTTTCATCTAAGGATTTTTTTTGTTTTTTTGTTTTTGTTTTTGTTTTTCTTTTCTTTCTTTCATCATCTTGCTTGCGCCTCCTTCTCTAGTTGCATCACCTCTTTCTTGACAACTGCGTCAGACTCATGCACGAGTTTGCACAGGTGCAAAATAATTTGAACAATTTAGGAAAAGAAGAAAATGGAAAGATATTCGAGAAGTCCTGCAATTTTCCAAAACTCAAATTGCATGCTTTAGTTTTGCAGCCTCTCCATCAGCAAACTTCAACGTGCGTTCTCTGCATTATGAAATTTCGCGTCCTCACCCAGTACTATTCGATTTCAGCAGAAGCCGGATTGAAGTTATTCGCCACCAGTCACCTTCTCTAATGATGATGAAAAACTTGAGAATGGAGAGATATCCATAAATGGGTTTTGTTTTTATACTTTTTGCTTGTAAGAACTTATCCTGGTAATTAGAGCAACAGTTTCATGTTCTCCCAACTAATGAAATTGGCTGTGCCGTGATAACTTTCACTCACAGTTTTCTAGGGAATGTTATGTTGGGTTTGGGTTGGATTATTCATAACATTGATAGACGCAGCTTGCATTGAGGTGGAATATGTGGCTTCTCGGGAGGGTCCAATTGTGTAGCACATGCTGGTTATCTACAAAGGTTGCTGAATCATTCTGACTCATAATTGAAGATATTCGCTGTCAGTAGCGATTCAAATCAGAGAGCACTCAATCTCAAAAACAGATGACTCTAGTTCCACAAATGTATAAAAATTTGCATCTCTAACTCTAAAATATTATCTTCATAGATTTTAGAGAGAATAATAAGATGTTTAAAATGGAAAATCGCTCAGAAATCCCCAAAATTGCGCATTTCAATGAATGAATTGGTGCACATGAATATCATAGGGATTCCTCAAAACACCTCTAATAAATTTGGCTTAGGGACTTCAATCCAGCTTCTCGTTGAGATTGATCATAGCTTGCGTGAGGACGAATTTGAGTTCCAACATCAGCGACAACGAGGACAGTGAGCTAATGGATTACACTTCGCCATGCTTGACCACGACCACAAGATGTGGGGGTCAAACCGAGTTGAGTGTCACATCTTGGCCCACTCGTGCTCGATCTAGGGCTTGGATAGACCTCCATCTTTTCAAAAGGGAATTGGAATTGCTATTGAGGGCACCAACAGGGGAGGTAGAGGGCATCGATGGCGAGGTTGGCAGGGAAGATAGAGATGGACTCTAGAGAACGCGATCTAGAGAGCGAAGAAGGTGGAGGTACGAGGATGACGAAGAAAAGAAAGAGGAAAGAAATAAAAGAAGAAAGGAAAAAAAGAAAAGAAAAGGTTTTAGACGGAAATACCCCTAGCTACAATTAAGATTTGGCTGGCTTTTAAGTTGAAGTCCTTATTTGAGACTAAGGCACTGCATGGCAATGTTCTTGTTTCTTTGTCTTTTTGTTTTTTTGTTCCCCATTCCTCAAAATAGAAAAATAATAGAAATTTGTTTGGTAACCTCACTTGGTTTTTCTATTATCCAAAATAGAAAAGGAGCTATGGAATAAATTTGGAACAAAAATAATAAGTAGAAACAAGTAATTTCTTATTTCGAGAACAATTTTTATAAATAAGCCATTTTCTTTCTTTTCTTTTCTTTTTCCTTTTCTTCTTCTTCCTCGCTGTTTGCCACCCCCTGTCGCCCCCTGTCGTCCTCCATCGTTGCCCATGGCCCACCGCCATCCTCTATTGCCGCCCGCTGTTGGTCACCGGTCGCCGGCGGCCGTCCGCCGGTCACAAGCTAGTGGAGGAGAAAGAAGAAGAAGAGAGGAAAAAAAATCTAAAAAATTTAAAAAGAAATTCTATGGCATAAAAAATGCCTTCTTATTCTTTTTCAATTCAGAACAGATTTTTGTATAGTTACCAAACATGTTCTTTCACTTAGAAATTATTCTTAAGAATAGAAATATAAAAGGACTATTTCTATAAAAAAAAAAAAAAAAAACTTACCCTAAGTTAATCACTTCAGGCTCTTATTTGAGACAATATTAATTTTAGATCATTTTATGAAAAAACGGTTCTACTTCGGGTCATTATTTGAAAATCATCATCATCATTTTGCATTAGTGTATAAAACCCCAAATTTTACTTGAGTTTTGAGCCTCGCACATGTTGGCTGGAGTCAGAGTCCCGTTCTTTCTGCCGACACCCGGCCACGTCTGTTCAAGACGCTTCCTCAACTCCTCCTCCGACTCCCCCTCTCCAAGCCCGACATCGTTCGTTTCGTACCTCAAAGACTGCAAATCCCTCCGCGAACTCAAGCAAATCCACGCCGGGGTCATCCAACAAGAAGATATTAGACATGATGTCATGCAATGGAAGGAGACGGCACCTCGTTTTCTTTTTCAATTTTTTTTTCTCCCATTGACCGCGCTACTGCGACTTGTACATAGCCGGATGCTAACATTGAGTGCTGGAGTAAGTGGCCATAGTGGGTTATGGTGTCATTTAAAATTCACACATAGCTAGTGTTGCAGGGGTCGATTACGGGGGCATGAGCGTGAGCTTGCAATCATCATCGGTAGGGTCATAATCGCGGTTGAGAGATCCATCAAGATAAGATTTACAAGTGATCTCAATGGCAATAACCAGCATTGCTCATCTGATTGCTATGAGCGGGTTTGTGATTATGGCAATTCCTTTTCATTAATCTTTTTTCTTTTGCCGAGTGATAAGAAAGATGGTGAGGCTGAGCAAGACAAGAATAGACACCCCGTCCGAGCGAAAAAAAACATGTAAATATGGAGCAAGAAGTGTTGTTAGTGCATCGTGGAAATTAGCTTTTAATCAACAATTAGGTCTTTGGCCAAATTAACTTTTACATGATGGTACTTTTTAGGACTTGCGTAATCATCTTTTTATTGGCAACTTTTGCAAGATTCATGTTGAATATGATCGAAGGGCTCCTTAGAATGAAGAGTAGTGAACTATTTAGGAACGACAGACACCTTTTCATGCCCTTGAAGAGAAGCTGGTAAAGTAAAATTCGCACCATTTTGTGAAGTTTCTCCAAGTCTGCCATGGACCTGAGGTATACTGTAATAAGCGAGAAGCAAATTAACAAACAGATAGCCCAAGTAGTACAAACTGCATAAGAAAAGTCATTTGCACTTGCAACAAGTTTTAAAGTACGTCAACTGGTGCCTCCAGTAACATATTAGACGAATGATGACAGCTTCAACGAACTAGGAGAAGAAACCCCAGACTCAACTACTCTGGACATTCTCAGGAACAGATCCTAATAAACCGGAGTATGAGAGATAAAGCAATGAAAAGATATGGCAAGGAACAATATCAAACAGGACATTTGAAGAGACTTTGGACGGCTTAAACTTCCAGAAAACGGATCTTTGTTTTCTGAACTGGGAACAGAGAAATATTATTCCAATAGTGGTCCTAGAATCAACAGATTCCTCAACATGGATAATCAGATAACCAGGTTTCTCAATCCTACTTATAAATTTTTATGAAGAAGCAACAGGATCAAACTCCGAATTTTGCTTTGTTATCTGAAGGAAATATAAAGAAGAAGATGCTTCGGACAAGATGTAGATGGCTTGCATTTGTACTTCACTGAAACCAAGTGCAAGGAAAATGATACGTTCAAAATATGATTCAGGAGTAAATACCCCCGACCAAACACAGCTACCTTATCCTAGGACTCAGAAATAACGTTTTGCTGTGCAATATCTTATTATATATTGATTATGTTAAATTGTGGACATTTGACTAGTACAGAGATATGCAGCACTTTAAGTGCAAACATGTCATGGAAATGACTATAGTGCTTTAAGTTTGTGAGCTATTTGATGTATTTTATGAACTCGTTTGAAACAATGGAAGAGTTAGATTACTAGGAACTCTTAAGATGCCCAGATGACATTTTTCCATAGCTAGGAGAGTATTACTTCCTAATCCAATTAAAAAACAATTGATGGTCCATATTGGCACTTATGGAAAGAGCTATGAGGATGAAGCACCAAAAAAGAATGAATACAACTAAAACTGCAACAAGAGGACAAGAGCAGAATTCAAACTTTATCTGACAATAGCAACTAGCAAGTGAGCTTTTCTTCTTCATACTAACCATCCGATGAACATATGAAATTGCAATAGGCTTCACACCTGAGTGATCCTTAGATCATTTTATTTTGCAGTGGATTTATCTAAAATAGGTGAATTGCGAAGCAATTAGATCACCTTCTATCAACTAGCTTACTTTCCTTACATGTCAATATTGTACTCCATCTGCGAGCAGATTGGATTTCAGATCTCTCTCTTTTTCCTAATATGTGGCTCAACTGCCAGGGGAGAGGAGTGAGTAAAATGCAGGTACCATCGTGATCTGTGAATCTCAGAAAGCTAGGGCGAGGGGTTTTTGAAGGAATTCTACAGTAAATTGGATCCAATGCCTTTTTCTCTCTCTTTGATGGTTTGACAATATTATAGCTTGAACTCATTGCAATTTAGAGAGACTCTTATGTTGACATGGGCGATACTACTTTGTGGTAAAAACACAGGAATATTAGAATGGCATCAAATATGTACAAAAAAATTTTCTTAGTATCCACAAAAGTAAATCGGCAAGAAATAACATTAGAAAAACAGCACATCATATAAAATCACCTTTCAATGAGGCCTACTCTTTTTGTCCAAGAGAGCCAAAGTTAGAAGCAGAAGAAAAAGAATGACTAAACAACACTTTATATTAGTCTCATATTTTCCACAAGAATACAATGACCATATCACATGATATCGAGTTAATTGATTATGTACCATCAAGTCACAAATGCAGGCGAAGTAATATCTATGTATCTATATGTTATGAACTCATGTAAAACAACTGAACAATAGACAACTAAAGTAACTTAAGTTATGATAATTTGAGTAGGATATTACTTGCCAATCCATGTGATGATAGTACTTTGGACTCTCAAGAGCTGTGGTTCTAACTTTGTGAATAAAGTGTCTGCGAAGAACATTGGATGAAACTAATCATCGTGGCATGGACATCCCTAATGTTTCAAAAGCAGGAGTCAATATCAACACCCTGTAAAATGAGAGAAAGACATACGAAGCTATGATAGCCATCACAATGCTCATTCAAGAATCGAGAAGGTCAATGTTTTAACAAGCCAAAACAAATTTGGATTATGCACCTGTCAAACAAACAGTCACTATTATTTATATTTAACCAGCAAATGAACCAACACTACATCCTGCGCATTCTCAAAACAATGTCAAAGATGTTAGTATACTCCTACAAGGTATAAACAAGATCACGCTCAAGGAGGGAAAATCAGTCAATATAAACTTTAATGCTGATGCCACTGTCAATCAAAGACTGAACTATTGCTTTGATTTAGTATAGGAAGCGGTGCACACATTAGCTTCCCTCGCCCAGTCAGCCAAAATCCAGCCTGTGGCTAAACAGGCAATTGTGTCCAATCGAGACTTGAGTATGGCTTTGATGTCCCCACAACAGCAACCTGCTTGCACGTGGCCTTGTGAGTCAGTGAAGTTGAGACAAAGTGCTTGGAGATAAAAACATCTACCATGAACGGCTCCATGTAGGCTATGGTGTGCTGTGTGAAGGACATGTGCCTATTCGAATTCTTGGACTTTTTCCCGTTTTGGTAATTGTATGGCCAGCTATTGTTATCCTCTAAGTAATCTTCAACTCCAAAGAAACTTCTTGGTGCTAAATGAGGCTGTTTAGACAAATAGTGTTGAGCTTATCAGCCAGCATTATCTTAGGACATGAAGGACCTAGGAGAGTACTATAAAAATCAAAAACTAAAAACTAAAGTCTTAACCACTAAACATGGTCACTTAAAAGCCAACATGCATACAATATCCCTACACAGTTCGATTAAGGATAGAGCAACCCCACATTCAATTGATTATCTGCTCAACCATTATGCTGCACCAGTAATATTATCAAGGAAATCACAGAGAGAGGACATCGCAAACTAGTAAAGGAATCAGATATTCAATGAATTCACCTGCCCACTGTGGATACCACATGTTGGCACAAAGACACCATGTCAAGAGGCATCAACACCGCGCACTAGAACACTATTAGTGCACGGGTTGTGAAAAGCTTGCTTCAACCTCTTGCTACAGGAGACACCTTTCTAGCATCTAAAAGCAGCCACTTTGATTATAGCTGCATAAATAATTGTCTGCTAAAAGAAGATGGATGAAACTAACCCTCCTCTCATGGACATCCATAATGTTCCAAAAGCTGGAGTCGATGCAGACACCATGTAAAATTGGAGAAATACATGTGAAGCTATGATAGCCATCAGAATGCTCTTATTCAAGAATCTAGAAGGTAAATGTTTCTACAAAGCCAAAACAAAATCTGATTATGCTACTGAAACAAATAGTCACAGTTATCTATATGTAACTAGCAAATGAACCAACACCGCATTCTGTATATTCTCAATACAATGTCAAAGATGTCAGTATATTTCCATTAGGAGTAGTGGATACAAACAAGATCATGCTCAAGGAGGGAAAATCAGTCAAGATAAACTTCAGTATCAATGCCACTGTTAATCAGAGACTGAACTACTACTCTGATTTTTCCTTCAAACTTGTCCCTCTCTCTTAAAGAATAGGAAGCAGTGCACACATCAGCTTCCCTCGCCTGGTTTGCCAAAATCTGCCTTCGGCCAAACATGCCGGTATGTCCAATCGAGACATTAGCACAGCTCTAATATCTTTAGAATTGGTACCTGCAACAGCACCCTGCTTGCTTGTGACCTTGTGAGTGAGTGAAGTAGAGACAAAGTGCTTGGAGATGACAACATCTAGCGTGAACAGCTCCATGTAGGCTATGTTGCGCTGCTTGAAGGACATGCGCTTATTTGGATTCTTGGACTTCGTGCCCTTTTGGTTAGTGCATGCCACTGTTTTCATCATCCAATTAGTCCAACACCAGAGAAACTTTTGCCTAAAAGCCAACACTCATACAAAATATCTATACAATTCGACAAATGTTAGTGTACCCCCACATTCAATTGATTATTTGCTCAACCATTCTGCTACACCGGTACCATTATCAAGGAAATGACATAGAGAAGACATCCCAAGCTAGCAAAAGAATGATAAATTCAATGAAGCACCTACTGTGAATACCAATGTCGGCACAAAGACACCATGTCAAGAGGCATCAACACCGTGCACTAGAACATTATTAGTGCACACGGTGCAAAAATCTTGCTTCAACATCCTACAACAGGAGACGCTTTCTAGCAAATGAAAGTAGCCACTTCAATCGTAGCGAGCATGACACATGACAGAAAGAAACGTTGTCCGTAAGACACTCATCAAATTTAATGAGAGAAGTGGGCGAGCACACAGCCCCATATAACAAAACCTCACAATCTTCGAAGCTGCACTAACAGAGGTTATGCTGAGCAATTCATCGAACACCTGGAATGCAAGGGTGAATAAGTGCTCAAAAGCCCCTAATTACGAATTGTGTGACAATTCCTTTAAAACCTAGTCGAACATTCTTTTAAGAAAGACCAACATACTATGAGCCAATATAATATTTGAAGAACACAAATTTCTTCCTTTTAACACCAGATTCAGACAGACATAATTAGACACACAGATTTACCTGTCTTGCTAAATTCGGAGTGGATCGTTTTAAGCCGATAAGGCTCGGATGGTGGTATTAAGGTCGCCCTCCCAACACCATTCATCCTTCACGTAGGAGATGAGTACTTTATCTAGGTTCGGTGTCCTCAAGGCACCCTTGCAGAATATATTCATCTTAGGGCACTTCATGACGATGATACCCACCAATGATGGGAATCTAAAGGTGCAATTAGTGGGGGAGAAGCTCTCAAGGCTTGGTAAATCATCAAGTGCAAACCATTGCAACTTTGGGAAAGAGATCTCCTCTACTCCATTTCCATCATCTGTCACCACGTCTTCCATCGCACCACAGTTTCTTAGGAATAGCCAAGTAAGATGGACTAGACTTGTCACTGCTGAGCAAGCCCCCATATGAACTAAACCAGTGCAATCCTCTACTCTTAATCTCGTTAATCTCTGGAATGAAGTCGGGGATGGAAGTACAATTGATAAACTTGGGCACCCTGTAACTTGCAGAACTTCAATCTGTTTGAGAATTTCAGCCATCAAGGAGCCATCTTTCCAAACTCGCTTAAGGTTACACAGCCTAAATAGCGCAAGTCGCCTTAGATTTTGCAGTGCCTGGAGAGCTTTTTCCATGTTAGTTAGTTCTCCACATGGAGTTGCTCCCCCATGTTCAGATGAATCTTCTGAAAATATCTCCTCAAAGGAACTACATATCACAACAAGCTCTTCTAGATTGGGGAATCTGTGGAGAAGGAAGTTGGAAGGAAAAGCGACATTTTCATCATGGTAGCATGCCAAATCTAGCTGTTTGAGATTGTGGAAGATGTAATGCTGCGGCATCATCATCATAACATCCTCCATCGTCAATGTCGATCCCTCCAAGTGAGAAATGACCTGCGGGAGGCAATCCGTTTAATTAGGCCACCAAAAGTCCAATGAAAAAAATGTCCTTCTGTTTAGGGAAATAAGGAGAAGGAAGTAGACTAGCAAGCATCGATGGCCATTATACAAGGGATGATTGTTGTTAGTGGTGTGCCCAATTTTTATTTTTATTTTTTGATTGATGTGGTGTGCCCAATTCAATCACAATATATTTCGTGAATTTGGATAAAGAAAGTTATTAATCAATGATGCTTCAGCTATTTCAATTGTAACTAATTAAATTCAAATGGAAAAATTACATTTGCTTGTTTTAACAAATCAGGTTATTTTTATAGTTAGTATATGTGTCTAAATAGTAAGATGTTGTATTAATGGTGCACATTGTTTTTGAATCTGCAGTTCTCATATATATTTTACTATAGATCATAAGTATCATATGGCTTCATTTTCGTGTAACTCTGAGAAGAATGCATTCAAACTCAACAAATTATTAGCAAAAAAGAAAAAAGAAAAGAGAAGAAAAGAAAAATTGAAATGATAGGACATTGGTGAAAAAGCAATAAAACAAGATAGAGATGATAGTTCAAAATTTCGATGGAAAAAAGAGTAAATAATGAAGACAAGTTGTTCACTCTTACAAAAGCAAAGTGAAACATCATATGAGCAACGAAACAAATAAAAAGTACATAACCCTAAATAAATGGATTTTTTTAGCATTCCGTGCGATTAAAAGCAACCTAATTTCGTGTCGGTATATCACTAATATACCACTCAAATTAAGTTTGGTAATTTTGATTGAATGTTTGTAACTTGAAAGGCGTTGGTCAACCATAGGAGTAAACGATGTGTAGTTTGTGATCTTGAAAATATAAATATATAGTAGTACCTTTCAATATCTAATTAAAAGTTGGTCAATGAATAAAATCTGTTGGTATCTTAATTTGATGATTGTTGGTACATCAATTAGATTTTCGTTTGTAATTTCAAAATAAAGTTTGTAATTTGAGAGGCATTGGCTTGTCACAAGAGTAAATATTGGTTGATTATTAAAGTAGTTTGTAATTTTGAAAATGTTGGTACTTTCCAACCTAACAAGAGAATAATAAGGTGGCAAGTAACTAAAATTAGTTTGTATATTATAGAAAATGAATGTTTTGAAAAACATTTTCCTAAAAATAATCACTTATATCACTTAATAATAATTAATCAATGAAAATTCTTTTCATTGTTGATGATAATTTATATCTAAATATTTTTGTAGAATATAAAAATGTTTTTCATTCATTTATTTTTATAAACAATACAAGCAATCATTTTTCAAAAATATCTTGCATAAATTCCATTTTTCGTGAAACGAATGAAGTCTTAATGTGACTAATATTGGCACACTAGTCAAATTTAATTTGGTAACTTCAAATAAAGTTAGTAATTTCAAATCTGTTGGTAAGCCAGAATAAAAGTTGGTAAATTACTAAAGTAGTTGATGATTTGAAAGTAGAAAAAAAGTTTGTCCTTTTTTAAGCCTATTGATGAGTTACTAACATGTGACCGGATGAGAAAATTATCCATGATGCTTGACAATTACCAACCATGTTCAAGATGTTCGAGGATGGAAATTTGTTTTGTAGCTAAGCTAGCAATATTCCAAGTTAGTAAATAGGTAAATCTTAATCATAAGATACGGGCGGCTCATTAGAAGCATGGCTATCTATGCAAGTTCATTTAATAAAAAGTGTTGTCCTTCGAAGTAAAAGCTGGGATCAACAGATTTATATAACAAAAAATATGAGTTGGAAATAATTAACTGCAAATAATTTTTAAATTTCTAAGCAATTCATAGGTGTGCTTAGACGAGCATCAACAAGCATGAAATGTTTGACAATTTCAATTTCCTAGAGAAAATAACAACGCACCAAGAGCTGTGCACATAAACCAATGAAGACAATAGCAAAGAGTTATAATCATTGATAAGGGCAGTACCTTTTCAAAAGAAAAGAGTGTAGATTGGTTCTCGCTGGTAGTTGTATCTTGGCAGCCTTGAAATTCACAAGCAAATGAAAATGACCTCATCTTGCCGCAATGCCTTACTCGCAATTGCTTTAAGAGTGGCCATGCTGAAGTATGACTATTCCGGTAGAAGCTCTCTAGTTTCGGCAACTCAAGTAATCTTAGGTCGGTTAATTGCGGAAAGAAGAGATCACTTGCACTCATCCCTACTCCGTCTTTCTCCATGATAATTTCCTCCACCCCACAATCCCTCACTAATTGTTTTTTGAATTGTGTCATATTTTTTGTCACTGAGGTTGGAAATAAACTTTTGAGACTCTCACACTTGACAACCTTCATGCATTGTAAGCATCCAAAGGTAAGACCTCCTTGAGGAAGTCCATTCCACACATGTTTCATTTTTGGGAGCCGCGTCAAAACTATTTCTCCCAATTGAAAAGAATTTGTAGAACAAGCTTCGCTAAATTCAAACTCTTGGACTTGAAATGCTACTTCTAAGGATCCACAATTAGTCACGGTTATCTTCTCTAGGTTTTGAAATCTTGTGAACATATCATAAGATGAAAATATGGATAAAAGTTTCTCACAATGCTCCACTACTAGTGTTTTGAGTTTGCCAAAGGCATTTGAATCAAGATCATCAAGCCATATCTTCTCCATGTTATCCATGTGCAAGATCTTCATCGACTCCAAAGCCGGAAACTCAACCTATTATTTTTAATTTAATTAATTAGAGCTGATTCTCTATTCCTTCAAAAAAGAGAATACTTTGATTTCAAGAAAAAAAAAATCACAAGATGGATATTATCAAAAAAATAGAAAGAAAAGAAGACTAGACGTTAGTTATTTCTTTTTAGCAGATGCCACCCCTAAAATTTATTCACTTGTCATATAATTTTAAAGTAGAATTTTTTTCTAATACATATTAAGCATTATGTTTAAGCAATAGCATAACCATAGCCTTCTCAGCTAGACAACCAAATTCATTTCGTGCATAAGTTGTCCCCCATGAACCTCAAATTTAGCCCATCTTAGATTTGGCTCATTACAACACTGAAAAACACAATAGCCAATATATTGTCCCATTTCTTTGAATTGCAAACGACAAAACAGAAACCAATTCGCACAAACCAATGCTTCATGGATCTTGCACTTCAAAAGTTCTCCGACAAAGAATAGACTCAAAGAAAACACAACAAATACTAAAGAAAAGGATCGAACAATTAAATCAAAAGATGGTAAATGCAACTATGTACTATTTAATTTATGTCATACGGGACTCTTTGATCACTAGCTGATTTGTTTCTTTATAAGTTTGTTATTTGAAATTATCAAGACTTAGTTATTAATCTTAATTTATTCCAGTTAGTAGTTCATCTCTTATTTAAGTTGCCTATAAATATAAACCAATTAAATATTTTTCTTTAGTGTTAATGATGAGTTGATTTAATAGCTAAGTTCGCCTATTTAACGTATCGTTTCCCCCCCAATTGGCCTTTCTATCTCTTCCATATCTATCTCCTTAGTTTCTCCATCTTTTCTTATTATCTGATTTTCCTCCACTTCCAACGATCTAAACCTAACTTTCTACATACTTTCGTTCAACATTAGTTGGTATTCGATCTCAATCTGCTCTTCATCAATTAGTCATTAAGCTAGATCTCTTCAACATTAATTGGTATCAAAACTTTGCTTTAACTACGTATTATCGTTGTGCAACTATTCTAGACCAAGGGCCAACTTCAGCCGCTGGGCTTTCTGATTTGTAGCCACTCTATGTTTGGTAAATTTTCTCTTTGAATAATGTTACAATATTTATGAACTTTGATATTTTAAATTTGAAAAGAGTAGGGCTTATCAAGATTATCATGTCGATTGGTATGGCAATTATTATTATTATTATGATTATCATCCTACTCTAACAATGTTGACTGTCGAGAATAATCCGACTATTGCTGTGATTGTGGTTATCATAAATCCTTAATAATTTTCAAGAGTTTGAACAAATTTTAGTGGTCCGAGAGAATATTTCAACAATTTTAGCAAGAATTGAATAGATTCAATGAAAAACTATATATATATATATATATATATATATATACACATTCCATTCGGCCTTAAAAATGCTCCTTCGTAATTCCAGAGAATCATGAATGACATCTTCAATCCCTATTCAGATTACATCATAGTTTATATAGATGATGTTCTTATATTTTCCCTAATATAGAACAACATTTCAAACATCTCTCTATTTTCATAAAGATAATTATACAAAATGGTTTAGTAGTTTCTCCTACTAAGATTGCACTCTTCCGGACAGAATTAGATTTCTAGGTCATTACATTCATTTAAGTACTATAACCCCCATTGAAAGATCAATCTCTTTTACTGATAAATTCCCAGATGAAATTAAAGACAAAACTCAATTACAAAGGTTTTTGGGTAGTCTCAATTATATTTTAGACTTTTTTTCCTAATATAAATATCCTTTGTAAACCTTTACATCGAGGTTACGAAAAGATCCTCCACCATAGACTTCTGTCCATACTGACATTGTCAAACAAATAAAATTACATGTGAAAGATATACCATGCTTACACCTAGCTGACCCTTCCACTTTCAAAATAGTTGAAACAGATGCTTCAGAATTAGGATATGGTGGCATTCTCAAACAGGTCAAAAACAACAAAGAACAAGTTGTTCAGTTTATATCAAAACATTGGAATTCCACCCAACAAAATTATTCGACAATCAAAAAAGAAATACTTGCTATAGTTTTGTCTATATCAAAATTCCAAGGAGATTTATTAAATCAAAAATTTCTCTTACGAATTGATTGCAAATCAGCCAAAGACATTTTACAAAAAGACGTTTTAAATATTGCATCAAAACAGATTTTTGCCAGATGGCAAGCCATACTTTCAGTATTCGATTTTGACATTGAATTTATAAATGGTTCTTCAAATTCATTACCTGATTTTCTCACAAGAGAATTTTTACAGGGAATACAATCATGCCAAGATATATATATATAAAAGACAAGAAAACAATCCAAAATTAGTTCGCTATTGAGCAAAATAGCATGGATAAGTGCTCTCAATGTCTTCAAGTGTTAGATAAGGACTATGCTTGTGGGAATAGTAAAGTGAGTGGAGTAAAATTCTACTAACTAATCTTGGATGAATTTACAGAAACACCTTCTGAAATTTAGTAAAATCTAGAACATAATTTCCCCTATTGATCATTCACAGAATTGCAAATTCATGACGCTAAAATTTGTACTAACATACTTAGCATAGCCTTATACTTCCAAGGTGCACATCCAAATCTCCCTTTTGTGGAGAATATTATATGACATGATTCTTCGACCATCTTGTTGTTTATTTGTCTTATTTATGAGATGTAGTCAAGTCCTAGACCCTGCAATTGGTTTACTTGAGTTTTAAATATTTTTTAAAAAGCATGATCAAGTTCTTTTAGTAGACAATAACTTAGATTGCTTATGTGGTGACCTCAAATTGCATTCGTTTGTATCAATTTATGACTTAATTATACCAACCAAAAGGTTTGGGACTTGATTGCACTTTTTGATAAAGGTATAAGAGTTCATTGCATCAACTAATAAATTTAAGATTTAATTGCATTTCATAAATATGTTTTAGAACCTGTGGAATGATTTTCCCATCACAATATTTACAATTTATTTTAGGAATAGTGGCAAGATGATCCCAAAACTTATTATGGTTTGGCATGTTTAAGAACTAAAACTTTTTTTTTCCCCTTTATTAGTAAAACTTGTTTTGATTCAGCATTTGAGTCTTTCAATTGCCCAAAATATATATGGAATTTTTCATCGAATTTTTCTTTTTTTAATTGTAAAAATGAGGTACTAATGTGGTGATGCCACGTTAAAAAAGGCGACAAAAAATTTAGAAAGTACATATAAAAAAACAAGGTGGGAGAGAGGAAGAATGGGCCCGCAGGGGTAGGGTCTCTCAGGCTTTTACATTGGCGACGGCTGCAGCCATTCCCCAGGTCATAGCTAGGGTGCTCGCCACCCTCGCCAGGCCACCACCTATTGCCAAACTTGGCTCTTCGCCACCATGTGAGGGAGCGCACTTGCCCTCGCCCAAGTTGGCAAAGGTAGTAATAGGCCATTGCTTGCTCACGGTGAGGGTTGTTGGCCCTTGTCGGCAAGAAGGGAAGCAGTAGTGGCTTTCCCTATGCAGTCCTTCCCCCCTCTAACTGGCGATCCCTCGTGGGACTTTTTTTCATTTCCAGTTTTATTTTAGTGCTATTTTTTTATCTAATTTTTAGTATGCTCTTCTTTTTTTTTTTCCAATTTTTCCATGTGGCAATAATGAAACAGCTCCCATTGTGCTTGAGGAAGCTCCATCACCGCGTTAAAGCCCATGCAGGACTAAAAATATGATAAAAATGCAGAATTTCTCTACAAAAAAAGGGATGGACTTAACAAGTCTTGAAATGCATCAATCATGCAAATTTTAGAATTAAAGTGTCGAACCAACACAAGTTTTGGAACTCATAGTGTCGTCAATCCTTGATCTTACAATGAACAATATTTAAATTTAAGTAGACATCTTTGGCATTGTCTAGACTCTAGATTAATTAAAAGTTGTTAATTGAAGCTTAGCCTCTCCCTATTATTTGTGCTTCAGCTACAATTTAGTCTAAGACTTGAAAAGGAAAGAAAAAAAGTATCAAGTGTTTGAAATTTATGAAAATGTTTTGATATGCATTTTAATGTTTTTATATTAAAGAAGTAGATTTGAGATGTTTCTTATTTGAGGTCATAGATTTGTAAATGAAAATGATAAGTTATCATAAGTGATTGCTCATACCCTTAGCTCAAACCATCAGGACAACAAACTAGATATGCCATTAGAGAGGAATGAGTGCAAACCTTTTCGACGAGTAAAAATGGTTGATGTGTTGGACCGCTGCCCTCTAATTTTCTACAACTCGCATCTCCTAGAATCACCTTCACAGCTTTACAATCTTCAATAGTAAACTCTCTCAAGGAGGGCCACTCTGAAATATGCTTATCTTGGTAGAAACTTCTGAGTTTTGGCATGTTGTGAAGATTCGAGTGACAAGTTGAGGAATTACAATTTTGTCGGTTGCTTCTTCAGGTTTCTCTTCTTGTTTGGCGACAATGTACTCCATCTCTCCACAACCACCGAGACCGAGATATTGGAGTTGTCCTAGACTTTTTGCCATAAACACTGTAAAAAGGTTTCTCAAACGTGGGCACTCCTCAACCGTCAAGGACTTCATATAGTGAAGCAGCCTCTCTGACATGAATGAAGGAATCACATTCACTAGGTTGTGACATTGCTTCACCTTGAGGGCCTTTAGACAACAAAAGGACTCCACAGGGATTTTATTGGTCCATAGTTCTTCTTGTTGAACTCCCTCAATGTGTAGCTCTTCTAACTTTGGAAATGCAAGCTACAAGTGTATAGTGATAAATCGAAAATACCCAAAATAAATTAGGGCCAAATCACAAAAAAAGAAAAAAAAAACAAAGAAATATAACAAATTAGATAAATCAGGATATGATACCTTCTCGTCAAATAGAGGATATAAACCATCACCAGCACAATTCTCTGAACTAAAACAAATCAAACTCTTAAGGTCACCAAGCTTGAGTTTGGTTAAATGACGGAACTCGAATGTCTCTGTGGTTTTCCCTTTTCCTTCTTCTGTCACAATTATGTCCTACAAATTATAGCAACAGGAAATATCAAGCACTACGAGTTCATGAAGAGTTTTGGCCATGGTACTTGAGAAGAGATATGACAAACTATGACAATGTCTGACGTTCACTTCCATCAAACTAGAAAATGTCAAGGTTACTTGGTAGATTCAACAACTTCATTTTTTTTAATGCAGAGAGTTCCAATGGCTTTTGCCTTTCCTCAGAGTTGAGGCTTACCAGTTCAAATAATGCTTCCAAGGAGGGACATCCAACCACCTCAATTTTACTCAAGCTCTGCAACATGTCCATTGAATTTGACGGCAAAACATGTGACAAATTTTCACAAAGTTCAACAGTGAGGGATGCAAGTTTGTAGAAGGACTGTCCGTGGAGTTGATTGTGCCATATCCTCTTTAGTTGGCACATGGATGAAAGCTTCAATTCCTCCAAGCTTGGAAAAAGAACCTGCATACAAACCTCGTATATGTTGAATAACTGAAATATTTGGTACGGAATTTATTATGCCTATAATTTAGGGGCATCTTTGGAAATGAACAACATGATGAGTTAGTTCTTGCACCGTATTGCTAAATTTTTGGCACAGAATGATGATCCAGTTTATAAGAAATTGCCTCACCGACCAGAACTAGATGAATGCTGAATTAAAAAAAAAAAACTATAGATGCTTACTTAACTTTTCAATGTCAATGTCAGCAATGGGTTTAGTTCTACCCATATAAGAACCTAAGATACCCCCTTTCTAGTCATGAAAAGATTAATTTATGTGGAGAGTTAGTCATGTAGCCAAGAAAAAGGAGTTACTTCATTTAATAAATGATTTTAGCCGAGCATTATACTTTTGCAGTTTGGGTCACATTATAAACATAATCTTAAGATAATTTAAGAAAGGTTTCCCATATTTTTATAATAGTATTCAAGCAATAATGAACAAATGAATACTAGATGTATTTCTAACATATACTTTCATGAATATTTTATTAAAAAAAAAAAAAAAAATTGAACATGTGCAGCGCACATAAATTTTATTAGTAATATCAGAAAAATGGTTAGAATATATTTTTGCAGTAGATTTGATCACAACGGAAGGTCAATATTACAACCTGGGGTAAGGAAAACAAATTGGCCTATTGAATATTATATTGGATTTTTCATTTCGTAGTCACATAATAGTCCATCAATTAACATATAAGAGCATAAAAAGATTTATATAATGGAAGTTTATTTAGAGCCACATTTCCACAAAGAATAAATTGAGGATAATTCTAAAATCAATACTTTAATGTGTTTATAAATTAAATATCTAAATAATCAAATTCGAATAAACTGAATGCTTTTGAACACAAAACACTAAACAAAACATATGTTAGTAGACAATTTTTGTCGTTTGGTGATAAATGCTTATAATTTGTTAAAATTACGCAAAATCTCTTGATTGAACTCTTATTGGAAGTAGCTCTTCTAATTTGGGAAACACAACCAATGAAAGCATCACCTGGCTAAAGTCAACATGATTGGCATTGACGCAAACTTGATCATGCATCCAATGCGTCACAAAGAAGAAAGGAAATCACATTAGCAAAGATATAGCTGAGATAAAGGAAAGAGGAAAACCTTCTCGTCAAATAAAGAATGTGAACTTTTATCAGAACTGGCAGATCCCTCATTTATCATCTCCACTCTTGGCTTCTGCTGCCTCAGTATTAATGCCTTGAGTTCAGTGCACTCCAGAATTGAGAGATTTCTTAGGGAGGGAAACTCAAATGCACAACTTCCTGAGCTGAAACTAATCAAGCTCTTAAGGGAACAAAGCTTCAATGTTTGTAAACAAGAGAACTTCATTGCCTTCAACTTTTGCTCTTCACTTTCTTCAATGGCAACTACTTCCTGCATCTTATTGCAATAAAAAACATCTAGCATCTCAAGTTTATCAAGAGTCCCGGATGTATCATATGTGAAGAGATATCTCAAACTGTGGCAGTTGCACAAGCTAATGGTAGTCAGACTAGGAAGACTCAACATTGCTTGAGACCTACTTGTCACTAATGCATCCAGCCTCGGCAAGTCCCACAACTTCACTTCCTTTAAGTTTAAGAAGACCGGACTTTTTGGCCTTTTCTCAGTATTGACAGCAACATGTTCCATTAATGATTCCAAAGAGGTACAGTTGACCACCTCAATCATTTTCAAGCTCTGGAACACCTCTATTATATTTGATGGAAAAATATGAGACAAATTTTCACAATCTTGGATATTGATGGATGCTAGTTTACGGAATGATTCTTTAGAAAGTTCTTTGTGCCATATCCTCATCAACCCACACGACACAACGGTTAACTCCTCCAAGCTGGGAAAAAGAACCTGTATGAAACGACCATACGTTAGTTTCTCAACCAAGAACTCCTAGAAAACCTGATCTAGATGAACTTGGTTTACCCATGATATGTGCTCTGTAATATATTCTCAAGAATGAAGTTGGTTTACCCATGATTCGTGCTCTATAATATATTCTCAAGAATGAAGTTGGTTACCCGAGATTATACCATTGTCATAGAAAAACAACAGATGCATGGTGCAGCAGGATTTTTCAAAGGACATGCTGACAAACAGAGTTTTCAACAGCTTCATCGGAATAAGATTAACCTTACCAAGAACAATTTCTAGGATCAACACAAAATAGAAAATTCCACGCATATATTGAAAATAATTTCTAGGATATACATAAAATAGAAAATTCCGGACATATTTACGCACATTTAGATTGAAGAAAAATGTATCTCTAAACAAATTGGCCTATTGAATATTATATTTAGTTTTTGATTTCGGAGTCATGTAATAATCCAGCAATTAACATATAAAGAGAATAGAAAAATTTATATAACGGAAGTTCGTTAAGAGCCACATTTCCACAAAAGATAAAATTGAAGATAATTCTAAAATCAATACTTTAATGTGTTTATAATTTAAAATCTAAATAATCAAATTTGAGTAAACTTAATACCTTTTAACAAAAAACATTAAATGATACAAATGTTACTAATACATTTTTTCGTTTGGTTGATAAACGCATATTACTTTGTTAAAATTATACATAATCTCTTGATTGAATTTTGGTCAGATGTAGCTCTTCTAATTTGGGAATACAACCTATAGAGGCATCACCTGGCTAATGACTAGCATTGAAGCAAAGTTGCTTCTTATCAAGAGCAACGCAAAGAAGGAAGCAAATCACATGAACAAGATCCAGTCAAGATAAAGGAAAGAGGAAAACCTTATCGTCAAATAAACAATGTGGACTTTCATTGGAACCAGCAGTTCCCTCATTCGTCATCTCCACTCTTGGTGCTGGCAGCCTTAGTATGAATGCCTTGAGTTTAGTGCACTCTAGAATTGAGAGGTTTATGAGGGAGGGAAACTCAAATGCACAACTTCTTGAGCTGAAACTAATCAAACTCTTAAGGGAACAAAGCTTCAATGTCTGTAAACAAGAGAACTTCATTGCCTTCGACTTTCGCTCTTCACTTTCTTCCATGGCAACTACTTCCTGCATCTTATTGCAATCAGAAACATCCAGCATCTGAAGTTTATCAAGAGTCTTAGATGTATCACATGTGAAGAGATATCTCAGACTGTGGCAGTTGTGCAAGCTAACAATTGTCACACTAGGAAGACTCAAAGTTGCTTGGGAGCTACTTGTCACTAACGCATCCAGCCTCGGTAGGTCCCACAACTTCACTTTGTTTAAGTTTAGGAAGACCAGACTTTTTGGCCTTTTCTTAGTATTGACAGCAACATGTTCGATTAATGATTCCAAAGAGGTACAGTTGACCACCTCAATCATTTCCAGGCTTTGGAACACCTCTATTATATTTGATGGAAAAATATGAGATAAATTTTCACAATCTTGGATTGCGATGGATGCTAGTTTGCGGAATGATTCTTTAGAAAGTTCATTGTGCCATATCTTCATCAACCCACACGACACGACGGTCAACTCCTCCAAGCTAGGAAAAAGAATCTGTATGAAACGACCATATGTTAGTTTCTCAACCAAGAACTCCTAAAAATCCCGATTTGGATGAAGTTGGTTACCCATGATAATATGCTCGATAATATATTCTCAAGAATGAAGTTGGTGACTCGAGATTACCATTGTCATAGAAAAACAACAAACGCATGCAATAGCAAGAGGCTTTAAAGGACATGTAGATAGAGTTTTCCAATGCTTCATCCGCGATAAGACTACAGTTACCAAGAATAATTTCTACAATAAACATATATTAGAAAATTCCAAAGATATTTACGCACATTTTGATCGAAGAGTATAGGCAAAGACAAGCTAGAGTTGACACCACCAAGTGCTTGTTGTAAACCTGTATTAGCTATTATCATCTGTTGCTTTCCTTCGAATGAAGAGAACGTCATCATTCTGGGGCATCCAAATATCCTCAATCTTGTTAAGGTTGGACAGTGAATACGGTGTGTCCCATGAGAGAATGTTCTCAGCTTTGGCAATTCCTCAAGAGATAAGGATGATAATAGAGGGAACTCTAACGTGTGCATAGATGCAGCTTTCTTTGAATCTTCTTCTTGCACATCTATAATTTCCTCCAACAATTTACATCTTGCTATTTTTATTTCTTTTATTTGTTGGAGTGCTTTAGCCATGGAAGAGGAAAAAATAAACCTCAAGTTCTCACAACCTTGCACCTTCAGTACCCTTAAATTCCGAAAACACAATGCTATTCTTCGAGTCTTGTTCCATATGTGTTCCAACCTTGGTAAGTCACTCAAGGTTAATGTGGTCAATCGCGATAGAATCTCGACATCTCCACTGGCCGTCAATCCTTCAAGGTCGAATACTTTTCGTATAAACTGACATCTTTCAATGGCGATGGCTTCCAAATTCTGTAGCTTTATTAGCAAATTGGATGGGAAGATGCTCATGAGGAACGCACAATCCTCTACCTTCAAAAATTGTAGGTTGCTGACATCTGAAGAAAATTGAGAGTTCCATATCTCTTTCATTTTGGGAAGTTTAGACAGTGTCAAGGACTCCAACCAGGGCAATGAAACCTTAAAAAGGAGAATCACGTTATGAAGGCATATGCATCGATTTTAATTTAACAGCGAGGAGTGGATAACACCACACAATCTGACAATGTTTATAACTAAAAGCCATGAACAGGCGTTGTCTGTGAAATATTAATAAAGGAAATAATCTCACGTAATAGCTTTGAAGATGACAGAAAAAAGGCCGAGCAGTGATTTTTGAATTTTACCTCTTAACTTCTTTAAGTTTTATCAACTTTTACACTTAGACTTATAATTTACCTTATTGTCTACTGGGGCTCTATTATATATATGACAAGAGGAGGAAGTTATAATGCCTGAGTTATTGATGTTATTGAATTCACGCTCACATTTTGTGCTTTCTAAATTTTACAAATTAAGGGCATAGACTCAATTAATTTTTGTTAGTCATTGATTGTGGTCTTATATAATATTTCAAACGACTATGTAAAAAGAAAAAAAAATCTCAATTATTTACACCAAAAGGTCATGACCTAACAACATATTAAGTTAAAGAAAGACATAGAACAACATTAAACATAACGGTGAACACGATTTAAAGGGCTTGTAATTGATAAACCGATTAAAACTATACTTTTAATTGATTAGGATGTGTGATTGACATCTGGCATTTTCCTTCAAAGTATTCCAAAAAATAAAAAAAACATGCCTTATCAAAAGATTGAAAATAAAAAGTAATTATAAATTTATGAAATAGATAAAAATTTGTTGTCCCCGTGCATAACATGAGCTGAAGTTCAAGTATATCTGAATGCGGAGTGGATGACTTATCGAACCAAAGTCAAAAAGGGGTTCATCAATTTAAGATCCATGGTTGACCATAAGATCCATGAACTGGTCGCAGCAGCACCATATGGGCATCAAAGTCAATTTCAGCAATGGATTTAATTCTACCTATATAAGAACCTAGGATACCCTTTCTCGTCATGAAAAGAATAATTTATGTGGTGAGTTAGTCATATAGCCAAGAAAATGAGTTACTTAATTTAATAAATGATTTTAGTCCAGCATCATGCTTTTGCAGTTGGGGTCACTCTATAAACATAATTTTAAGATAATTTTAAAAAGGTTTCCTATATTTTTATTCTATACTAGCAGAATAGTTACAGAAACTATTATATCCAAGCAATAGTGAACAAATGAATGCTCGATGTATTTCTAATAAATACTTTCGCGAATATTTTATTACCAAAAAAAAAAAATGAAATTTAAACATGTGCAACACAGATAAATTCTACTAGTAATATTAGAAAAGTGGTTAGAATGTAGATTTGTGGGAGATTTGATCACCACACAGAAGGTCCATAATAAAACCAGGGGTAAGGAAAACAAATTGACCTATTGAATATTAACAATTAAATTCACCTATTGGATTTTTTTTAGTTCTTTCATTCACTTTAATCAATCGGATATAATGGAATTCTACATATGTCCATTCATTTTTAAATAAAGGTCACAAAAATTATATAGGCTGTATATACTACCTTCAATTTTCTATCTCCTATCGTATCCTAGCACATCCATGCCCAAAATCTCAAAAACAAATAATATACCTGTTGCCCGTCGAAGAAATCGACCGAATGGTCTGCGGTTTTACAGAAGCTCATCATCTTTGGCAAATTTCGTAATGTCAGCCTACGCAAATTGCATGACTTCACTTTGGTATCATCATATATTTCATCTGCGTCTTCATCTGCCTCAACATCCGCAATAATTTGCTGCATCAAGTGGCAACTGCTTATTTCAATCTCTTCAAGTTGCGATATTATCCTCTTCATAGACAAAGGAAACAAATGTTTGATTTCACCACAGTTATCCACTTTCAATATCTTTAATTTGCTGAAAGATTCTAGGGCAAGACAGCCGTGACAAAACTTTTTCAAGTTGTTCAGATTCTCAAGAAGCAAAGATTCCAATCCAGTAAATGTAATGCACTCGACATTCTCTGTGGAGCGAACAACATACTGAAATGAGGGGCTATTTTGTACGTGAAGATGCTTCAATTCCTGAAATCCTTTGTCGCACAAATCGTGAATGCTATCGATGCCATCTTGTGATCCATCCAAGTGGAGATCTTGCGTTTTCCGTAAATATTTCGACATCCACTCTTCAAGAAGAAGATTGCCCGAATCTGGCTTGAGCTTTAATATTCTAGATTCTGTGTTTTTACCCGACCAATCCCAAATGCGCCCAATTTGGATTTTATGCTTGTTTAGTTTCTGAAATGGCAGATCTCTTGAGAGATAGGCAGAATGAGGGATGGCGATGTACAAAGTGCTCAACTTTTTCATGTTCTTCAACTCAGCCAGGCTCGCGTTGCTTTGCGGTTCTTCATCCTCAGCCTCCCACTGATCAAAACTGTCTTCCATATACAGCTCTTCTAAATTAACCAATCTTCCAAGCACTCCAGGTTCGATAATTTCGAGCTTAGTGCACCCTGTCAAGTTCAAAAATCTCAATTCAATTAGTTCACCTATTTCTTTGGGCAGATGAGTAATTGCTGATCTATAGAAACTTAGGAACTGCAATCCTTTTAGCTTTCCAAGAATAGTCACATCCTCCAGATGGCAGTAATCAAGACATAGCGACTTGAGGTCTTCAAGGTACTCAATCGACGAAGGTAGAGAGATGAAAGATAAGCTAGTAAAGTCCAAGACTTGGAGCTTCTTCGTACATTCAAAAAATGACTCGGAAATTTTGAGAGATGATTTATCGTCGTATAACAAAAGCATCCTCAAGTTTGGGCAGTCCAATCTTTCGGGAAGCTCATCAATGCCTACAAAAGGGAAGGACATGGCGGTGCATTTCCTGAGCTCATCCTTGGACCATTCTTTAAATCCATAATCCTCCCTCCCAACCAAGGCGTTCCATTGAGTGGAAGCAATAGAGATGGCCACATCAACAAATATGTCATGCATTTTGAACTCTTCCATGTCACATGTTTCGAATCGTTTCTTGTCATCACTATCTAGTAACAAAGAAGAGTCTTGGAGGCTACGTAGATCCACAATCAACCTATCTCTAGCGCCTTCGATGGTTTTGAATTTTTTATAAAAACCCAAACCCATGCAGTACGCAAGGGTACACCTCATGAGAATTTTTCCTGAGTCTAGAGCAGAAACCAAGAACAATGATTTGATCCTTTCATCTTTTAAGTCATTGTAATTTAGTTCCACTATTGATTTTGCATCCGACAATTCTATATTGGTACAAGCATTCCTCCATTCAGCCAAATCTCCATGCTTCAACCTTTTTGCCACCGATAGAATCAAAAGAGGCAAGCCACCACAATTCTTGATCACTCCATCCACCAACGCTTTAAAATCAAGATCATTGACTCTGTCCCCCACTGTCCTTTCAAAAAGTCTTCGTGCTTCTCCATGATTTAACTCATTGAGTCGGAATTCTCGGTCAATGCCCATGTCAATGCGCAAAACCTCTCGATGTCTAGACGATAGTAATAACTTGCAGCCTCTTACTTTATTATTATCGCCGCAAGGGATTCCAACATCCTTTAACTCTAGCTTCTTCCACAAATTATCTAAAATGATGAGAATTCTTTTCTCCCGATCACACTCTAATCTTTTACGCAAACAATTTGCTCTCCCTCGAGCACTATCCACACTCATTAGCTTCAGGCCAAGTGCGTCAGCAATTTCTCCTTGGATTATTTTTAGGTCTGGATTGCGTGATACATTCGCCATGACAACCACATCAGACAATTTCTCTTTCTTGACTCGCCTTTCAACGTCCTCCAGAAGCTTGGACTTGCCAACCCCACCTAGCCCATACACCCCAATCACACAAAGCTTGTCATCAGCTATAGCCTCCATTACTTCCTCCAAGATTTTAGCCCTTGACTCCAAGACATCTTCTTTCTTGTCAACAGATCTTGGACTGAAAGTGGGAGTAGTGACAATTCCTGTCGGAGTACTCTCATAGTAGACCTTACGGAAGTTATAATTTGCAGTTTCATCATGAAGTCCCTGAATGACTTGAGTCATCTTCTTCACCTTCTTGCCAATTGGATGGCGCACCATGGGGTTGGGAAGCCACCCACGGAAGCAAGCATTTTTTGCACTTTCACCTTGTTTTAACAAATTTTGTGCTTCACCAGTCCTACTCTCCACTTCATCTAACCACTCCTTAATATCATCGTGTATAGATTTTCCGTCATACATGGCTTCATCAGCGGATCTCTGCACCCTTTTCCTCGCATTCTCCAGCTTCTTGACTCCATTTTCAAGATCTCGGACGTAGCTCTTGTAGCACAACACATATCCAAATTGACGTCCAATGGGAGAAAACAGGTTCTCACCTAGTTTCGACATAAGATTCGATGCAACAGAGATAGCAAATTCTGCCATAATTTCTTCTTTATTGTCTAGAAATTCCTCTTCTTTTCTTAAACAAATCTGTGCAAAGGAAACTGAACGAAGAACAGAACTAATCACTTGCGATGCATGAAAAGAAAGGAAGAGCAAAGTGATAAAAAAAATTTGAACAGCGAAACAGAACCAAGACGAGAGAGAGAGTGAGCATGCAAAAAAAAAAAAAAGGTACAGTAACTGCACTTGGTGCACCCAAGCCAGCGACACGGTACTGGTCTACGTGGACAATTTGCAGATGATCGTACGGGGGCAAGCAGCCCGCTACTTGGTTAACCACGTGCAATGGAAGGCTAATTCTTTCCTTTTCATTTTATTTACTTTCTGTCGTCCCTCTTTTCTTTGTTGGATTGAGATATGTATAATATAAATCTTAAAACTTATCGTAAAAATATAATTGATCATTCAAATTTTCAAAAAGTGTAATTAAGTCTTAAAACTTATTAAATTGGTGTAATTGAGTCTTTCCGTTAACATCACTAATTTGTGTAACGGAAAATGTGACATTTTAAAATTTATTTATTTTCTTACTTGGCATTTTTATTACTTTTTGCTTTAAATATTATTTAAATAATATAAAAAAATAAAAAAGAAGCTGAAATGATGTTAAAAAATGTAAAAAAAAAAAAAAATGGGCACCATCTGGTTTATTCAACGTCCAATTTCGAAACTCCATCAATGGGGGAATAAAGATTTTCTCATGTTTCGAAGCAATTAGGAAGCCGGGTCTCAAAGGCCGCCGAAGATGAAGAAGTCGGAGACCTTCGCCACCCGTCCCGGCCGAACGAACCAGCAGCCGAGCCCGGGGACGGGCTGATCTCGAGATCTGGAGTTCTCCAGACCCAGATCTGGATGAGCGGATCGCAAGCGACGCCGACGCTTGTCCATGGCCGTCGTCGGCATCCTTCGGCGAGATCTGGTCGGAGGAGGTGGTGGAGCTGCCGGAGGAGTCATGGGAGGAGGTGGTGGCGGAGTGGGAGGTGGAGGAGGAGGCGAGGAGGGTACGGACCATGGAGAGGAGGGGGGAAAGCTGGAAGGGGAGGAGCTGGCCCTTGTAGAAGAGTTCGTTGGCGACGCAGAGGGTAGAGGGGGAGCGGGAGGAGAGAGAGATGGTGAACTCGAAGTCGGAGGAGGAGGAGGATGAGAAGAAGTGGGAAGGCGATGAGGGGGAGGGTGTGGGAGTGGGTGATTCAGCGTTTTGTCTCTTCGCTTCCCCACCCCATAGCCGATGCTTGATGAAGACGATGAGCTTGGGTTGGGTTAAGCGTTCCAGAGAGAGGAAAAATGGCTGACGCGGAGGTCTAGGACCACTTAATATTTTCATCGTGAAGGATTACAATTAATTCTTAGGGGACTGCATATGCCATGTCCCCTAATAATTAAAAGAGAATCTTTCTAAACTGGCTATCTCTTAATGTGGGAAATTCTAAATTGAATGATAACATTGCACCGAATAAAAGTATAGATATTGTGACTTTGTATTAAACAAAAAAAAAAAAAAACAAAGCGGGGTTATTTCTGCGGCCTCCTCTTTAATTTTATACACATTTTTTTTTTTTCAATTGACCAAAAAATCAAGTTATGATAGAAATAAGGTCAATCACCAGTTCATCCAACTTTTTGCTCTCTCATCTTTTCTCTTCACCTTTTATGTTTATTATTAATTGACTAAAATATTCTTCTATGTGTGAAAATCAATTAATGGTTAGCTAATCATAAATTCGCTTCTCCCATTGTCTTTCTAAATTATGATGAATTAAATTTTTCAATACTTTAAAGTTTGTAAGTTTGATCCATGAATAGTACTTTGATTAGATTTTTTGTTTTTTAGTGTGACTATTTTATTCATCTTAATTGTAATAGGACAACGTGAGCGCCCCCCCCTCTCTCTCTCTCTCTCAGGTGCAACACAGATACTTAGGTTCATCGTTCATCAATAAACAACTTGCAATTAAGAAAATTATTAGTTGAGATATGTATAAAAGTAGGCGGGAAATGATGAGGACATAAATCACCACGTGGTTATGTCCAACTTGCCCTGATAAATATTTGCAAATGACCATCGGACAAAGATAAACAAAGCAAGGCAACAAAAAATACACAACTCGCAAATAAGAAATTGATCAGTTGAGAAATAGTGTGTAAAATTAGAGGGAAATGACGAAGAGGGACATATATCACCATGTATCTCGATCTCCCCGAAGGCATGTTTCAACCTTAGCCTAGAAGGAATTGGTCGTTTCCATGTGTTCAAAATGTTTTTTTTTTTTGTAAAACCTCTCGCTTAGTAAATTGACGAAGTAGGTATAAAGCAATAATGCCCAGTTCCCCGTAAGGATAATATGTTTATGTATATATATATAATATACATTTTCAAATAAAGCATATGGAATTTTAGTCAATTAAAGCATTTTAGTCAATTAAAGAAATCACTAAATATTACTACTACTACTACTACTACTACTACTACATATTTACATTTTAAGGAAAAACGGATGACTTTTAGTCAATCATTCCAATCTTTTATTATAGGTAATATTTTACTTTACTATTATAAAGATCATAAGCTATTACTTGAATGGAACTATCATAATATTTATAAAAGAGTAAAAATGTTTTAAAAAACAGGTAATAAAAATATAGCATATATATTTTATTCATTTAGGAGAAGGATTGAAAAAAAAAATATTCTAAAATCTTTACAATAGTGTAATTATGAAAACTTATAAGTACTAATAAAAAAATTGATTTGTTTTTGTAGTAAAGTTGATGGACTAGATTGAATAAATTAAAAATAAAGGCACTATCTTGAATATTTAGGAGTAATTCAATGACGACATTGAATGAATTAAGACTCCAATGATAACATTGCACATTGAATCAATGTTTAGGGATTATTTATGTCATTTTCCCTTTTGAAAATCTAATGTGTCAAGTCACAAGTTAAAGTTTTATGCTTAAAAGGATTTTAGGTACTCTGCAATATTTAAATATCAATTTTCCCTATCAATTGTAATAGGCTGGATTATTTGAATGCCTGTGAGAAGAGACTTGCTATTTTTCCAAGTTCATCCTATTATTTACAAGTCGCAAATTACACTAGCAACAAGAAGATGGTTAAACATGATGTCATACAACTACCATTTTACAGACAAATAAAGTTAAGAGAGACATCTTGGTGCCTCTGCAATGAGTTTATAATGCAGTTATCTCACTTATTTTTATTTTTTTTTCTTCTTCCTTTTTTGTTTTTTCTTTCATGTTTTTTAGGGTTCAATCAATAGAACTAGATTACCAAACAAAGAGGGTGAAAGTGAAACAAGCGCTGATATCACACTAAAAGTAGATATACAATGACACACATACCAGGAGTGGCTTCACTGTAATGCAAGCAGAACTGAGATGTCTTAGCTTCACTCCTGACTTGTGTAAAAGATGGATGAGGGCAATGTAAACTAAAAGCAATCCTGATAACATTGAAATATAAGTGGACATATTAGCATAACGCTGATAGCACAAGAAAACTAGATATACAATGACACATACTAGGAATGCCTTCACTGTAATGCAAGAGGAATTGAGATTTCTGGCTTCACTTCTGACTTGTGTGCATGATGGATGAAGGGCAATACAGGCCAAAACAAGTCCTAATAACACCAAATTATAAGCAGACATATCAGCATAACGCTGATAGCACAAGAAAAGTAGATATACAATGACACACATACCAGGGGTGGCTTCACTGTAACGCAAGAGGAACTAAGATTTCTAGGCTTCACTTCTCACTTGTCTGCAAGATGGATGAAGGACACCGCAAGCCATACCCAGTCCTGATAACACCAGATTATAAATGGACAAATTAGCATAGCGTTGATAGCACAGGAAAGGTAGATATACAATGACACACATACTAGGAGTGGCTTCACTGTAACGCTAGAGGAACTGAAATTTCTAGGCTTCACTTCTAATTTGTGTGCAAGATGGATGAAGGGCAATGCAGGCCATAACCAGTTCTGATAACACCAGAATATAAGCGGACATACCAGCGTAACACAAAAATAAGTGGACACTGTGGGCGAAGAAAACAGCTGAGAATTGAAAATTTATTCAATAGAAAATGTAAAGGAGGAAGATTTTACAATACCTTCAGCTTCGACTCGGAACGACCGGAGGATCAAGGGAGTCTTTGCTGAGTGCTTGCAATGGGCCGATGACAGGGAGAGATAGAGAGAGAGGGGAGGTCACATAATTGTCGACAATATATTAAGACCGGTTTGTCTAAAGGGAAAGCACGTGGTTGGCTGTTGTTCTCAAGAAACCCTACCCCGGCACCGTCCAAAACTCTCTCTCTCTCTCTCTCTCATGCAACGCAAATACCCGTGTTAATTGTTCATCAACAAACAGCCTGCGATTAAGAAATTGATGTGTGGAAAAATGTATAGTATTAGAGGGAAATGAAGGGGACAGAAGTTAGCACGTGGTTCCTTCAACTTGCCCAGATAAATAATGGCAAATCACCAACGGACACAGACAAACAAAGCATGGAAACAAAAAATCACAACTTCATCTGCACTATTTGCAATTGAGAAATAGATTAATTGAGAAATAATATATAACGAGACTTTGTTCGTTTTATAAAAAATATTGTGTTTCTAGAAAATGTTTTCCAGAAAGCCATTTTCCAATGAAATGTCAATATTTTTTTGTGTTTGGCTAAAACCTAAAAATATTTTCCGCTGTTCACTACAAAAAAATCTGATTTGATTTTCCTTCATGCACTCCTTTTAATAATTATTTTATAATTTTATATTTTTTAAAATCAAATTTTTAATTTTTAATTTTTTCTGCCTTTTTATTTTATTTTCTATTTTTTTGCTTTCATTTTTTATTTTCCTCCTTAAGGTCGGCAACTATGGCTGGTGATTGGCCAAAAGCAAGCTCAAGCTTGTTGCTCGCTAGATCGAGGAGTCGGAGGCTTGTGCTCATCGATCCGACAAGCGATTAGCTCGAGGCCCAACTCACCACTGATCAAGCGAGCCTTGAGTTCATTGATCTAGCGAGTGGTGAGATCGCTAGAAGTCAGTGAGCCTCAAGCTTGCCCGTGGTTGGTCATCGGCCTTCGTGTGGTCAGCGATTTGCGAGAGAGAGAGAGAGAGAGAGAGAGAGAGAGAGAGAGAGAGAGAGAGAGAGAGAGAGAGAATTAAAAATTAATTTTTAAATGGGAAAAAAAAGATGGAAAGGTTAACAAGAGTAAGAGATAAGAGAAAGTGAGTGAGTAAATTTTTTTTTTTTTAATTTGGAAAATAGAAAACATTTTCCTCCATTTTAAAAGACTTTTTTCCTTGATGAATTTTTTTTTTCCTAACTAGTTCATTTTCCATAAAATAACGCCGAAAAATCCAGAAAGTGTTCTTTTGGAAGTTATTTTTTGCGAAATAAATAGAGCCTAGAAAAATAATAAACACAACATATTACCTAGCATCCCAATTCCTCATAATACATCTCAACCCAAGCTAAGATGTAATCGGTCATTTCAGAATTGTGGATGGCAACGACCTCAACGTTTTTCTGTCTTTCCTCATTCTCGATGGCATGGGCACTTTTTTTCTTTTTCCTATTTTTTCATTGACCCTACTATTGTGACTAGGAGGGAAAAGTGTTATAAAAGTCTTAAGCCTATTGCATTGATGTCAATTTAGTACTTAACTTTTTATTGATGCCAAGTTAGTCATAAATCTTTTGACATAGTGTTAATTCAATCTTTCCGGCTAATTTTAGTAGAATAGTGTTGACGTGGACATTAGCCTACGAGGCACAGTCAGAGTTAATGCAGACAAATTTTAATAATATTTTAATAAATTTTTGAAATTTTGAAATTTTGAAATTTTATTTCTTATTTCTTTTTCTTTTCGTTTTTTTTTTGGTCCCTTTTACCTTGCTTTAGCTAGTTGCCGGAACTCAACGATCGGCTAGAGCACCTCACTGGCCACAAGCGAACTTCAGCCTCACTAGCCCAACGTGAGGCCACCCTCGTGGTCCTTGGTGAGGGCTCGAGCCTTGCCCATGTCAGCAAGGCTCCACCCTTACCGAAGGCCCGCAAGTCATGTATGGCATAGTCATGGCAAGGCTTGCCCTTGTCAACCCTCACCTTTGGCTAGTCGTTGAGGTCGGGTGACTAGCAGGAGGAAAGGGAAGGAAAAGAAAAGAAAGAGAAAGAAAACAAAACAAAAAGAAAATAAATAAAAATTAAATAAATTAGTAAAATATTATTAGAAGTTGTTCACGCCATGTAGACCGACTGTCATTCACGTCAATAGTATTTAGCTAAAATTGGCTCAAATGACTAAATTAACACTATGTCAAAAAGTTTAGGACTAAATTAGCACCAATAAAATATTTCAGATTAAATTGGCACAAATGCAATAAATTTATAACTTTTCTGATACTTTTCCGGTGACCGGGACATAACAGATTGTTAACAAGGGTCTTGGGTTAGTGGCCACGGTGGGTTACGTGTCCTTTGGAATAAATCATCTTTATATAGTAGAAGTATCCCTCGCCGTATATCCTAACTAATGCATGTACTCTACCTCGACGGACAAAAATGACCACTAGTATCTTTTCCAACCTGCCTATGCGACTAAAACACTTATCTGGTAAGCTGATATGGTGTTTCTATTATTAAAAGAGTACAAAAATAAAATTAATGATTTTAACCTCAAGACGAAATAATTTTCATCGAAGAGAAAAGAAATAACAAAGGAACAGAATCTTGAAGCAAAATCAAATCTCACATTTTCTTCTCTTTCTTCCTTTCAATTTGTGGATAGATTAAATACATTAAAACAAAGTTACACGGAAGAAGAGAAAAGGTTGAAGGAACAAAAGTTATGAATCAGACGTATACTTACAATGTAGAGAGCATTGATCAAACAATTTTAGAAGATGCAAAGGAACTACCCTCGATGCACTTCAGATTTGAATCTATAAAATTAGGGTTAGGGTGGGCAATTAGAGGGGCGCAATTGCAAGCCTGTTGTTGTCTTTGAGATTTAGAGATTAGTTGGTGGCTTCCTCGGCCCTATCGTGGCAAGGCTTTCAAGCGGTCCTAATGTCACCTGCAGGTCCTGCACCACTCATGTTATAGCTAGGAGCCGATTTGTGATTGCAGCCATTCTTTTTCTTTTATGCTTTCTTTACACCTAAATGTGACGAAACTAAGGACCCAACTTGAATCACGAACTTGACTCATGAGGCCTATCGATGAAATGCCTAATGAGCTCATCTATCTTAAGCTTTCAATAGATAAAATTTAATTGAAGTATATGACACGTAATGGCGAACAATTGACTCAAACATGCACAAAAGTTAAAAATTGTGTCAACATTATCCAACAATCGGAAACAACCTTCGCTGAGGATTCAGGAGCATGCGAATCATCTCTATGGTAGCACGCCAGTCAAGACGTAACAACATGCCATCTTGACTTGGAGATAGCAAGTTAGCGACAGAGCATTGAGGCCTAGTGGGCACAGTGGATTGGAGTCGTTGGTGAAGTTATGATGTAGTTAGTGGGTTATCTAATTGGTGGTCTTAATAAAGTATTTTACAGAGTCTGATTTTTATATCATTTTCTCATCCTAAATAAAAAAAATGAAAATGTTGATTTTTCCTCATCAAATATTTTTCTATTAAAAGATATGGGATACTTGAACTTCTAAAGTCAAACTAATCCACACGAATGAATGTAAATCACCAAATTTATGTACATCGGGATTATCATATACTTTTTGAAAGCTTTTTTGTAGGAAGAGAAATAGGAAAATAGTCGTTTATGGTTCCTAAAAGTTGAACAAATCCACAGTGTAATATATTGATGGTCGAACGAAAAAAAAACCTTTGTTTCTTGAAACAATTTAAAAGCATAAGCAATACCAGTGTACTCAGTTAGGTTGGAGAAACATTTCATTCAGAAACGAGTTATGAAGCAAGTAAAATAATCGCAATAACTTTGCAATTGAAACTCGTAGGAGGGCAAATTGGATGGCGTAAGGAAACTTTCAAACCAATTAATTGGTCAAGCTTCTGCAATTGATAGAAATATGGTCTCCAGAAATACACCACTAACCTCAATGCACTTGGGCCAAAAAATCAAGAAGGTTTATGCATGTGTTTTCCAACAATAAAATTGGAAAATAAGGAATAGTAGGTTTCTAAATATTTAATGCATTTTAAGAAACGGGTTTGTACGTGAATTGCACTCAATTAGTGCATCTTTAATCAAAGCAAACAATTCCAATTTGGACAATCATCAGAGTTTTGAATTGCATCTGACTTGGTCCATAATTGACATTAGTGATGATTTACCTAAGAAGGGCACCTACAGCTTGTACAAAATGAGAAAGTCATTGGGTGCTTGGTGTGATTACTCAAATCATTTGACTGCTCGGTTTGATCATTACCCTTAGATCTCAAAAAAAAAAAAAAAAAAAAAAAAGCTCTAGAAATTGAAAGTTGGCAATACAAAACAATTCAAGGCCCGCTGAATATTTTGCTTTTTTTTTTTTTTTTGCATAAGTAAATACATTTTGAAGCATTCCTTTATTGAGAGTGTGCATATAAGGTGAAAAAAATGCTACATCTTACGTTTGGGATAAAAATAAGTATTCCATCGTTATCAAAGGAGGAGCTCATGTATCAATTGGCAACGGGTGGCCCTGGTTCAATAGACTCACATGTTAAAGGGAGAATAATTAGTGCAAATGTGAGATGGGAAACAAAGAAAATCTCACACTAGGTATTTGGAGTAAAAGGGTCGAAGCAATTTATATTAACTCATTAGCACGTAAATTGTCGAAAGAGGGTAAATGTTTATTAGGAGGAAAGAAAACCTATAAAAAAAGATTGGATCATGTGCACCAAATAAAATTGGATGGCATCAGGACATCCTCAATAAATAGAATTATCAACTTCCATTCCTCATAATTATGTTCTATATTTTAATAAAAGCATGGCATCATATTAATTGGCTAATTCGAGATCTTTCTATCTCTATGTTAAGAAAGATGGACACATACCATTTTAATTCATAAGATTTAACAGAAGCTAAAGGTTGAAAAGAAGAAGAAGAAAAAGAAGAAGCTAATATTATCAACAAAACTTTGTAGAATAGTCATATCCTCGCTCTTTTATCCATTTTTCCTAGTATCATTACTTATAAGTGAAGATGAAGCTCACACAAGTAACCTCAAAACCGTCGCTCGTTATTTAAATATTCTAGATTCTGTTTTCTCCCATTCATATAATAAATTAGATTGTCAAAATGTTACTTTAATAATATTTACATTTTCGGTAGTAATACATGATCTTTAGTTGCAACTTTAAATAGATCACTTGCGACCCTAAATATTTTATAATTCTAGAGCTCAACTTTTATACATTCATAATTGTTACGAACTATTTCGATATATTTTCTACAAGCTTTGTAAGTTTTAAGGGTTAAAGAATACCTGACCCTATCTCAAAACAGGTCTGGATACCCGGCCAGTACCATGCTAGCTGGATATCCAGCCAAGTTTGGCACTATATCTAGCTCTGTAGTTCAAATTTGAATTTGCCTACCCAACCCAACAAGTGTCTGGTTATATTCTATGAATGTCAAGAATTTTCAACGGTCGAAAAACTAGCCGTTTGAAGAGTTAGTAATGGTTAGTTGAGTGTGTTTTTCTACAAATAGAGTAACGCATTGTCTAGGGCATGTGCATCCTTGCAAAATACAAACAAAACCCCTTTTTATTCACTTTGCAAATCAACTTCTTGTAATGAGCACTACTAACTCTACTTTTTTACTTGAAGCGAGGTTGCTAGAGGACAAGCTTAAATTAGGTAGTTCAAGCTATTCCTAGATCAAATACTAAGCCCGCTTATTGGACTGGCAGCTATACACAAGTTCCCAAGCCATGTGCTGCTACACATATCATGAAACACAATTAGAAGTCAACCGGTCAATGTGTTGTTCTCAAGAAACCATCCCTTGGTATTGTCCAAACTCTCTCTCTCTCCCTCTCACGTGCGACACAAATGCCCACATTCATTGTTCATCCAAAAACAGCTTGCAATTAAGAAATTGTTTAGTCGATAAAAGAATTTTAGAGGAAGATGATAAGGACAGAATCATCACGTGGCTCTATCACATTTGCCCAGATATATATTTGCAAATCACTATCGGACAAAGACAGGCAACAAGAAATTACAACTTTATCGGCACGCAACTAGCGATTAAGAAATTGATCTTGAGAAATAGTGCCCCAACGACAAAGAGAGAGAGATTGGCCAGATATCTCGATCCCCTGAAGACATTGTCAATCCAAGCCTAGATAGAATCGATCATTTCCGATCGGTCGATGGCGACAACCTCAATGTCGTTCTTTCTTTCTTCATCCTCGATGGTATGGAAAGAGACGGCACTTATTTTCATGGGCCATACTATTGCCAGTTGTTAATAAAGAGCGTTGACGCCCAGTGCCCACGGTGGGTTGGAGCACCATCTCATGTTCTCATATCGCTCTTGGGCAAAATCTAGAAAATAAAAATCATGTAATCAAATCAAAAGACGAAAATGATCTCACCTTTCAAATATCCCCCCCCCTAAAAAAAAAAAAAAAAAAAAAAAAAAAAAAACACTTCGACGGATCGAATTGGCCACTATGACCCTTCTCAAGGAGCTTGCATGGCAAACAACATTTACCTGTTAAGTTGACGTAGCGTTTTTCATTTTAACAAAAGTAAAAAAATAAATAAAATTATTAGTTTCAAACTAAAAAAAAAAAAAAAAAAGATTTATATCAAATAGAAAAGGAAAAAAAAAACAAAGTAACATAATCTTGAAACATAAGTAAATGTCACATTTTCCTTCTTTTTCTTCAGAGATTACAAACACATACCCAAAATAACAGTGAAAAATAGGAATGGTAGAAGGGAAAAAACAATTATCAATCAAACCTTATACCTACAACAGAGAGCATGGATCAGGTGATGTTAGACGACACAAAGCAGCTATTGATGCAGTTTGGATTTGAATCTACAAGATTAGGGCTAGGGTGGATGATTAGAAGGACAAAAGCACACATTGTTTGTAGAGGACTGTTGGCTCCATCATAAATCAACTTCTGTACAAGGCTTCAAAGCATAGTGGATTGAGCATAACTCCTGAACGGTCTTGACACAGGAGTTGAGAAGACGCGGATTTGGGCCGAACCGGTATTAATCGGCTAAGCATCTCTTTTCCTTATGATCTTTATTTTTACACACGCCAAGTGTGTGATGGATTGCCTTTGAGTAAATTTTCAGATATTTTAAACATAAGCCATCTTTAGAAGTGCCGTATAAAAGTTATTTACCTTTTGCTCTTCGTGCTCGTTCTGATGCGGATTTCGGTGATTGTGAGATCAATAGAAAAGTTGGCTAAAGGGCGATCTTTGAAGGTTCATTTTGATAATGAGCACTACTGACTCCTTTTTTTTTACTTGAGCGAGGTTGCCATGCACAATTTCACAAGCCATGTGCTGCTTCACATGTCAAGAAACACCATTAGCAGTCAACGGGTCGATGTGTTGTTCTCAAGAAACCATCCCTTGGCATTTTCCAAACTCTCTTTTTTCTCTCTCTCTCTCTCACATGCAACACACTTACCCACGTTCATTGTTCAGAAATTTATAATATTAGCGGGAATAACGACGACAGAATTCTTCATGTGGTTCTGTCCGACTTGCTCAGTTAAATAATTGCAAATGACCATCGGACAGAGACAAAACAAGGCAACAAAAAATTAGAACTTTATCAAAACACAACTTGCAATTAAGAAATTCATCTTGAGAAGTAGTGTGTAATATTGGAGGGAAACAACGAAGAGGCGAATATGTCACCATTTATCTCGATCTTCTAAGACATTTTCAACCAAGCCCAAACAGAATTGGTTGTTTCCGACCTGTCCATGGCGATGGGCTCAACGTATTTCTTTTTTCATTCTCGACAGCGTGGAAAGAGACGGCACTTCTTTTGCATCTTTTGTTTCATTGACCATGCAATTGTGACTTAGACATTGCAAGTTTTTAATGAAAAGTGTTGAGGCCCAATGATCACGGTGGGCGGAAGCAACATCTGAAGTTCTCACATTACTGGTGGCCAAATCTAGAAAAACAAAATCTTGTTATCAAATCAAAAGGGTAAAAAATGATCTCGCTTTTTAAAGATAATTGGCCACTATAATCTTTCTCCGGGAGCCTGCATGGAAAACGACACTTACCTGCTAACTTAACGTGGCGTTTTTTATTTAATTTTTTTTAAAGATAAAATTAATTGTTTCGAATTAAAAAACAAAATGATCTTTATCAAAGAGAAAAGAAAAACGAAGTAACATAATCTTGAAGCATAACGGAATGTCACATTTTCCTTCTTTTTCGTTAGATATTACAAACACATACACAAAATAACAGTGAAAAAGAGGAATGATAGAAGGAAAAAAAAAACATTTATCAATCAGATCCTATACCTACAATATAAAGCATTGATTAAGTAATTTTAGAAGACATAAAGCAGCTACCGTCGATGCGGTTTGGATAAGAATATGCAAAATTAAGGCTGGGGTGGATGATTAGGAGGACACAAGCGCGAGCCCTCCACTGTCATCGTCAGGTCATAATCGAGGGTGAGAGACCTGTCGATGGCTTCCCCACCGCTGTCACTTCAAGGCTTGCAAGCGGTCTCGATGGTGGTTGCCAGCACCACTCATGCGATTATTATGAGTGGGTTTGTGATTGAGGCCTATGAGTTTTCAGGCCAAGCCCAATCTTGCGAGGTTTATCAGCAATAGATGCGTCTAAAATGGGTGATTCGCAAAGTAAATAAATCATCTTCAATCAACTAAGCTCACTTCCTTGATACGTCACTCATCCTCCAGGGGAAAGGATCCAGTAAATTTTGGATGGTAGATATCGGAAAGCTGGGGGAAGATTTATAAAGGAAATATAAAGAAAACTGGATCTAGTGCTTTTTCTCTCTCTTTGATGGTTTGACTGTTTTTTGACTTGAACTGAATGCAATGGAGGGAGACGCACACATTGGCATGGCCGATACTACTATTATGCTAAAATCGCATAGGGACATTAGACGGCATAATATTTGTGCAAAACATTTTTCTTGGTGCCCACCAAAGTAAATTGGCAAGATCCAAATTATAAAAGCATTAGATCAGACGAATTCATTTTTCTATGAGCCTTTACTCTTCTTCTCCGAGATTGTTGAACTCAGAAAATAGGAAAAAGAAAAAGAAAAAGAAAAAGAAAAAGAAAGAATGGCTGTCCTTCTTATCCAAGATAGTCAAATTTCAGAAAATAGAACAAAAAGAGTGGCTAAACAACATTGTATATTTAGGGTTAAAATTTTTCTGCGAGAATACAATGACCAACTCATATGATATTGAGTTAATTGATTATATCAAGTTTAAAACTGAATTGATTGTGGTATAATGGCTTTAAGATTTTTTGGATAATTTTTTCCTTGACCATATGTGTTGGAAGAGGCTCGTGAGGTATCATGTAAATGAAACATGTTTGAATTCCCACTATCCATGGATCAGACGGTGTTGTTCAAGTACATTCTCACATATTAAGGCGTTAAGTCTAAACCAATGTGATGAAAAATCAATGTGGATTAACCGAAAGAAACGTGAAATTATTTTAATTGTTAGGGTGAATGATGGGAACAGAAACCAAATATCGGGTCAAAAAATGAACAACGCTCCTTGTCCAGGCCATGGATTGGCTTGCATAATGGTACAAACCGTGCAAAAAAAAATGGACTACACGATGCAGAACTCCCTTACCATGTTATGCCAACGCTATTTGAAACACGTACAACAATCGGCACCGACTAATTTCAAGAAAATGATTCAATTATGAGACTCTAGCGAACACGTTGAAAAGAAAATAAACTGAAAATTAAACGAGCAAACGCAAGGACATGCATCGAAAACCAAACCCAACGAAGAAACAACGGCGAACAACTAATTAGGATCAACAAACGGGGAGCTCAGGCATGCGCCCCTATTCTTCCAATCAGTTCCGTGATTAAACAAGAGAATTTAAATTCTCACATAGACGGCTACAACCGGTCGCGAGTATCATCCGCTTCTGATGTGCAAGATCGAGAGAATTGATACGAAAGCGTGAATGTGCACCTCTACCGATTCTTCCAGCCCCTTCCCCACGAACTTCCCACATTCTTCTTGTCCTTTTTACCATGATCTGCTGAGCCACCAAATCCATTTCCTTTCCCATCCTTTACCTTTTCCTCTTTCTGTCCTTCTTCACGATGTTGGATTGGCGTCTCCCCCCCTTCTTCCTCCTCTTGCTCACGCCAACAAGGATGCCGCAGAGTAGAGGAGCGGCGCAGAGCAGGGACAGAGGAGCAGGCGGACGGCGACGGAGGTGACGGGCGATGTCACGCGGTTCGACCAAGAGGGGCCAGTCGGGGCTCCGAGGACCGGCGGCCGAAGCGCCTTCGCGGACCGGCCTTCTCGGGGCGATCGGGAGAGTGAAAAAGGGGACCTTGGGAGGGAAAAATCGAGTGAGAGAGGGTGAGCTGTGAGGGACAGCCGAGTGAGAAACTGGGAGTGAGCGAGCGGCCTCCGGCGACGAATAAGACCGGTGACTCACCGCCGTAACACCCCCTCTCTTCTTTTCTGTTTCTTTTTCCTCGATTGTTCCGATTTGGGGGTCGTTTTCCCGAGCATCCCCGCTCGGAGACGCGCAAGGCGAACGGACGTAGCCGGATCTATTGAGCTCGTCCACTGTCCAACGTCGCCGAGCCCGGTAGGGACCCTCGGCCATCCGCCTGTTTGCACCCTGTATCGGGCTCGCCGGACCGGACTGTTTTGTCCGTCTCATGTGAGTTCCCGACCCCGTTCGTGTGTGTGCTGCAATTGTCGGGCGTTGCTTGTTGATTGCTATGAGTCCCGACGCGATCTCGAGTCTCAATTGGTTCGATTTCTCTCTTTTTAGCCAGTGTACTCCGTGTGTTTGATGAAACGCCCGAGTAAGATTCGTGAGGATGCTCTTAGTTTTCTGTCCATCGTAGGTGCTCGTGGCTTGCTAAAAGAGTTTTGATAGAGCCCCGCTAGTACCCTTCGCTTTGTATGTTATTGTTTCGACGTTTTTTTGTGTGCGGTCGTGTTTCCAGGTGACCGGTTCTTGGCCGGCGGAGTTGAAGGGTGGTGGTGTTTGTGGCGACGAATGACAGCCGCGTGGTGGCTGGACGTGGCTTGTGCTGTGCCTGAACCATTTTGGTCAAAGCTTGAGTCCTTTTAGTGGTTTGCATCCGCCAATGTTCTCGGTCCTTTGGGAAAAAAAGTGAAGCACGTGATGAACGCTTCAGATAAGTCGCGAAGGTGACAGGAGAGATTGGCAAGAGAGGGGGAAGATAACAAACGTGGGCTGCGCTTTGATTGTTGAAGCCCTTGTGCAGTAGTCTTGCATGTTGGGGCGTTCTGGGTTTGTCATGGGAGGCTTGGGGGGAGAAGGAAACAAAAATAGGGAAAATTTTATTTTCACTAAAAATAGCACGAGAGGCATGAGTGTGTTTTGGGAGAATTTCGGCTTCGTTTTTACTACAAGGCTAGTGAGGTTTGGGCCTTATTCGGCTTGTTTGGGTTTGTGCTCTTGGTTGAGTGGGCTTGGATTTTGTCCTGTAGTGGCCGAATTGGGTAAAAGTTCATTGGGCCCATTCCTTTCTTTGCCTTTAGGTACTGGGCCCGAACTCCGAAGACCAATGGCAGCCCAGCCCATATTCGGACTTGGCTCGAAGGCCCATCCCGGGTCCCAGTTTTAGAATAAAAATTAATAAAAAATATATTTTTAAAAGTATAAAAATAAAAACAAAATAAAAAATTGAAAATTTTATGTTTTCTCTTAAAATGAGGAAAAGCTTTAAAAATGATTTTTGAGTGCTTTTCTCTTAAAATTTGTGAAAATCCTTTTTAAAAAAAAAAAAAAAATAGTGCTTAAATTCTTGGAAGCAAATGTGAGAATGCTATTTGTACATTTCCTTTATTCCAATGACGCCCTTTATGATGCATGGGATCAACTTGATTATGAATTGAATCTTAGGACTCGTAATTGGCATAAATGCTTTACTTAATGTTTAAATAAGATTAAGTACCGAAAGGGCATTAATTAATTAATTAGTAATTAAAGTCCATAATCCTAATTTCTTGTGTTGCGCAGAAGTAAAATAATTCTTCCAACTGTTTAATTTGGTTTATCATCGAATCATCACAAATTGATTAGTAATGACTCATAAATGAAATGATTTGTAAATTAAAAACTCAAATAATAAATAGTGAATTTGTAGGCTTTAGAGATCCGAGCTAAGCCTAGCCTTAGCAAGCATTAGCCTTTGCGGAGGAGGGTTCAAAGAGGTCGTGATAGTGAGGAGATCCACATTTGTTTAGTGATTATGTAGGATTATTTAAAAAAAAAGGGAAAAAGTGAAGGCCTTGTTCCTTTTGCTTTCTGCCCGAGATCTCCAGCACTCCTCTTCTAATTTAAGTCAAACTCTTATTCATTCTTTCCCCTTTTAATTGCACGAAATTTAATCCTTTCCTAGTCAATTTCAGCATGCCCATCATCTCAAATGCCTTGATCGCTACTTTGCTTAAAATGGTCTAAGGTGACAAGAAAAGGAGTCATATTTATTTGGCATGATTGAATGACATTGAGGGAACAGAAAGTACATGACATGAAGAGAGAGAGAGAGAGGGGGGACCGAACTTGTGGGCTCAACTTTAAATGAGGAAATGGACCTAGATTTTGTGTGAATGTAGGGCTGTCTATCGGGTTGATTGAAAAGAGTTCACAATCAGCCTTATGCTTCACTTGATGCAAATGCATTAGTCTAAACCTACATGTTTTAAATGCTTAAATGCAATAAAGAATATGAAATGCATGATTATACTCCTCCCATGGGCCTATGTCGTGTCCCCACTACCGCTTGTTGACCTCCTCTCACATCCCAAAAGCAACCCCCCATTCTCTTTCTCTCTCTGCCTTTAGCGCATCGGGTCGGTTGTCACATCTTGATTGAAACTACCATGATCTTATCCGTGCATCGAGCGATCCGTGTGCACAGCCATGGGATGTAAATTTGGTTTCCTTTTGGAGGGCTATGAATAGTGTCGGAATTGAATCAAGCTCAAAGCTTTGCGTGTGTTCTAGGAATCATGGTGAAGCTCAGTTGCTATACAAGGAGATAAGAGTCCGATTTGACAGTTGATCAGGTGTTGATTCACCCCATTCGACATTTCATAATATGATGATTATGACCAGCATGTGGATTCACCTTGCTGAGGAATCAAGGGATTCAGAGGAGAGGAAAGCAGCCGAGGGAAGGAGATAGAAAATGAGGGATTGGCAGAGAAATTTATTAAAGTCATGCTGTGCTTGAAATTTTGTAGAAAACCTCCGGGAATGGCCTTTTGAGTCTCTGACGCTTGACGCATGGGAGTTGACTCTATCGCTACAAAATCGATCGGAAATCATTGTCGTCTGTTTTTATTTGAACGTCTACTTGTTGAACTTTTAAAGCTTGTGCCAGTTTTTTTCCATAAAATCGAATGGCAATGTTGGCTATTCAAATGAATATTGACATTTGCTAACTGGCTATACTGCAAGACGATTAAGGGATATGGTTAACCTAATACTATGGGAAGATGTTTAATCGATATCTTGTGGTTATGTTCCATCTTTTGATGGTTGGATCCGGATTTGATATGGATAGTATTCTGGTCCTATTTTGCTTGTTGCTTTAATCCGGGTTTTGATTGACCCGTGAATTCAACCTGTGAATTCCTGTTGAAGTACGAACATTATTGGCTGACTGATCATTTTCTGAATAATTTTGTCCCTGAACTCTTTAAAGAGCACAAACTAACCAAAAAAATAATCTGTGTACTAGGCAACACTGGTGATTTGCTGGAAACTGTAAGGACCATTAAATCTAGGACATTCTTCCTCATCAGTCACCAAAAATCTCCTCGTAAAAGCACAATCACACAGATGGTGATGGGGATTTCAATAGGAGGGTTCAATGTGGTCTCTTTAATTCCGGAAGCATAAGCATTCAAAACAAACTACCCCGAAAGGTCTCACCGCCACATGATATCAAGGCCTGAGCTTCACCAAGTTTCTTCAAAACACACTGTGTATCTAACTCCATTGGAGTACAGTGCACATATTGATTTATGATCTGTTAGCAATACCAAGATATTAACTTGATGCCGCATATCTCTCAAGATAATGCACATATCTCCTTTGATATGTTTATCTGTAGCCTATCCTTGATTTATTTTATTTGAAATTATGTTTATCTTATAAATAAGCTAATGTAATCTTCATTATAATACATCGTAGTATACAAAAATTCTATATTTCTATTTTCTATATATTATTTTATTTGTTCAACTTGATCCATTGTTTCATGGTCCAATCTGAATTTGATCCAATCTGGTCCTATTTTGTTTTTGCAACAAGCATTGTAATGGTCGGTGGTTTGATTGATGTGTGAATTTTTGTTAAAACATTATGAGTTGACTAATATTTCTGTTTATGATTTTGTCCCTCAACTCTCTACGAAAGCACAAGTTGACAAAAGTAATCTGTGTAATAGGCAACACTAGTAGTTTCCTAGAAACGATAATAATCACGCAATCCAAGACATTGTTCCTTTGCAATCATCAAAGTTCTCCTCATAAAAGAACAACCAAACAACAGGCATACTGATGGCGATGGGGAACACGGTGGGAGGGTTCAATGCAGTCTCTTGAATACTGAAAGCAGTAAGCATTCGAGACAAACTAACCCGGATGATTTTGCTGCCAAATGATATCAAGGCTTGACCTTTGCCAAGTTCCGCCAAAGCACACTCTAACTCAAAAAGTTGGTCGTACAGCACACATATTTAGAAGGGGAAAATAATGGAGTATAGGTACCCGATTTAGTACTATTGTAACAAAAGGACCAGATGACCGATGAGAAAAGAAGTTCTATTATGTTTGCAAAAAGTGCCCGCGATGCAAGTCCATGACAAACTTGGGGTGCAGAGCTCCTCCTGCATCTACACGCAAAAAACCACTAATGGGATTGTGTTAAAAGAGAATGCTAGTCTCATGGTGATGGCCGAGAAAATTGAGAACCTAGCCTTAAGGAAATCACTGTTGCATGCGCTCCCCAAAGTTCTGTGAGGGATGGATCCCGCAAAGCTAGAGCATAATTTTAACCACGGTCGAGTGGATGAAGAAATTTATTCCTACATGTCAAATAGCCAAGAAAATGGCAGTCCATGGCTGTGTGCGATCGTAGCATTACATTACAAATTCCTTTACCAATGGCAGTAAGCTAATTCCCACAGGATAAATGGTCATTTAATTCAAAAGGGGTAAATTAATTACAGGAAGAAAAGGTCCATGCAGTACTTGAGAATTTCATCGCTGTGCAAGATAATAATCAAGAATAGCTGAAAGAGCTTGAGTGCAACTTCTTCCGTATGGAACAGCCAAGAGCGCGAATGATGACCATTCTGGCCAGAAATTGATTTCTTGAAGAAAAATAGATTTTTCTATTTTTATTTGTAGATGAGTTTCTAAGCAAAAATACCTGTTTGATAATGACATAAAATTTCTACTCTAAAAACAGAAATTCATTTGATAACGACACAAAATTTCCTCTTTTCGGACGGCAATAGACTGGCGACCGGGGGCGGCGGCGGCGGCTGGCGATCAACGGACGGTGGTTGTAGCAATGGATGGAGGACTGGTTCATAGCAAGGACAAATGATGAGAAAATATTTATTTCTTATTTGTTCTAGGAATAGGAAGTAGAAAACTTTTACTTCTGATTTCTATTCAAAACCTATATCTGGAACAAAAATCTATTTCAGAAATAAAAAAAAAATGGAATAATTTTATCAAACGGATTTCTATTCTAAAAACAAGTTTGAAATAGAAAATTTGTTTTGGAACAGAAATTGATGGTTGTCATGCAGCCCCCAAATTCTGATCTAATCGATTTCTGGCAATTACATGACATCATTAGGATTCAATATTTCGAAAGAATCGAGGATAACGCTAGAAGAAGAAGCACTTGGTTAATGACAAGGAGGGGCGCTGTAGTTGGACAGCTTTTGAAGGATGGATGTTGACCTCCATGAGTTTTCACAAATATTCCACATGTTATTTAGTAATACATGCAGGTCAGGAAAAATGATGAGAAGGCTGCTGTTGGAGTATCTTTTTGGCAGACCAATCACTGATTAGAGAGTTGCGACCAATTCTTGAACTTTGTAAATGTGTGCTACATTGCATATGTCCAAGAAACAGGAAATTCTAATCAAGAGTGAAATGGAAGGTGGCATTGGCGGGACTAAACATGCTAATAATGGAGAAACTAGAAAGAACAAGAAGATTCAAGTATTTAAATGACTTGCTGAGAATAATTTTTGAATTGAGATATTATTAGCCGATGAGGGTTGGTCGGTCACCCCTGCTTGCCCCAGCACCAAAAAAAAGAGTAAAGAATGGAAAAAAAAAAAACTAAAAAACTAAAAAATTAGAGAAAATTTATAAAATTATTAAAATATTATAGAAAATATACACATTAGCGTCGGTATGTCACTTAAGGATGGTCGACATCCATATCAGTTATTCCCAATCAAAATTAACCAAATTACTCAATTTGCAAAATGTGATGAGGTTTATGGCTTAGTTAACATAATTAAAATGTTAGTACTGAATTTTACATAAATATAATAGGTTTGAGAGATTTTTGATAATTGTACCGTTCAAAATCATTCACGCTCCTTAAAAAGTGACCAACTTGTGGAGAATTGCTATCACGTAATGCTACTCTGCTTTTTAATACGAGATGGTACAAGAATGCCCCACCCGGTAGACTTTGAGGATGGTAATTGGATCACGTGGCCACACGAATCAAAGTGAGAACATTTTGTGCCCAACTTGATGAGGACGGAATTCATGACTTCGATTTTTCTAAGGCTTGCGCGAATGAATAATTACAGATCATACAAAGACAAACCAAACAAGGCGACAAAAAACCGCAATTATGTCGGCACACCACAACATGCAATCAAAAGGTTAGATTGAAAGAGATATGGTCGCTAATTAGTTTTTTTTGCCTGTAGACCTTCCCAAATAATGGGTCTTTTGTCAATGGACCTTTTGGCTAAAAAAGAATTGTATTATGAAACTTATATGGGAGTCAAAGTGTTCATAGCGGCAATTAATTTTTAGATGATACTACTCTTTAAGAGCCTCGTAATTATTTTCTTTACTAGTAACTTTCACGAGATGTTGAGTAATATGCTTCGAAGATAATGGATTAATTAAGAAATTTATTAAAGTTTTGCCATGTTTGAAATTTTTGTCGAAAATTCTCGGAATAAGCTTGGGTAAGGATAGGGGGTGTATGACAAATTAAAATTTTTGTTCCAGAAACAATTTTTCTATTCCAGACTTGTTTATGAAATAGAAATCCATTTAATAAACTTATTTCATTTTTTTATTTTCGAAATAGATTTTTGTTCAAGAAATAGGTTTGGAACAAAATTAGAAGTAAAATTTTTTTACTTTTCTATTTTGGAATAAAAATTAGAAATAATTTATCACTTCATTTCTTACCCAAAATTCTCCAACCCTAATATCATCGACTCTCCCTCATCTCCTCTACTGGACGTCTCCCTCTCCTCCTCCTTTAACTTTCCCTCTTCTCCTCCACCGACACATCGACTCTCCCTCATCTCCTCTACTGGACGTCTCCCTCATCTCCATCACACTTTGTAAAATTCGCCGATTTTGTAAAATATGCTTCAAATTGCTTGATATACTTCTTTCTTTGTGTTTCTTTCTAAAACAATTGTGCACGAGCTAGAATTAACATGCATCGAGCATGTGTACGCCGGATGCATATCGTAGACCGTGGCAACGATCGACATGACACACTAGCATGAAGGGGATTGAAATATTTGCATGAGAAGGTTCAACCTTCTATAATCCATAGGAATTTTAGGTCTATCAATGTGCTTATTTTTTAAGAATTCAAAGCCAAAATTTAGGCACCTAACATGGTTGCCCGCCTTCATTCTACTAGAGTTTTGGAAACCTTTGATTATCATGCTCAAGAGTAATGCATCTGATTTTTTTTTTTTTTTGTATGGAGACTATTGATAAATATATTATTTGACCGTAATTGCCTATTTAGGTGGATGCTAAAAAAATTTTGTGTTAAAATTTAGAAAATTTGATATAACAACTCTTACTTTGTATTTAGGTTCATAAGCATTTGAAATTTGTAAGATTGGACATCTCACTTGCTCCAAAAGGAAAATTTTGTTTTAAGAAATAGAAATTTTATACAGTTATCAAACGAATTTCTATTTTTGAAACAAAAATTTTATATTGTTACCAAACACATTTTTTTGCTTAGAAATTTATCCAGAAATAGAAATAGAAAAATTTATTTCTATTCCAGAAATCAATTTCTGGCCAAAATAGTTATCATTCGCGCCCTTAATGTCTGATTTGACTTGTAGTCATGTGGATAAGGAAGAGCTAAACAATAGGTGGGATCGTGAGGTTTACATTTTACCTTCATTATTAGCATGAAATCATTCATAATTGACGATTTCTAATTCATGCTTGATGATTTTAAGAAGTGAGTTTTAATTCGTGCTTGGTGTGTTGGTAATAAGCCAGATGTAACTAGGAAGAGCTCACGATTGAGTTGCACGTGGTAGCACTCGTCTTTAAAGTTGGAAGTTGCAAAAGAGGTGGAATAATTGGAGTTATGAGGGGCGCTTCTTGTACGTATGGGAGGAAATAATAATTCTTAGTATTTTGTTTATGAATACCAATGCTTTGGGATTGTAAAGCTCTCTCTTTCCACAATCATAGCAACTCTATAATCTCTGTTTATATTTTTACTGCACCATTTTATTTTCCTCAAATTTTACCATTTTAACGCAATTTGCATTTTTCTTGCAAGTATTATTATTATTTTTAATCTTTCTCCACACTTAGCTCCAAATTAATGTGCACTCCATGGAATCCCCATTTCGTGCACATTAGGAGCGAGGTATGTAACCGTGCAGCAATCTCCGTTGCTCTTGGTGCTATTTTTTTTTTTTTTTTGCTCTAATAAATATTGATCAAAATTTTGGATGTCTTTTGTTAAAGTAAATTGTCCCCTTTAATTTTCTCTCAAATGTCCATTAATATTGCGAGATAAATTTACAAATCTCACTTGGATAAATATCATTAATTTTACACCTGATTTTGAATGTTTGCTAAGAGACTTTATTAGTTGAAAAAAAAAATAGGAGATGTGTGTGCATACATTCACATCCCCTGTTCCATGATGGACCCAACAAGTATAGACTCGGTGCTACTTATCAAGATAATTGAGGTTATTATGATTTGATACTATCCAGATGAGTTTTCCTATAGCTCAGCTATGCTTACTATATTCTTTTGTTCATGGATAAGTAGCAAGGTTTTTTCTTTCAAATTTTTAATTGTAATCAGATCTTTAATTAGAATATAGAGGATGATGCCTTGATCTAGGAAAGGATGAAAAATATATCAAACAATATAATCAATCCACAAGTCGAACTATAATTTCCAACATCTGATCTATCATTTTAATTATTACATGAGGTTGAGAGGTAAATGGAGCCACAACAAGTTGGGCCGAATTTGGTTAGATAGTATAGTCATGTGCAATTTCACGTGTTAAGGATTATAAAATACAAGTATTAAGTTAAGATAACACGGACATCACTCATATTTTGATTTGTATGCAGGTGATCCATAATTTGTATTCCATTGACAAAAGGCATGTTTCGATAAAGTTTCCTATAATCAAGGATGTACGGATATATAGCTCTTTTTATAAAGTATGGTAAATTTCATTTTTACTCTTTTGTTATCAAAGCGAAGAAATTTGGTTAGTGCATGTTTGCATAGGACTCTGTCTCTCCTTCCACATGTTTGAAATGTGTAGTTTTGTTTAGGGGTGTGCATGGTCCGGGTGGGCGGTTTCTAGCCTAGAACCGAAATTGCTCGCTAAGGACCGGTTCCAAAAAATGGGAACCGGGAACCACCCGTTGTTGCATGGATTCACCCGAGAACCAAACTACCGGTTCGGTCCGATTCGCGGGTGGATCCATGAACCGGTCTCACCAATAATAATATCGTTTTTCAAATCCTGCCGTGAGTACTTTTCATATCAAGTAATATTTTTCTTTAAATCGAACCAGCTTAATTAAGGGTACCATTTTTTTTTTATTGGAAAACACTACCAAAGAAGAGAAATATGTTTTTTTTCCTATTTTTGAATTATTTTAGTTGAAATCTAAAATATTCTTTAAGTTCAAGATTCTAAATGATTGTCATATGTAGATCATCTTTTCTTTTATCCTAACAATGCTCAATCTCTTACAATATTTGCTTTACTAATTTTTTTTTTTTGTATAAACAATTCTACTGGTACTCTACATATTCTTGAACATAGTGTCATATGTGAGTTCAATGAGCCATTTGTTGAGTTGTTGAAAGGCAACTTACACACTTTACTAAATTCTTATTGAAACATGAAAACCATGAGAGGAGATGGAGCCCTAAAATTTAGATTTGCTAATTAGTAATTTTGAAACTTATTTTAATATTAAAAATCAATATATTATTATAATATAATCAATCCGGTCCAGATGGGCAGATCCGTCCATGGAATCAGGAACCGAACCGGTACCCACCGGTTCCCATAAATTGGAACCGAGAACCGGATCGGTTTCCTCAAGAACCACCGGTTCCGGGTGGTTCCGATTTGGTTTCAGGCGGTCCAGGCGGGTCCCGGTTCTTTTGCACACCCCCAGTTTTGTTGGATCCTCTCGATTAGTAAAAGGACAAAGTAGGCTTAAAGTAATGATGTCCAATTCCCCATTGTCATAATCTCCATTTATACCTGCACTTTACTTAGAATTATATTTTAATAAAGGGACAAGTACACTAGGGTTGTGTTTGGTCGTCCGAACAATTTTACTAAATAGGATAAGGTTGGATAAGGATAAGAATAGGGTAAGATTTGAAATATCCTATGTGACCTTTGGTAATGTTCGGATATACATGGACAAAACTGGATTAAATCTAAAACAAAAAAATCAATTCTTTGAGATTCACAAAAAAAATAAAAAAAATGATTATCGGAGTCGTGAAAACTGTACATAATTGTTGCTCAGGCCTGCCACGACCACTTCCGCCGCCTGGAACATCGACCGACGCGATCCTGCCTCTACTTCAGTCCATATGGTCATCACAAACTTGCTCAGTCCCTCGCTCGTCTCTCTTATTTGCCTCGCACTTCTCACTTTGCACTGACTTTCTTGATCGCACCCGTCATCCATCCTTTTTGCCTTGTTGTCTCTCTTTCTTTGAATCGCATCGTCCAAGTGTCCAGAAGGAAATCCAAAAGTTTCACGCCTTCCTCAACCAAACCAAAATGCTGAGCATAGTTGAAGCATCCGGATTTGATATACATATGGATCATCCGTTCTATACTTGAATATCCCACAAAATTTCCAGTTGTAGCAGATAACAAAGGACAGATTTTCCTCTAAGCAATGATGCTAGTGATGAGATCGCAACAAGTACAGTAACACAAAGTCTGGAGCTCAGATCGAGCACAAGTCTCATATTCCAGCTCGTCAGTGCTCGATCCTTGCCCTCGGGTCCATTTTGGCTTGTGCTCGAGGTCGATCCCAGATGTGCTAGGCGCTGCATGTGACGAAGCTAGAAGAGACTATCTAATGCGATGGCAGTCAGGATTGAGGGCGGTGGTAGCGGGAAGAGAAATCAACTGAGAGGTCCAAACTTGGCGGGATAACGGCAAGAGAGGGCGGCGACGGTCTGAGACAGTGGTGAGATGGCGGCAACGAAGGTGGCTGCGGTGAGATGACGGCTGGAGGCAACGACAACTGAGCATATGAGAGAGGAGCTTCAGGAAAGCTTCGACTAGGCTCACATTTTTCTTTTACTATTTTTTTATTTTTATTTTTTGTAGGGTAGATGTCCTATCTAGATTTATCCTACAGCCAGGTGGAACTTTTTTTTCCAAGCTATATTCGGACTATATCCGGTCATATTCAGCTTTCGCGACACTACAGATAAAAATTATCCTATCCACAATTCTATTCGATTCACCGACGCTACCTAAAAGTCCTAAAACTTGTCATGATGGTGTAATTAAGTCTTAATATTTTTTAAAAAATACAGTTTAGTCCTAAAATTTGTTATAAATGTATAATTAAGTGCTTAAACTTGTTATAAAAGTACAATTGAATCCTAAAATTTTCAAAGACTACTATTAATGAAAGGATTCGATCTACCTAACTTGACAAATTCTAGAACTTAATTGCACTTTTTGAAAGTTTCACTACTCGATTACACTTTTATGACAAATTAGAGAACAATTTTATGTATAAATTATACTTTGTTAGTAAGTTTTAGAACTCCCAATACTCTTATCCCTTTAATAAATTACTAGTGAGGTCACCCATTAAAGAAAATCGATGAATAGATATACCAAAGGCAAGGGCTTTTAATTAAAGATTTTGATATACCCACCTTTCAAGAAAGAACGGATGACTTTTAGTCAATTATTTCGGGTCTAATTATAGGTAACGTTTTGAAAACGGTACCAAAGATTGAATCGGAGTATGGGCCAATATGCGATTCTTCTGGTTCAACTGGTCCAACTATTTGTACCAATTGGTTTGACTATAATGAATGAAGCAAGAAAAATAAACAATATTTGCAATAATGATTTTGAAAATGTTATGAGAGAACTCATGTAATATTTGCATGCTTAATAGTATTTTAGGAGTTCTTGATGAGTAAAAATCAATTTTTTCCTATGACATGCTAATTTTCCAAGATCACCCTAATATTTTCAAGTCGACGATTAGGCTACCAACAAGCAAATATGAGACATGATGCCATGCAATGGAAAGAGATGGCACCTCGTTTTCTTTTTCAATTTTTTTTCCATTGTCCGCCCCATTGTGACTTTGACATAGTTGGATGAGCCAGTGGCGGGGATGATCAGTTCCCGATCTGGTTCGGTCTGATCTGATTTCCGGGCGGTCCTTTAGAACCGATCTTGTGACACTGCCACTTATACCTGAAGTCGTTGATGGTGTGGAGGGTTTGGGCGATGGAGACGTAGAAGACGAAGGGAGCAAGGGAGATCGAGGCCGGCGAGGCAACACTTGAGGTGGGACCACGGCTGGGAGAAGGCGTTGAAGAAGAGGGCGAGGCAGATGAAGAAGAGGAGGAAGAGGCGGCGGAGTTTATATTTCTGCTAGTTGATGGCGCGTTTCTTCTCGAGGGCCTTCTCGAAGTCGAGCTGGGTTGTTGTGTTTAGGGCCGTCTCCTTCGCTTGCTGGCGGTGGCTGCTCTCGTCCATTGCTACTGTCTGCAATAGGGTGCGCGCACAGAGAGAGAGAGAGAGAGAGAGAGAGAGAGAGAGGGGAGGGAGAGATTTCGGGGATGGGGAAGGGAAGAGGGGAGAGAGGGGTTGGGGATGGGGAAGGAAAGAGGAGACGGAGGGGGAAGATTTTGAGGAGACAGAGGGGGAGAGATTTCAGGGATGGGGAAGGAAGAGGAGGGGTGGATTTCTGGGAGACAGAAGGGGAAGAGATTTCGAGGGGAGGTGGAGAGATTTCGAGGGTGCGGAAGGAGACAGGGGTGCGCAGAGAGAGAAAGAGAGGAGAAAGAGGGGTGAGGTGAAGTGATTGAAGGATGACTTTTTAGAGCAAAACAATTAGGCCCCGCACGTTTGTATTCTTTTTTTCTGTTCAAGAATAGATTTTCTGTTTTTTTGTTCCCAGGAACAAAAAAAGCAATGTAAACGCGTTTGTTTGCGTTTTTGTTCAAAAACTGTTTTTTGTTCTCGAAATAAAATTGGAACGAAAAAAAGAAACAAAAAAAAGTTACTTTTGTGTTCTAGAAACACTTTTTGAGCAGCCGAAAAGAACAAAAACGAAAGAAATTTGTTTCTTTTGTGTTTCTCTTGCTTTCGTGCCCCTTGCGTGAGTCTCTCCCTTTTCCTTCTTCTCTCACAGCTTTTGTGCTCCACCGTCGAGCGATCCGGCACCTCCCAACTGGTCGTTCTCTCCGGCACCTCCCCACTCGGCAGACTCTCCGGCGCCGACAGTTGTTGCTCCTTCACCAGCTAAAACCCTAGATTCGAGGTAAGTTTCTGCACTGACCAGCTGCTGCTTCTCCTTCACCAGAACAGAGGGCTTCGGCGAGAGCCACCTCTCGCAAATCTAGGCGACAGCTGCTCGAGGCTCGAGCGCGACAGCTCGCTCGAGCCAGCGCTTGCCCAGATTTGCGAGACGCTCGCTCGAGCGAGCCTCGAGCGAGCGTTGCTTGCCCAGATCTGCGGCGGGTGGGTGACGGCTGCTCGCTCGAGTTGCTTTGCTCGCTCGGTGGAGCAGCGACGCGAGCTCGAGCTACTCTACTCGCTCGAGCGAGCGTCGCTGGTCTGCTCGCTCTAGCGGGGCAGCAACGCGAGCAGCCGAGCTACTCTGCTCGCTTGAGCGAGCGTCATTGGTCTGCTCGCTTGGCAGAGCAGCGACACTCGCTCGAGCAACGCTCTGCTTGCTCGAGCCAGCGACTCGCAGGTGAGCGCTGCTAAGGTTTTAGTAGTGTAAGGCGTAAGGAGTATTGTTAACTTAGGAGTAGACACAATTTTGTCAATGCATTTGCTAGTTTTTGCTTATACACTCTGTTTTACGTTTCTGAAAATTGCTGCTTTCATCCTCAAGTAGTTCCATCTATTGTCATCGCATTTGTGACATATGATAATTGAATGATGATGTGAAGGGAGAAGCATTATGGAAGCTGAGGAATGGCTTCTATCATTCGTCCTCTTACTTTTTTATAACAATCAATTAAACTTTTTATTTTCCCCCTCTAATTTTCCAGATGTAATTTTTCATGAGTTGTCCCTATTGTTGGTTTTAGGGTCTCGTAGATGTAGGATGTGGTTTATGTTTTCAGTTACAAGTAATCAAAATGCCGATACATGGACATTTTGAAATGTTTAATGATGTGTAGTAAGTACTCACATTAATCTCCCCAATGCAAAGTCTTTCTTTTCTTCAGAATGTGAATCCATCTTTCCGTTTGGATCAATTTCAACTGTTTCAGTTGCATCAGCCCATGATCTGTCTAAAGAGATATGTTTCCTTGACTGTGTTACACAACAATCTCTCTTCATGTCCTCATGTACTGAGAAGATCGATGATTATGTTACAATAATAGAATTTAGTCTATGGAATTCAGTCCACCGCATTAGGAAGAGGGACACTTTGTGAAGATACTGAGGTTGAGAGAATGAGTCTGTCAGTTCTTTCTCTCTTAGAGAGAGAGAGAGAGAGTGAAGTAGAGGAGCGATTTTGCTCCCCTTCCTTTCTTTTCCTGATTTTTTCTTAGCAATTAATTAATTCTATCCATCTGTTTTGCCAATTTGAGTGAGCTTCTTTTCCCAAGATTGTTCCATCTATTTTAGCTTTTTCAGTGATGTTTCTTTTTGCTTTTTTGCAGATTGTACATTGGAAAAATCATTTAAAATTTCCAGAGGACGCCTTGATTGTCACCCGAAGCAAGGGATTTGATTTGTAGGCTTCTTTGCGATGGTCAAGGATATATTAGGAGTTGAAATCAGAACATTAGATTGAACTTTCGAGCATCCTCGGTGTCTGTCAAAAGTGTGGTATTTTTATAGGTCAGGGTTAGAAAAAAAGGGTGGAGGTTGCTCTTTTCTTCTCTCTAAAAGTAAGTCTAGCAATATGTAATCCAGCTTTGATAATTGCTCCCCCTTTGTTCTCGTGTCGATGTCTTCTTGTGAATGTAGTTGTTGGCTTCTCATTCATGTGTTGTGTCAATAAGTATGAAGGAGGAATAAGGCAACAAATACAGTTCATTGGTTTTTGATGCCGTGAGAAAGCTTTTTTTTTTTTTTTTTTTTTTTTTTTTTTTTATTTATGGTGATGTCATGTATGAAAGGGTCCATGTTGAGATCTATAAGATACTCTTCTTTTTGCTAGTTCTTATTGTACGAACTTTACTTATAAAATTTTCTTTCAAGTATGCATATATGACCATGTTCAAAATGTTTTTCTTCACTCACCATGATGAAAATTAAATTGATGAGCATTTCATGAGAATGAGAATTCAATATTAAGTTTACAGTTTATTAAAAAAAAGCACTTGAGAAAAATTTTGTACAAACTTTACTTACTAAATTTTCTACCAAGTATGCACATATGATCACGTTCAGAATGTTTGTCTTCTCATCATGAACAAAATTAAATTGATGAGCATTTCATGAGAATGAGAATTCAATACCAAGATTACACTTTATTAAAAAAAAAAAGCACTTTAAAAAAATTTGGAACAGAAATTTTTTACAGTTAACCAAACGTGTTTCTGTTTTTTTTCTATTCCGGGAATAGAAATTATGTGTAGTTACCAAACGTGTTTTTGTTCTTTTTCTATTCTAGAAATAGAAATTTTGTACAGTTACCAACCGCATTCTTTTGTTCAAAAACTGTTCCCCGGAACAGAAATAGTTTTTTCTATTTCTATTCCCTAGAACAATTTTTGAACAGAAACACAAACAAACGCACCCTTACTTTTCTTTGACAACTTTAGGCAATAGGATATACTCCAAGCTTTGCTTAGGTTAGGTTTAACTTTAAGAAATAAAAATAAATAAATAAAAAGTAATCGGTTCACTTCCTCTCTTTAAATCAAAACTCAGACCATCCGAACCCCAATTTCACTTTTAAAAATTAGGAATTGGACCAAACCGACTGATCTAGTTCGGTCCAAGCAGTTCCTGATTCGGGCGGTTCCGTTGCACACCCCAATCAAGTGCCATGGTAGGTTGGGAAGTCATTTGAAATTCACACATAACTAGTGTTGCCGGGGTCGATTACGGGGACATGAGCGAGAGCTTGCCATTGTCATCAGCTGGGCTGTAATTGGGGTTGAGATCCGTCAAGATAAGGCTTTCAAGTGATCTCAAGGATAATCACCAGCACTGCTCATGTGATTGCTATGAGTAGGTTTGTGATTACAGCCATTCCTCTTCATTTATGATTTTTCTTTTGCTGAGTTATAAGAGAGGTAGTGAGGCCAAGCAAGACAAGACACCCTGTCTTGAGCGAAAAACATGTGAATATTGCGAAAGATGAGCTCTAAGTGCATTGTCGAAATTATCTAGCACGTTACCATCAACACTTAGGTACTTGGCCAAAAAAGATCAATTGTATGTTAGATTTAAGATGTCCATTGTGGAAATTTACATGAACTTATCTAGCACGTTATAATCAACACTTTGGTCTTTGGCCAAAACATATTGGTAGTATGTTGATTCAAGATGTTCATTGTGGAAATTTACACGATGCTACTCTTTAGGACCTACGTAATCATCTCCCTTATTGGCAACTTTTGCAAGATGCATGTCGAAAATGATCAAAGGGCTCGTTAGAATGGAGAGTATTAAACTATTTAAGAATGACACATCTTTTCATAGCCTAGATGAGAAGCTGGTAAAGTAAAATTTTCCCTGTTTCTTTCTCTGTGAAGTTTCTCCAATTCTGCTATGGACTTACTGAAGATTACTAGAATAAACGAGAAGCAAATTAACAAATATAAAAAGCCCATGTGCCACAGAACGCATGAGAAAAGGCATTTACCCTCCAAGTGCATGGTTCCCACTAGTATTTAAGTCGAAGCACTCAATGACTGATGGACTCTCCGGTATCAAGTTTTGCAGTATGTCAATAGACAATATGATGACAGCTTCAAGGAAACAGAAAAGACCCCCCAGACTCACTTACTCTGGATATTCTCAGGAAAGGATCTTAAGAAAAGGTAACACCGGATTACTTGATATAAAGCAATGAAAAGATATGGCAAGGAACAATATCAAACAGGACATTTGATGAGAAATTTTGGACAGCTTACACTTTTAGAATTCAGATCTTTGTTTTCCAAACTGGGAACAGTGAAATATTATTTCAATAGCAATCCTAGAAACAACAGATTCCTCAACATAGATAGTCAGTGAGTAACCAGGTTTCTCAAGCCTAATTGTACATTTTTGTTAAGAAGTGGCAGGGTCAAACTCTGACTTTTCTTTGGGGCCATCTGCAGAAAATAGAAAGGAAAAGATGCTTTCGACAAGATCTTAATGGATTACCCTTGTACTTCACTGAACCCAAGTGCATGGAAAATGACACGTTTGTAATGTGATCCAGGAGTAAATGACATTTCACTGTGCAATCTTGTATTGATGATGTTAAATTATGGACATTTGACTAGTATAGAGATATGCAGTACTCTTAGTGTAAACATGTCATAGAAATGAATATGGTGCTTTATGTTTGTGAATTATTTGATATATTTTATGGACTCATTTGAAACAATTGAGTAGTCAGATTACTAAGAACTCTTATGATTCTGGACTCAAATGATATGTTTTCACAGCTGGTAGAGAATATTACTTCCTAATCCAATTAAAAAACAATTGAATAGTCCATATTGGCGCATATGGAAAGGGCTATGACGATGAAGCACCAAAGAAGTTATAAGTACAACTAAAACTACAACAAGAGGAAAAAAGCATAATTCAAACATAATCTGATAATAGCAATTAGCAAGTGAACCTTCTTCTTCGTACCAGCCCTCCGATGAACATATGAAATTGCAGCGATCCTTAGATCATATGCTTTTGCAGTGGAAGCATCTAAAGTAGGTGATTGGCGAAGCAATTAGATTACCTTCAATCAACTAGCTCATTTTCCTGACATGTCACCACTATTTCTAGGGAAGATACTGGATTCTACCCATAAGCATATTGTATTTTGGACATCTCTCTTCCTGATATATCGCTCAACATCCAGGGGCGAGTATCAAGTAAAATGCGAATACTATCGTGATCTCTGAATCTTGGAAAGCTGAGGCAAGTAGTTTTTGAAAGAAATCCATAGAAAACTGGATCCTAGGCATTTTTCTCTCTCTTTGATGGTCTGACGATATTCTAGCTCCGACTCATTGCAATTCAGAGTGACTCTCACATCAGCAGGGGTGATGCTACCATTCTGGTAAAAACACGGATATTAGGGCATCAAATTTGTACAAAATGTTTTTCTTAATTTCCACCAAGTTAGATCAGCAAGAATTAAGATTCAAAAAGCAACAGATCAGATGAATTCACTTCTCAGTGAGGTCTACACTTCTTGTCCAAGATAGTCAAACTTAGAAACAAAAGAAAAAGAATGACTAACAACTTTTATAGTTAGCGTCATATTTTCCACAAGAATACAATAACCAAATCCTAGGATATTGAGTTAATTGACTTTTTATCATCAAGTCACGAAGGCAGGCAAAGTAATACCTATGTATCTCTATGTCATGAACTCAAGTAAAACAATTGAACAAGAGACAACTGAACTAACTTAAGTCATGATAATTGAGGAGGATATTACTTGCCAATCCACATTATGATAGTACTTCGGACTCTGGAGCTGTGAAGCTAATCTTGTAATAAGTGTCTGCTAAAAGAAGATTGGATGAAACTAATCATCGTGGCATGGATATCCATAAGGTTTCAAAAGCAAAGTCGACATAGACACCATGTAAAATGAGAGAAAGACGTACAAAACTATGATAGCCATCACTATGCTCATTCAAGAATCCAGAAGGTAAATGTTTTAACAAAGCCAAAACAGTTGAATTCTACTCTTGTCAAACAAACAGTCACTATTATCTATATTTAACCAGCAAATGAACCAACACTACATCTTGCGTATCTCAAAACAATGTCAAAGATGTCTGTATATTCCTATAACGAGCTGTGCACATAAGCAAGATCATGCTCAAGGAGGGAAAATCAATCAAGATAAACTTTATATTGATGCCAATGTCAATCAGAGACTGAACTATCGTTCTGATTTTTCCTTCAAACTTGTCACTTGCTGTTGCAGTATGGGAAGCAGTGCACTCATCAGCTTCTCTCCCCCAGTCTGCCAAAGCCTGGCCTGTGGCCAAACATGCTGGTGTGTCCGATTGAGACTTGAGCATGGCTCTAATGTCCTATTAGTACCTGCAACAGCGACTTGCTTGCACGTGAACCTATAAGTGAGCGAGTGAAGCTGAGACGAAGCGCTAGGAGATGAAAACATCTAGTGTGAACGGCTCCATGAAGGCTCTAGTGCGCTGCTTGAAGGACATGTGCTTAATTGGATTCTTGGATTTCTTCCCCTTCTGGTCAGTGTATGGCCACTGTTGTCATCATCCAAATGGGCCAACTCCAAAGAAACTCTTGATGCTAAATGAGGTTGCCTAAAAGCCAACACTCATAGAAAATCTCTATACAATTCAATGGAAGATTGAGTACCCCCACATTCAATTGATTATTTGCTCAACCATTCTGCTACATTTGTACCACTATCAAGGAAATGAGTGGACATCCCAAACTAGAAAAGGAATGAGATATTCAATGAAGCACCTGCCCACTGTGAACACCACTTGTCAGCACAAGGACACCATATCGAGAGGCAACAACACCTTGCGCTGGAACATTATTAGTGCATAGGCTGCAGAACACTTGCTTCAACATCTTACTACAAAGACAGTTTCTAGCAAATAAAAGTGGCCACTTTGATCGTAGCGTAGTGAGCATGACACCTAAAAGAGACAAATATTGTCAGTAAGACGTGTCTAAATACTGACATTCCTCAAGGGTAACTGAATAAGTGGGCCAGCACACAACCCCATCTAACAAAACCCCAGTCTTTGCAGCTACATTGATGGAGGTTATGCTAAGCAATTCATCAAACAGCTACAATGCATTGGTGGATATGTGCCCAAAAGACCCGACAACTCCAATTATGTTACGATCCCGTTAAAAACAGTCAAACATTTTTAAAGAAAGAGCGACTTCATATCAACTAATATAGAACTCGAAGAATAACGCCAGTTTCTTCCTTTTGACACCGAGTTCGGGGAGACATGATTAGGCACCTAGATTGACCTGACTCGGTGAATTCAGCGTGGATTGTTTCATGTCGATAAGAATTGGATTGTGGTATTAAGATCCCCCTCCCAACGTCCTTCATAATCCTCGTCGGAGAGGCATATTTCATGTAATCTTGGTGTACTCAAGGCACCATTGCAAAATATATTCATCTTTGGGCACTGCTTCACAATAATACGGCTCAATAATGGGAACATGAAGGTGCAATTCACGGAGGAGAAGCTCTCAAGGCTCGGTAAACCATCAAGTGTCAACCACCATAGCTTGGGGAAAGAGATCTCCTCTACTCCATTTCCATCATCTGTTACCACGTCTTCCATCGCACCACAATTTCTCAGCGTTAGCCGAGTAAGGTGCACCAGACTTGTCACTGCTAAGCAAGTCCCCATATGAACTAAACCAGTGCAATCCTTTACTTCTAATTCCGTCAATCTCTGGAATGCAATCGGGGATGGAAGTGTGATTGATAAACTTGAGCACTCCGAAACGAGTAGAGTTTCAATCTGTTTAAGGATTTCAGCCATCAAGGAGCCATCTTTCCAGACTCGCTGGAGTTTACACAGCTTATTCAGCTCAAGTCGCTGCAGATTTTTGAGTGCCTTGAGAGGTGTTTCCATGTCAGTTAATTCTCCGTAGGAAGTTGCTCCCCCATGTCCACACGCATCTTCTGGAAATATCTCCTCCAAGGAACTATAGGACAGAGAAAGCACTTCTAGATCGGGGAATCTGTGGAGGAGGAAGTCGGAGGGGAAAGCGACATTCTCATCATGGTAGCATGCTAAGTCCAGCTCTGTGAGATCTCGAAAGACGTAATGGTGCTGCTGTGTCATCATCATAACATCCTCGCTCATCAATGTCAATCCCTTCAAGTTTGGTATGACCTGTGGGAATTTCTTTTAATTAGGCTACCGGAAGTAAATACGGGGCATAGCCACAGCGCAATAACTAAAGTATCCTTTTATTTTAGGGAAAAGAGGAAAAAGAACCCAAGAGACAATAGATGTTTGTTAAGGGTTTGCCCAATTCAATCAAAGTGAGTTTCGCTAATTTAAATAAAGATAGATATTTGTCAATCATACTCCAGCTATTTCAATCGTCAACTAATTCAATCCAAAAGTTAAAATACATGAATTTCAACAAGTTCGTAGCAAAAATTTTTTAAAAAAGAAAAACTTATTTATTTTTCCAAATCATGTCACATTTATAGTAAGTAGATGTGTTTCAATAGTAAAAAATTGTATTAATATGTTGCACTCTATTTTCTAAGCTGCTGTTCTAATATCTATTTTATTATAGATCATGAGTAGCACGTGGCTTAACCTTTTTCCCCCCTCTGAGAAGAATGCATTAAAACTGAACAAATTATCGGCAATAAAACATTTCATAAGCTAAGAAACAAACCAAAAATATGCAACCCCAAATGCAAGGACGGTTTGAGCATTCCGTGCGGTTCGAAATGGAACTTAATTATGGGTTGCTATATCACTATTATAACACTCAAATTAAGGTTGATTATTTCGATTAAACGTTAGTAACTTCAAAAGCGTTGGCAAGCCATCGGAATAAATATCGGTAGATTATTAAAGTATCATGAAAGTATAAAGACATATAAGTACTTTTCAAGATCTATAATATAAAAAGGTTTCTCAATTACTAAAATCCGTAGGTATCTTGATTTGAAATATGTTGGTACATCAATCAAATTGACGTTTGTAATTTAAACTTAAAGTAAGTTATTCAAAAATCATTGTTTTGTCACAAGAATATTATTGGTGGATTATTAAAATAATTCGTAATTTTGGAAAGTTGGTACTTTTCAAAATATAATAAGATAAAAAGTTGGCAAGTAATTAAAATCAATTTTTATATTATGGATGTTGGTACACCAATCAAATTAAGTTCGGTCAATTCAAATAAAGTTAGTAATTTCAAATACGCTGGTGATCCATAAGAATAATGTTGCTAGATTATTAAAGTAGTTGGTAATTTACAAAGTAGAAAAAAGTTTGTGCTGTTCAAGGCCTATTAATAAATTACTAACACGTGACTAGATAAGCAAGTTATTTGCGGCACTTGACAGTTACCAATCATGTTCACAATGTTTAAGTATGGAACTTTGCTCCATAGCTAAGCTAGCAATATGCCACATGAACATAATACTATTTTTTTGTTTTAAATTTTAGGGGACGATGTCGATCAAATTAAATTAACTAGGTATAACCCAGCCATAAGGCACAAGTGGCTATTTGAAGCATTATTATCTATGCAAGTTAATTCAATAATTTGTTTTTTCAAAGTACAAGCTAGGATGATTTCAAAGAATATCAGCCAGAAATAATTAACCACAAACGATCTTTAAATTTCTAAGAAATTCATAGGTTTGGCTCGGTAAGTATTTGTAAGCATGAAATGTTTGACAATTCCAATTTCCAATAGAAAATATCAGAACCAACGAAGGCAATTGCAGAGAGCTAGAATTGAGGACTGTACCTTTTCAAAAGAAAAGAGTGCAAGTTGATTCTCACTGGTACTTGTACCTCGATAGCTTTGGTATTCACAAGCAAATGAGAATGACCTCATCTTGCCGCAGTGTCTTACTTGCAATTTCTTCAAAAGTGGCTGTGTTGAAGTATGACTATTCCTGTAGAAGTTCCTCAAATCCGGCAACTCAAGTAATTTCATATCAGTTAATCGCGGAAAGAAGAGATCCCTTGCATTCATCTCTACTCCGTCTTCCTCCACAATAATTTCTTGCACCCCACACTCCCGTACTAAAAGTTCTTCGAGTTGTGTCATGCTTTTTGCCACCGAGCTTGGGAATAAACTTTTGAGCCTCTCACACTCAACAATCTCCATGCATCGTAAGCGTCCAAAGGAGAGACCTCCTTGAGGATGTCCACTCCACACGTGCTTCATTTTTGGGAGCCGCGTTAGAACTAATTCTCTCAATTGAAAAGTTCTTGTAGGACAAGCTTCACTAAAATTGAACTCTTGGACGTGAAATACCACTTCTAGGGACCCACAATCGGTTACACTTATCTTCTCTAGGTTTTGAAATCTTGTGAGCATAGTATAAGATGAAAATATGGATGAAAGTTTTTCACAATACTTCACTACTAGTGTCTTGAGTTTGCTAAAGGCATTTGGAGCAAGATCATCAAGCCATATCTTCTCCAAGTTATTCATGTGCGAGATCTCCATCGACTCTATATTAGGAAACTTAACCTGTTATTTTTCAATTAAATTATTAGAGCCGATTCTCTATTCCCATAAAGAAAGGGAAAACTGTAATTTCAAGAACAAGGAAAATCACTAAACAAGCATAATCGATAGGATAGGGAAAAAAAAAAAAAAAAAGAAGACTAGACGCACAATTTTTCAGTAGATGCCACCCCTAAAATCCATTCTCTTGTCATATTATTTTTTAGTAGAAAGCATATATTCATCTAATAGATATCAAGCATTATGTTTGAACTGTAGCATAATCCGTAACCACCTAAGTTAGACAAGCATAATCATTTCACATGGCGGATGTTTCCCACAAACCTCAAATTTAGCCTATCTTAGATTCCTCAAATGTACTCTCCCATTTCTTTGAACCATTTAATAAATATAGCTTGTGCATTGTAGGGTTTTGATACCCACAAAATAAAAACCAATTAGCACAAATCAATGCTTCATGAATCTTGCACTTCAAAATTTTCTTCGACAAAGTACAGACTTCAAGAAAACACGACATAAACCAAAGAAAGAAATCAAACAATTAAATCAAAAGATGGTAGGGTGTAGGTATGTACTGTTCAATTTTGATGTTGGACGGGATGCTCCACCACTAGCTGATTTGTTTCTTTATTTATTTTAGTTATTCGATATTATCGAAGATTAAGGAAATTAATCTTGATTATTTCTCTTATTAGGTGCCTACAAAATAAATAGATTGATTTGATTACTAAGTTTGTCTATATGACGTGTCTTTTTGCCGGCCTGGATTGGCCCTTCTATGTCTTTCATCTCTCTAGTTTCTATCTTCTTTTTTTCCTTATTATCTTATTTTCCTCCATTTTCTACGAATGTAAACCTAACATTCTTCATGCTTTCATTCAGCACTAGTTGGTAACGGATTTAGATATGTTCTTCATCAATTGGTATATGAGCTGGATCTCTTCAAAATTTAATTGGTATCAAAACATTGCTTCGTGCATGTGGTATTGTCATGCGATGATACTAGACCAAAGGCCAACATTTTGGTTTTCATTTTCATTGCTACGATTGCAATTTTGATCTGATATGCTCATGAAGATATATGGCATTGATGTCTATTGAAACTTCAGCCGCCATTTTTACTGGTTTGGAGCCACTCTATGCTTGGTCTAATTATCTCTATAAAAAATCTTGCAATATTTATTAAATCTGTTATTCTGAAATTTGAAAAGAGTAAGGGTTATCGCTATTATTACTTCATGTGATTACGATTATAAGGATTACAATGTTATTCTAATAGTGTTGATTGTCAGGAGTAATACGATTATTACCATCCTTATGATTATTATATATCCTTAATAATCCTGAAGAGATTAAAAAAAATTTTAACGATATGATAGAAAATTTCAACAATTTTGATGAGAATTGGATAGAGTCAATCAACAATTGTAAGGGAGACATGAAAACGGTCCAAAATCATTTGTCAATGAGCTAAATGACATGGAAAAATATTCTCAACGTCTTGAAGAATTGAATAAGGATCTCTGCTTTTGAGAATAGTGAACTGAGTAGTAACGTTCAACAAATAATCTGGATGAATTTATTGAAGCACCTTCTGAAATTTAATAAATTTAGAAACGTAATTTCTCCTATTGATGATTCATAGAAGAGAAAAATTTGTGATGCTAAAATTTGTTCTATAATACTTCATATAGCCTTATACTCCCTAGGTGCATATCCAAATCAGGCGCTTTGCATGTAGCGAAGATTCTTTGTAGGGCAAAAGTTGTGGTATTATCTCTTACTCACAAGAAGAGCCACCGGAGAAAGGACTTGACTTCATTTCGGTGGGGGAGATTGATGTATGAGTATGACATGATTCTCCAACCACTTTGCTGATTTGAATCTTCAATTAGTTTATTAAATTTGATACTATTAATAATTGAAGATACTTATCTTGATTTATTTCTCTTATATTAGATATGCTTACTTAGTTTGAACTCTTCTTTACCTGTAAATATTGGCCTAGATACTCGTTTTCTTCAGTTTTGAGGATGAATTCATTGACCAATGAGTTTCCCTACGTCGAGTTTCTTCTTCCTAACCTGCATTGGCATCTCTCTCTCTCTCTCTCTCTCTCTCTCTCTCTCTCTCTTCCTATTCTGGCTACCTGATTTCCCTTCAATTTCTGTGATGTGTAGCTCTTCTAACTTTGGAAATGCAAGCCACCGAAAAATATGCAAAATTGTTTAAGGACAAAGCACTAAAAACAAAGTAAAATAACATATAAGATAAATCGAGAGATGATACCTTTTCATCAAATAGAGGATGTAACCCATCACTAGCACAACTCATTGAGCAGAAACTAATCAAATTCTCAAGGTCACCAAGCTTGAGCGTGCTTAATTGACGGAACTTCAAAGTCTCTAAGGTTTTCCATTTTCCTTCTTCCATCGCAATTATGCCCCGCAGGTTATTGCAACAGGAAACATCAAGCACCGCAAGTTTATCGAGAATTTCGGCCATGGCACTTGAGAAGAGATATGGCAAACTGTGACAACCCCTCACATTCACTTCCATCAGACTAGGAAATGCCAAGGTGACTTTGCAGTCACTCTCCAAAATGTCTCTCAGCCTTGATAGATTCAACAACGTCAATTCTCTTAATGCAGGGAGGACCAATGGCTTTTGCCTTTTCTCAACACTGAGACTTATGGGTTCAAATAATGCTTCCAAGGAGGGACACCTGACTGCCTTAATTTTATTTAGGCTCTGCAACATATCCATTGAATTTGACGAAAAAACATGTGACAAATTTTCACAAAGTTCAATAGTGAGGGATGCAAGTTTGCAGAAGGACTGTCCGTGGAGCTGATCATGCCATATCCTCTTTAATTGGCACATGGACAAAAGCTTCAATTCCTCCAAGCTTGGAAAAAGAACCTGCGTGAAAACATTGTATATGTAAAATGGCTGAAATTTTTGGTATAGAATTTTATTATGCCGAAATTCAAGGGAAACTTTGGGAATGACCAGCAGCGAGTTAGTTTCTCCACCATGAAGTGCCAGTTTTTTGGTTAAGAATAATGATCTAGTATCTACTAAATTGCTTCACTGACTAGAACTAGAAGAATGATCAACAGAAAAATACTACATATGCTTACCTTTTCATTGAAGAAGCCAGGCAAGGATAAGCTAGAGTTGATACAACCAAATGCTTGTTGTAAACCTATATCAACTGTCATCGACTGTCGTCTTTCTTTGAATGAAGAAAATGTCATCATTTTGGGGCATCTGGATATTGTCAATCTTGTTAAGGATGGACAGTGGATATAATACTTTCCATAAGAGAATGTCTTGAGGTTTGGCAATTCCTCAAGAGACAAGGAGGTTAACAAAGGAAACTCAAAAGTGTCGGTGGTCATAGCTTCATCTAATTCTTCTTCTTGCACATACATAATTTCCTCCATCAATGCACAACTCGCTATTTCTATTTCTTTTATCTGCACGAGTGCTTTAGCCATGTAAGAAGAAAAAAGAAACCTCAGGCTCTCGCAGTTTTGCACCTTCAGTGCCTTTAAATTTTGGAAACACAATGCTCTTCTTGGATTCTTGTTCCATAAGCGTTCCAACCTTGGTAAGCCACTCAAGGTTAATCTGGTCAATTGCCATAGAATCTTGACATCCCCACTAGTCGTCAGTTCTTCAAGGTCAAATACTTCCCATATTGACTGACATCTTTCAATTGTTATAGCTTCCAAGTTCTGCAACCTTATTAGCTGCGAGGGGTGAATAACACCTCATAATCTCATAACAATGCTATTAACTAGAAAGTATGAATACGAGTTGCACGTGAAATAATAACAGAAGAAATAATCTCACATAGGGGTGAGCGGTTCTAGGTTCCGGTTCGGTTCCGTCTGGAACCTGGAACCTACCCTCGGGTACAGGTTCCTCAAAATGAGGAACCTGGAACCTACCCGTGGGAACCGAGAACCTGGAACCTACCCTGTCACAGGTTCCAGGGTCGGTTCCAGGTTCCAACAGGTTCCTTTTTTTTTTTTTTTTTTTTTTTTTTTTCAGATTTGAACTATAACATATGCGCATGTTACCTAAAAAAAAAAAAATATAACGTACGCGCACGTTACCAAAAAAACTATAACGTACGCGCACGTTACCAAAAAAAAAAAAAAAAATTATAACATATGCGCACGTTACCAAAAAAAAAATATAACGTATGCGCACGTTACCAAAAAAAACTATAACGTGCACGCACGTTACCAAAAAAATATAACGTATGCGCACGTTACCAAAAAAACTATAATGTACGCGTATACTACACGGTAACTTCCCATTGACATGTTATCTTGATACATTAACTTCGCACTGCACAACAATAATAGAATATAATTAGAAATTTCAAAACAAATAGCAAACTAGAAAGTAGAAATAAAACACCACTAGAACAAGAATGTCTAGAGGTACAAGTTTTGAAAAAAATTTCGATTAAACCCTTAAATAAACTCAGAAAATTCTGAAATTTGGACACATTGTATTTAAGACCTAGAGGTACAAGTTTCATGAAGAAATCGTAGTTCAATTCGTTCTGGATTAAAAGATAAAATCGATTTACTTTTCCTATTCTCTACTTGCACAGTTTTTGAAACATTTTTGGTTAAATAGGCAAATGAACTACAAAAATTACGAAATTTAAATATGTTGTAGGGAAGACATGAAGAGAGATATTTCATGCAGAACACATTTCCAAAAGAACCTCATACAAAATGATATAGTCCACGCATTGCAACTTACAAGATCCGAACACATCAGATTGCACAGTTTTAGAAACATTTCCGATTAAATACCCAAATGACCTTAAAAAATTATGAAATTCGACTATGTGATAGACAAGACCATAAGGTAGATACTTCATGAAAATATCGAAGTCAAATTCGTCCTATATAATTAAATATGGACGGTTAAAATCTCTGTTCGTAGTACCGTAATTCCAGATCTAACCATCTCCAAAGGACCACGATTTTACCTACCTATTCTTGTTTTTTTTCTCTAAATTTTTGATATGTTGTACCTCAGGATGTCCTTTACAACTTTTGTTAAGAAACCGAAGTGAAATTTCGACAAAAAGGTTGCCTTACAGTCCATGCATTCATCAAGGGTCGGTCCCAAAATCTCCAGATCCAGTCTTTCCAAAGAATAACGATTTCACCCACTTATACTTGTTTTTTTTTGTCCCAAATTTGAGTATGTTATACTCCAAGAAGTCCTTTACAACTTTCATTTAGAGGCCGAAGCCAAAATTCAACTAGAACATCACATACAAGTCACTAGAACATCCAAGGTCGAGCTTTTTCTGCCCTAAGTAACCGGTTCCGGTTCCGGGACTGGTTCGGTTCCGGTTCGAAACAGGTTCGGTTCCGGTTCGGTTCCGGTTCCGGTTCCGCTTGGAACCGGAACCGGAACCGGAACCGGAACCGGTCCCCTTGGAACCGGGAACCGAACCGGACCCTCCTCCGGTTCGGTTCCGGTTCCCGGGTAACCCGGGAACCGCGCTCAGCCCTAATCTCACATGGTAGATCTAAAAATAATGTAAGATAGAGCGGAGTAGTGATTTTGAATTTTCCCTTATCCTTCTATAAAATTATCTACTTTACACTTACTTATCATTTATCAATTATGTATTTGGACTTTATTATACATATATTAACGAGGATCAATTATTGAGGTTACTGAATTTACCCTCACATTTTGTGCAATCTGCCTAAATTTTAGAAATTCATGGCATAGGCTCAATTGATTTTTCGATGTGGTCTGATATAATATCTCAAATGACAGTGTAAAAAAAAAAAATTAATAATTTTCTCCAAAATAGTTATGAACTAAGTTGATAAACTGAAAAATAAATGTATACTTTTAGTTGATTTGTAGGTGTAAATTGAGCCTGGCATTTTTCCAAACTGTTCCAAAAAAAAAGTATCTCTTATCGAGAGAGTAAAAGTAAAAAGTAATTATAAATTAATGAGAGAAATAATAAAGTAGTCTTAAGATTTTAATGTCCCCATGCATAGCACTATAAGATCCACTATTTTCTGGTATTGATGTAAAACGGAATAGATATCGACCAAATGTTAGAAAAACAGTTCATCTCCATAAGATCCATTGGTGGCCATAACATCCATGAATTGGTCATAACAGCGCCGTATGGTCATCAAACTCAATTTTAGCAAAGGATTTAGTTTTTAAATATGAGGACCGAAGATACGCTACTCGTCATAAAAAGTTAGTTTATGTAGAAAGTAGAAAGTTTTAGTCATGTAGCCAAGAAAAAGGATTGCTTCATTTGATAATGATTTCAGTCCAGCATCATGCTTTTGTGGTTTGGGTCACCTAATAAACATAATTTTAAAAAATAGGTAGCAAAGGGGTTCCAATTTTATTACTATTATACTAACAGAATAGTAATAAAATTTGTTAATTCCAAACGATAGTGCACAAATTAATGCTAGCTGGGTTTCTCATTAATACTTTCAAGCAACATTTATTACAGAAAAAAGAAATTTAAACATGTGCTGCACATAAATTCTACCAGGAATATTAGAAAAGTTGTTAGAATGAAGATTTGTGGTAGATTTGATCACTACAAAAGGTCCATAGTTCACATAAATCAGAACAAAAATTTTAATTATTCCACTAACATCTCATTTTGACAAGGGTAAAAAGTGCATATTTGCCTATCGAACATTATATTTGAATTTTCATTTCGTTATCACGGTTCCATCAAATCACATATAAGAGTATAGAAAATTTTATATGATGGGACTTTGTGTAGAACCGCATTTCCACTGCGGTCCATTCACCTTCCCCAAATTTTTACAATTATTGGAAAGAAAAACCAGCAACTTAATCGTCTCAATTACCCCAGCATTAATGTACTTAAGACGAAAATTGAAAAATAATTTTCTGTAATCAATTTATCTGGATGTTATTTCACACAGTCACAAAGTTACATGCACCGGAATTTTTTTAGGTTCTGTTTTTTTCGCTTTAATCAAGTTGATATAATAGAATCCTACAATTTTCCATAATTACTAAATGAAGGTCATACAAATTATATAGGTCATAAATACTTTCTTGAAGTTACGATTATATCCATAACTGTATGTGTATATACTTTACCATAAAGCAATGATAAACTTTTAGACTATTTGAAAAATCGATACATCGTATGCTGCTTCTTTAATTATGTTGATAACAGAACACATATGGATGAAATTAGCTAATATAGATGTTTTTATGCATTCACATCTCACGTAGCAATTACATTTTCAAAAATTAAATCATTGTTTTGTCTTAATTAAAAAAATACTTATATGTGCTAGTAGACTTCTCTATAATACCCATGCATAAAATTTCATTTCCTATACAATGCAAAACGTATCACATTAGTACTCACCTACATGTCAAAAGCAAATTGAGATAACCCTAAAGTCAATATTTCAATGTGTTTATAAATCAAATTTTTAAGTATTCACATTTGAATAAAATCAACACTTTTTAACACAAAATACTAAACGATCCAAATGTTGTTAAAAGGTTTTTTTCGTATAGTTAATAATGCATATTACTTTGTCAAATTATACTTACATTGTATCTCCAAGGTAAATATTTCAACAAGTCAATTTTTTTTTAAAGTCCGCACAATGTGTGGGAACTATATCAATTCAAGGCAATGTTTATTTATAACTCATGGATTTTAAGATTAGCCGGAGAAAGTTTTCTCCGATTAGGATGATCTCAATGGAGGAAAATATGACCATTTTAGGAAACATGAAATTTACCTGTTGTCTTTCGAAGAGTACAACCGAATGGTCCATGGTTTTATAGAAACTCGTCAACTCTGGCAAATTTCGTAATGTTAGCCTGCGCAAATTGCATGACTTCACTTGGGGATCAACATCTATTTCATCTCCGTCTTCATCTGTCTCAGCATCTATAATAATTTGCTTTATCACATGGCATCTACTTATTTCAATGTCCTCCAGCTGCAAGAATATTCTCATCATGGACGAAGGAAATAAATGTTTGATTTCACCACAGTTATCCAATTTCACAATCCTTAATTTGCTAAAGGATTCTAGGGCAAGGCGACCGTGAAAAATCTTCTCAAAGTTGTTTAGATTCTCAAGAAACAACGATTCCAATCTCGTAAATGCGGTGCACTGGATATCCTCTGTGGAGTGAACAACATACTGAAGTGAGGGGCTATTTTGTACGTGAAGATGCTTCAATTCCTGAAAATCTTCGAAGAACAAATTGTGTATGCTGTGATTATCTTGCAATCCCGCCAAGTTGAGATTCTGTGTTCTTTGCAAACATCTCCGCACCCACTCTTCACGAAGAAGATTGCCCGAATCTAGCTTGAGTTTTAAAGTTCTGGATTCTTTGTATTCATCTGACCAATCCCAAATGTCCCCAACTAGGATTTTATGATTATTTAGTTTCCCAAATGGTAGGTCTCTTGAGAGACTGGCTGAACGAGGAATGGCAATGTATAAAAAGCTCAACTTATTCATGTTCTTGAACTCAGCCAGGCTAGCATTTCTTTGCGGGGTTTCATCCTCGGCCGCCCATTGATCAAAACTGTTTTCCATATTCAGTTCTTCTAAATTAACCAAGCTTTCAAGCACACCAGGTTCAATAACTTTGAGCATGGTGCACCATCTCAAGTCCAAAAATCTCAATTCTGTTAGTTTACCTATTTCTTTGGGCAGCTGAGCAATCATAGAGTAACATAAACTGAGAAAATGCAATCCTTTCAGCTTTCCAAGAGCAGTCACATCCTTCAGATGGCAGTGATCTAGACATAGTGACGTGAGGTTTTCAAGGAACTCCATCGACGAAGGTAGGGCGGTAAAAGAAAAGCCAGTCAAGTCCAAGACCTGGAGCTTCTCCATAGATTCGAAAAATGACTCGGGCATTTTGAGAGGTGCGTTGTATTGTAATAACAGAAAAATCCTCATGTTTGGGCAGTCCAACTTTTCAGGAAGTTCATCAATGCCAACATGATTGAAGGCCATTGCGGTGCATTTTCTGAGATCATTCTTCGACCACCCTTTAAACCCAAAATCCTTTCTCCCGACCAAGGCGTTCCATTCCGTGTCAATAAATTTGTCACGCATAGAGATGGCCACGTCAGCGAATAAGTCATGCATGCTCAGCCATTCCGAGTCATCACTACCTAGCAACAAAGAAGAGTCTTGTAGGTGACGTATATCAATAATCAACCTATCTCTAGCATTTTCGATGGTCTTGCTGATTGTTTTAAATAAACCCAAACCCATGCTGTAGACAAGGGTATCCCTCATGGAAAGGAACGCAGAGCGTAGAGCACAAACCAAGAACAATGATTTGATCCTCTCATCTCCTAAGTCATTGTAACTTAGTTGCACTATTGATTTTACACTGGACCCTTCTATTTTGGTTAAAGCAGTTCTCCATTCAGGCAAATCTCCACGCTTTAGTCTTTTTGCAACCGAGAGAATCAAAAGAGGCAAGCCTCCACAATTCTCGACCACTCTATCCACCAAGCTCTTAAATTGAGGGTCGTTAACTCTATCCCCCACTGTCCTTTCAAAAAGTATTCGTGCTTCTCCATGCTTTAACACATCGAGTGGAAATTCTCGGTCAGAGCCCATCTCGGTGTACAAAACATCTCGATATCTAGATGTTAGCAATAGCTTGCAACCTCTTACTTTATTGTCGTATCCGCAAGGGATTCCAACTTCCTTCAACTCTAGCTTTGTCCACAAATTATCTAAAATTATGAGAATCTTTTTCTCAGAATCTTCCTCTAACCTCTTCCACAAAAGATCTGCTCTTCCACGAGCAGTTTCCTGATTTGCTAGATTTAGGCCTAGTGCATAAGCGATTTCTCCCTGAATTCTTATTAGATTTGAATTTCGTGATACATTTGTTGTGGCAACCACATCGAATAACTGCTCTTCCTTAACTCGCCTTTCGACATCCTCCATAAGCTTGGACTTGCCAACGCCACCTGGTCCATACACCCCAATCACACAGACCTTGTCATCAATTATAGCCTTAATTACATCCTCTGTGATTGAAGCCCTTGACTCCAGGACATCTTCTTTCCTGAGAACAGATCTCGCAGTGGAGGTGGTAGCAGTGATGATTCCAATGGGAGTATTCTCATAAAAGACCTTCTGGAAGATACTATTTTTGCTTTCGTCGTGGAGTCCCTGAATGACTTGAGTCATCTTCTTCACCTTCCTGCCAATCGGATAGCGCACCACGGGGTTGGGGAGCCACCCATGAAAGCAAGCATGTTTTGCACTTCTGTTACGGTTTAACAGGTCACTTGCCTCTGCAGTCTCCTCCTTCACACTCTTCAGCCAATTCTTAATATCAGTTTCTATAGGTTTTCCGTTATACATTGCTTCTTGGACGGAGTGCTCCACCCTCTCCTGTGCAGTCTCCAGCTCCTTGACTCCATTTTCGAGATATTCGACATAGCTCTTGTAGCACAGCACGTACCCAAATTGACGTCCAATGGGAGCAAAAAGGTGCTCGAGGAGTTTTGACACTAGATTCGATGCAACGGAGGTAGCAAATGTCTCGCCCATTATTTCTTCTTTAATCTCTAGAATTTCCTTTTTCCCCCCTCTTTTGTTCCTCTTCTTGTTGCCTCCTTTTATTATTCGCTTAAACAAATGCGTGCCAAGGAAACTAAAAAGAATAGAACTACCAGTTAGAACAGTGAAACAAAACCACGGAGAGACAGAGAGACAGAGAGCGCACCTTGAGCGTACGGAAGCAAAAGCAATGTAAATAAACAGAGACTGGGGAATATCTAAAAGAGCAACTTAGAACGTAGAGTTACTCGGGAAAAAAGTTGGCTGCCCCACGATGCTCGTCCAATTTGTTCCGTAATCAAAAGATGCCGGGTACTTCTTAGAGAGCTAGTAATTGTTTTTATGTTTCTATCAACCACCACTTGTTTTGATAGATCATGCTTCTTAAAGCTTAGCAGATGTCGTGTCAACCATAGATTAAAAGATAATTTCTTTAAAATGGCCACATCCAAATATGAGAAATTCTAAATTAAAGTATAACATTGCACCAAGTAAAAATTTCAAAGCTGTTGCTTTATTTTAAATAAAATAAATAGGGTGGGGCTATTTTTACCCCCTCTTTGGCTTGGGACATATATTTTATTTGATCATAACATGTTTGAAAATCAATTAATCATCAATTAACCATGCTTTTAAAATTGACTCTAATTTCCGTTTGATGGATTAAATTTTGATGAAATTACTAAGTTTGTAATTTTGGTCCATAAAATACTTCTTTGCTTAGATTGTTAATTCTTCAATGTAGCTTTTTCTATTCAACTTAATCGTAATGGGGTGGCTCAAGGCCATTTTTATATGAAGCACTACTAACTCTACTTTTCGATTTGAACAAAGTTTGCATTGCCCTAACTCTCTTGTTGCACGTTCGCCCGCAACACAAATACGCATATTCATTGTTCATTAATAAAAAACTTGCAATTGAGATATTCATTAGTTGAGAATTGTATAATACGAGGGGGAAATGATGAGGATAGAAATCATCACTGCGGTTCTGTCCAACCCAGATTAATAATTGCAAATGACCTTTAGACAAACACAAACAAAACAAGACAACATAAAATCACAACTTTATTAACACACAACTTGGTATTCATAAATTAATTATTCGAGAACTAGTGTGTAATATTAGAGGGAAACAAGATGATGAAGAGCAACTGATATCACCAGGTATCTTGATCCCCCTAACGCGTCGCGCGCCATCCGCTCGACGAGATGCCTAAGCTAGATCTAAAAGTTCGTGTTGAGAAAGTCCGTTCCCGAGCTCCGATCAATCGTCTACTCGCCGTTTGGGTGTCGCGCGGAGGGTCGAGACGGGGGGGATGACGATCTAAAAGCATTCCCGAGCTCCGGGGAGGGCTCAGGGGAGGGCTCGGGTCGAGCGGTTTTCGCTGGCCATGCCTGGCCGTGCCAGATCTCGGCCGAAGTAGGGGAGGCCGAGCTGGTTCTCGGCTGGCGACGGTGGTCGGCCGAGAACTGGCCCTCGGCCTGGGCTGGCCGAGACGTCGCCGGACTGGGTGCGTGGCCAGCCCGAGGCGACCGGTGCCACTGCCGCGGCCGCCCCGTCGGGGCGAGGTCGAAAGAGCGCCGCGAGAGGTGGGAAAGGAGAGCAAGTCGGGTCTGCCTGGGTACCGAGTCGGATCCGGGTCGGAGTGGATACGGGTCAGGTCTTTAGGGTTTGGTATTCGGGCTGGGATGATTTAGGCATATTGGGTTTATTCTGCTTTAATGGGCCACGCTTAGTTCATCTAGTTTTTAAAAGGTTGGGCCTTCTTTCTCTTTAAGCCGAACTGGGCCTGCGCTTAGGCCCAGCTGGGCCGCTGGTTGGCGACCCTGGTGGGTTCCAACACGGGTTTTTTTTGTATATCATAATATTATTTTAATATTAAAAAAAAATATTTTATTAGAAAGAAGAATTTTATTTTTCAAAAAAATTAGCAAAAGGCTTAAAAATGGCTTTTGAGTGTTTTTCTTTGAAAATGCATGAAAAAGGAAAAAATCAAACCATGATGTTTAAAAATGGCTTTTAGTTAATTAGTTGATTGTAATTAATTTTTCAACCTTAATTTTTTTGATTGTGCAAAAGTGAACTATTTCTTTCAATATTTTAGTAGGGCTTCTAATCAATTAACTACAAATTGATTGATGGCGAACATAATCGGACTAAGTGCATTAGGGCTTAAGTTTGAAAAGATATTGTGACAACTAAGTGAGATTTTGTAAGATCATTGTCAATTATATAAAAAGCTTAAATATTTAATTATTTGTACATTAGCCTTTGCAGACTATGTTCCCTTGGGAAACTGACTGAGGCATCAACCACTAGAATCGAAAAGAGCACCGAGATTTTGACGCGATGGTGGTTGCGGTCATGCCTAACTCGACAAACCCCCGATGCACCCCTTTCTACTCTCTCCACTTCTAGTTTTTATTTTCTTTTTTTCCTTTTCTCTTTGAAAAAAGTCAATTTATTTTGAGTATAAAATTATTATTTTTTTTTTAATAATAAAAAAGACATGTCAGCTTACATCTAAGAGCCGTTTGTCACATGATTTGCCACGAAGTTCATTTGGATGGAAAAAATAACGGTAGACATTCGATTAAGAGTAAGTACATTTTTTTGTGGACTTTTGAGAGTTTGGTCATTTTTGTCTTTTTGATATACATACATATGTGTGTACATTATTTTACAAACTAGGAATTTTCATATTAGGAACCTTCTTGTCCTAAATAAAAGAAAATGAAATAGTTGATTTTTCCTTATGAAATATTTTTTTCTTTTATTAAATAAAAGAATGGAGTAGCTGAACTTTTTAAAGCCAACTAATTCACATAAATGCACGTAAATCATAAAGATGCACATCGAGACTTATCAAATAGTTTTTATAAACATTTTTATAGGAAGAAGAAAAAGGAAAATTCGAGTTAAAGGTTTCTTAAAGGTTGAACAAATTTACTGCATAATCTATTCAGGATTGAATGTGGAAAAACCATGATTTCACAAAACGCTTCAATAATAGCTGCGACACCAGCACTCGTTAGATGGGAGAAAGCTTTCCTCGAGAAAGAAGTTTTGAGGCATAATCAAGCAAAAATATCACCGTATTGTTGCAATTGGAGCTTGTGGGTTGGCAAATTGGATATCATAAGGAGACTACCAATTAATGCTATGATCAACCTTTCAGCGACAAGAAGAAATATGGTCTCATGCTAATAGACGTTCTCAAATGATTGGTCTTTTGTTAAAAGAATGTTTTAATCAACACTTAGGTCTTTGTCTGAAAAAAAACAAAAAAAAACTGGCAATTTTGGCAAGATGTTGAATAGCATGCTTCAAATTATTTCTTTTAACTCAACCAAAAGATATCATTCTCTAACACAATTTCCTCAAACCCTTCCCATGTAAGAAGGACGTGTTTTGATTAATAAGCAATAATTCGCATGAGCTTGACATAAGATTCCCCTTTCTCACTTACAATTTGTGGAAAGAGACTAATATTTCTTTTTTTAAGCTATGATTCGTATAAGATAAAACATAATTGTAAGAGCCGAAGCAATAATTTCTTCAAAATAAAGCAGATGGAATTTTAATGAATTAAGAGCGACGTTGTCCATCAACCAAATCTTATCTATAGATATATGAACTAAAGGTAGGCCCTTAATTAAAGATTTTCACAAAACCACCTTAAAAAAAAAAAAAAAAACGGATGCCTTATGTTTATTAGGGTTTGATCAGTTGCAGTTCTTTTACCCATTTTTGTTTCCTTCCTTTTTTTTTTTTTAGGTTTATTGGGTTTAATCAATAGAACCAGATAACTAAACAAAGAGGGTGAAAGTGAAACAAGCACTGATAGCACATACCAGGAGTGGCTTCAACATAAGGATGCAAGAGGAACTGAGATTTCTTGGCTGCTAGCTTGTCTGTGAAGATGGATGAAGAGGAGGCCAAAAGCACTTATGATAACACAGAATATAAGTGGAAATATCGGCACAACGCAAAAACAAGTGGACACTCTGGGGGAAGGAAACAGCAGGGAACTGAAAATTCATTTATGAAAAAAATGTAATCGAGGGAGATGTTACGGTACCTTCAGCTTCGACTTGGAATGACTAGAGGATGAAGGGATTCTTTGCTCAGTTCTTGCAATGGACCAATGACACACATAATTGCCGAGAATATATTTGAACCAAATACGTCTAGAGGGCAAGCGCTTGGTTGGCCATTTTATAATGAGCACTACTGACTCTACTTTTTGACTTGAACTACAAACAGCTTGCCATTAAGAAAATGATTAGTTGGGAAATGACGAGGACAGAATTCATCACTGTAATTCTGCCAACTTGCCCAGATAAAACAATTGCAAAAGACCATCGGACAATGACAAACGAAACAAGACAACGACCTCAACGTCAATCTTTCTTTCTTTATTTTCGGTGGGGTGGAAAAACATGGCATTTCTTGTCCTTTTCCTTTTGTTTTCCTTGATCATATGCTATGACGACATAAACATAGCAAGTTGCCAAAGAGCGCTGGGCCCAGTGACCACGGTGGGTTGGAGTGTCATTTGAAGTTCTCATATAACTGGTGGGCCAAATCTAGGAAAAAAAGATAATGTATTTATGTTAGAGGATAAAAATGATGTCATTTCAAGAAAAGCATCCACTCTTTTTTTTCGGACAAAAATGGCCATTATTATTTTTCCATCTAAATGAGTCTACGTGTCAGACAGCACTTATGTAGTAAGTTGATATGACACTTTTTATTACTAAAAAAGTAAAAAGAAAAACAAAGTTAATGATTTTAAACTCAAATTAAAATTATTTTTATTAAAAGGAAAAAAAAAACAAATTAACAGAATCTAAAGCAAATGTCACATTTTCCTTCTCTTTCTTCCTTTCAATTTGCAGAGAGATTACAAACATAAAATCAAAATCACAGTGAAAATAAGGTAACGATTGAAGGGAAATCAAATTATGAATCACACATTATACCTACAACAGAGAGCATTATCAGACAGTTTTAAAAGATACAGAGGAGCTACCATTGATACACTTCAGATTAAATATAGCAAATGTGAGCTTGCTATCGTCGTCGTCGTCCTTGGGGCCATAATCGGGGTTGAAAGATAGGTCGATTGCTTCCCCACCTTAGTTGAGGCAAGGCTTACAAGTGGTCTTGATGGTGATCACCAGCACCACTCCTGCAATCACCATGAGCGGATATGTGATTGTGGCCATTCTTTTTTCTTTTTCTTGTTTTATATCTTTTCCATTTATTTATTTATTTGCTATCTTTGGACCTAAACATGAAGAAGCTAATTGCCCCAGCCATGTCATGATAATAAACTTGACCCGCAAAACCCATCGATGGAATGTGGGATGAGCTCATCGGTCATGAACTTTCAATAAGTACATGACATGTGGCAACAATCGATAGACTCGAAGCATGCTCAGAAGTTAAAGACTGAGTCAAGGAGAATCCATCGACAGGGAACAACCACGGTTAAGGAATCAAGAGTAGTTGCGAATCATTTTTAGGGTAGCCCACAACTAAAGACGTTCAGAGATTCTTACAAAAGATCGAAATGCATAATGAAAGTGTCCATTTAAAGACAAAAAAAGGCATTACAAATCATGACGGCACATCAAAATGACTATGAAGATACAAGAATGAGAAGATTATTCATAGCAGAGTTGATTGGATTAGATGGATTTGAATTTCGAACTAGGTTAGGTTTTTTAATTCTAATATTTTTCTTTATTTATAAAAGCATTCCCACCATATTTTATAATTTTTTAAAACTTTTCCTATGCATTCTGGTCATCTCCATCGGCAGTTCATGTTTAGTTTCAATCATCGAGCAAGCATTACCTCCAAGAATGTAAAGCATATACTCTTTTTCCAAAGAATTTCATGTAATTCTTTGTTGTTTCCATTTTACTGTTTGCCCATCAATAATTATTTGAACTTTGCAGTCCGTAAGGTTTCAAAGCATAGTAAAATCTATTTACTTTTGAGTGAGTACACTACAAGTGCGAGAATAATTAAAACTTTCAAAAAATAAGTATGACGCAATAGATTTAGGACTTTTTACTTTTTAATGCTAAAACTTTTTTTCACTCACTAAAGTGTTACAAATTTGAAAAATCGATCACTTAAGCACCACTTCCAATTTGGCCCATCATAAAAGCTGATGTAAGCCGTTGGAAAATATTATTTTAATATTTTAGATTTTTAATTGTTTTTTGAATTTTTTATTTTTATTTTTATTTTTTTCTTTAGGGTCGATGAGAATCAAATGTTTTTTGGCAAAAACATGTGGTACTTGAACTTTCAGAGTCAGACTAATCCACGATGCATGTAAATTACCAAATTTGGACTTATCAAATACTTTTGAATTGTCGGAGAGAATAGGAAAATTGAAGTTTATGGCTAGGGTAGCCTCACCCTTGGCTATGAAGGCCTCGGGCGAGGCTATCGGGGCCACTCTAAGTAGTGTCCAAATAAGAAAAAAAGGTACATTTGATTTTTCCATATCAAATGTTTTTTTATTAGGCAAAAACATGGCCGCACTTGAACTTTCGAGTCGACTAATCCGTCATTGGCCTCACTAGCAAATTTATGGCAAGGCCATCACCTACTTTTGAATTGTCGGGTGGAGAATAGGAAAATTGAAGTTTATGGTTCGCTGAACAAACGAGGGGCCATTTTTATTTCTCTGATTTTTAATAGATGGGCGTCTTAAATAAGAAAAAAAGGTACATTTGACCTCGACCAAAAACACGAGGATTGCAACCCTCGTTGGCCTTAAAAGAAAATTACCAAAAAAACAAAATACTTTTGAATGGAAATAAAAAATTCAAAATTTTAGAAAAAAAATTCCAAAAATTTTTAAAAAAATTCCACCTAACACATTTGTCTAGAATTAGCACTGAAGTGATTGATTTCTTTCGAATGTGGCACTCATTGAGCAAAAATAAAAGTTTTAACACCAAAGTGACTCTGATTTTTAATAGATGGGAAATTTTCCCGTCTTAAAATAAGAAAAAAAGTCGTTCAAATTTTGTACGAAAGTTTTGGCACTTATAAGGTACATTTACCCAATTTACTTTTTATCTAAACTCAAATTAAAAATTTAACATCAATCATCTGGAGTTTAGTTACTAATTGAAACAATCGAATGTCTAACTACACAACCTTGCAAAAGTTCACGTGATACCATGCTGTCGCGCCTTGGAGATAGCAAGTTAGCGACGAAGAGCGCGGGGCCCAAATGGCCATGGTGGGTTGGAGCATCACTCATAAAATTATCATATAACTGGTTGGTCACCTAATTGGTGATGTTAATACAGTACTTTACAGTATTTTATGTACTCTGATTTTTAATATATGGGAAATTTTCTCGTCTTAAATAAGAAAAAAAGGTACATTTGATTTTCCATATCAAATTTTTTTTTATTCAAAAACATGGGGCACTTGAACTTTCAGAGTCAGACTAATCCACATTGATGCATGTAAATTACCAAATTTATGTCAGTCGGGACTTATCAAATACTTTTGAATTGTCGGGAGAGAATAGGAAAATTGAAGTTTATGGTTCTTAGAAGCTGAACAAATCCACGGTGTCGTCCATTGAGGGTCGAATGTGGGGAAAAAAATCTTAATTTCTCAAAACACTTTGAAAGTGTATTTAATACCAGTACTAGTTAGGTTGGAATTAAGAAAGGATTTATGAAGCAATAATCACAATATCTTTGCAATTGGAACTTGTAGGAGGGCAAATTGGATAGCATAAACAAACTTTCGAACCAATTAATGCTTTAGTCAATCTTGGGCGACTGAAAAAAATATGATCTCAAATTGGCCCTTTTCTAATAGACGTTCTCAAATAAATGGTCCTTTGCTAAAAGAAGTTTTAATCAACACCTAGGTCTTTGGCCAAAAAAGATTCGATGCCTATGTTAGTCAAGGTCTTTTTTCTTTCTTTTTTGGTCGAAATGTTAGTCAAGGTCTTCATAGTAATAAATTCTTACATGATGCGATTTTGTAACACCAGCGTAATCATCTCCTTTACTGGCAACGTTTGCAAGATGTTGAATAGCATGCCTCGAAGCATTTTTTCTTGAACTCAACCAAAATGAGTTATTCTCTAATGACCTGGCTTTGTAAACATTATGGTGTGGTGTGGTCCCGCAAACTGACACAGTTTCCACAAACCCTTCCAATCTAATAAGGACAAGATTTGATTAATAAGCAATAACTAAGTATGAGCTCGCCATAAGATTCCCTTTTTCTCTTACAAATGTTGGGAAATAAACTAATAGTTCTTTTTTTAAGCTATGATTAGTAAAGGACAAAAATGTTATCATAAGGGCTTACATAATAGTTTCTCATCGACATATACCATTTCTCACACTAGTCTGCAGGATGGAGATAAGTATATTTATTAAGTATTCTATGTTTGAAAATATATAGCTAACGAATGGGTTGTAGTTAGGAACTTCCACTGTTGTCGTAATTGATAACAAACCTAATTTATTTGACCACATGGACTCGTGAAGCTTCTGCTAGTTAATTTGGCAATTTTCACTTGGAATGTATATCGCTCAAATAATTTTGAGTGCTTGGTGATCACTTCAAACAAAAAAACTGGAAAGTTGGCAATGGAAACCAATCCCGGCTAGGTTTGGCGGAGTACATGCCTGTGCAGTTCAAATTTGAATTTCAGTTGCCCAACTCGTCAGGTTTGTAGGCCACTTTTTGGGGGCACAGAAGCCTCGATGGTTAAAAACCAAGTTGTTTGATGCGTTAGGGATGGCATGGAGACTACTACAACCGATGAGGATTAGTCGAAAGAGTTTGTCTTCCTATAAGAAAGGTTGCCGTTGTCTTGGGAATGTTTGTCCCAAAAATACTTGCAAAATCTCTCTTGTATTCACTTTGCAAATGAACTTCTTGTGAGAGATTGTTGGGAAAAGGATTTTACCGTATTTGCATAGGAGTGTTGGCTTCATTATAAACCAACCTTTATACCATACTTCAAATAATAGTGGAATGGGTGTGACTCTCAAATAGTCTCAAGGAGTGGACTAGGCATTGATTTGTGCCAAACCATTATAAATCGGTTGAGCATCTTTCTTCCATACTCTTTTTTATATTTACAGACACCAAGTCCTTCATATATTGCTTGTATGAAATCTATTACATATTAAATATATTTTTGAATAAATTGAATTTCTAGGACAACATCCACATGATAAATTTTTTGGATTATGTTGTTTTAATGTGTTAGTGATTATATATGAAAAGAAACGTGCTGGATTATGACTAGCAGAAGTGCCTAACATAAGTAACATGGATACACCAATCTATCCTAGACCTACTCTACTTCCGACTTAATTTTCAGGTATGACTTCATCATTTTTCATATTCACCATAAATCTAGTGATGGTACAGTTACTCTTTTTAACGTATGGAAAATTAAGGGAAATGGAGAAAATGAATGGTTGGGTGGGAAATGCAGAAAAGTTAAAATTTTGTTGAGAAAGAAAAGGGTGAAATTGAAATTCTCTTGTAATATCCCTCACCCCCTCATCTCAAACGCAGCAAGAAATGGAACTACTGTAAATATTAAGTACAATTCTGTTTTTGGGTCTAGGGTTTTCTCAGATTGTCACTTCTATTCGTGGCACATGGGGAAAAGATTCAATTTGGTCAACAATCTTTTATTAATTTCAATCTGGTCTTGAATGGTCAACGAAGTCAATGATTTTATTCTCGTCCACATTTAGAGTCAAATAGTCTGCCTTAAGTTTTCTGTCAATTGTGAAAAGAACCTTGAAAATGAAAAAAAAAAAAATGTTTATACTCAATTCATTAACCTTTACTCTCTTAGCTCCATCTTCTTTTTTTAATATAACTATTAAAGCTAGCGTAATTGGAGGCACTTATCGAATATTGCCAATAGCATGCAATCTCTTTTATGTCACAGCCACCCATGCATAGGCAAAAGGCATAAATAGTTGATAAGTTCATATTTAGAATAGTCCAGTGCTATTAGAATGAAATTAAATCATGTGGGAAAAAAAGTATTGATTATAATAGACTTGAAGCATAGATCATCTGTAGTAGATAACTTATTTAATGGGTTGTACAAAAAAAAAAGGTACAATAAAATCTACAATATCTATTCTTTATATATATAGACTCCACCCAAAGCCTATTAGCAAGTCTCCTAATTGAAGTTTTATTAGCTGGTTACATAATTCCTAAAGAGGTGGTAGAAGAGTGTATCGGCTTGATTGGTAGCATACTCTCTTCCTCTCATCTCCTTTTGAGGTTTGTTTCCATTCGCACCTTCTATATAATGGCAACATGTGGCAGAAATCCACGCGTGCTCAGGTGATTTTTTTTTTGGCTTTTGGTCATAGTACTCAGATGAATTGACATCTCATCCTTTGTGTCCATTTGCTTCCAATTTTTCAGATTTATGGAAACATTTATAAATACCATTTTATTGCGTAATCTTGTCATATATTCATAATGTTAAACTATCGAGTTTTTTCCACACAACGCACGGACATCTAGAATAGAAATACGCAATACTTTAGGTGCAAACGTATCATAGAAATAAATAGAGTTCTTTAATTTTGTGCGCTATTTATGTATGAACTCATTTGAAAAAATTAAAGAGTCAGATTGTGTAAAACAATTGAGATTGTGGACCCCAAATGATATTTTGCTCTAGCTAGGAGAGGATATTTTCCAAATCCAATTAGAAGACAGTTTTATAGTCCATGTTGCTGCTTCATTTGCAACAAAATTTGGCCAGGTCGTCGAGTTGAGTACGCACGTGACTAGACTAAATGTCATTGTTAAGCAGGTGAACCATTGTTGACTACTATAGAAATTATTATTGATACTAAAGTACATCGATGACCATTGATCAGTCGTCGGTATACGATGACACATGGTTAACAGTCGACAAAATATAAATCCTAAAGGAGCAATTGCTTGAGGACAAGATCAAGGCATCATGAGAACATTGACACAAGTTTTTCAGAGATGAGGGAATATGGCTACAACCATGGAAGAAGTCATGGAGTAATTGAAACATGATTGTAAGGAAGCAATCGCTTGGGGTCAAGATCATCACATCGTGAGATCATGGACACTAGATTTTTGGACATGAGGGAACATGGCTACACCCGTAGGAGAACTTCTTAGAGATGGCTATGGCACAATCACTATAAATACTATCATTAGTGTACTGGAGATGCAACCCCCCCCCCCCACACCACCCCAATACATGCGCGCGCGTGCATCAACAAAAAATTTACTATCTTTTGGTTATCTTTACTTTCCTACATTGTATCTTAGCTATAGTTTCCATGGTTGTGTCATCAATTAAATTGCAATGTGTATGGTTATCCTGTGTGTCATGTCGTTGATTAAATTATAGCATTGCATCTTTGCATTCTTAATTGTTGTCATCAATTAAACTCCGGCATAGTACATTTAGTTCTGTTGAAATGGTTGTATTTCCAAGTTTTGTCATCGATTAAATTTAGGTATCGTTTGTGTATGTATGCCTCTGTTTGAAGTAAAGTTGCTGATTTCCTCATCTAACTAGGATATTTCCTATTCATAATTGCTACAGAACTTGTCTCCTTTAATAAAAAACTGAAAAACGATTTTTGGTAAAAAAATATTTTTTTGTTGTGGTGTCCAATTTGTGCAAAACATCTTTTTGGCACGTCTAATGGGACTAGTGGGGTTGATTTGAGGAGATACAATGGTGATAATAAGGAATTTACTCAATTTTGACAATGCTTGCGGTAGTCACTCATCACCACCACAACTTAATAATGACAGGACATGACGTTTTGAGTCATCGACTGTTCAGCCGGTGGTAGAACAGGAGCAAGGTGAAGATGTCAACAGCCTAAGATAACTTATCAATGAGGAGAGAAGGCAGTTGGAGCCAAATCTTGTGATGTTGGCTACCATGAGATGGATAAGGAGCATAAGAATGAATTCACTAACCACATGATGAAACACATACTCGATGTGGTCGAGCCAATGAACATCAATGTCCTTCGTGAGGTCAAGACCAAGCCAAGAACATTGAGCCACTCAACTTAGATGCAGGCGAATCCTATTAATCTTGCACCTGTCGAGTATGTTCCCTTATCTTTTTTTGCTCAAGTTACTTTTGGTGCCATAAGACAAATTCTACGACCCCCACCATCGATTAAATTTTGTTGTCAAACCCAATGGGTTTGGTGACGAGCGAGGTCAGCTAAGAGAGGTGAGTGTCGAGTGGGGCGAGCGTTGAGCATCGAGCGGGGCAAGCAGCGACCAACAAGTAGGGCCAACATCGAGCGGCGAGCGGCACGAGTGACCAAAAGCAAGCGATGAGAGTGTCGAGTAGTGAGCGGAGAAGTTGTTTATTTCGATTTTGGCAAATTAGAGACTAAGAAGACAAATAAGGCAAAAGAGAATTAATATTAGAGGAGGATGTTGTAATGAGCTCTTTATACCCTTTTGAACTCCTTACAAAAATAATTTCCTCATTTGTAAATTATAACTGTTGACGCCGTAAAAGACATTAAAAATTTAATGTTGTTGATGCCATTTATTTTAGGATTTTATCTATATAAAAAAATTATAAATAATATATTAGATATAATATAAATAAATAAATAAATATATATATATATATATGTGTGTGTGTGTGTGTGTGTGTGTATACAGTGAGGGTTGGTTTGGGTTGGACCGATCCTAAACTTTTAGGATCGAGAACCAATCCGCATAATGCTAGTCCAGAAATCCCAGGACTAAGAACTGATTCAGTCTTCTTAGGACCGAACCAAGACCAGTAGGGTTGGGCCGGTCCAGGTCGGTCCAGATTGACTCTAAACCGATGCTCACCCCTAGCCTTTTGTGATTATGTTCCACAAAGAAACTGATAATGAAGTCGGGCATCGAATTCGAAAAGAGCATTGAGGGCAACACCACAGCAGCTGCGGCCATGGTGACCTTGATAGTGGCGTGGCCACCACCATCGAATGCACCCCCTTCCCCACTCTCTTTCTGGTTCTAGTTTTTGTTTTCCCCCTTCTCTCTTTGATAAAAATCATTTTGTTTGAGTTTAAAATTTTAATTTTGAAATTTTTTGCTTTTCTAATAATAAAAACGACACATTAGTTTACCCTATTGCCACGCAGGCTCATTTAGACTTGAGAAATTGTTGACACATAAATTTTGGCAACCCATTCAGTTATTTATCTCATTAAAAAATACAAAAATATTAGGTGAAGGTCAATTAGTTTGCGTGTTAGGTTCATTTAATTAGAAATAGCTTGTTAGTAAAATTAGGTCATGTAGTTAAAGTGCATGTTTTAATTTTGAGACAAAAAAAAAAAACCAAAAAACATTGTTTGCATGGTGCATTTAATTCTTTTAATGCAATTTGTTTAATTCATTGAGTGTTTAATAATGATTAAGTACCCATGTGATCACCCAATTGCATGATAGTGATTTAGGTTAAAATAAATCCAAGCCGCCTGCAAAAATATTTTTGAAAATAAAAAGGATAGTACTGAAAGGGCACTGGAGAAATCTAGTGTATCAAGTCCTCGTAGCCAAAGTATATGGTTCGTAGGAGTAAAATAATTCTCCCACTATTTTACTTAGGTATCTAATCGACCTACCGTAAACTGATTAGTGGCGACTCCTAGTTAAAATTCATTTGCATACTAAAAACTTGAACCTAAGTCGCGAATTGGTTTGAGTTTAGGAGAGCTCAAGCTAAGTCTAAGTTTAGACTTAGTAGTAGGGGTGTGCATGGTCCGAGCGGGCGGTTCCCGACCTAGAACCAGGAACCGCCCGCTAAGGACCGGTTACGAAAAATTGGAACCGGGATCCACCCGTTTGTTGCATGGATCCACCCGGGAACCGGACCGCCGGTCCGGTCCGGTTCCCGGGTGGATCCATGAAACCGATCTTGACGTAAAATAATTTTGGTTTTCAATATAAAACGACTACGTGACATCAAAGCAAGCCAAAGAAAGAAAAACCAAATTTAAGTACGTGGAACAAACTCATCAAGTAAAATAAATTAGACAAGGTTACAAGGATTGTACCTCCATATCCAAAGCAACCAAAGATATCTCCGATAAGTTTCTTGACATGACAAACATTTTCCACACCATCGAGGACAATCAAAACTCTCATGTGGCCACATAAGTCCCTGAAAAACTCGATTCCCAAGCTGGCTAAAGCAACGTCCTTAGGTGCCCCTTCCAGAACATCATAAATCAACTTAGTTCACAAAAGCCGAAGCCCTCCTAATTCTTGAGTTGTTTTTGCTTGTCCTCGGCACCAATATTCATCAAGCCCATGATGCAGCCTACTTGATGGTAAGAATTTTTTGTTCTTACTAGGCGATCATTGCCATTAAGAGCAAGATCCAAGAACATGGTAAAGTCAAAACACAAGCTAAAACCAGTGATAGGAACATATTGGCATGAATTAGCATCACGATCTGTCAAATTATCCACGCATATACTTTACAACGACGCAACAATCGCAACAAGATTCTTTATAAAAAATAATAATAATCGCAACAAGATTCGCCTAAAACTTCACGACTTATAAAGCTTGTGAATCCCAAGTTTTGTGCTCTGAAATTTCAAGTTCCAAACTCCTAAAAGTAAAACAATAATTAATAGATGATTGCTCAACATTAGTAAAAATTGAACTCAAACAATTATTGAAAATCTCACCACATATATTCCTCCCACTTCAACTTGTAAACTCTATGGATTGTCAATCTCCTTGTTAACATCATCCATATCTAATAAAAAGAAGATATTAAATAAAGTATTCAGTTATTAGATAATAGATATACAAAAGAATTATATGATGAAATGATATGGACTTACCAAATTCAAACTTTTCCGCATTTTCGATACATTCTTCAACATTAATCGGCTCAAGACTTGCTCTCAACCAATCTTGAGTGCAAATCAAAGCTTCTACAACTCTAGGAGTCAAAGAACTCCGAAAACCATCAAGCACACGACCAAAAGTACTGAAAGTTGATTCTGAAGCAACGGTAGTAACGGGAATAGACAAAATATCCCAAGCCATCAAAGATAAGATTTTAAACTTTTGGCCAGCAACACTCCACCATTTCAAAATGTCAAGATCACGACCATCTTCAAGTTCAGCTTTAAGATATCGATCGAGCTCAGATAAGTTGCCATCGGACTTTTTCTTCTCCTCATTAAGAAAGTCATCATACGAAGGCTCTTGCACATAGAAATTTAAGCTGCAATCATCCTCTTCATTTCCCTCATTGAAATAAGAATCGCAGCTACTACCGATATTAGTAGAACTTACCAATTCGCCATCCAAATTTTTGTCTCTAGAAGTGTGACAAGATTTCTCATAAAATTTAAACACACGTTCCAGGGCAAACTTCACCTTATCAAACATCTCATCAACTTCTGCAGCATCATCATAAATGAGTTTACAACAATACCTTACATAATTCAGCTTTTTTCTAGGATTCAATGTTACCGCAATCAATACCATCATATTGACTTTTTCGAAACTCCCATAATATTTGTCAAACTTCTCTTTTATTTTCAAGCCCATAACTCTCACCTTATGATCAAAAGCCTTCGTTGCTTCTCGCTAATATTTATACAAAGAAGCTATCCCCACAAAATAATCATTTGAAGTGATATACAAAGTTCCGAACATCTTCTTAGTGGTATCATAAAACTTCTTCAAAAAATTAGAAAGAACAATAGCATTTTCCCAATCAATGCTACTTGGAGTATCAGAATTAAGCTCAGTTAGGAAAGAAACATCTTCTTCTTCCATCCTTTCAAAAGCTTTTCTTAGCTTTATGGCACTCTCTAACATTAGGTAAGTGGAATTCCACCTAGTTGAGACATCAAGACAAACTGAACCCTTATAAGCAATCATTGTAATTTTAATGCAATCTCGAAATGTCTTAGCTCTCATAGAAGAACTCCTCACATACCTAACCACGTTTCGAATACGTGTAATGGAATCACGTATCCCGGCCAAGCCATCCTTCATAATCAATTTTAATATATGAGTCGTGCACCTCATGTGTAAAGATTCACCATCTAAGATCAATAGCCTCTCTCTTGAAAATTTTTCTTTCAAATAATTAATGGCCACATCATTTAAACTAGCATTATACACTGTGATTGTGGACACTTTTTCTCTATTCCCCACTCATATATGCATTTATCAACTACTCTCCCAATATCCCTGCCCTTGTGACTAGCTATCACCACAAAATTGATGATCATTTTGTGCAATTTCCAATTTTCATCAATAAAGTGTGCAGTAAGGCATAGATAGTTCAAATTCTGAATGGAACTTCATGTATCAGTCGTGAGGGCGATCCTAGAATTAAGCTTACGAAAAGAAGCCTTCAATTTTCTTTTTTCACAAAAATACAACTTCATGCAATCCCTAGCCACAGTAAATCGCAACATATGCTTGAAGAGAGGTTATAATTGATTCACATAATCACGAAATCCAACACGTTCAGCAATCGAAAATGGTTGTTCATCAATTATAATCATCCGAATAAGCATTTGCCTACAAACCTCCTGATCAAACTTCCATGTCGTTAAAATTCCACCACTCCCAGTACTACTAGTAGTATCTCCTCCTATCATTTGAGTTCCATCTACTCTTTGTGATGTAAACAATTTCTGCCTTTTATCCACATTGCGAGGATACTTATTGCACTTTCTCAAGTGCTTCAACATATTTGAAGTCCCATTATCAACGTGGTATGAATACTTGGATCCGCAGTAATTGCAAAATACATCAACTTTCCCATTTGTGTGAGTTGTTCCTTTTTGAAAATGAAGTCAAGCTGCTGATTTTCGCTTACTAGAAGGACATGGACAAGAACCGGATACCTGATTTGTTTTGGATGTATCTTCAAAGTTTTCACCTCCTTCTTGTTCTTGTGATGTTGATTCCACTATTGGCGTTATTGCATCATAGGATTCCTCTACTTCCATTGACATGTTAATGAATCACCTGAATCAAGCAACGCACTGTCAACACTTAAAATGGTTAGCCATCAAATGAAGATAGACATTTTTAGGATGCTTATTATCTTTAAATATTATAAGATCCAATGTCAAATAGAGGAAGGAACTCAAAGAGTTGATCCTTAACATAACAAACAAAGAAGAAAGGTGGCTTCTGAGTTGTAGGCCAAGTAAAACTGAAGATCAATCAACCCCGACAACCACATCTCAAGGGTGGAGAAATTGCTCAAGCTGAATATGAAGATAAACACAGTGATTGCATTGCATATACTTTTAATGGAAACTAACAAATGTCTTCTCGTCCTTTCAATGAGTTGTCTTCCCATGATCCAACATAAGAGGAGCAAAATGTAGCCAAACGATATGTGATTGGGTGTCACCAAGTAAACTGTTAGGAGAATTGTCAATTAATAAAATATTTTTTACACTATGTGGAAATCTTTCTTGTCCTAAATTAAAAAAAAAAATGAAATTTTGACTTTTCTATATCTTTTTTTTTGTATAAGTATATTGAAAGTTTTTAAACTTGTCACAAAAGTGCAATTAAGTTCTAAAAGTTTCAAAAAGTTCAATTAAGACCTAAAACTTGTCATAATTGAGTCCTAAAACTTTTTAAATGGTGCAATTAAGAGCTTGATTGCACTTTTTGAAAGTTTTAGAATTTAATTGCACTTTCTTGATAAGTTTTACGACTCGATTGCATTTTCGCGACAATTTTTAAGACTAAATTGCACTTTTTGAAAGTTTTTTTTCCCTTTCATGACAAGTTTTAGGACTTTCAGTACACTTATCCCAATTTTTTTTTTTTATTGGGTAGCTGAATTTTTAAAGTCAATTAACTCATATGACTTGCAATAACCAAATTTATGTGAGACCTATGAAAGCTTTTATATATCAAGAGAACTAGGAAAATCCTTGTTCATGTTTCCTAAAATTTCAATGAATTCGCAGCATAATCTATTGGGAATCGAATGTGAACAAAAGCTTCATATCTCGAAACACTTTGAAAGCATATGCAATACCAGTATTTTTTAGGTTGGAGAAACGTTTTATCAAGATTGAGAGTTATGAAGCATAACCAAGCCCAAAAATCACAATATGTGCAATTGGAACTCTTAGGAAGGCAAATTGGATTGCCTAAGCAAACTTTGAACCAATTAATGCTATGGCCAACCTTAAGAAGAAACATGGTCTTAAATTGGTCTTTCGCCAATAGACGCTCTCAAATAATTGATCTTTTGGTTAGAAAACATTTTAATCAACCCTTCGTCTTTGGCCAGAAAAGAATCAATTCTCATGTTAGAGTCAACGTGTTCATATTGGGAATTAATATTTAAATTATGTTATTCTTTAAGAGCCAAGTAATCATCTTCTTTACTAGCAACTTTTGAAAGCTGATGAGCAGTGTGCTTCGAATTATTTTCTTCAACTCAATTAAAAGGCATTGTTCTCTATTGACCTTGCTTTGTGGAAATTATGGTGGGTGTGGTCCCATAAACTAAGACATTTTTTTCAAACCCTTCCCATCTAATAAGGACAAGTTTTGATTAACAAGCAATAATTCACATGAACACGTCATAAGATTCCCCTTTCTTGCTTACAAATGCGTGGAAAGAGACTAATATTCTTTTGTTTAAGCTATGATTAGTACAAGACAAAACATAATCCTAAGGTCCTAAGTAAAAATTTCTTCATCACCATAGTTTATTAATTAATTACTCTTATCTTTGAAAATATCTAGGTAAAGGAGTAAGTGGGAAAACGCTTCAAAGTCGCCTATACAAACCAATTTATGGCCCACTTAAGATTTTTGCTCTTTTTTTTTTTGGCGGCATTATAAATACATTTTGAAGTGTTCCTTTATTGAGTGCACATATGAGGCCAAAGTATACAACATCAGACATTTGGGATAAAAATAAGTATTCAATGATTCTCAAAAACCAAGGTCAAGTGTCGATGGGCAATGATTGGCCTTAGAATGAACTCGCGTGTGAGAGAGAATGTCTAGTGCACATGTGAGACGTCGGAAATATATATAAAAAAATAAATAAAAGATTAATAAATCTCACACTAGATATTTGATGGGATGATGACATCCTAAATAATCGGAGGTACATCTAACCCTCATAATTATGTTATATATTTCAATAAATGCATCATATCAATTGGCTACAAGATCTTAATATGAACCGTATTAAAAAAAAAAAAAAAAAAATGGACATGTATCTTTCTGATTTATAAGATTTAATGAAAGCTAAAGTTCTCAAACTACCCAACCGTGGGTAGCCGCGCTAGTATTAGAGTCCCTCCCTCATCACCGAGATCGAGAGTTCGAATCCTGCCGATTGCTAGCGTTGTAAGTGGGGGACCATGGTGTTGGGGTCCTGTGCTAGTCTATACCCCGAGGTATAGAGGCCCGGCCCTCAGGAGCCGTTCGGGCATGGGGGGCTTGTGGTGGAGTCCTCGGTCATTAAAAAAAAAAAAAAAAAAGGTTCTCAAACTTGATTTTATCAACAAAATTATGTAGGATAATCATATCCTCGCACTACTATCATTCTTCCCTAGTATCATTACTCCTTAGTGAAGATAAAGCTCAAACAAACCACCACAAAAACCTTAGTCTTTACCTGATATATTATTTTAACATACTATATTCTTTTTCACCCAATTAAAGCGTTAAAAAGTAACATTTATCATGTTTAATTTTTTCATAGTCATACATAATCTTTAGTTGCGCCTTTCATTTACAAGTTGTCACTGTTGACCTTAATTGACTTTGATGATTGCAAAACAGACTTTGTATATTTGTAATTGTTACAAGCTATTTGTTTTGTGTTGGCTGGCAAGAGTTAAAGAAGGCCTGACTTGGTTCGAAAATAACTCTGGTTGTATACTTGTTTGTGTTGAGTTCAAATTTGAATCTCGCTTGCTCAATCCAGCGAGTACCTAGCTATTTCTTTTGGATAATGAAATCCTCAACGGTAGAAAAACTAGCTCTTTGAAGTGTTAGTAACGTTAATTGAGTTTGTTTTCCTATAAATAGGGTAAACCATAGTCTTAGGCATGTGTACATGAAAACTACTTACAAAATCTCCCTTGTATATACTTTGTAAAATCAATTTCTTGTGAAATTAAACTTGCGGGACAAATTCTTTTTGAAAGATTGCACTTTCTTCATAGAGGACTATTGGCTATAATATAAACCAACACTTGTATGAGGCTTCAAGTATGGTGGATTGGGCAATACTACCAAACGGTCTCGAAAGTGGAGAAGGTGCCAATTTGGGCCAAACTAATATAAATTGGTTAAGCATCTCTCTTCCCTACCCTCTCTTTATATCTACGCATGCCAAGTGTTTGATATATTGATTGTTGTTAAACACTTTTTAGATATTTTTAAGATACACCATCATTAGGAGTGTGGTATTCAAGGAATTCACCTTTTGCTCTCCCTGCTTATCTGGATGTGAAATTTTAAAATTAGTGGAAAAGGTTCTAGTGGCTGAAGGGCCGGTAGTTGGTTGACCATTTTATATAATGAGCATTACTGACTTTGTCTTTTTGAATTGAGCAAAGTTGCCAAAGGACAAGCTCACATTAAGTAGTCTAAACTATTCCTATATCAAATACTAAGCCCAACTAGTTGAACTTGAATGTTATCCACAATGTCCCCAATAGCCTTTGTTTTCTCCTCCTTCATTTTAAACTCATATTTAGATCAATTTGTAATTTGTGTTGGAATTGTTTCATAAGGAACTTGCTTTATGTTTATATTGAACTTGCTCTACGATTATGCTGCACTTAATGGTTGTAGACCTTCTGTTGAATTGACATTTTATGAATACCTTTGAGATAAAAATGGTCATTGTGTGCTTGATGATACATTCCACCTAAAGCCCTTTCTGATGTCATGACAAAAGAGGGGAAATACTATAATGTTTATATTACATGTGATGTATTCACTTGATTTATTTCCCTTGTAGTATATTTAGGGGGAGTTTTACTTGAGGTTTTAAAAGTGATTTTGTCATTACAGAAAAGGGGAGATTGTTGACCTTAAATTAATTTTAATGATTCTAAAACTCACTTTTGTATATTTGTAATTGTTACTAATCATTTGGATGTGGTTTTATAAGTTTGTGCAGATTGGAAAGGATTAAAGAAGACCGGATCCTTTCCAAAAACATATCCAGGAAACTAGCCAAGTAATTACAAGATAATCAGCTAAGATTGGTTGAATACCTAGCTTTGCAGTTTAAATTTTAATTTTGCTCGCCCAACCCAATGGGTGCTGGGCCATTTGTTGAATGGACACTCGGAGGCCTCATTGGTTTAAAAAAAAGAAGAAAAAACTGGTCATTCGAAGTGTTATTAACGGCTCGGGGACTACCATCCTTGATGGGGATTGGTCGGGAGAGTTTGTTTTCCTCCGAAAAAGGTAACTCATCGTCTTGGGATATGTGTACACGAAATACTTTCAAAATCTCTCTTGTATTCACTTGGCAAATCAATTTCTTGTGAGAAAAATTGTTTGTAAAAAGATTCATCTTGTTGGTAGAGGAGTGTTGGCTCCTTTATACACCAAATTTTCTTTGAGACTTTAAATATGGTGGAATGAGAATAACTCCCAAAGGGTCTTGAGGGGTGGAGTGGTACCAATTTGAGCCGAATCACTATAAATTGGTTGAGCAGCTCACTTCCCTACTGTCTTTATATTAATGCACACCAAGTGTTTTGTTTGTATGAAATCTACATTTACATATTCGATATATTTTTATATAAGTTGAATTTCTAAGACAACAGCCACATAATAAATTTTTTGGATGATGTTGCTTTAATGTGGTAATGATTATATTTGCAAAAGACATGCTGGATTATGACTAGCATGGGTACCAAAATTAAGAAACATGGTTACACCAATTTACCTAGACTACGATACTTCTGACTTAACTTTCTTGTACGACTTCATCACTTTTCATATTCACCATTTAGTGATGGTAGAGTTACTAAGGGAAATGGAGAAAATGAACGTTTGGTTGGGAAATGCAGAAATTTTAATTTAGTTGAGAAAGAAAAGGGTGAAATTTAAAATTTTTCTCTCATAAATTTTCCTCACCCCCTCATCTCAAACATAGCAAGACATGGAACAACTGCAAATACAATTCTATTTTTGGGCCTCTTTGGTCCTAAGAGTCATCTGTAATATCAATTAGACCAAGACACAACCCATAGGCCTTTTAGGTTTTGGGCCCAGCCTGATAGAGACAACTTGTAAATTTCAATCTCTAATATTTAATGGGAGACAAAGGAGGATTACCTCTTATTATAACAAAGTTTCAACCTTGTCTTGAATGGTCGACGAAGTCTGTGATTTCATTCACGTCCTTATTAAGATTCAAAATAGTTTGCCTTAAGTTGTCTATCGATTTTGATATAGAACCTTGAAAATATACGGAAAAAAAATTGTCTGTACTCAATTCATTTATCCTCTCTCTCTTATCTCCATATTCTCTTTTTTTAATATAACTATTAAAGGTGGGGCAGTTAACCGTAACATAAGAGGATTTTCGGATTGGACTTAATGGTTGCCCATACCACCAATAGTGTGCAAGCTGTTTTAAGTCATGCCCACCCATGTATAGGCAAAAAGCATGGATAGTTGATAAGTACATATTTAGAATAGTCCATAGTGTTATTAGAAGTATATTAAATTTTTGGTGAGATCTAAAGCTTGAGGAAAAAAAAAGCGTGGATCATTGAAACATAGGTCGTGTGTACTAGATCACTTTTTCAATGGGTTGTACTTGTCAAAAAAGGTACGAGAAATCTCAATTGAGAACCTATAAAATCTTGTCTTCATAATAATAAGTCTATAGCAAATCTCCTACTTGAAATTTTATCAAGTGTTCAAAATTTCAGTTATATCATTCCTTGAGAGGTGGTCGAAGAGGGTATCGATTTGATCGGTAGCATGCTCTCTTTCTTTCATCTTCTTTTGAGGTTTGTTTCCACTTGTGCCTTCACTTTAATGGTGTATTTATTTCACTATTTGGACAAATCCTAAATATAATGATGATGTAAATATTGTATATTATAAAATCTGCTTACATTGTTGTTTTAGAGACACGAGGACACGCGCGTCAGGTGATTATCTTCATTTGCAGAATGGATTTAAGGTTTTTGGATTGTGCTTAGATCTCCAGTTTATAAGCCAACGAGGAAGGTGCCTGACGGAAGCTGACGTTGAGAACAGGCACGTCAGGGGATTATCTTAATTTCCCTCAATGTTAATAAGTGAATGCTCAACAATCACTATCTCTTCATTGCCTCAAACAAAGTGCTAACGGAAGCTGACGTTATCCTGTGCCGTCACGTAACTCCCTCCTAGAAATTACATCTCTAGCCCAATTACTGGCCTACGACGGGGTCTTCTACAAAGGGTGGTTCCGTAATCATCCTGTTGAGAGGATAACGACCGTTAACGTGCCTGACGGCCGACGAGAGGAATCTCCAACTCCTGCAGCCTTGTCTCTTGTCGAGACCCCGACGCTTCATTTCGTTCTTCTGAACTAAATCATTTAATAGTAGAAGAAAAATGTTAAAAACTGGGCAATTTGACAAAAGGAAAAAAAGAAAAAAAAAAAAGGGAAAGAAAAAAATAAAAATATTAAAAAATTAAAAAAAAAAAAAATGTACTAGTCATGTTCTTATCTAAGAAATATTTGTATTTTTCTTTATCACATATTTGAAAAATTATATATTTGTGTATTTTTCTTTATCACATATTAAAAATTATATATTTGTGAAAAAAAGTGAATATTCAGAATATTTGTTAAACATACTTAATTATCAAACATTAGATTTTCAAAGTGTTGATTTTACATATCACAAGGATAAGTATTGTGCTTGAAAATTATGATATTTCCTAGTTTGATGGCACTTTTCATAAAGAAACATTTTACTAGTTTTAGAACTTAATGATATTTCATATTTAGGTACTCATCTTAAGGCACTTATTAATAAAATCCTTGTTAAGAGTAGGATTGTTAATGAGTAAGCACTCACCAAATACTACATAATAAAACAAATTTTATTTTAAAATATCGCTTGTTCATTATAAGAAAAGAATCAATACATCTGGGCAAGAAATAAGAAAATTATGCAGCACACTGCTTACACCATGTTATGCGCAGTAAATACTCTGTAGGCTAAATATGCGTGATAAGTATTTGTAAACATTTGTTAACAAAATATTTAGAATTATTATTATTACATTATGGAAAATCATAAATGCAAACAATTAGCGAAAACAGAAAACTTGTGAAATTTTAGGCGTGGAATTATGGCATTAAGTCAAATGACATGGTAAATGCCCATCCATGCCTCGTGGAGGAGGCATCACTCCACTTGGCAAGTCGAAACCGGTAATCAATGTAGAATTTGATTTTGTTAATCAATATCAGGCGTGAATTTTTATTTTTTTAGTGCGCCTTTGTGGTACAAACTCATCATGCATCCCATGGTGACGATGACAATGGGCCACACCAAATTTAGACGGCGGCTTGCTGAAAAAAAGATGGAAGATGAAAGAAAAGAAAAATCAGAAAAAAAAAATATAAGCAAAATCACATCATTTCATCTAAAAATGTCAGATTTTTGCTGGCGTGACAAATAGAATAATCAACAATAACTAGACTATCATGTCAGAAATTCCAAGCAAGACTTGATTGGGAGAACTTGATTACATTTTCATTCAAAAAAAATTTAAGATTACAAATGGATTGATTGAAAAAGATTTAGGTTAAATTCAATTTCTGTATAATAGGTTGAGGAATGAAATTACAATTTTGCCCATATTAGCCCATAAATTTTCAAAAAAATAAAAAGGTGCATGCTTAGTAGGAGGAAAGAGAGTCAACCAAAAAGAGTAGATTGTGCGCATTAGCTAAAATTGTATGGCATGATGACATTGTAAATAACTGGGATTATCAACCTCCACTCCTCATAGTTATGTTCTCTATTTCAAAAATGCATCATATGAATTGGCTAGATCTTACTATCAGTTTTCTCAAGAAAAATGAATATGTACCTTTTTTTATTCATAAAATTAAATGAAAGGTAAAGATTCTTAAGAAAAATAGTTTTATCAACAAATTTTTTTAGCATAGTGATATTCTCGCTTTTCCATGATGAGGCTCACACAAGCCACCAAAAACCCTCAGTTGTTACCTGATACATTATTTTAATTGACTAGATTCTCTTTTCTTCAATTCATATAATAGATTAGAATGTTAAAATGTTACATTTATTATATCTAAATTCTTTATAGTTATCCTTGATCTTTAGTTGCACCTTTAGCTTACAAGTTGACACTGTTGACCCTATATTAATGTTGATGATTCAAATACTCACTTTTGTATTTATGTAATTGTTACAAACTATTTGGATATGATTTTTTAAAAGTTTGTGTAGGTTGACAAGGTTTAAAGAAGACCTATCCCTGCTTAAAAACAAGTCCCGGTACCTGGCCAGCCAAACATCCAGCCAAGTTTGGCTAGATTCCCGTCCCAGCAGAAAAAAAAATTGGATTTCCCCTGGCCGATCAATGTGTGTCTAACCATTTTTAACGGATACTTGGAGTCCCCAACGGTCGAAAAACTAGCCGTCCGATGGTTGATTGTGTCTATTTTCTTAGAGATAGGTTACAAAATCTGTCCTGTATTTACTTTGCAATCAACTTCTTTTGCCAGTAGAAAATTTTCGTAAAAGAATACATCTTGTTTGTAGGGGAGTTTTGACTCCATGATAAACCAGTCTTTGTACGACATTTCAAGTATTATGAATTGGCATAGCTCCCAAACGGTCTCATAAGTGGAGCAGGCACCGATTCGGGTCGAACCGGTATAAATTGATTGTGCATCTCTCTTCCCTACTCCCTTTATATTAACGCACGCCAAATGTTTGATATATAGAGTTTGCCATTAAATGTATTTTTAAGTTAAAGATGAATGCACGATCTAAGATTAATAGGAAAGGTATTAGTTTTACGATGCTAGTTTATTGGTCTTTAAAAAATATTCAAAGTCCTCGTGGAAAAAATTCATCTTTTGCTTTTCGAGATTATTCATATGCGGGTCTTGGTGATTCTAAAATTAATCCTAAAAAAAAAAAGTACTAGTGGCACATGTCAATATTTAGGTAATATGCTAGTTTTTGGGTACGCCGCCTTTTTTTTTTTATAAAAAAAATCATGCTAAGTGCACCAAAGTCTTAAAAATCATAGCGAAAATGCTATTGAGTCTTAAAATTTTCAAAAAATGTAATCACATCCTAAATCTTATCCAATTTGTACAATCAAATATTTCAATTCTTGACATCATCCAAATTGAGTAATGGAAAATACATAAAATCACATGACATTTTTTTAATGTATTTCAAGAACGCATGGTGTTGAGGTGGTGCTAGTGGACACCAACTTAGAAAATATGCAAAAAATAAATAAAAAATAAAAAGGCCAAAAATAAAGGAAAGAAAAGAAAAATTAAAATGGAATGAGAGAGAGCGGCACGGGTGTCGACAGGCCACGCGGTTCGCCACTGGCCACGATGCCCGATGTCCAAGTCAACGTGCCAACAAACCGCAGGCCGTCTAACTCGGCCAATTCCGGAGCGTGAGCATTTCATGTGTTGTGGGCACCCTGTCGTCTCTTGACAGGGAACCCAAGAAGAATAAGAAGAAGAAACTGATTCGAGCAGTGAAGAAGAAATCGATTTTGGCTATTTTTTCGATTTTTTCCAAAAAAATTTGGCAAATTTTTCTGACGTGGCCCCCACATATTTCTAACTTACACTGAATCAATTCGAACGAATGCAATGGAAGGATTTGATGTCGTGCACCTCTTTTCTGTCGAAGAAAAGAACACATTTACAGGTAATGTGGTGATGAAGACCAATGGTCCTCAATCGGCTTGGGTGTTCTTAAATCCTTACCTCATGTGAGGTTGGGATTTTCATTTTAGTTCGATTAATCATATGAGAATTCTATACGAAGAATCGTCACTAACTTATAAGAGTCAGTTAAAAATCAAGTAGGGTATGAGAATATACGCACTTCCTAAACAACCAAATATCTAAGTTTAGAGGCTTGATTACATTAGTTATCCAATTAGTACTCTTTCGGTACCTAAACTTGATCATTTGTCAACTAATGTGTCCACGCAATCTTTTTACCAAATTATGAGTCTTAATGTTATTATTTGCAAAGTGTCCATGCAATGATTTTGGGTTTATTATGTTCCTAACATGAAATCTAACCACTCAACTAAAGATGAATAACAATACAAAAATTATATAAGGGCAATCATGACAAACACATTAAAAATAGTAATGAAGGATGAATAAAAAATATAGTGCAGTAAAATAACCCAATATGAGTCAGGTAAAAATTATTACATGGCCTTGCTATTAAACCCCATGACAACAACCCCATGAGCATAGTCAAATTGAGTTCAATTTATTTCCTAAATGATCAACTTTCTAAGACTAAACTGAATCAAAGGTGTCCACTAAAACATTAAACCAAGCGTACACTTACTAAATGAAACTAAACTAATTCTAATTTAATTCTAAAACCAAAATCTAACAATTTTCCATTTCTTATTTTCAAGATTTTTATTTTTATTATTATTATTTTCGTTTCCTTGTCTTATTCTCGGTCCCTCCTGTGAATCAAATCTTCACTGAGATACTCCATGAATTTTAGCATTACCTCAATGAAAGCAATTGGCAACAAACATGCCCAATGATTAAGAAATCATCAACATACAAACACCGCATCACAGCTAATTAGAACAGCACTTAGATGGGGCTTTAAATGAATTCAGTCTACACCGAAAAAGGAATGACCAGCAAAGGAATAGTGATGACAGCCCATACCCAGCATTTTCAAGGCACAACAACATGGTTATCTGTTGAAAAATTATCACCAATTCACGATAACAGTCTCCTAGGTCATCATACTTGTTCATATGATAAAAATGACATCACGACGAATCGAAATTGAGCTTCAATTAGATAAGTCAGCAAATCCAAGTTTTATTCCAGCATGATCAAACGTGACTATGGTTCTGTTTCTTTCAAAATTGAAATGTATTCTTAACACTCATCCATTGCCCACTCATTTTATGAAGCATATGCGAGTATCAGCTACATGAATAAAAGTCCGGGTTGTAAAACAGAACACAATACACATACCCCGATTATGAGTTAATATCAAATTAAAACTTCGGTTTAATCCCTGGCTTCGATTAATCGAATGAGTTTCTCTATCCAAAAAAATGCTAAGGTAAGAGATCATATTAATATAGATTCATCACATGCCAGAGGGGTTTTGGTAGAAGGACTGAAGAAAAGCAAATGTTAAGCAAAGCCTCCTATAAACTTGGTTTCACAAATCGCTAGACATCAATTTCCCTAAAGCAATCAATATTCCTCAAAGAACTGCAGCTACTACAATTTTTTTTTTTTTTTTTGCTTTTGGGGAGGAATTAAAATAGTCAGGACCTCAAGCTTTCCAAATACGATCACACCATAAGGATAGCTAGGGAAAACTAAAATCAGAGAGATTAGGCAAAGGAGAATTCACTTGTACTGATACGATCTTTCCTTACCAAGTTTACATGAATATACCCGTACTCAAACCTTTCAAGCTGAGAACAATGCGGATACGGAAAGAGCAGGAGTTTCGCCAGTTGCTGCTGTACAACCTCAACTTCGTGCTCACAGGGCCTTGAAACAGCTCAATAACAGAGATGTGAATGGCGGACAGAAAAGAAGAAACACAAGTAATGAAAACAACTAAATGCAGAGAGTCCATAGTTAATGATTGTGGCCTTGTCAACCACTGTCAGTGAGCTTCTATTTCGAGAAGCAAGCTCTCACTCGATCACCGGCCACACCTCATACACAGCGATGACACATCAGAGTGATACGGACAAGGGAAAATGAGATATAATAGAGAAATCTGAGCATACAAGCAACGATTCCAACACTGAACTCCGTTCGTATAGAAGACTCAACTCAAACCAGAGAAATCAAGACGCAATTTCCAACATGAGAATCATAACGCCAATTCAATAACAAATGAGCATCGTATTCCAACTCAATCGGCCACAGTAAGATTTCATAAGTCAAGAATGAGTTGAGTTGATGCATTACGACTTTCGTCTCAATGATTTAATAGAAACACATACGGATCTGGTTCGAGCATTTCATCAAACATGTGATATGCATTTTGATCAAGGAATTTGTACACGAATATGAATCGACAATTCACTTTTATACCATCAGAACAACATCGGAACAAGCTTAAATCCTTAATAGAACCTCAACGTGGCCGATTTTCACACAAACAGTAACAATTTTACCTTGATGATGTGCGATTGCAGCCGCGATCAGCTGTTGAACTTACAAAAAGGAGTCCCGGGCGTGTCGCCGATGATGATCGGACCTGACAAAGGAGGATTAAGTGAGTGCAAGGCCCTTCGAGATCTCCGAACAAAAAACAAAGCAGAACAGGGAGATGCGATCAGTGAAGCTCAGGAGGAGCGGCTTCGATGGGCCGCGACTTCGGCATCTTTCTGTCAATACTTCGTTTCATCTCTCCAACATGGCTAAGCTCAAAGCGACCAGAGGTGGAGGCGCCTCGGTCGACGGAGATTCGAATGTTTGCGGCGGCCGAAGATTGGACTGGAGTCGACGTCGTAGGTTCAATCGAGAGTATCCAGAAGAGTATTCTCGTTCTTGGAGTCTCGATGCTTGAGTGAAGAAAGGTCCGAGAGGGAGCAGAAATCTCTTTTTCGCTCGACTTCCTCTCCCGCGAAAAGGACTGGGAGACTGGTAGTGATGGTGATAGACCTGGAGCGCGGGGAATGTAGGTTCGACTGGATTTCGGGAGCGATCGGTCGCTGGAATAGAACAGCCAAGAAAGATGATCTGAACCGCAGCAGATTTTTTTCAGAAGCTCGCCGGACGAACTCCTTGTGAAATCGAATTGACATTCGAACTTGAATGATCTTGGTCTGGTGGGCTGAGGCATAACGATGGATTAGAGCAATTTAAGCACCTTTTCTTTTTATTTTTCACTTGTTGTTTTATTCATTTGATTTTTATATACCCTCCTTCTTTTTCACAGAAAAATCAATTTAACAGTAATTATTATGTCTCCACACTTGATTGTACCGATTTAACAAATTAAAGATGTTAATTGCATTTTTGAATTTCAGGACTGAGTTACTCTTTCACTACAAGTTTTAAGATTTTTAGCACACAAATCTCAAAGAATTTCAGTTACTATTTAGACGACAGAAGTCAAATTTATTGTTGCGGGTAGTTATCGTGCTCAAATTTCGTGGGTGAAACATTAATTGTGTGATTATAGAATAACTGTTAAAAAAAAAATGTTCCCGCTAGGTTTGACAACAGGAGTGCTGCTAGCTTGTGCAAAAATCTAATTCAACATTCTCGCAGTTGAGTTTGCGGACACCAATAATTAAATAGTAGATAGTTTTATTAAGCCCTTGGGTAAAATAAAAATGGTGAATATTGAATGATTTTAGGTTAACTTTTGTTTGCTGCATATTCTTTATTAGTTATTAGTTATTTGTAAAACCACGATTCGTCAAAGTACGTAAAATTTATTAATGTAGCCTGACACTTTTATTCATTCGTCCAATTCTTTAAATAGCAAATCAAGCTATTCTCTTGCGTGTGTCACGGCCCGAAAGTTAGCATGTCCAAGAGGTTTCCATGGCACGGGCGTGACACGTTGATGACCCTCGGCCTATGTTCCCGAGATGTAGAGTATCCTCCTAGGGGCGGGCGATACTATATTTGTACGCATACGTTATAAATACGAGTAGCTGGTAGTTGTCTATAAATGCAAATAGCTGGTAGTTGGCTATAAATGCTGGTAGTTGGTAGATGGGGAGGTGTAATCTCCACCGTTAGATCTGAGGGAGATCTACGGATACGGTTTGCCTTATACTTGTATATAAAGGGGTCTCCTCCCTCATTGTATTCTCATTCACAAGTTATATGAAAAGTAGAGCTTCTCTCTCTAAGAAGTTTCTCTCTCTACAAAGTCTCTTGTGAGTCGAGTGTTGAAAGGCTGCTTAGGGGTAAAACCTTAAGGCCGCACGGGTAAGTCGAGGCGTGATCGAGAGTGAATCGATCGGCCCGTGACAAGTGGTATCAGAGCTGATTTGTGATCCAAGCACAAGTGCAATGGCTGATCCACGATCTGATGAGGCGTTGGTCTGGGTGGTGACTGCGCTGATCGTGGGCGGAACGCCGAGAAGGGCGGTGCCAAGGGGAAGAAGAACCGTGGTGGTTCGAAGGAGCCTATGGGGGATCTTGCACAATGGATGGCGAAGCTAGAGTTGTTCGTTTCCGATGTCCAAGGATCGGTCGATGACCTGACCCAGACCGTGGACGGAGTTGACGCCGGAAGGGAGGAGCTGGTTGCGGATGTGCAAGAGTTCAAGACCGGCATGGGAGAACTCCGCCACGAGTTGCTGGGGACCCTACAGGAGGAACTCGCACAACGGTACGAACCCTTGGAGGCCACAATGGCGGCCATGCGCGCGGAGATAGCGGAGCTTACGGGTAAGCTCGCTGAAGCACAAGCTGCACGCGTGAATGGTGTCATCACGGTGCAAGGTCCACGGGTGGACACGTCGAAGCCGAAGGAATTCCGGGGCTCACGGGTGGCCAAGGACGTGGACAACTTCCTATGGTACATGGAGCGGTACTTCCAAGCCATGGGAATCAACGACGACCAAACACGGGTAAACGCTACATCTATGTACTTAGTGGATAGTGCTTTGTTGTGGTGGCGTCGTCGGTTGGATGATAGGTGCGGGAATCCTATCGCGACCTGGGTTGGTTTCGTCGAAGAGTTCCGACGGAACTACTTTCCCGCTTATGCGGAGGAGGAAGCTCGTGACGAGCTGAAGCGTCTCGAGCAGAAGGGTGGTGTGTGTGACTACATCAAGCGGTTCTCGGAGTTGCTACTCCAAATCCCCTCGATGAATGAAGTCGAAGCGTTTCACCAGTTCATGGGCGGTCTCAAGCCATGGACAAAGCAAGAGTTGAAGCGGTACAACGTGGGAGATCTCACTACGGCCATGACCGTAGCCGAGTCGCTCGTGGAGTACAAGGCATCGCTTTCCACATCCCGACCGGACACCCGTCCAAGGGACAGAGGCACTGGTGGGGGAGATCGGGGTAGATTCAACAATCGCCCGACTGGAGCTAGACCACCGAATGGTCCTCATCCTCACCGGGCTAATGCGGGACAAAATGGAGGTGGGCAAAGGAAGGTACGCTCGTATAGCTGTTTCTTTTGCGATGGTCCGCACATGGCGCGGGATTGCCCGAACAAGGCCAAGCTGGCTGCTCTTTGCAAAGAGGACGAGCCTAGGGAGGAAGCGCGGTTGGGATCGCTGCGACTCCTTAGCACGATCAAGGCCAAGAAGGCGAAGGAGCCTAAGGGCTTGATGTTCGCGGACATAAAGATCAGAGTGACCACGATGAGTGCACTTGTGGACACGGGAGCATCCGACATTTTCATCTCGGAGGAAGCCGCGAGGAACTTAACCTACGGGTTGAGAAAGGAGCCGATTGGCTCAAGACCGTGAACTCAAAGGAAGTCCCTGCGATCGGGGTTGCAAGGGACGTGGAGCTACAACTCGGCTCATGGAGAGGCAAGGAGACTCTAGAGGTAATTCTACTTGACGACTACGATATTGTCGTTGGAATTAAATTCCTAGATAGGATCCATGCTGTTGTAGTTCCCTTTGCGGAATGTATATGCGTATTGGACAAGAATAGTCAATGCGTGATTCCGATCCATCGTGAGTCGGATCGTGATCGGAAGATGATCTCGGCCATGCGACTCACCAAAGGAGCAAGGAGGGGCGAAGTGACCTTCCTGGCAGTCTTGAAGATCGAGGACGACAAGAGTGAAGGGGAGGAAGTCCCGACGGAAGCAACCCAAGTCCTCGACTCGTTCAAGGATGTCATGCCTTCGGAGCTGCCGAAGAAGCTGCCACCCAAGAGGGAGGTGGATCACCAGATCGAGCTAGTGCCTGATGCTTGACCGCCTGCCATGGTGCCTTACCGCATGGCGCTGCCTGAATTGGAAGAGTTGAGAAAGCAACTCAAGGAGCTGCTCGACGCTGGCTATATACGGCCGTCCAAGGCTCCGTTCGGTGCGCCGGTCCTATTCCAAAAGAAGCACGATGGGTCACTCCGGATGTGCATCGACTACCGGGCGCTGAATAAGCTGACCGTGAAAAACAAGTACCCGATCCCGCTCATTGCGGATCTCTTTGATCAACTTGGGGAGCTCGGTGGTTCACTGCGGATCTCCGATCGGGCTACTATCAAGTTCGGATTGCCGAAGGGGACGAGCCGAAGACAGCCTGCGTGACACGGTATGGATCCTACGAGTTCCTGGTTATGCCGTTCGGCCTGACCAACGCTCCGGCTACCTTTTGCACAATGATGAACAAGGTACTCCACCCTTCCCTTCTATGGGAAGTTGAGGAAGGACATCTTGCGCGAGTGCCACGACTCGAAGTGGGCGGGTCATCCAGGGATTCACCGCACGTTGGCCCTCGTCGAAGATCGTTACTACTGGCCTCAAATGCGGGACGACGTGGAGGCGTATGTGAAAACTTGTCTAGTATACCAACAAGACAAGCTGGAGCAACGGTCGTCGCCGGGTTTGCTGGAGCCACTTCCCATCCCTACCCGTCCATGGGAAAGCATTTCCATGGACTTCATCGTCAACCTGCCGGAGTCCGAAGGGTGCTGGACTCTAATGGTGGTGGTTGACCGGTTCTCAAAGTATGCAACCTTTGTGCCTGCGACAAAGGATTGCCCGGCCGAGGAAGCGGCCAGACTGTTCATGAAACATGTGGTGAAGTACTGGGGCGTGCCGCAAACGATCGTGAGCGATCGGGATCTCCGCTTCACGGGACGTTTCTGGTTTGAGTTGTTCAAGCTACTGGGGTTGGAGCTGAACATGTCAACGAGTTTGCATCCCCAAACCGACGGTCAGACGGAGCGGGTCAATGCACTCTTGGAGATCTACCTCCGACATTATGTGAGTATGACGCAAGCGAATTGGGCGAAGTTGGTCGACGTAGCCCAGTTCTCCTACAACTTGCAGCGGAGCGAGTCGACCGGCCAGAGTCCGTTCGAGGTTGCAACTGGACAGCAACCGAACACCCTGAGCACGATTGCTTCGGGTTACCGGGGGAGTAGTCCGCCCGCATACAAGTTCGCCAAGAACATGCAAGAAGAGGCGGACTTGGCACGGGAGTGCCTACACAAAGCCTCCAAGCGCATGAAGAAATGGGCGGACAAGAAGCGACGGCACGTGGAGTTCCAAGTTGGAGACCAAGTGTTGGCCAAGCTACATGTGGTCCTTCGATACAAGGACGTGCACAAAGGGTTGATCCGTCGCTACGAAGGTCCATTTCGAGTGCTACAACGGGTTGGGAAGGTCGCATACAAAGCTGGAGCTACCACCAAAGCTCAAGGTGCATCCGGTGTTCCATGTAAGTATGCTCAAACCTTTTCAAGTTGATGAGGAAGACCCGGATCGAAGGGAGTCACAATGAGCGCCGCTTGGGGCAAAGACCTCGTATGATCGAGAAGTCGAGAGCATCTTGGCGGATCGAGTCATACGGAAGAGATATTGTGCGGCCAAGCATTTGATCCGATGGAAGGGTCTTCCGGAGAGCGAAGCCAGTTGGGAGCTCGAGGAGAGTCTTTGGCAGTTCAAAAAAGAGATAGAAGATTTTCATGCTGAAGACGCGACGAGGGCGTCGCCTGATTAGGTGGGGGAGAATGTCACGGCCCGAAAGTTAGCATGTCCAAGAGGTTTCCATGGCACGGGCGTGACACGTTGATGACCCTCGGCCTATGTTCCCGAGATGTAGAGTATTCTTCTAGGGGCGGGCGATACTGTATTTGTACGCATACGTTATAAATGCGAGTAGCTGGTAGTTGGCTATAAATGCAAATAGCTGGTAGTTGGCGATAAATGCTGGTAGTTGGTAGATGGGGAGGTGTAATCTCCACCGTTAGATCTGAGGGAGATCTACGGATACGGTTTGCCTTATACTTGTATATAAAGGGGTCTCCTCCCTCATTGTATTCTCATTCACAAGTTATATGAAAAGCAGAGCTTCTCTCTCTAAGAAGTTTCTCTCTCTACAAAGTCTCTTGTGAGTCGAGTGTTGAAAGGCTGCTTAGGGGTAAAACCTTAAGGCCGCACGGGTAAGTCGAGGAGTGATCGAGAGTGAATCGATCGGCCCGTGACACGTGCATATCATTCATCCATCTCCAAAGGGCTACTAACGTCTTACTTGCCTTTTTCTCTTTTTCTCAGATACTCTTTTTGACATTGTGAGCACCTTAGATGTGCTTGATATTGACTGGTATTAGCTTATTCTAAGATAACATGTGAACTTTATTTCTTGTAGACTCTGACTTCTCATTTTCTCTTTTCACAACCATACATGAAAATCTGATGTGGATGATTCTAGATTTACCAAACTTGCTGATGTGATGCAATTTCCATTAGTAATGTGCTCTGTGATTTTGATGTGAATGATGATCAAAGTTTGCAGTAAAATATCATTTGCATCCTCACTAAAATTTATCGTTGTGCAGGTCTGTGATTTTGGGCTGTCATGCTTGAAGCATAATACTTTCTTGTCATTTAGCTCAACTGATGAAACGGTAAAATTGGAAGCTTTCTTGAAAATCATTCTTGAAGAGTTTTTAAGGATGAAGAGAGAAGGATATCCAACTATATTGAAATAGAGAAAGACATTTGGATGGTTTCTACTGATAGCTTTCGGTGAAGTTAAATGGACAATTAGCAACAAAAGGGGAAACAGAGAGAAAACAGCTGGAAACATCATGGTCATTTCGGAAGTAGACTTCTTCTCTAATGCAATCTAAATAGTCGGACAAACAAGTACACAGTGTTTCAATTTGTGAAATTAGTAAACAGTTTGCCATAGAATTACTAAACAATGCCCTAAGAGTCTGAGAGCCTTGTTTTCCAGATTTATTTTATATTTGGATTTGAAGAAACATTCTTGATGTTTCTCGAGATTTTGAGCTGTTCCTAATGTGAAGTTCTTGGTCGTGTCAGGCTGAGTGGATGGCACCAAAAGTTCTCCTCAATGAACCGTTGAATGAAAAGTGAGTTGTGCATATATGAGGTAGCTTCAATTATTTTGTCCGGACTAAGTTTCTTAAGCCTGTGTCGCTTAGAGTTTGCGACAGTCAAGCCTAAGCATTGCTGTGATCATATATTATGAGGAATATTGCCAATAAATACTTGAAGTGTAACTGTTTTCTAAAAAAGAAAGACCTAAAGTAGATTTTATCTCAAATAAGGGCCTGAAATGACAAACTTAGTCCCAAATAAGAGCCTCAATTTTAAAGTCAGGCAAATTTTATTTGCAGCTAGGAGTATTTTCATCTAAGGATTTTTTTGTTTTTTTTTGTTTTTGTATTTCTTTTCTTTCTTTCGTCGTCTTGCTTGCGCCTCCTCCTCCAGTTGCATCACCTCTTTCTTGACAACTGCGTCAGACTCCTCATGCACGAGTTTGCACAGGTGCAAAACAATTTGAGCAATTTAGGAAAAGAAGAAAATGGAAAGATATTCGAGAAGTCCTGCAATTTTCCAAAACTCAAATTGTGTGCTTCAGTTTTGTAGCCTCCCCCATCAGCAAACTTCAACGTGCGTTCTCTGCATTCTGCAATTTTGCGTCCTCACCTAGCACTATTCGATTTCAGCAGAAGTCGGATTGAAGTTATTCGCCACCAGTCACCTTCTCCGATGATGATGAAAAACTTGAGAATGGAGATATATCCATAAATGGGTTTTGTTTTTATTCTTTTTGCTTGTAAGAACTTATCCGGGTAATTAGAGCTACAGTTTCATGTTCTCCCAGCTAATGAAATTGGCTATGCCGTGATAATTTTCACTCATAGTTTCAAGGGAATGTTATGTTGGGTTTGGGTTGGATTATTTATAACATTGATAGACGCAACTTGCATTGAGGTGGAATATGTGGCTTCTCGGGAGGGTCCAATTGTGTAGTACATGCTGGTTATCTACAAAGGTTGCCAAATCATTCTGACTCGTAATTGAAGATATTTGCTGCTAGTAGCGATTCGAATCAGAGAGCACTCAATCTCAAAAACAGATGACTCTGGTTCCACAAATGTAGAAACAAATTTGCATCTCTAACTCTAAAATATTATCTTCATAGATTTTAGAGAGAATACTAAGATGATTAAAATGGAAAATCGCTTAGAACTCCCCAAAATCATGCATTTCAATGAACGAATTGGTGCACATGAATATCATAGGGATTCCTCAAAACACCTCTAATAAATTTGGCTTAGGGACTTCAATCCAGCTTCTCGTTGAGATTGATCATAGCTCGCGTGAGGACGAATTTGAGTTCAAGCATCAGCGACAACAAGGACAACAAGTTAATGGATTACACTTCGCCATGCTTGACCACGACCACAAGATGTGGGGGTCAAACCAAGCAAAGTGTCACATCTTGGCCCACTCGTGCTCTATCTAAGGCTCGGATAGACCTCCATCTTTTCACAAAGGTACTGGAATTGCTATTGAGGGCACTAACGGGGGACATTGAGGGCATTGATGGCGAGGTTGGTAGGGAAGATAGAGATGGACTCTACAGAACGCGATCTAGAGAGCGAAGAAGGTGGAGGCACGAGGACGATGAAGAAAAGAAAGAGGAAAGAAATAAAAGAAGAAAGGACAAAAAAAGGTCTTTAGACGGAAATACCCTGGCTACAATTAAGATTTGGCTGGCTTTTAAGTTGAGATTGACTAAGGCACTGCATGGCAATGTTCCTGTTTCTTTGTTCTTTTGTTTTTTTGTTCCCCGTTCCTCGAAATAGAAAAAGAATAGAAATTTGTTTAGTAACGTCAATTAATTTTTCTATTATCCGAAATAGAAAAGTAGCTATGGAATAGATTTAGAACAAAAATAATAAGTAGAAACAAGTAACTTCTTATTTCCGGAAACAATTTTTATAAATAAGCCATTTTCTTTCCTTTTTTTTTTTTTTTTCCTTTTCTTCTTCTTCCTTGATGTTTGCTGAACCCCGTCGTCCCCCGCCATCCTCCATCGTCGCCCATTGCCCGTCGCTATCCTCTACCGTCGCCCGCTGCTAGTCACCAATCGCCGGTAGTTATCCGCCGTCGCAAGCTAGAGGAGGAGAAAGAAGAAGAAGAGAGGGGGAAAACAAATCTAAAAAATTTAAAAAGAAATTCTATGGCATGCCATAAAAAATGCCTTCTTATTCTTTTTCAATTCTAAGAACAAAACTTTTATGTAGTTACTAAACATGTTCTTTCACTTAGAAATTGTTAAGAATAGAAATATAAAAGGACTATATCTATAAAAAAAAAAAAAAAAAAAAAACCAAATGCACCCTGACTCTTATTTGAGACAATATCCACTTTAGGTCTTTTTTGAAAATAATCATCATCATCATCATTTTGCATTAGTATATAAAACCCCAAATTTTGTTTGAGTTTTGAGCCTCGCACATGTTGGCTGGAGTCAGAGTCCCGTTCTTTCTGCCAACACCTGGCCACGTCTGTTCAAGACGCTTCCTCAACTCCTCCTCCGACTCCCTCTCTCCGAGCCCGACATCGTTCGTTTCGTACCTCAAAGACTGCAAATCCCTCCGCGAACTCAAGCAAATCCACGCCGGGGTCATTTAACAAGAAGATATTAGACATGATGTCATGCAATGGAAGGAGACGGCACCTCGTTTTCCTTTTCGATTTTTTTTTTTTCCCATTGACCGCGCTACTGCGACTTGTACATAGCCGGATGGTAACATTGAGTGCTGGAGTAAATGGCCATAGTGGGTTATGGTGTCATTTAAAATTCACAAATAGCTAGTGTTGCAGGGGTCGATTACGGGGGCATGAGCGTGAGCTTGCATTTGTCATCGATAGGGTCATAATCGCGGTTGAGAGATCCATCAAGATAAGATTTACAAGTGATCTCAATGGCGATAACCAGCATTGCTCATCTGATTGCTATGAGCGGGTTTGTGATTATGGAAATTCCTTTTCATTAATCTTTTTTCTTTTGCCGAGTGATAAGAAAGATGGTGAGGCTGAGCAAGACAAGAATAGACACCCCGTCCGAGCGAAAAAAAGAAAAAACATGTAAATATCGAGCAAGAAGTGCTGTTAGTGCATTGTGGAAATTAGCTTTTAATCAACAATTAGGTCTTTGGCCAAAAACGACTGGATACAACGTTAGATTCAAGATGTTCCTCGTGGAAATTAACTTATACATGATGGTACTTTTTAGGACTTGCGTAATCGTCTTCTTTATTGGCAACTTTTGCAAGATTCATGTTGAATATGATCGAAGGGCTTCTTAGAATGAAGAGTAGTGAACTATTTAGGAACGACAGACACCTTTTCATGCCCTTGAAGAGAAGCTGGTAAAGTAAAATTCGCACCATTTTGTGAAGTTTCTCCAAGTCTGCCATGGACCTGAGGTATACTGTAATAAGCGAGAAGCAAATTAACATACAGATAGCCCAAGTACTACGAACTGCATAAGAAAAGGCATATGCACTTGCAACGAGTTTTAAAGTACGTCAACTAGTGCCCCCAGTAATATATTAGACGAATGATGACAGCTTCAACGAACTAGGACAAGAAACCCCAGACCCAACTACTCTGGACATTCTCAGGAACAGATCCTAATAAACCGGAGTACGAGAGATAAAGCAATGAAAAGATGTGGCAAGGAACAATATCAAACAGGACATTTGAAGAGACTTTGGACAGCTTAAACTTCCAGAAAACGGATCTTTGTTTTCTGAACTGGGAAAAGAGAAATATTATTCCAGTAGTGGTCCTAGAATCAACAGATTCCTCAGCATGGATAATCAGATAACCAGGTTTCTCAATCCTACTTATAAATTTTTATGAAGAAGCAACAGGGTCAAACTCCGAATTTTGCTTTGTGACTATCTGAAGGAAATATAAAGAAGAAGATGCTTCGGACAAGATATAGATGGCTTGCATTTGTACTTCACTGAAACCAAGTGCATGGAAAATGACACGTTCAAAATATGATTCAGGAGTAAATACCCCCGACCAAACACAGCTACCTTATCCTAGGACTCAAAAATAACGTTTTGCCGCGCAATATCTTATTATATATTGATTATGTTAAATTGTGGACATTTTACTAGTACAGAGATAGGCAGCACTTTAAGTGCAAACATGTCATGGAAATAACTATAGTGCTTTAAGTTTGTGAGCTATTTGATGCATTTTATGAACTCGTTTGAAACAATGGAAGAGTTAGATTACTAGGAACTCTTAAGATGCCCAGATGACATTTTTCCATAGCTAGGAGAGTTACTTCCTAATCCAATTAAAAAACAATTGATGGTCCATATTGGCACTTATGGAAAGAGCTATGAGGATGAAGCACCGAAAAAGCAATGAATACAACTAAAACTGCAACAAGATGAACATATGAAATTGCAATAGGCTCCACACCTGAGTGATCCTTAGATCATCTGCTTTTGCAGTGGATTGATCTAAAATAGGTGAATTGCGAAGCAATTAGATCACCTTCAATCAACTAGCTTACTTTCCTTACATGTTAATATTGTACTCCATCTGTGAGCATATTGGATTTCGGATATCTCTCTTTTTCCTCATATATGGCTCAACCGCCAGGGGAGAGGAGTGAGTAAAATGCAGGTACCATCGTGATTTGTGAATCTCAGAAAGCTGGGGCGAGGGGTTTATGAAGGAATTCTACAGTAAACTGGATCCGATGCCTTTTTCTCTCTCTTTGATGGTTTGACGATATTATAGCTTGAACTCATTGCGATTTGGAGAGACTCTTATGTCGACATGGGCGATACTACTATTGTGGTAAAAACACAGGAATATTAGAATGGCATCAAATATGTACAAAAAAAATTTCTTAGTATCCACAAAAGTAAATCGGCAAGAAATAACAATAGAAAAGCAGCACATCATATAAAATCACCTTTCAATGAGGCCTACTCTTTTTGGCCAAGAGAGTCAAAGTTAGAAGCAGAAGAAAAAGAATGACTAAACAACACTTTATATTTAGTCTCATATTTTCCACAAGAATACAATGACCATATCACGCGATATCAAGTTAATTGATTATGTACCATCAAGTCACAAATGCAGGCGAAGTAATATCTATGTATCTCTATGTTATGAACTCAAGTAAAACAACTGAACAATAGACAACTAAAGTAACTTAAGTTATGATAATTTGAGTAGGATATTACTTGCCAATCCATGTGATGATAGTACTTTACCACAAGAGCTGTACTTTTGATGATATTACTTGCCAATATCAACACCCTGTAAAATGAGAGAAAGATATACGAAGCTATGATAGCCATCACAATGCTCATTCAAGAATCGAGAAGGTCAATGTTTCAACAAGCCAAAACAAATTTGGATTCAGCACCTGTCAACAAACAGTCGCCATTATTTATATTTAACCAGCAAATGAACCAACACTACATCCTGCGCATTCTCAAAACAATGTCAAAGATGTTAGTATACTCCTACAAGGTATAAACAAGATCACGCTAAAGGAGGGAAAATCAGTCAATATAAAATTTAATGTTGATGCCACTTTCAATCAGAGACTGAACTATTGCTTTGATTTAGTATAGGAAGAGGTGCACACATCAGCTTCCCTCGCCCAGTCAGCCAAAATCCGGCCTATGGCCAAACAGGCAATTATATCCAATCGAGACTTGAGTACAGCTTTGATGTCCTTAGAGTCGGTACCCGCAACAGCAACTAGCTTGCACGTGGCCCTGTGAGTCAGTGAAGTAGAGACAAAGTGCTTGGAGATAAAAACATCTAGCATGAATGGCTCCATGTAGGCTACGGTGTGCTGTGTGAAGGACATGTGCCTATTCGAATTCTTGCACTTCTTCCCCTTTTGGTAATTGTATGGCCGGCTATTGTTATCATCCAAGTAATCTTCAACTCCAAAGAAACTTCTTGGTGCTAAATGAGGCTGTTCAGACAAATAGTGTCGAGCTTACCAGCCAGCACTATCTTAGGAAATGAAGGACCTAGGAGAGCACTATAAAAATCAAAAACAAAAAACTAAAGTCTTAACCACTAAACATGGTCACCTAAAAGCCAACATGCATACAATATCCGTACACATTTTGATTAAGGATACAGCAACCCCACATTCAATTGATTATCTGCTCAACCATTATGCCGCACTAGTAATATTATCAAGGAAATCACAGAGAGAGGACATCGCAAACTAGTAAAAGAATAAGATATTCAATGAATTCACCTGCACACTCTGGATACCACATGTCGGCACAAAGACACCATGTCGAGAGGCATCGACACCACGCACTAGAACACTATCAGTGCACAGGTTGTGAAAACCTTGCTTCAACCTCTTGCTACAGGAGACACCTTTCCAGCATCTAAAAGCAGCCACTTTGATCATAGCTGCATAAATAATTGTCTGCTAAAAGAAGATGGATGAAACTAACCCTCCTCTCATGGACATCCATAATGTTCCAAAAGCTGGAGTCGATGCAGACACCATGTAAAATTGGAGAGATATATGTGAAGCTATGATAGCCATCAGAATGCTCATATTCAAGAATCTAGAAGGTAAATGTTTCTACAAAGCCAAAACAAAATCTGATTCTGCTACTGAAATAAATAGTCACAATTATCTATATGTAACTGGCAAATGAACCAACACTACATCCTGCATATTCTCAATACAATGTCAAAGATGTCAGTATATTTCCATTAGGAGTAGTGCATACAAGCAAGATCATGCTCAAGGAGGGAAAATCCGTCGAGATAAACTTTAGTATCAATGCCACTGTCAATCAGAGACTGAACTACTGCTCTGATTTTTCCTTCAAACTTGTCCCTCTCTCTTGGAGTATAGGAAGCAGTGCACACATCAGCTTTCCTCGCCTGGTTTGCCAAAATCTGCCTTCAGCCAAACATGCCGGTATGTCCAATCGAGACATCAACACGGCTCTAATGTCTTTAGAATTGGTACTCGCAACAGTGCCCTGCTTGCTCGTGACCCTGTGAGTGAGTGAAGTAGAGACGAAGTGCTTGGAGATGAGAACATCTAGCGTGAACAGCTCCATGTAGGCTATGTTGCGCTGCTTGAAGGACATGCGCTTATTTGGATTCTTGGACTTCGTGCCCTTTTGGTTAGTTTCATCATCCAAATAGTCCAACTCCAGAGAAACTTTTGCCTAAAAGCAGACACTCATACAAAATATCTATACAATTCGACAAATGTTGGAGTACCCCCACATTCAATTGATTATTTGCTCAACCATTCTGCTACACCGGTACCATCATCAAGGAAATGACATAGAGAAGACATCCCAAGCTAGCAAAAGAATGATAAATTCAATGAAGCACCTATTGTGAATACCAATGTCGGCACTAAGACATCATGTCAAGAGGCATCAACACCGTGCACTAGAACATTATTAGTGCACACGGTGCGAAAATCTTGCTTCAACATCCTATAACAGGAGACACTTTCTAGCAAATGAAAGTAGCCACTTTGATTGTAGCGAGCATGACACCTAACAGAAAGAAACGTTGTCCGTAAGACACTTATCAAATTTAACGAGAGAAGTGGGCGAGCACACAGCCCCATATAACAAAACCTCACAATCTTCGAAGTTGCACTAACAGAGGCTATGCTGAGCAATTCATCGAACACCTGGAATGCAAGGGTGAATAAGTGCTCAAAAGCCCCTAATTGTTGAATCGTGTGACAATTCCTTTAAAACCTAGTCGAACATTCTTTTAAGAAAGACCGACCTACTATGAGCCAATATAGAATTTTTTATTTTTTATTTATTTATTTTTTGAACAAAGCCAATATAGAATTTGAAGAATGCAAATTTCTTCCTTTTGACACCAGATTCAAACATACATAATTAGGCACACATATTTACCTATCTTGCTAAATTCGGAGTTGATCGTTTCAAGCCGATAAGGTTCGGATGGTGATATTAAGGTCGCCCTCCCAACACCATTCATCCTCCACGTCGGAGAGGAGTACTTTATCTAGGTTCGGTGTCCTCAAGGCACCCTTGCAGAATATATTCATCTTGGGGCACTTCATGACGTCGATACGCACCAACGATGGGAATCTGAAGGTGCAATTAGTGGGGGAGAAGCTCTCAAGGCTTGGTAAATCGCCAAGTGTCAACCGTTGCAGCTTGGGGAAAGAGATCTCCTCTACTCCATTTCCATCATCTGTCACCACCTCTTCCATCGCACCACAGTTTTTTAGGAATAGCCAAGTAAGATGGACCAGACTTGTCACTGCTGAGCAAGTCCCCATATGAACTAAACTAGCACAATCCTCTACTCTTAAACCCATCAATCTTTGGAATGAAGTCGGGGATGGAAGTACGATTGATAAACTCGAGCACTCATCAACCCACAAAACTTCAATCTGTTTGAGAATTTCGGCCATCAAGGAACCATCTTTCCAAACTCGCTTCAGGTTACATAGCCCACATAGGAAAAGTCGCCTAAGATTTTGCAGTGCCTGGAGAGGTCTTTCCATGTCAATTAGTTCTTTAGAGGGAGTCGCTCCCCCATGTCCAGATGAATCGTCTGGAAATATCTCCTCGAAGGAACTACATCTCACAACAAGCTGTTCTAGGTTGGGGAATCTGTGGAGAAGGAAGTTGGAAGGAAAAATGACATTTTCATCATGGTAGCATGCCAAAGTCAGCTCTCTGAGATTGTGGAAGATGCGATGCTGCGGCATCATCGCAACATCCTCCCTTGCTAATGTCAATCCCTTCAAGTGTGGAATGACCTGCGGGAGGGAATCCGTTTAATTAGGCCACCAAAAGTCCAATAACTAAAATGTCCTTATGTTTAGGGAGACCGAGAAACACAACTTTCCATAAGCAGACGAGTGAGCATCGATGACCATTATCAGATGGATGATTGTTGTTAGTGGTGTGCCCAATTTTTTTTTTTCTGGGTCGATGTGGTGTGCCCAATTCAATCACAATATGTTTTGTGAATTTGGATAAAGAAAGTTATTAGTTAATGATACTTCGGCTACTTCAATTGTCAACTAATCAAATTCAAAGGCAAATCAACATTTGCTTGTTTTAACAAATCATGTTATTTTTATAGCTAGTATGTGTATTTCAATAGTAAGATGTTGTATTAATGTTGCGCATTGATTTCGAAGCTTCAGTTCTCTTATCTATTTTACTATAGATCATTAGTAGCATATGGCTTCAACTTTCTGTAACTTTGAGAAGAATGCATCCAAACTCAACAAATGATTGGCCAAAAAAGAATAGAAAAGAAAAATTGAAATGATGGGGACATGGGTGAAAAAGCAATAAAACAAGATAGAGATTATAGTTCCAAATTTCAATGGAAAAAAGAGTAAATAATGAAGACAAGTTGTTCATTCTTACAAATGTGAAATGAAACATCATATGAGCAAATAAACAAACCAAAAGTACACAACCCCAAATAAATGGATGTTTTTAGCATTCTATGTAATTTAAAAGGAACCTAATTTCGTGTTGGTATATCACTGATATACCTCTCAAATTAAGTTTGGTCATTTTGATTGAATGTTTGTAACTTAAAAAGTGTTGGTCAGCCATAGGAATAAACGTTAGTAAATTTTTAATATAGTTGGTGATCTTGAAAGTATAAAGATATATTAGTACTTTTTAAGATCTATAAGATAAAAAGTTGGTCAATGAATCAAATCTGTTGGTATCTTAATTTGATGATTCTTGGTGCATCAATTAGATTTTCATTTGTAATTTCAAATTAAAGTTAGTACTTTGAGACACGTTGGCTTGTCACAAGAATAAATATTGGTTGATTATTAAAGTAATTTGTAACTTTGGTTGGAAATGTTGGTACTTTCCAACCTAACAAGATAATAAGGTGGCAAGTAACTAAATTAGTTTATATTTTATAGAAAATGAATTTTTTGAAAGACAATTTCCTAAAAATGATCACTTATATCACTCGATAATAATTAGTCAATGAAAATTCTTTTCTTCATTGTTGACGACAATTTATATCTAAATATTTTTGTGGACTATGAAAATATTTTTAATTAATTTATTTTTGTAAGTGATACAAGTGATCATTTTGCAAAAAATATTTTCCATAAATTCCATTTTTGGTGAAAGGAATGGAGCCTTAATGTGACTAATATTGATACAAGAATCAAATTAATTTTGGTAAATTCAAATAAAGTTAGTAATTTCAAATATGTTCGAGAGCCACAAGAATAAAAGTTGTTAAATTATTAAAGTAGTTGGTGATTTGAAAGTAGAAAAAAAAAAGTTCGTCCTTTTTAAAACCTATTGATACATGTGACCAAATAAGCAAGTTATCCGTGGTGCATGACAATTACCAAACATGTTCAAGATGTTGGAGGATGGAAATTTGTTTTGTAGCTAAGCTAACAATATGCCAAATGATCATAATACCATTTTTTTTTCAAAAAAAAAATTTGGTGGATGGGGTTGATCAAATTAAATTACATAGCTAAATCTCAATCACAAGATACGAGTAGCTCATTAGAAGCATCACTATCTATGCAAGTTAATTTAATAAAAAAGTGTTTTTCTTCAAATTAAAGATGGGATCAATAGATTTATATACCAAAGAATATGAGTTGGAAATAATTAACTGCAAAAAGTCTCAACAAGCATGAAATGTTTGACAATTTCAATTTCCCAGAGAAAATAACAATGCACCAAGAGCTATGCACATAAACCAATGAAGACAATAGCAAAGAGCTATAATCATTAATAAGGGCAATACCTTTTCAAAAGAAAAGAGTGTAGACTGTATCTCGTTGGTAGTTGTACCTTGGCAGCTTTGGAATTCACAAGCAAATAAGAATGACCTCTTCTTGCTGCAATGGCTCACTCGCAATTGTTCCAAGAGCAGCCATGCTGAAGTATGACTATTTCGGTAGAAGCTCCTCAGTCTCGGTGACCCACATATGCCTAGGTAGGTTAATTGTGGAAATAAGAGATCACTCGTACTTATCCCGACTCCGTCTTCCTCCGCGATAATTTCCTCCACCCCACAATCATCTACTGAAAGTTTCTCGAGCTGTGTCATACTTTTTGCCACTGAGCTTGGAAATAAACTTTTGAGACTCTCACACTTGACAACCTCCATGTTTTGTAAGCGTCCAAAGGTAAGACCTCCTTGAGGAAGTCCACTCCACACGTGTTTCATTTTTGGGAGCCGCGTCAAAGCTAATTCTCTCAATTGAAAAGTATTTGTAGAACAAGCTTCGCTAAATTCAAACTCTTGGGCTTGAAATACCACTTCTAAGGATCCACAATCGGTCACAATTACCTTCTCTAGGTTTTGAAATCTTGTGAGCATATTATAAGATGAAAATATGGATACAAGTTTCTCACAATATTCCACTACCAGTGTCTTCAATTTGCCAAAGACATTTGAATCAAGATCATCAAGCCATATCTTCTCCATGTTATCCATGTGTAAGAACTTCACGACTCCATACTAGGAAACTCAATCTGCTATTTTTCAATTTAATTAATTAGAGCCAATTCTCTATTCACTCAAAAAAGAGAAATTTAATTTCAAGAACAAAGAAAATCACAGGATGGACATTGTCAAGGAATAGAAAGAAAAGAAGACTAGATGTACATTATTTCTTTTTAACAAATGCCACCCCCTAAAATTCATTCTCCTGTCATATAATTTTAAAGTAGAAAACATAAATTTTTCTAATATATATCAAGCATTATGTTTAAGCAGTAGCATAACCATAGCCTTCTTAATTAGACAACCATATTCATTTTGTGCATAGTTTGTCTCCCATGAACCTCAAATTTAGCCTATCTTAGATTCAGCTCATTACGACACTAAAAAACACAATAGCCAATATACAATCCCATTTCTTTGAAGTGACAACGACAAAACAAAAACCAATTCGCACAAATCAATGCTTCATGGTTTCTTGGACTTCAAAAGTTCTCCAACAAAGTATAGACTCAAAGAAAACACATCAAATACTGAAGAAAAAAAATCCAACAAATCACTAGCTGATTTGTCTCTTTATAAGTTTGTTATTCAAAATTATCAAGACTAAGGATATTAATCTTGATTTATTTTTGTTAATAGTTGATCACCATTATTAAAGTTGCCTATAAATATAAACCAATTATATATTTTTCTGTAGTTCTAATGATGAATTGATTTGAATCATTTGATAAGAAAATTTGCCTATTTGACGTATCTTTTTCCCCAGCTGACTTGGCCTTTCTATTTCTTTCATCTCTCTTTAGTTTCTCCGTCTTTTTCTTGTTATATGATTTTCCTCCACTTTCATCGAATCTAAACCTAACTTTCTTCATGCTTTCGTTCCACATTAGTTGGTATAGGATCTAGATTTGTTCTTCATCAATTGGTTATTGAGCTAGATCTCTTCAACATTAATAGGTATCAAAACTTCACTTTAAATATGTATTATCATTGTGCAACTATTCTAGACCAAGGACCAAGTCTATGGTACTTATTTTAGATGCTATGCTTGCAATTCTAATCTGATATGCTCATGAAAATATATGGCATTCATGCCTATTGAAACTTCAGCTGCCATGCTTGCTAATTTGTAGCCACTCTATTTTTGGTAAATTTTCTCTTTGAATAATGTCGCAACATTTATTAACTTTGATATATCGAAATTTGAAAAGAGTAGGTATCAAGATTATTATGTCGATTGGTATGGCAATTATAATTATTATGATTATCATGCTATTCTAATAATCTTGACAATCAGGAGCAACCTCAAATTGCATTTGTTTGTATTAATTTATGACTTAATTACACTAACTGAAAGGTTCGAGACTTGATTGCACTTTTTGATAAAGGTTTAAAAGTTCATTGCACCAATTGAAAAATTTATGACTTGATTGCATTTCATAAATACGTTTTAGGACCCATTGAATGATTTTCCCATAGCAATATTTACAATTGACTTCAGGAATAGTGACAAAATGACTCCTAAAATATATTCTAGCTTGGCATGTTTAAGAACTTAAACTTTTTTTTTTTTCCGTTTATTGGTAAAACTTGTTCTGGTTCAGCATTTGGGTCTTTCCATTGCCCAAATTAGTTTCCGGAGGACAGAAAGTGTATATGACATTGTTCATCGAATTTTCCCCTTTTTTTTTTAATTATAAAATTGGTGCTATTGTGGTGATGCCACATTAAAAAAGGTGACAAAAAATTTAGAAAGTACTTATAAGAAAACAAGGCAGGAGAAATGAGGGGGGGTGTTAGGGCTTTTGCATTGGCGACAGCCGCAATTGTCCCCCAGGTCATGGCTAAGGCGCCCAACATCCTCGTTAGGCCACCAGCAGTTGCCAAACTTGGCTCCTCGCCACCACGTGAGTGAGCACACTTGTCCTCAATCAAATTGGCAAGGGCGATAGTAGGCCACCAGTAGTGGCGCTCTCTATACAGCCCTTCCCCCCTTGACCGGCGATCTCTCGGAAGACTTTTCTTTTATTTCCAGTTTCATATTAATGCTGATTTTTTTTTATAATTTTTACCCTCTTGTATTTATTTATTTTTCAATTTTTCAACGTGGCAATAGTGAAACGGCACCCTTTGTGCTTGAGGAAGCTCCATCACCGCGTCAAAGGCCATGCAGGATAGAAAATATGATAAAAATGCAGAATTTCTCCACAAAAAATGGACAGACTTAACAAGTCTTGAAATGCATCAATTGTGCAAATTTTAGAACTTAAGTGCCGAACCAACACAAGCTTAAGAACTTGTAGTGTTATTAACCCTTGATCTTACGTTGAACAATATTTAAATTTGAGCTGACATTTTAGCATTGTCTAGGCTCTAAATTAATCAAAAGTTGTCAATTGAAGCTTAGCCTCTCATTAATATTTGTACTTTAGCTACAATTTAGTCTAAGACTTGAAAAGGAAAGGAAAAAATTATGAAGTTTTTGAAACTTATGAAAATGTTTTCATATGCATTTCAGCATGTTTATATTAAAGAAGTAACTTTGAGATTTTTCTTGTTGAGGTCAAAGATTTGTAAAAGTAAAATAATAAGTTATCATAAGCAACCCCACAGACCCTTAACGTTGTATTAGCTCAAACCATTGGGATAACAAACTAGATATGCCATAAAAGAAGAATAAGTGCAAACCTTTTCGATGAGTAAAAGCGGTTGTTGTGTTGGAACACTGCCCTCTATTTTCCTACGACTAGCATCTCCTAGAATCACTTTCACAGCTTTGCAATCTTCGACAGTAAACTCCTTCAAGGAGGGCCACTCTGAAATATGCTTCCCTTGATAGAAACTTCTAAGTTTTGGCATGTTGTGAAGATACAGAGTTACAATTTGAGGAATTACAATTTTGTCGGTTTCTTCTTCAAGTTTCTCCTCTTCTTTGGCAACAATGTACTCCATCTCTCCACAACCACCGAGACCAAGATATCGGAGTTGTCCCAAACTTTTTGCCATAGACGTTGTAAAAAGGTTTCTCAGACGCGGGCACTTCTCAACAGTCAAAGACTCCACACAGCGAAGTAGCCTTCTCCACATGAATGAAGGAATCACATTTATTAGCTTGTGACATTGCTTCACCTTGAGGACCTTTAGACGGCAAAAGGACTCCACAAGGATTTTATCGTTCCATAGTTCTTCTTGTTGAACTCCCTCGATGTGTAGCTCTTCTAACTTTGGAAATGCAAGCTACAAATGTACATAGATAAATAAAAAATACGCAAAACAGCTTAGGGCCAAAGCATTAAAGGCAAAATAATATAACAGATAAGATAAATCAGGATATGATACCTTCTCATCAAATAGAGGATGTAAACCATCACCAGCACAACTCTCTGAACTAAAACAAATCAAATTCTCAAGGTCACCAAGCTTGAGTATGCTTAAATTACGAAACTTGAACGTCTCTATAGTTTTCCCTTCTCCTTCTTCCATTGCAATTATGCCCTTCATGTTATTGCAACAAGAAACATCAAGCACCGCAAATTTATCAAGAGTTTTGGCTGTGGCACTTGAGAAGAGATATGACAAACTATGACAACGCCTTATGCTCACTTCTACCAGACTAGGTAATTCCAATATAACCGTGCAGCCACTCTTCAAAATGTCTCTCAGCCTTGGTAGATTCAGCAACTTCATTTTTTCTAATGAAGAGAGGACCAATGGCTTTTGCCTTTCATTAGAGCTGAGAGTTACTGGATCAAATAATGCTTCCAAGGAGGGACACCCAACCACCTCAATTTTATTCAGATTCTGCAACCTATCCATTAAGTTTGATGGAAAAACATGCGACAAATTTTCACAAAGTTCAACAGTGAGAGATGCAATTTTGTAGAAGGATTGTCCATGGAGTTGATTATGCCATATCCTCTTTAATTGGAACATGGAAGAAAGCTTCAATTCCTCCAAGCTTGGAAAAATAACCTGCATAAAAACATTTTATATGTAGAATGACTAAAACTTTTGGTACAGAATTGCATTGTGCCAAAATTTGTGGGCAACTTTGGGAATGACCCCCAACGAGTTAGCTTTTCCACTGCCAACTGCCAAACTTGAATAATGATCAAGTTTCTGCTAAATTGCGTCTCTGACAAGAACTACAATAATGAATGACAAAAAAGTACTATAGATGCTTACCTTTTCATTGAAGAAGCCAGGCAAGGATAAGCCAGAGTTTATACGATCAAATGCTTGTTGTAATCCTGTGTCATATGTGATTGACCATTCCCTTTCTTTGAATGAAGAGAATGTCATCATTTTGGGGCACCGAGATATCGTCAATTTTGTTAAGGATGGACAATGAATACAATACTTTTGATGAGAGAATGTCCTGAGATTTGGCAATTCCTCAAGAGACAAGGAGGTTAACAAATGAAACTCTAAAGTATCGCCGGTTGTAGCTTCTTCCAATTCTTCTTCTTGCACATCAATAATTTCCTCCATTAGCTTACAATTTGCTATTTCTATTTCTTTTATTTGCCCGAGTGCTTTAGCCATGGAATAAGAAAAAAGAAACCTTAGGTTCTCACAATTTTGCACCTTCAATGCCTTTAAGTTTCGAAAACACATTGTTTTTCGTGGATTTTTATTCCATATGCATTCCAAACTTGGTAAGTCACTCAGGGTTAATTCTCTCAATTGTGATAGAATCTCGACTTCCCCACTGCGTGTCAGTCCTTCAAGGTCGAATACTTCTCTTATTAATTGACATCTTTCAATAATCATGGCTTCCAAACTCTGTAGCTTTATTAGCTGCAAAGGGTGAAAAACCTCGCATTATCTATAGTAATGCTTGCAACCAGATATACAAGTCGTGAGTGATGTTATAATTAAAGAAATAATCTCATACAATAGATTTAAATATAATGGAAGAAGAAGCAGAGTAGTGATTTTTGAATTTTACCCTACTCTTCTTTAGAATTTATCAACTTTACACTAATCATTTAGCTGTTGTGTATCTGGACTTTACTGAATTTATAATAACAAGAGAGAATTTAAAGTCCTTGAATTATTGAGCTTATTAAGCTTACGATCAGATTTTGTGCTTTTTACCTAAATTATTTTAATTCATGGCATAGGCTCAATTGATGTTTTAGTCATCGACTGTGATTATATATAATACGTCAACCGAATTATTTTCTTCCGAATAGTCGTGAGCTTATTTGACAAACAGAGAAAAAAACTATACTTTTAGTTGATTTGCAGATGCAATTTGAGCCTGCCACATTTTCCAAAGTATTTTAAAGAAAATCCTATTATCGAAAGATTGAAAGCAAAAAGTTATTGTAAATTATGAGAGAAATGCCAAAGCAGTCAAAAAATTTTGTTGTCCCCGTGCATAGCACTACAGGATCCATTATTTTCTAACATCGATGTTATATGCTACATTGGCCGAAAGTAATTAGAAAAAAAAAAAAGGTTCGTCACTGTGAGATCCATGGTTGGCCATAAAAGGATTTAATTGAGCGAACAGCACCATATGGGCATCGAAGTCAATTTCATTAGAGGATTTAACTTACCTATATAAGCACCTAAGATGCAGTTCCTTATCAAATAGCAAAATTATATGGCAAAATTTATTTATGTAGCCAAGAAAATGAATTACTTAATTCAACAAATGATTTTACTCGAGCATCATGCTTTTGCGTTTAAGCTCACGTGATAAACATAATCTTAAAAAATAATTTAAAGAAGGGCTTCCATTTTTTTTATTAAAAAAATTACTAACAAAACAGTTAAACGAATCATTAAATAAAGCGACAGTGCAAAAATAAATGCTAGATGTGTTTATAGTTAATACTATCAAGGAATATTTTATTTTAAAAAAAAAAGAAATATAAACATGTGCAGGGCACATAAATTCTACTGGTAACATTAGAAAAGTGGTTGGAATAAAGATTTATGGTAGATTTTATCACCACGAAAGGTCCATAGCTTACATGAATTAGAACAAAAAAATTAATTATCCAACTAAAATCTTATTGATGTACTAAGGTAAAAAAAGCAATTTGGCCTATCGGATATTATATTTGATTTTTCATTTGTGGCCACATAATAATTCAGTCATTTAACAACTAAGCGTATTAAAAAAATTTATATAATGGAACTGTGTGTAGAAACACAATTCTGCAATGGTCCATTCAAGCACCACAACTCTTTACAATCATTGGGGGAAAGAAAGCAACTTTATTGTCTCAACTAGTCTAACGCTGATGTACTTAGGATTGTGATTGCAAAATTATAAGTAATTGATCTGGATATTATTTGACACATAGTCAGTGTAGTTAAATTCACCTATTGAATGTTTATTTATTTATTTCTTTCACTTTAAGCAGGTGGATGTAATATGACTCTACATATGCCCATTCATTATTAAACAGAATCCATAAAAATTGTAAAGGTCGTATATACTTCCTTCAACTTATGAATATATCCATAAATGTTTATGTATCTTATTAAATTTTATCATTAAGCAATAATAAGGTTCCAGATTATTTGAAAAACATAAAAATCGTATGGTGCTTCTTTAACTATGTTGATAACATTACACAAATAAAGAGATGCAATTAACTACTGTATAAATGTTTTAATTATATTCACATATCACATAGCAATTCCATCTTAAAAAATTAAATTATTGTTTGTCTTAATTATTCTGGAAATCTAAATCTCAAAAACCGATTCTTTATCCAATTTTTTCTCCGTCCTATTATACTCTCACATTTAAAATCCATGCATAAAATCTAAACAAGAAATTATATACCTGTTGCCCGTCAAAGAAATCAACTGAGAGGTTTGCGGTTTTATAGAAGCTTGTCATCTTTGGCAAGTTTCGTAATATCAGCCTTCGCAAATTACAGGACTTCACATTGGGGTCATATATTTCATCTTTGTCAACCTCGACATCTGCAACAATTTGCTGCATTAAGTGGCATCTGCTTATTTCTATCTCTTCAAGCTGGGATAATAATCTCATCATGGACGAAGGAAACAGATATTTCATTTCACTACAGTTGTCCACTTTCACAATCTTTAATTTGCTGAAGGATTCTAGGGCAAGACAGCTGCCACAAATCTTCTCAAATTTGCCCAGATTCTCAAGAAACAAAGATACCAGTCTCGTAAATGCAGTGCATTGGACATTGTTTGTGGGGTGAACAACATAATGAAATGAGGGGCTATTTTGCACGTGAAGATGCTTCAATTCCTGGAATCCTTCAACGCACAAATTGTGAATACTATCGTTGCCGTCATCTTGCAATCCATCCAAGTGGAGATGTTGTGTTCTCTGCAGACATCTTTGCACCCACTCTTCGTAAAGAAGATTGCCCAAATCCAGCTTGAGCTTTAAAGTTCTAGATTCTTTATATTCAACCGACCAATCCCAAAAGCCCCCAATTTGGATTTTATGCTTGTTCAGTTTCCCAAACGGCAAGTCTCTTGGGAGATCGGCAGAATGAGGAATGGCAATGTCCAAAGTGCTCAACTTATTCATGTTCTTTAACTCAGTCAGGCTGGCGTTTCTTCGCAGTGCTTCATCTTCAGCCTCCCACCGATCAAAACTGTTGGCCATATACAGTTCTTCTAAATTAACCAAGCTTCCGAGCACGTCAGGTTCGATAACTTTGAGCCTAGTGCAACTTGTTAAGTTCAAAATTCTCAATTCTGTTAGTTCACCTATTTCTTTAGGCAGCCGAGCGATTTTCGATCCTAAGAGATGTAGGATTTGCATTGCTTTCAGCTTTCCAAGAAGAGTCACATCCTCGAGACGGCAACCGGCAAGACTAAGCGACTTGAGGTTCTCAAGGAACTCAATCGACGAAGGGAGAGAGGTGATAGATATTCCTACTAATTCCAAGACTTGGAGCTTCTGCATAGATTCAAAAAATGACTCCGGAACTTTGAGAGACAAGGATCCTTCGTACAACAGAAATATCCTCAAGTTTGGGCAATCTAATTTTTCGGGAAGCTCATCAATGTCGGCATGAGGGAATAATATCGCAGTGCATTCTCTAAGCTCAGCCTTTGACCATTTTTTAAACCCACAATCCTCCCTCCCAACCAAGGCCTTCCATTCTATGGAAGCAATAGAGTTGGCCACGTCAGCGACTATGTCATGCATTCTGACTTTTACCATATGATTGCTATCCTTTTCTTCTCTGCTAGAATCATCACTATCTAGTAACAAAGAAGAGTCACGCAGACAATCTAGATCCATGCTCAACCTATCTCTAGCGTCTTCGATGGTCTTGCTGAAATTGTTAAATAAACCCAAACCCAAGCAATAGAACAAGATATCCCCCGTTCTCCCTTGGCGTAGAGTACAAACCAAGAACAACGATTGGATCCTCTCGTCTTTTAAGTCTTTGTAGTTCAGTTCCACTAGTGATTTAAAATCAGATCCTTCTATAGTCAAAGCATTCCTCCATGCAGCCAAATTTCCGCTCCTCAACCTTTTTGCCAACGAAATAATAAAAAGTGGCAACCCTCCGCAATTCTTGACTACTCCATCTACCATAAATCTAAAATCAGGATCGTAAACTTTGTTCCCCAATTTCCTTTCAAAAAGTCTTCTTCCTTCCCTATTGTCTAACTCCTTGAGTTGGAATTCTCGGTCAGAGACCATGTCAATGTGTAAAACTTCTCCTTTTCTAGATGATAGCAATAGCTTGCAGCCTCTTACTTTATTATCGTCACCACAAGGAATTCCAACATCTTTCAACTCTAGCTTCCTCCATAAATTATCTAAAATTATGAGAATTTTTTTTTCACAATCACACTCTAACCTTTCACGCAAACGATCAGCTCTCCCACGAGCAGTTTCGACATTCATTAGATTTAGGCCTAGTGCGTCAGCAATTTCTCCTTGGATTGTTTTTAAATCTGGATTGCGTGATACATTTGCCATGGCAACCATATCAAACAACTTCTCTTTCTTAACTCGCCTTTCAACATCCTCCAAAAGCTTGGACTTGCCAACCCCACCTAGTCCATACACCCCAACCACACATATCTTGTCATCAGTTATAGCATTTATTACATCCTCTGTGATTGAAGCCCTCGACTCCAAGACATCTTCTTTCTTGTCAACAGATCTTGCAGTGGAAGTGGTAGCAATAACAATTCCTTTTGGAGGATTCTCATAGTAGACCTTCTGGAAGTTATTATTTGCAGTTTCATCGTGGAGTTCCTGAATGACTTGAGTTATTTTCTTCACCTTCCTGCCAATTGGATGGCGCACCATTGGGTTGGGAAGCCACCCATGGAAGCAAGCAGTTTTTGCACTTTCACCTTGTGTTAACAAATTTTGTGCTTCATTAGCCTTATTCTTCACACTATCCAACCATTTCTCAATATCAATGTGTATAGGTTTTCCACCATACACGGCTTCATCGACGGAGTCCTGCACCCTTTCCCTCGCTCTCTCCAGCTTCTCGACTCCATTTTTGAGATTCTGGATGTAGCTGTCGTAGCACAACACGTATCCAAATTGGCGTCCAATGGGAGCAAACAGGTACTCACCTAGTTTTGACACAAGATTCGATGCAACGGAGGAAGCCAATTCCGCCATAATTTATTCTTTAATGTCTAGAAATTCCTTTCCCCTCTCTTTTGTTTCTTTTGTTGTTGCCCCCCTATGATTAATTGCTTAAATAAATCTGTGCCAAGGAAACTGGACAGAGAACAGAACTAATCACTCGCGACGTATAAAAAGAAAGGAAGAGCATAGTGATAAAACAATGTGAACAACGAAACAAAACCAACGACGAGAGAGAGAGAGAGAGAGAGAGAAGCAGCACAGTGCATGCAAAAAAAAGAAAAACGTACAATTATTGCACTCGGTGCACCCAAATAACACGTTACTGGTCTACGTGGACGATTAGCAGATATTCTTACGAGGACAAACGAACAACACGTTCCTGATCAACCGCGTGCAGTAGTGTGCTAAATTTCTTTCATTTATTATTTTCTGTTGTCCGTGTTTTCTTTGCCTTATGTTTCTTGAAAATGGGGATGACTCTTCGAGGGCTCCAACAAATTTTGCAGTCACCATCACAATTTCATGCTCTCTGAGTGTTTCTGAGAGAAAGCTAAACCGTGTTCCGTTTTGAATCCAAAGCATGAGGAGAAACAATACAACATGCATATTGTCGATTCTTTTAAGCATTGATGGTTAGAATTGTTTAGAACCATCTCTCAATAATTTAAAGCTTAAAACATTTTATTTTTTTCATTTTCACGATTTTGCAGGAAGCAATTAGTTCTTTTCTAAAAATGGTGAACGAATAAATTTGACGGCTGGTACGTGTTTGTATGTTTGTAACAGCCACTATCTGGATTTGAATAGAAAATATTGGGTGCTCCTGGACCTCATCCCGTGACTGAGTAAGCCCACTTTTCATATTTCTGTCCCATCTATTCTATCGTCCATTATCGAAACTCCATTAATGGCGAACAAGAAGTTGGGGACCTTCGCCACCCGTCCCAGCCCCAACAACCAGCAGCCGAGCCCGGTGGCGGGCTGCTCTCCGTATCTGGAGTTCTCCAGATCCAGATCTGGATGAGCGGCTCACGAGCGACGCCGATGCTCGTCCATGACCGTCGTCGGCGTCCTTCGGCCAGGTCTGGTCGGAGGAGGTGGTAGAGCTGCCGGAGGAGTCTCGGGAGGAGGTGGTGGCGGAGTCGGAGGTGGAAGAGGAGGCGAGGAAGATACAGACCATAAAGAGGCGGGGGAGAGCTGGAGGGGGAGGAGCTGGCCCTTGTAGAAGAGCTCGTCGGCGATGCAGAGGGTGGAGGAGGAGCAGGGGGAAGAGAGAGATGGTGGACTCGAATTCGAAGGAGGAGGAGGACGAGAAGGAGTGGGAAGGCGACGAAGGGAGGGTGTGGGAGTGGGTGATTCAGGGTTTTGTCTCTCCTCTTCCCCCATAGTTGATGCATGATGAAGACGATGAGCTTGGGCTGGTGAAAGCTTTTCAGAGAAACGAAATGTGGCTGACGTGGAAGTTCAGGACCATTTAGTATTTTCTTTATGAGGAGTTATAAACAATTCTTAGCGCCCCGCAAATGGCATGTCCCCCATAAATTAAAAGAGAATTTTTTGAAACTGACTACCTCTTAATGCGGGAAATTCTAAATTAAACGAAAAAATCGTATAGAATAAAAGTTTAGATATTATTACTTTGTACTAAACAAAGAAAAGGTTGGGCTATTTCCACCTCTTCTTTAACTTCATACACACCTTATATTATCGATTAACCAAATTATCAATTTATGATCAGAAACAAGTTCAATCACCAATTCATCCATTTTTTTTCTCTCACATCTTTTCTCTTCACCTCTTATGTTTATTATTAATTGGCTAACATATTCTTCTATGAGTGAAAATCAATTAATAGTTAATTAGCCATACTTTTTGTTTCTCACTATCAGCATTGCTTCTCCCATCTTCTTTATTAACTATGATGGATTAAATTTTGTAATAATTTTAAGTTTGTAAGTTTGGTCCATAAATAAGAATTTGCTGAGATTGTTAATTTTTTTTTTTTTTTTATGTAGCCATTCTATCCATCTTAATAGTAATAGGACGGCCCAAAGCTAATTTTTACAATGTTCAAACTCTCTCTCTCTCTCTCTCTCTCTCTCTCTCTCTCTCTCTCTCTCTCTCTCTCTCATGCAACCCAGACACCTATGTTGTTCCGTGCTTGTCAACGTGCTCATCAACTAACAACTTGCAATTAACAATTTGATTAGTTGAGAAATGTATAATATCCGGAGGAAATAATGAGGACAGAATTCATCGCGTGATTTTGTCCAACTTGTCTAGATAAATAATTGCAAATGACTATCAAATAAAGATAAAACAAAACTAAGGCAAGAAAAAGTCACAACTTATCAACACACGTCTTGCTATAAAGAAAAATGACTGATGCGGCAGAGTTAGTGTCGATCGTTCTATATGACACGGTTAGTGCTGACTTTGATGACTTTTACAATTTTATTTAAATTTTTCGAGTTTCCTCTTTTTTTTCTTCTCCTTTTCGATTTTTCTTCTTTCTTCGTTAGTTACTGGCTAGAAATCCAATGAAGGAAAAAAAGAAAAGAAGAGAACAAAATTTCAGAAAAATTATAAATCATTCAAGTTAGCGATTTTTGGCGAAAATTGATTAGATGGACTACATTATAAAATCTTTCAAAGTATTTAGCAATAAACTAAAAAAATTTAAAAGTTTAGAACTGATTTAGCAATCATATAATAAATTTAAAACTTTTTGGATAATTTTACTTTTTTCCACTTTTTTAGCAATAAAAAAAGACATGTCAGCTTACATGTAAAAGGTGTTTATCACATTAGTTGCCACGTCAGTTCATTTGGATAGAAAAGATAACAGTGGCCATCTCTATTTCTCGATCGAGTAAATCCTTTTTTAGGAGACATTTGAAAAGTGGGATCATTTTCGTCCTTTTAGCTCTTACACAAAATTTTATGTGTTCGAATTTTTTTCTAAGAAACCTTCTCATCCTAAATTACGAAAATGAAAGTTTTGGTTTGAAAGTTTTGGTTTGTCCTTATCTAATAATTTTTTTATAAGAATAATGGAGTACCTAAACTTTTAAAGTCGACTAATCCGCATGAATAGATGTAAATTACCACATTGATGTACATTGAGACTTATCAAATACTTTTTGAAAGTGTTTTTGTGGGATGAGAAATAGGAAAATTCATGCTTATGGTTCCTAAAAGTAGAACGAATGTGCAGTGTAATCAACGGGGGTCGAATGTGAAAAACACCTGAATTTCTCCTCACACTTTGAAGGGATATATAATACCAGTTTTTGGTAGGTTGGAGAAACGTTTCATTAAGAAAGTAGTTATGAAGCACAACCAAGTCAAAAAGTCGCAATGCATTGGCAAATGGAACTCGTAGGAGGGCAAATTGGATAGCATAAGGAGGCTTTTGAGCGAAATAATGCAATGGTCAACCTTCAAAGATTGAAAGAAAAATGATCTCAAATTGGTCTTTGGCTAATAAACTTATTGGTCTTTTGCCAAAAGACGTTTTAATCAACACCTAGATCCTTGCCCAAAAAAAAAAAAATTCCATACTTATGAAAGAGTCGAGGTGTTCAGAGTGGAAACTAATTATATAAATGATGCTATTCTTTTAGTGAAAGATAATCATCTCCTAACTTATGCTTTGAATTATTTTGTTCGACTCAACCAAAAGGCATTACTCACTAATGACCATACTTTGTGAAAATTATGGCACATTGTGGTCTCGTAAAGTAAGACGTTCTCCTCAAACCCTTCCCATACGGACAACCTTTCATTAATGAGCAATTTGTTATAAGGCTAGCCATAAGATTGCCCTTTCTCACTTACAAACACGTGGAAAGAGACTAATATTAGATCGTTAATTACTTCATCGCCATATACATTTTCTCACACTAATGTGCACAATAAAATAATTTTATTTATTAATTACTCTATGTTTGAAAATTCTAGCTAATGACCGCCTCAAAGTTAGGAGCTTCCAATGTTGTTGTAATTGATAACAAGCCTATTTTATTTGACTGTATGGACTCATGTAAAGCTTTTATTAGTTATTTTGGCCCTTTTGACAAGAAGTGACTTTCACTTATACCACTTCCCTTAAATACAAAAATCCAAAAAAAAAAAAAAATTCTTGAGAATCCGCTGGATAAACCAATAGATGGCCCACTGTCAGATTTTTTTTTTTTTTTTTTTTAGCATTAGAAAATTCATTTGAAGCATTCGTTTATTGAATGCACGTATGAGTAAAAAACAAATGCCACATTGACATTTGGGATAAAAAGAAGTATTCAATGATTCACAAGAGACGTCACGTATCAATTGGCAATGGTTGGCCCCAATCTAATAAACGCACCCATGAGAAGGAGAGTATCTAGTGCACAGGCGAGGCGAAAAATAAAGAAAATCCCGCTCTAGATATTTAGAAAGAAAAGGATTGGAGCAATTAAAAATACTTTATTAGCCCATAAATTTTCAAAAAGAAGGTGCATATATATAGGGTGAGTATGGTTCTAGTGTAGAACCTGGAATTGGAGAGTCGGACCAATGGGAATCTATCCAATTTCAAGTCCCAATGTATGTAGGGTAGGTTCCAGATTCCAAAAATGGAAGAGTTTGTTTTGATGAGGAAGTTCCAGGATCTAGGTAGGTAGAACTTTAACATGGAACATGTAACAAGTTTTTGTATTTTTCTTGATCTATTTCTTGATGCAATCTTGCGGTATTTCATCTGGAACCACTAATATGAACTTTCAATTTATGACTAAGACTTTTACTTTATTAATGTTTCGTATTTTTTTTTTTGTTTAAATATAAGTTGTGATTAGTGGATTAGCAATAAGTAGTGGTTATTAAAGGTGATGAGTCACTGCAGTCATTCGATTAATAATACATATGAAACCTGGGAAAGACCTTAGAACTTATAATAAGGTAGGTTCTAGGTTTCAATATATGTATGGTAGGTTCTAAGTTTCAAAAAATGAGGAACTTATTTCGATAAGTGGGTTCTAGGTTTCAAAAAATGAAGAACCTATTTGGACAGGTAGATTCTAAGTTCTAAATATAACTTCTATGTAACCTAGAATCGCTACCCCTATATATTAATAGGAAAGAAAATCAACCAAAAGGTGGATCATGTGCACAGGCCAAAATTGGATGGCCTGATGACATCCTAAATAAGAGGGTTATCAACTTACACTCCTTATAATTACATTCTATATTTAAATAAATGCAGCATATTAAGTGGCTAATTCAGGATTTTACTATCAGTTGTGTTAAGAAAAATGGGCGTGTACCTTTTTGAGTCATATAATTTAACAAAATCTAAAGTTTCTTAAACCTGATTTCATAAACAAATTTTGTAGATAGGCATATCCTGGCACTTCTATCAGTTTTTCTTAATATCATTACTCATTAGTGAAGATGAAGTTCAAACATCCGATCGCAAAACCCTCAGTTGTTACCTGATATGTTATCTTAACATAATAGATTCTTTTTTCTCCAATTTATAAATTAGATTAAACAGTCAAAAAGTTACATTTATCACATTTAAACTTTTGGCGGTCAAACATAATTTTAAGTTGGACCTTTTATTTACAAGTTGTCACTATTGATCCTAAATCAAACTTGATGATTCCGAAACTCTTTTTTGTATATTTATAATCGTCACAAATTATTTGGAAATGTTTTATGCAAGTTTGTGCAAGTTGGAAAGGGTCAAAGAAGAGCGGGCTTGTCAAAAAAACATATCTGGGTACCTGGCTAAGTAATGCCGGGATAACCGACCAGGTTGGCCCAATGCACAGCTCTACAATTTAAATTTGAATTTCGCTCGCCCAATCACAGCCAATTTGGCAGCGCATGGTAACGTTTCTGTTTCTCCTAATTTCTATTTTTTTGTTTCCCGAAACAAAAAAAGAACAGAAACCCGTTTGGTAACGCCAAGTTGTTTTTCTATTCCTCATAATAGAAAGTTAGCCCGGGAATAGATTTGGAGCAGATACAAGAAAAAAAATACTTCTTGTTCAGGAACAATTTCTAGAAATAAGCTTTTTTTTTTAAAAAAATTTCTTTTATTCCTCTCTCTTGCCATGGCCACCTCCAACCACCTGGAGCCATCGCCGATTGCCAATTGCCACCGCCGGTCGCCGCCTACCGCCCGCCGACCGCCCGCTGCCAGATCGCCCATCGATCGCCACCTCCCACAGCTAGCGGCCGGTAGTCGTTGGCAGCCGATGGGCAGTGCGTTCACGGTCGGCGGTGACGGTCGGCGGCCGGCAGTCGTGTAGCAGCGGCGACAGGCGGACGTCGGCAGCGGCCGGTGGTTGGCGATTGGCGATCCGTGCACAAGAATAAAAAATAAATAAATACAAAGAAGAAACTGTTGCATTACCAAACGCATTTCTATTCTTTTTCTATTTTAATAGTAGAAATTTTGTGTACTTACCAAACGCGTTCTTTTACTCAGAAATTGTTCCCGGAATAGAAATATAAAAGAACTATTTCTGAAGAAAAAAAAAAAAAACTCTTTCCCAGCCAAGAAATGTTGTCATGCGCACCCTTTCTTGCCCATTTATGAGTTTTGAGTGGACATTCGAAAGTCTCAACGGTCGAAAAATTATTCATTAGAAGTGCTTGTAACGGCTCGGTGATTGTTTGTCGCTACCGATGAAAATTAGACGGATGCTTAAAATAAGGTAGCCGTTGTCTTGGGCATGTTTGCACATGAAAATACTTGCAAATTCTCTCGTGTGCACTTTGCAGATCAACTTCTTGTGAGAGAAATTGTTTGTAAATGAATTGACCTTGCTTGTAGAGGAGTGTTGGCACCATTGTAGACCAACCTTTATACAAGATTTCAAAAATAGTGGGATGGGCATAAATCCCGATTGGTATCGAGAAGTGAAGTAGCTACTGATTACCACTATAAATTGTTATACCACTATAAATTGTTATACCATCTGTCTTCCCTACCCTCTTTAAATTTACACACGCCTAGTGTTTCATATATTGTTTGTATGAAAATCTTTTTGGTACCTTAATGTTTCAAGAGAATTATGAAAATCTTTACCGTTGGAAAATCATGTGTAGAAACAATTGGCTTGAAATTTTTGCATGAATGAAAATGGTCTATGTATTGATTTACCATACAGGTATGTTTTAGTCAAAATGCTTTTATGACCTGAAATTAAGGGCATAATGTCAAGATGTTATTTAACCTTAAGGAAAAACAGAGGATCATGATGAATATCTTTTCAAAATGAGTAATCTGACATCGTTGTCGATGGCTCAACCTAATGTGCGATGGCAAGTCTCGCTTGACTCGTAAGAGCAACATATTTTTTATGGTGAGGTAAATTATTATCTAACTTTGGAAAAATAAATAAACCGTGCTAACTATGTAGCAATTGAAAAAACACCATTGTTAACTGGGTTCGTCGTTGAAAAATGGCCAAAAAAATTGGTTAAAGAAATACTTAAATCGCAGATAGTTACAGCCAATTGAAAAGTGTTTCTTGAAAAAAGAAGAAGAAGAGATTTTAAAAGAATGGTGGTCCCTCGTTCTAGCTGAGTTGAATATGCAATTCGACTAAGCTAGGCCGAATTGCAAAAAGTCCGGAGAACTTGGCCACGATAATAGAAGTAACTGAGAGGAGCCCAAGATTAGTTGCATTCACCTTTGAAGCTGGAAGTTGCAAAAGAGGAGGAATGAAGAATGGAGTTGTGTGGGCCATCGTTATCCGTATAGGGAACGCTTATTACTAATATTAGGTTTATAAATACCAGTTTTTTAGGATTGTAGAGCTCTCTCTTTCGATAATCAAACAAATCTATAATCTATGTTTATCTCTATTCTTAACTACATCAATTTACTTATCTCGTAATATATTTTTTCCATACAATTATATTTTTGTTGTAATCGTTTATTTTCCTCAATATTCAGCTTCACATAAATTTGGACCCTGTCAGATCCTCGCTTCATGCACTCTATGTGCGAGTAATGAAAACCGTGGAGTGAGGGCCGGTATGCTATTCCACCGGGTTCAACTGATCCAACAATTTATACCAACCAGTTTGAATAAAAAGAATGTGGTAAGAAGAATAAGTAATATATGTAATGAAAATTGCGAAAAAGTCACATGCGAATTTCACACCTAACATTTGTATGCTTTAAATGATAATAGATGATCTGCAACGAGTGATAATCAAATGTTTTGTGTTTGAGAATAAATTACCTTGGAGCAGATCAATTTGTGCCCGAGTCCCGAAAGGTGGTGCAATCGGAGGATTATCTTCACGCCTCTGCTTCGAGCTATCAAAGCAAATCTCACATAACATAAAAGGAGCCTCTCCGTGATTTCTGGTGATTGGCGATGGTGTTCTTACCGATGTATTTCTCCTCTTAAAACACAAGCCCTTGGCTCTTCGACAAGTTTTTGCCTTTTCTCTTGCCTCCAAGGATGATCCACGTGTGCTTGGAATCCACGCAATCTTTAAAGAGGCAATTCACTTCTTTAGCCCTCCACTTTGTCCAAAACCACCAAAACAATCCTTTGCTCTAAATTGGCAAGAATACCACCCCTATGGTAGATTCCAGAGATATTTTGGTAGTTGTCTTTGGAATAGGATCGGGTGGTCACGCAAATCAAAGTGAAGATGGGCGACCTGTCAGTTTCCCTCCCCATTAGTGGAAAGAATCGATACTTGCGTTAGTGTCAAGGTGTTGATAGTGGAAATTAATTTTTGACTTGCTGCTCTTTGAGAGTTATGTAACGTTAGAAAAGATTATATAGATGGAAAGGGGAATAGATTTTGAGACTTGTAGATCACTTTCTTAAAAAATGTTATTACCCTCGCGGGCCCAGTGGGAGAAGATTAGAGAGGAAAGCATCCAAAAAAATTTATTAATAAAGCTTGCGCGTAATGTTTAGAGAAAATGAACTCTCTAGTATCTGTACCATTTTAATGTGTTTGATATCGTCCATGTGCTTTTATTTTTCAATATGGTTTCTACATATATTGCAAATTGAGATGCTGAAATGTCTGCTCTCAGTGACGTCTCAGTGTTGATTGGATAATTTAAAGATAAGATGGAAATTTTTCTATTGACTGAGATAAAATTATTAGAAAGAAAAAAATCACAAGCACTTAGTGTGTATGAGAGAGAAGAATGGCTGAAGCTACACCGGCGATGAAAATTTAACAACATCGAAGTCTTAGTTTTCATCACCAAACGAAGCAAAGGTACATTAAATTGTAATACGATATTAATGAATTTCATCTTTCTTGGGGAAGAAATATTAAAATTCTCCGTTATTTCTCGTTTCTCTTCATCAAGCCCAAGCCCTCCTGCACTTAAACCGGATCTTGTGATGGATTGCGTTTCTTTGATGAGTCAATTTGCTTCTTTAAACCCTCCAACACCAGCAAAGCAATCCCTTCCTCTGAATCGAGGCCACGCAAAATCAAAGTCAAGGACATCTGGAAATGATGAGGACAGAATTCATCACTCTAGTTTTGTCCAACTTGCGCACATCCATGATTGCAAGTGACCACTTGGCAAAGATAAACGAAACACCGCGACAAAACAAAATTTCTTTAAAATCTCTCCTCATAAAATTTGTGCCAAAAATTAGAGCTAACGAAAGCATTAGTGATGTATTTTTTCGATGTGATCAGTATTGTGTATGTGCTTCTTTTTTACCAATGTGTTTCCTAAGACGCTTTCTTACTCAAATTAGTTTTTCCGTTAAAATTGCAAATAGAAAGGTAATTGCGGCTGGCATCGGTGCTGCGTCATCGTTAAATGTGGCTAGGTATATTAGATGCTAATCTAATACGTAGGCATCTCATTTTTCTGGGTGAAGCAATAATTAAAGACGCATATTTTTGTTTTACAGCCTTTTTAAGTTCACAGGCTAACTTTTTTGTTGACTTTTTAGTGATTGTTATCATTCTTTTAGTATTCATTAATTGGTAAAACGCGTGCTAATTAAAAGCGTACCATTCAATTTTATTCTAGGTTGCGATTGCCCGCTTATTCTGGTGTTTTTATTGGTGCTGGAGAGGCCTCCTCCATTGTGGGTAAACGGGAAATTGGACCCGCTTAGCAAAGTCTTACTTGTCGAATATTTATTGTAAGGATTTCTAAGATATAACACCAAAACCCACCCAAAAAGTCATTCACAAGCTTGATTATCATCACAAAATGTGGCCAGCCGCTAATCTCATACTTATCAGAAGAGAACGAAAAAGCCGAGAAAGTGGAAACAACAGATAAGCACATGTGCAGGGAAGTTTGGAGAAGTTAGAAGGAGGAGCTCATGAGGAGTTGCCCCTGCTAGCATTCGTCCTTTATTTTTCTCCGCAGTTAGCTTCGCATAAGTTCGCACTCTGTTGAACCTCCACTTCGTGCACTTTGTGAGGCGAGGTATGGAACCTTGGAGCGATTGGTAGCAATTTGAGTTTTTGGTACATAGGGTTTGAAGGATTTAATAGATTCTGATCAAATTTTTATCTGCCTTTTGTCAAAATAGATTGTCCCTTTTGATTTTCTCTCAAATGTCCATCAACTTTGGAAGATAAATTTACAAATCCTACTTGGATAAATATCATTTTTTTGTCCCTGATTTTGTGCTTGTGATAAGGAAATTGATTTCTTAGTAAAAAGTTAGGAGATGCATCTGCGACCATGGGCATCCCTTGTTTTGTGATTGACACCATAAATGTAGTACAGGTGCTACTTATCCAAAAAAACTTGATACTATGTATGATTTGCTATGATCCAAATGACACTTCCTTGAGCTCAATGGTGCTTACTAAAATCTCTCGTTCAAGAAGAAGATATGCATTTTAATTTTAATTTTTTTAAGTCCAACAAGTTTGTAACGGTCACTGAGGATTTTTAGATAACATGTATATCATCCACACTTATCTTTGTATGTGGGTGATGTCTATAATTTGTAATCCACCAATCAAAATTATGGTTTGAGAAAGTTGCTTTTAATTAAGGATGGAGAAAAATATAGCCCTTCACATAAAATATGATAAATTTTATTTGATAAAATATGTTATCGAATCAAGGAAGTTTGGTGAGCATGTTTTGGTATGGGACTCTCTCTCTCTCTCTCTCCCCATGTTTAAAAGGACGAAGAAGGAATTCTAGGAAAAGGACGAATTAGGTATAAAGCAACCATATCCATTTTCACATGGATATATTCTCCATATTCACTTGCACTTTCTTTGAATAAAGTAGATGGAATTTTATTAAAGTAAGAATAAGGTTGTCCATTAAAGAAATTCTATAGATAGATGTATAAACCAAAGTTGACGGCCCTTAATTAAAGATTTCCACATGCCCATCTTTCAATAAAAAAAAAAAAAAAAAACTGACGATTTTTAGTCCACCATTTAGAGGTAATGCTTTGAAAACGATATTAGAGGTTCAATAGGAGTGAGGGTCAGTAAACAATTCCACCAGTTCAACTGGTCCAACCATTGAAAATCACTGTTTGAATAAAGAATGAAGAAAGAAAAATAAGCACTATATGTGATGATAATTTTGAAAATTTTATGTGTGAATTCACATGTAGATGTTCTCCAATGAGTAGAAATCTTTTTTTTTTCCCTATCAATTTTCATAGGCTGAATTGTCTTAATAAAAGTGCGCAGAGACTTGCTAATTTTCCAAGTTTATCAAATATTTTTAAGTCGCATATTAGGGTACCAACAAGAAGATAGTTAAACATGATGTCATACAATTACCATTTAACAGACATATAAAAGCTTAGAGAGACCAATATTGGTGCCACTGAAATGAGTTTATGTTGCAGTTATTATACCCATTTTTTGTTTATTCTTCCTAATTTTCTTTTTCGTGTATATATTTTAATAAAGAGGGTGGCTGAACATGATTCAAATGCCAATAGCACATAAGATGTAGATAGATATCATTTGAAGTTCAGGCCAAATCAATAAAAAAATCATGTATCTATATGAAAGGAATAAAAATAATTTCACTTTAGCCAATAAAATGAACTCTTCATCGATTATGCGGCAAACGATGCTTATATGATAAGCTGATGTGGCCTCGTTTTATCATTGAAAAAGTAAATCAGAAAAAACTTAATGACTTTAAACGCAAAATAATTTTTTTTTTATCAAAGAGAAAAAGAAAAAAAAAAGACAAAGTAACAGAATCTTGAAGCAAAAGTAATTGTCGCATTTTCCTCCCCTTTATTCCTTTCAATTTACCGAGAAAGCATTGTGCAGATGCCAATGTGATTGCATCATCAAGCATGTAAAAGTCTGCGATGCCCTCCACCTTTTCTTTGTAAAGCTAATTCTGTGGTTGCCTATGCTTGGTGATGCTGATCCCTCAAAAACGATTCTAGAAAATTTGATAGTGTCGTTCAAAGGGTGCTTTTATTTTTGTCGGCCATTACTTTTGGCCACAGTGATTTGCATTATTTTTCTTTCATTATGGACCAGACACAAACTCACACTTATATGCACAATAGAATTTACTCTATTTTTCATAATATCTAACTAATGGATTGCTCGTATTTAGGAACTTCCTCCATAATGTAATTGATAACAACCCTATCTTATTTGATCATGTGGACTCATGTGAATTTTTCATTAGTTAATTTGGCCCTTAAATCGTAGTGCTTCGTGTGAGCACTTCCCTAACAAGTGCTCAAGAGTCAACAATACAAACCGATCTTTGGCCCATTGAAAACTTTGCTCTTTTTTTGGTATTACTAAATACATACTGAAGTGTTCCTTTGTTGAGTGCATATATGAGGTAAATAAAAGGAGATATGCACATGTTGCAACCTCTTCGAACACTCCTACGGGCGCAGACGTTAATGGATGGCTAAGTCTAGACTCTCCTAAACTCGCCAATTTGCGATTTATAGTTCGAGTTTTAACTCGCAAGTCATTTCATTTATGAATCGCTGCTAATTTGCGCTAGGTTAATTAGAAATCCAAATAAAATATTGGAAGAAAAATTTTACTCTGTGTAACTGAGAGAAATTATAATTGAGGACTTGATTACACCAATTAATCAATTAATGCCTTTTCGCCCAATACTTTTTTTGGAGAAAATTAATCAAAAGTTATTTTTAATGCCTTTCCTCGCCTCAGAATCTTTTGATTTTTTTAAAAAAAATTTTAAATTTTTTTTTTGATATATAGAGAATAAAATGTTACATTAGGGAGGTCGAAGGCAGCCCGGGCCCGCCGGCCTGGGTAGCGAGACCCCAGCCGGACTGGGCCTGATTTGCGAGCCCAGTCCAGCTGAAAAGAAATGGATCCCCCCAGCCCCTAAAAAGCAAATAAACTAAATCTAGCCCAATAAAACAAAATAAGCCCAACATCCATAATTCATCTCAGCCCAAAGACCAAACCCTAAAGATCCGATCGGATCCTGTTCCTGACCCGGATCCGACCCGGCACCCCTTGCGTTCTCCTCCTCCTTGCGGCACCCTCTGCTCTCCGCGGTTTGGCCGGCCGAGACAGCGGCGCCGCTCGCCTTGGGTGGCCCAAGCCGCGGGCTTGGTCTTTGCCCGAGCTGCCGCTCCTCAACCGGCGTTCTCGCCGCCGGTATCCTAGGCCGGACACACGATAACAGCGACGAAGGCAACGTAACAAATGAACGGCCAACATTCAGGGAATTCGGCATCGCAGGAACGCCACCGGGGAGCATGACACGCACGGACGACTCAGCTCCGGCCAAAACAGGGAAATAAAACCCAGATCTCACTGTGGCATTTTGTCGAACGGCTCAAGTGCGCTACCGAAGCGAGAGATCCCTGGCCCTAACGGGGTTGGAACCCGCGACGGCGCTCTCGTCGACGAACCAGAATACGCATGATGGCGTGAAGAGGGGCGACCAGTGGCCGGAGCTCGCGTGAGCTGGGTGGCCGCGAGCTCCGGTTCCCATCTAATAAGGAAAAGTTTTGATTAGCGAGCAATATTTACGTGAGCGCCCCATAAGATTTCCCTCTTCTCTCTTACAAATGTGCGGAAAGAGACTTATATTTCCTTTCGTAAGCTTCGACTCGTGCAAGACAAAACATAATTGTAAGGGCCTAAGAAATAGTTTCTTCATCACCATTTACATTTGCTCACACTAGCCTGCACAAGAGAATAAGTTTATTAATTAATTACACTATGTTCGAAAATATATAGTTAATGGATGGTTCCTGGCTAGGAACTTTAACAATTGTTGTAATCGGTAGCATGCCTATTCTACTTGACCATATGGACTCATATGAAGCTTGTTAGCTATTTTGGTTCCCCAACAAATGAATTTCACTAAATCATTTGAGTGCCTAGTTTGATTCCTCCCCTTAAATCCAAAATAAAAGAAGAAACATTTGAAACTCAGCAATACAAATCAATGTAAGGCACAATAAAATCACAATTGAAAACCTACAAAATATTTTCTTAATACATACATACATACATACATACATACACATGTATGTATGATCCTATTAGTAAATTTCCTTCTTGAAATTTTATCAGTGTTCAGAAATTTGGTTATACAATTCCTCAAGAGGTGGTAGAAGAGTGCATCGGTTTGATTGACAGTAGGCTCGCTTCCTCTCCTCTCTTTTTGAGGTTTGTTTCCAATCGCACCTTCATTTGAATTGTATTTCCACTACACCATTTGGACCGTCCTAAATAATAATGATGACATAAGTACTGTGGATTTTTAAAAAAGAATTGCTCAAATTGTTGCTTTAGAGACACGAGGACATGCAGGTCGGGTGATTATCTTCATTTGCAGAATGCATTAAGATTTTTGCGTTGAATTTTGTTCTCGTATTTATTAAGCCAACGAGGAAGATGATGTACACTTCACAATCACTATCTCTTCATTAGCTATGTTTATTGCCAGAATAAATTTCATCAATATATTTTAGTGTTATAGCCAATGCACGATCGTAGCATCAAGAGAAGGACTACTAGAAGTTATATTATGGCAATATGTGGTAGCAATCCTCGGCGTTCTCCGGCGACACATCATCTCATCCTTTTGTGTTCATTTGCTTCCATTTTTTTTTTAAAATTTTGAAATATTTATTAATATCTTACTGCTAATCTTGTCAGACATTTTTTTTTTTTTTTGGGTGGATCAATTCTCATCATATTGCGTTAAATTTTGGAGTTCATTTCTCCTGTAATGCATAGACATTTAAACTAGTACAGAGATATGTAGTATTTTAAGTGCAAACTACTGCAACCTTTCCGAGGGCGATTCCTCTTGGTAGGTGGGGCTCCTGGCTAAGGCGGATCCTCCCAAGCCTTATCAACAGCAACTATTTTTCTAATTAATTATCCACTTAAACTTAGACTAATGAGTTGCCACTAACATTTTATGGGCTATTAGAAACCTGGGAAAGATGCGAGAGCCTACGAACCGAAGATTCACGAGTCTAGAATTTGTTATGCTACATTAATCATATCTTTGTATGATGCGATATATAGCTTGCTCCATATTTCTTCGATTTGATGTATGTGAGGACCAACTTATGTCAATGTTCATTATGAATGGGTTCGAGGTATCTCTGAGTGACGTAATACTTGACACGATGGTTAAATGCACTCTTTTAAAAGGAAAGAACTTATTGGATGGGATGGCTCTTACTCAAACCATCAAGGCTTTTGATGGCGATCTCGATGGGGAAACTCCTAAGGCTTTATCTTAAGGTCAATACATTGGAGACTCCACACTGAAAAGTCTGGACATTAAGAGGTGGCAAGGAGTTTGGATAAGAGCAAATGGATGGGATAGCCAACCCTAATTCGAAGGGTACTAACACCATTGATGCGTTCTGAGAGCTGCTAAAGTCGATGGAGATGAGGATGAGGACATGATTAGTCGTTAGTTGAGGTACTTTCTTACTAAGCTAAGTTCACTTTGGGGGAGAAATCCATATGGCGAGAAATGAAATGCTATAAAATTTTCACCAACTTTTGCAGCACATCAATCCCTTAATACGCCGAATACTTTTTCAAAATCCTCACTATTTCCCCAAAATCCTCTATTTCCTCCTCTGTTTTAAACTTGTATTTAGGTTGACTTGTAATTTATGTTGAAGTTGTTTTATGTTGAACGTGCTTGAAGTTTATGTTGAACTTGCTTTATGTTTATGTTGCACTTAATGGTTGTAGACCTTGTGTTGAATTGATGTTTTATGAATGTCTTTGATATACAAATGGTTGCTATGTGTTTGATGATACATTCCACCTTAAGCCCTTTTTAATGTTATGACGAAAGGGGAGAATGGTAAAATCTTCATATTATATGAGATGTATTCACTTGATTTATTTTCCCTGTACTATGTTGAGGATGGTGGTTTAAGTTGAGGTTTTAAAAGTGATTTTCTTATCATGAAAAAAAGAGAGATTGTTGACATGATGATTCTAAAACCCACTTTTGTATATTTGTAATCGCTACAAATCATTTGGATGTGTAAGTTTGTGCAAGTTAAAAAGGATTATAAAAGACCGAATCCTATTTGAAACCCTGGTCAAGTAATTGAAGATAATAGGTCAAGATTGGCTTAATACTCAGCTCTGCAACATAAATTTTAATTTTGCTTGCCCAATGCCCCTAAAGCATCAATAATTCCCCAAAGAATTGCAGCTACTACAATTTTTTTTTTTTTTTTTTTTTGTGGAATTAAAATATTCAAGACCTCAAGCTTTCCAAATATGATCACACCATAATACCAGCTCAGGATAGCAACGGAAAACCAAAAACAGAGATCATAGGCAAGGGAGGATTCACTTGCAAGGGAGGATTCACTTGTACTGAATTGATCTTTCCTTACCAAATTTACATGAATATACCCGTACAGTACTCGAACCTTTCAAGCTGAGAGCAATGCGGATGCGGAAAGAGCAGGAGTTTCACCAGTTGCTGCCGTACACCCTTGACCTCGTGCTCGCAGGGCCCCAAAACAGAGCAATGACCTGAGATGTGACTGACGGACAGCAAAGAAGAAGCACATGCGATGAAGACAACGAAATGCAGAGAAAAGGATAGAGAGTCCACAGTCATGATTGTGGCCTTGTCATGCACAGTCACCGAGCTTCTCCAAGCTATTACTTTGAGAGACAAGCTCTCGCTCATATCACCGGTCCAAAGATTGAGGTCGCCATCGTATGCCGGCCACACCACATGCACAGCGATGACACGTCAGAGTAATACCGAAAATGGATTATACAAAATGAGATATAATAAAAAAATCTGATCATATAAGCAACGATTCTAGCACTGAACTCCATTCGTATGGAAGACGCAACTCAAACCAGAGAAATCAATACGCAATTTCCAACATGAGAATCATAACACTAATTCAATAATTGAATGAGCATCGTATTCCAAATAAAGCGGTCAAAATGAGGTCTAAATAACTCAAGAATGAGTTGAGTTGATACATTACGACTTTTGGCTCAATGATCTAATAGAAACACATCCGGATCTGGTTCCAGCATTTCATCAAACATGTGATATACATTTCCATCAAGGAGTTTATACAAGAATATGAATCGACGATTCACTTTTATACCATCACAACAACATCGGAGCAAGCTTAAATCCTTAATAGAACCTCAATCGTGGCCGATTTTCACACAAAAAGTAACAATTTTACCTTGATGATGTGCGATTGCAGCCGCGATCAGCTGTTGAACTTACAAAAGGAGTCCCGGGCGTGTCGCCGATGATGATGGGACCTGACAAAGGAGGATTAAGCGAGTGCAAGGCACTTCGAGATCTCCGAACAAAAAACAGAGCAGAACAGGGAGATGCGATCAGTAAAGCTCGGAAGCGGCTTCGATGGGCCGCGACTTCGGCATCTTTCTGTCAATGCTCCGTTTCATCTCTCCGACCTGGCCGAGCTCAAAGCGACCAGAGGTGGAGGCGCCTCGGTCGACGGAGATTCGAATGTTTGCGGCGGCCGAAGATTGGACTGGAGTCGACGTCGTAGGTTCAATCGAGAGTATCCAGAAGAGTATTCTCGTTCTTGGAGCCTCGATGCTTCAGTGAAGAAAGGTCCGAGAGGGAGCAGAAATCTCTTTTTCGCTCGACTTCCTCTCCGGCGAAAAGGACTGGTAGACTGGTAGTGATGGTGATAGACCTGGAGCGCGGGGGGTGTAGCTTCGACTGGATTTCGGGAGCGATCGGTTGCTGGAATAGAAGAGCCAAGAAAGATGATCTGAACTGCAGCAGATTTTTTCAGAAGCTCGCCGGACGAATTCCTCGTGAAATTGAATCGAACATTCGAACTTAGAATGATCATGGTCTGGTAGGTACAGGTATCATAATGGATTAGAGCAATTTGAGCACCTTTTCTTTTTATTTTTCGTTTGTTATTTTATTCATTTGATTTTTATATCCCCCTCCTCCTTCTTTTTCACAGAAAAAGCAATTTGACAGTAAAAAAAAAAAAAGTTTCCACATTTGATTGTACCGATTTAACAAATTTTGGAAATTAATTGTGTTTTTTTAAATTTTTAAGACTCAATTACGCTTTCACGACAAATTTTAGGATTTTTAACGCACAAGTCCCAAATAATTACAGTCGCTATTTAGACGACAGAAGTCAAATTTGTTGTCGTGGATAGTTACCGTGCTCAATTTTCGTGGGTGAAACATCAATTGTGTGATTATGAAATAAATGTTATAAAAAAAAGATGTTCCCACTTGGTTTGACTATCTAGCTTGTGCAAAAATCTAATTCAACATTCTCGCGGTTGAGTTTGTGGAGACCAATAATTAAATAGCGGACGGTTTTATTAAGCCATTGGGTAAAATAAAAATGGTGAATATTGAGCGATTTTAGGTTAACTTTTGTTTGCTGCATATTCTTTATCAGTTATTTGTAAAACCACGGTTTGTCTCTCTAAATCCACGAATCTCACTTACCTCCAACCTTCAGTCACTCAAATCTTCATCACCCACTCCATTTTACTTCGAATTTCTTCAAATCGAAGGCAACATTCACTTCCTTTTCACTTCGATCTTCCTCAAAATCCAACCCTTCTCCTAAATCCATTCGATTCCATCCTTAACACTCAAAACCTAACCCTCCTTTCCCTAGAATCCTCTCTTTCCTCGGAGTATTCGGATCGAATACAGAGCTAGGAAGAAGGGAATCCATCAAACCGGGATCAACGACACAAAGAAAAGAAGAGGTCGAGTCGGGTCCTCCAAGAGTTGGGCTCGATGAACTACGCTTCCCAAACCGGGCTTCTCACTGGAAGCATGTTAAAAGGCCGAAAGCTAGACTTACAGTTCTGCGATGGTTTGAACGGTTGCGGTGGATTGAGTTTCTATTTTCTAAAACTTGAAGAGATTTATCCGAATGCTGTCAAGTGTTATATGGATGGGGCTCGCATTATCCTTCAAGAATCGGTCTTGGATGATATTTTCTCTGATAATCCTCAGGACGGTTTGAGGATATTAACTCGAGGAATGATGTATATACTAAAACAGTGAGGCGATTAGTTCATGATCTTAATATTCGATATTTGGATGTCGCATTATCCTTCAACATTTGACATTTTTGATAAAAAGAAGATTTAATGATTCTCAAAAGAGGAGGTCATGTATTGATTGGCAAATGTTGGCGTGGGTTTATTTGTAACGGTATAGTTACAAATCAGTTGATCAAAGAGAGTAGTCACTTGAATCCTTCCAGTAAGAATAGTCTGATGTTGGGATGTAGCACAGGCCAGTATAATACAATGCCTTGTGAAGAGCGCTTGAATGCTCACATCAGGGAAGACCCTCTTAGGACTCTGGAGAATTTGCAACATGGCATAGCAGACTTTCCGAGCAGATGTGGTGGTCAAATAAATTCTTTTCCTGATCCGAAAAAGTGCACTAATGACAGATTCACAGACACAAACTTCATGTTAAAGAATTCAGAAGGGCCCAGTGCATCAATTCGATAGTAATACCAATAAAGTTGATGATGCTGATGTTGGTGGTGAGATTCAATGGGAACATTTGGTCATCGGTGAAAGGATTGGACTAGGTATTGCTTTGATTAAGTCCCTGGTTGGATAGATTCTATTCATGTCCTTATGCAGGTCCACATATTAGCTCAGAGAGCAAGACTCATGAATTCATATATGTTGATCCTGTTGCTGCATTTTTGGTGAAATTTGTCTAGTAATGTGAGATATGCTTTATCAACATTTTACTGCCTAATATGCTCATGGCTAGCTAGCCATGTAACAAGAAGTGCATGCCTTCTGATAGAAAGTTCTTTACGGCAATCCGAATGTAAGCATAATTGCAGTAGTTATTATAGGATGTACTGCAACGTTTTCTCATTGAATTGCATTTACTGTTTATTATGTTAGAAATTTTATCCCATTCCATCGTCTTTCAAACAGGCCCTTATGGAGAGGTCTATCATGCTTACTGGAATGGCAAGGTCGGTTTCAAATATTTCTAAATTCCTACAAATCAAGAATTGGCATTGCATTAGTTAATTGAAGAGTTCCTTTATTTTTGGCTGTGACTTATATTTGTTTGAATTTATGGAATGTGATTATATCCGTTGACTCCTTTTATATGACTACTTTTAAGCAAAAGATCCTCCTTGAATTTGACATGTAGTCTTTTTAGTCAAAAGAAATGACGGTTAGTACTTCAGTGTCCTGCTTTTGTGCTAACGTTTTAGATTTTTAGACTAAGCAGCTAGTTTGTGTAATAGTGACATCAGATATGGTATCAAAATCTGGAATTTCAACCTGGGTTGGTAAAAAAGGCTTCAGAATTGGTAACTTGACATACGCACATGACTTGTTGGACTGGTGCCGACCATAATAACTAATTCCTCGTTGCTCATTCATGGCCTCGTCTTGCTACTCTCTCTTTCGTACTTTGGATAAGCAAAAGGGAGTTTTACTTTTGGCCCCCTTGCTACTCTGTTAGTAGGTGCTGTCGAGATTCCGCTTCCATGTTTAGCTCTTCGGTAAAGAGTTGCAGGTTCTCTGGATGTAATCGAATCCTCATTGTGAAGACTGAAGATTTTTGTACAAATAGTCACAATGAATAGGCTGTTGCAAAGTCTTTTTGTATATTGTTAGTCCGCGACTCAATCGAACCCCATCCATTTGGTAGAAGCACTTTAAACACTGGGTTGTTTAAGTTTGTCGTTCTTGTGGTTTTATATACTCTTAAATATCAAGAAATGGAAAGAGAAGCAGCAGATGGCTCTCTCTCTTTTTAACATTTTCGAAAGAATTTTTTGCACTTATTATCAGTACTTTGCAATTTAGACATTTCCTTTTGCAAAATACTTGGTGATGTGCTCTTAATATTTAAAATCTATAATTCATCATGAGACCTAAGATAAATTGCAATCCATCTTTGAGTCTCGCTCGTTCACCTGGAGGTGGCTTTGAAGAAATTTCTGGATCAGGATCTCTCAGGTGCTGCTTTGGATAACTTCAGACGAGAAGTAAGCTATCAATAGGTCTTTCATTTGTGCTTTTTATCTTCCAGTTTTTTTTTTTTTTTTTTTTTTTTGGGGGGGCGACAAATTCTTCCAGATTTATTGAGAACTCAAAACTTGTAAAGAATAAAACTTGGTTGAACATTGTAAAGGAAAGAACAGCGCAGCTGCTTAATAGACATGAGTTTCACAGTAAGACTACCTTATCGCACCGTGCATTCTGCATTGTCAGAAATATTACAGGAGACAAGGGGCAATATGCTTTCCCGTTGCTTTGTTGATGTTGGCATAGAGTTGGTGATTTGGTCTGCTTTTTTTGGTGATCTGTATAATGCCGAGACATTAAATTAATGTTCTTTACATAAGATCTGAATGACACATGAAGTCTGATAGTTGAAAACAAAAGAGAAAGATCCACAGATCGCAAGTTCAGTTTAGTTTGTGTGTATCTGTATGTATTTTGGAAGCTGATGAATTAGTGTGTTCAGTAATTGATTTGCATTTTGAGCAAGTATAAAACTGAGGACAAAGAAATGCTTTCCCCATTTATCCAGCAACTGTAAGATAAATGACTATGCACCGCGCTTTTTGCTTATGTGCCAAGGTTACTGATAATGCGTAGACAGTGTCATCAGAGTGTCATACTTTTCATGGATTCCATGATCTGTCCACGTCTATGGAAATAGTTGTGTTCAACGATTAATTTGTTTGCTTAATTTGCTTATTTAGCAAGGAAAGAAATGATGACCAATCAGAGCAATGAGTCAACAAATGCTTTCCAATATATCTAGGAAGATAACTGACAGTGTGTCTTCGTCTTCTGTTCCAAGGTGCAGATGATCCGTAGACTGCGTCATCCAAATGTTGTTCTTTTCATGGGTGCTGTGGCCCGTCCTCAACATCTTTTTATCATTATGGAGTATCTTCCAAGGTACAAATTTTTGTACCTTAAAAAACCTTGGTAGTATGGGAATGACATCACTTGTTTTTAGGGGGATGCGGCTCATCTATCTACTTTTGTTTACTTCTCCGGGGGAAGCTTGTATACATCGTCCTCACTGTCATTTTAATGAGAAACGCAGGATAAAAACGGCTCTTGATTTGGTATGAAACAATTGGTCTCCCTTCTCTCTGTTGTTGGAGATATAGAGATTTGCTTTTCTGATATTGATTTAAGTGCTTATGCAAATTTTACAGGCATGGGGAATGAATTGCTTGGACACAAGCGTCCCAACAATAGTTCATCGAGATTTGAAATCACCAAATCTTCTTGTTGACAAAAACTAGATCGTCAAAGTACGTAAAATTTATTAATGTAGCCTGACACTTTTATTCATTCGTCCAATTCTTTAAATAGCAAATCAATTTATTCTCTTGCGTGCATATCATTCATCCATCTCCTAAGTGCTACTAACGTCTTACTTGCCTTTTTCTCTTTTTCTCGGATACTCTTTTCGACATTGTGAGCACCTTAGATGTGCTTGATATTGACTAGTATTAGCTTATTCTAGGATAACATGTGAACTTTATTTCTTGTAGACTCTGACTTCTCATTTTCTCTTTTCACTGCCATACCTGAACTTACATTTGTATAGAAACCTGATGTGGATGATTCTAGATTTACCAAACTTGCTGATGTGATGCAATTTCCATCAGTAATGTGCTCTGTGATTTCGATGTGAATGATGGTCAAAGTTTGCAGTAAAATATCATTTGCATCCTCACTAAAATTTATCGTTGTGCAGGTCTGTGATTTTGGGCTGTCATGCTTGAAGCATAATACTTTCTTGTCATTTAGCTCAACTGCTGAAACGGTAAAATTGGAAGCTTTCTTGAAAATCATTCTTGAAGAGTTTTCAAGGATGAAGAGAGAAAGATATCCAACTATATTGAAATAGAGAAAGACATTTGGATGGTTTCTACTGATAGCTTTCAGTGAAGTCAAATGGACAATTAGCAACAAAAGAGGAAACAAAGAGAAAACAGCTGGAAACATCATGGTCATTTCGGAAGTAGACTTCTTCTCTAATGCAATCTAAATACTCGGACAAACAAGTATACAGTGTTTCAATTTGTGAAATTAGTAAACAGTTTGCCATAGAATTACTAAACAATGCCCTAAGAGTCTGAGAGTCTTGTTTTCCAGATTTATTTTATATTTGGATTTGAAGAAACCATTCTTGATGTTTCTCGAGATTTTGAACTGTTCCTAATGTGAAGTTCTTGGTCGTGTCAGGCTAAGTGGATGGCACCAAAAGTTCTCCGCAATGAACCGTTGAATGAAAAGTGAGTTGTGCATATATGAGGTAGCTTCAATTATTTTGTCCGGACTAAGTTTCTTAAGCCAGTGTTGCTTAGATTTTGTGACAGTCAAGCCTAAGCATTGCTGTGATAATTTATTATAAGGAATATTTCAAATAAAGATATGAAGTGTAAATATATATATTTTTTAAAAAAGACCTGAAGTGGACTTTATCTCAAATAAGGACTTTATCTCAAATAAGGGTCTGAAATGACAAACTTAGTCCCAAATAAGAGTCTCGATTTGAAAGTCAGGCAAATCTTATTTGCAGCTAGGGGTATTTTCATCTAAGGACATTTTTTTTTTCTTTGTTTTTTGTTTTTTGTTTTTGTTTTCTTTCTTTCATCATCTTGCTCGTGCTTCCTCCTCCAGTTGCATCACCTCTTTCTTGACAACTGCGTCAGACTCCTCATGCACGAGTTTGCACAAGTGCAAAACAATTTGAACAATTTAGAAAAATAAGAAAATTGAAAGATATTCGAGAAGTCCTGCAATTTTCCAAAACTCAAATTGCGTGCTTCAGTTTTGTAGCCTCCCCATTAGCAAACTTCAACGTGCGTTCTTTGCATTCTGCAATTTCGCGTCCTCACCCAGCACTCATCGATTTCAGCAGAAGCCGGATTGAAGTTATTCGCCACTAGTCACCTTCTCCGATGATGATGAAGAACTTGAGAATGGAGAAATATCCATAAATGGGTTTTGTTTTTGTTCTTTTTGCTTGTAAGAACTTATCCTGGTAATTAGAGCAACAGTTTCCTGTTCTCCCTGCTAATGAAATTGGCTATGCCGTGATAACTTTCACTCACAATTTCTAGGGAATGTTATGTTGGGTTTGGGTTGGATTATTCATAATATTGATAGATGCAGCTTGCAATGAGATGGAATATGTGGCTTCTCGGGAGGGTCCAATTGTGTAGCACATGCTGGTTATCTACAAAGGTTGCTGAATCATTTTGACTCGTACTTGAAGATATTCGCCACTAGTAGCGATTTGAATCAGAAAGCACTCAATCTCAAAAAACAGATGACTCTGGTTCCACAAATGTAGAAACAAATTTGCATCTCTAACTCTAAAATATTATCTTCATAGATTTGAGAGAGAATAATAAGATGATTAAAATGGAAAATCGCTCAGAAATCCCCAAAATCGTGTATTTCACTGAATGAATTGGTGCACATGAATATCATAGGGATTCCTCAAAACACCTCTACTAAATTTGGCTTAAGGACTTCAATCCGGCTTCTTGTTGAGATTGATCATAGCTTGCATGAGGACGAATTTGAGTTCAAGCATCAGCGATGACAGGGACAGCGAGCTAATGGATTACACTTCGCCATGCTTGATCACGACCACAAGATGTGGGGTCAAACCGAGCAAAGTGTCACATCTTGGCCCACTCGTGCTCGATCTAGGGCTCAGATAGACCTCCATCTTTTCACAAAGGTACTGGAATTGCTGTTGAGGGCACTAACGGGGGAGGTTGAGGGCGTCGATGGCGAGGTTGGCAGGGAAGATAGAGATGGACTTTGCAGAACGCGATCTAGAGAGCGAAGAAGGTGGAGGCACGAGGACGATGAAGAAAAGAAAGATGAAAGGAAAAAAAAAAAGGTCTTTAGATGGAAATACCCCTTGCTACAAATAAGATTTGGTTGGCTTTTAAGTTGAGATTGACTAAGGCACTGCATGGCAATGTTCCTGTTTCTTTGTTCTTTTGTTTTTTAGTTCCCCATTCCTCGAAATAGAAAAAGAATAGAAATTTGTTTGGTAACATCAATTAATTTTTCTATTATCCGAAATAGAAAAGCATCTATGGAATATATTTGTAACAGAAATAATAAGTAGAAACAAGTAACTTTTTATTTCCGGAAACAATTTTTATAAATAAGCCTTTTTCTTTCCTTTTTTTTTTTTTTTTTTTTTCCTTTTCTTCTTCTTCTTGATGTTTGCTGCCCCCCGTCGTCCCCCGCCGTCCTCCATCGTAGCCCATTGCCCGCCGCTACCCTCTATCGTCGCCCATTGCTGGTCACTGATCACCAACAGCCATCTACCGGTCGCAAGCTAGAGGAAGAGAAAGAAGAAGAAGAGAGGGGAAAAAAATCTATAAAATTTAAAAAGAAATTCTATAGCATAAAAAATGCCTTCTTATTCTTTTTCAATTTTGAGAACAGATTTTTTATGTAGTTACTAAACATGTTCTTTCACTTAGAAATTGTTAAGAACAGAAATATAAAAGGACTATTTCTATAAAAAAAAAAAAAAAAACGAAATGCATCCTAAGTTAATCACTTCATGTTTTTATTTGAGACAATATCAACTTTAGGTCCTTTTTAAAAAAAAATAATAATCATCATCATCATCATTTTGCATTAGTATATAAAACCCCAAATTTTGTTTGAGTTTTGAGCCTCGCACATGTTGGCTGGAGTCAGACTCCCGTTCTTTCTGCCAACATCTGGCCACGTCTGTTCAAGATGCTTCCTCAACTCCTCCTCCGACTCCCTCTCTCCGAGCCCGACATCGTTCGTTTCGTACCTCAAAGACTGCAGAACCCTCCGCGAACTCAAGCAAATCCACGCCGGGGTCATTTAACAAGAAGATATTAGACATGATATCATGCAATGGAAGGAGAAGGCAACTCGTTTTCCTTTTCAATTTTTTTTTTTCCCATTGACCGCGCTACTGCGACTTGTACATAGCCGGATGGTAACATTGAGTTCTGGAGTAAGTGGCCAAAGTGGGTTATGCTGTCAATTAAAATTCACACATAGCTAGTGTTGCAGGGGTCGATTACGGAGGCATGAGCGTGAGCTTGCAATTGTCATCGGTAGGGTCATAATCGCGGTTGAGAGATCCAGCATTGCTCATATGATTGCTATGAGCGGGTTTGTGATTATGGCAATTCCTTTTCATTTATCTTTTTTCTTTTGCCGAGTGATAAGAAAGATGGTGAGGCTGAGCAAGACAAGAATAGACACCCCATCCGACCCCCCAAAAAAAAATGTAAATATCGAGCAAGAAGTGCTGTTAGTGCATTGTGGAAATTAGCTTTTAATCAACAATTAGGTCATTGGCCAAAAACGAATGGATACAACGTCAGATTCAAGATGTTCCTCGTGGAAAATAACTTTTACGTGATGGTACTTTTTAGGACTTGCGTAATCATCTTCTTTATTGGCAACTTTTGCAAGATTCATGTTGAATATGATCGAAGGGCTCCTTAGAATGAAGAGTAGTGAACTATTTAAGAACGACAGACACCTTTTCATGCCCTTGAAGAGAAGCTGATAAAGTAAAATTCGCACCATTTTGTGAAGTTTCTCCAAGTCTGCCATGGACCTGAGGTATACTGTAATAAGCGAGAAGCAAATTAAGATACAGATAGCCCAAGTACTACGAACTGCATAAGAAAAGGCATTTGCACTTGCAACGAGTTTTAAAGTATGTCAACTAGTGCCCCCAGTAATATATTAGACAAATGATGACAGCTTCAACGAACTAGGACAAGAAACCCCAGACCCAACTACTCTAGACATTCTCAGGAACAGATCCTAATAAACCGGAGTACGAGAGATAAAGCAATGAAAAGATATGGCAAGGAACAATATCAAATAGGACATTTGAAGAGACTTTGGACAGCTTAAACTTCCAGAAAACGGATCTTTGTTTTCTGAACTGGGAACAGAGATATATTATTCCAATAGTGGTCCTAGAATCAACAGATTCCTCGCCATGGATAATCAGATAACCAGGTTTCTCAATCCTACTTATAAATTTTTATGAAGAAGCAACAGGGTCAAACTCCGAATTTTGCTTTGTGACTATCTGAAGGAAATATAAAGAAGAAGATGCTTCGGACAATATATAGATGGCTTGCATTTGTACTTCACTGAAACCAAGTGCATGGAAAATGACACGTTCAAAATATGATTCAGGAGTAAATACCCCCGACCAAACACAGCTACCTTATCCTGGGACTTGGAAATAACGTTTTGCTGCACAATATCTTATTATATATTGATTATGTTAAATTGTGGACATTTGACTAGTACAGAGATATGCAGCACTTTAAGTGCAAACATGTAATGGAAATGACTATAGTGCTTTAAGTTTGTGAGCTATTTGATGTTTTTTATGAACTCGTTTGAAACAATGGAAGAGTCAGATTACAAGGAACTCTTAAGATGCCCAGATGACATTTTTGTTGGATTATAATGTCTCTGTTTTCTGCTGTTTTCAGTTTTCTTTTTACTCTGTTTTACTCTGTTTTTTATTAAAAAACAGCCAAGTTCATTTAGTTACGTATTTAGTGTTTTTGCTATTTTCTAGGAAGTTAATGGCACATTTGTGTGCAGTTATGTGTTGCACGTACGTGAGCAGTTTTTGTTTTGTATTTAGTGGTTGTACTCGACAGTTTTTTTTCTTAAGCACAAGACGTATGAAGTGCTCTGTTTTTTTATCTTTTCTCTCTCTCAAAAACAGAAATTTTTCTGTTTTGATTGTTGTTTTTATGAGTTTTAACATTGGTATCAGAGCATTTGTGGGATCTTAAGGGACTGTGAAGTGAGGGTAATTGAGTGAAGATTGCTTCCGATTTGCAAAGAAAAAGCTGATGGAGACAGGGTCGAGTGGTTTCTGCGATGGCTTCTCCAGTATTTACTGGAGAGAATTATCAAGCATGGGCTGTTAAGATGACATCATTTTTGGAGGGTCATGATCTGTGGGAAGCTGTGGAGGATGATTATGAAGTTGCTCCACTTCCAGATAATCCGACCATGAATCAAATCAAACTTCATAAAGAGAGAACCACAAGAAAAGCCAAGGCAAAATCTTGCCTGTATGCGCTGTCTCGCCTACCATCTTTACCAGAATTATGAAGTGTGACTCGCAAAGGCCATATGGGACTTCTTGAAGGAAGAATATGAAGGAGATGAGAAGATAAGAGGTATGAAGGTGCTGAATCTCTTGAGAGAATTTGAGAGACAGCAGATGAAAGAGTCTGAGTCAGTGAAGGAATACTCGATAGGCTAGTGGGGATAGCTGATAAAATCGAGTTTTAGGGACTGACTTGAAGGATGAAAGGCTTGTTCGGAAGATCCCGGTGTCTCTTCCGGAGAAGTTCGAAGCCACCATAGCGTCTCTGGAAAATACAAGAGACTTACCCGATATAAAGCTTGCAGAATTGTTAAATGCTCGCAGCACGGGAGCACGAAGACCGATGAGAAGAGAAGAGTTTGTAGAGGGTGCGCTGCAAGCTAAAGTGAAGTCAAATGATGGAGGCAAAGGGAAGAAATGGATTCAGTCCAGAGAAAATGCTGGTGACACCAAGTTTGTAGCAAAAGAAGGAAATTCTGGTGGGTCTAGCAAATGGAAGATGAACAAAAAGCCTTGTCAATACTGTGGTGGAACTAATCATCAGTTTTTTAGATGTTGGAGAAAGCCTGATGCTAGATGCAGAAGATGTCACAAGTTGGGTCACATGGAAGCCATCTGCAAAGAAAAAAATTACCAGCAAGCAGGAAAAGCCCAGGTAGCAGTGAATGAATGGCGAGGAAGAGCACTTGTTTGTAACTTCTTTTCCGAATCTTCTGTTGGGAATGATGCATGGCTGGTGGATAGTGGCTGTACCAATCATATGACCGGCAATTGAAGCTGTTTAGGAATCTAGACAGTCATCGAGGTCCAGTCAGAATTGGCAACGGTCTAGAGTCGAAGTGCAAGGGAAGGGTACAGTGGCTATTGAAGGAAATCAGGAGGTGAAGTTGATCAGTGATGTTCTCTTTGTGCCAAATATTGACCATAATCTGTTAAGTGTTGGTCAATTAGTTGAGAAGGGCTATAAAGTGAAGTTCGAAGGGAATGAATGTCTTATTAATAATGCAGATAGCAAAGAAGTGCTAAGAATTCCAATGGAGGACAAGAGTTTCATGTTCAAGCCACAAGAGATGCAACAAATGGCTTTAAAGTGCAAAGAAGAAAATGCAGAGATATGGCATAAAAGACTTGGGCATGTTCACACGAAGAGCATGTCGTTTATGCGAGAGAAATAGCTTGCGAGATGACTTGCCAAGTTTGGAGGAGGAATTTCCACAGTGCTGCAGAACTTGTCTTCTTGGCAAGCAAGCCAGATTTCCTTTCAAAGGAGGAGGCTGGAGAGCATGTGAGAAGCTGCAATTGGTCCACACAGATCTATGCGGACCTATGTCTGAGTCTTCTCTCAATGGTAGCAGGTATTTCATTACCTTCACTGATGATATGACTAGGATGAGTTGGATTTATTTTCTGCGAGCCAAGTCTGAAGTTGCTGATGTGTTTGTGAAGTTTAAAGCCTTAGTAATCAAAGTGGGAAGAAAATTAAAATGCTCAGGTCTGATAATGGTTCTGAGTATACTGCTCACAAGTTTAAGTTGAATTGTGAGCAAGCAGGAATTGTGCAGCAGTTCACTGCTCCCTATTCACCTCAACAGAATGGGGTCAGTGAGAGGAAAAACAGAAGTATTATGGAGATGGCCAGATGTATGATGCAGGAGAAGATGTTGCCTAAGAAGTTCGGGCTGAAGCGCTAATCTTTGCAGTGTTCTGTTGAACACATTGCCCACAAAGGCCTTAGAGAGGTCAACACCTTTTGAAGTCTAGTATGGTGTTAAACCTTCGTGAAAAATTTGAAGGTTTTTGGGTGTTTGTGTTACACTCATGTCCCCGAGGTCAAGAGGGACAAGCTGGATAAGAAAGCGAGCTTGGAATCTTCATCGGGTTTGAGTCTCCAATCAAAGGCTTACAAAATTTTTCACCCCATGACGGGGAAGGTGACTGTAAGAGAGATGTTGTTTTTCTAGAGGAAGATGAGTGGAATTGGATGGAAGGAAAAGTGCAAAAAAGCAGCAGTTCGAAAAACAACCTGCAACAGATGTAGAGGTTGATGAAGTTATAGATGGATTGGAAGATAGTGTGGATGATTTACCAGTGAGGGGCACAAGGTCACTTGCTGAAATCTATGAAAGAAGCAATGTGGCAATGCTCGAACCATCTAACTTTGTGGAAGCTAAGGAGGATCGAGGTGGATTGCGGCAATGCGGGGAGGAGATTGCAATGATCCGAAAAACCACACATGGGAGCTTGTTGATAGACCATCGATAAGAATGTGATTGGGGTTAAGTGGGTGTTTAGAACAAAACTTAATCCGATGGTTCTGTCAATAAACACAAAGCTAGACTGGTGGTGAAAGGCTATGCATAAATATGGGGAGTAGACTATTCGAAACATTTGCTCTGTTGCACAACTTGATACAATAAGGTTACTGTTAGCTATTGCAGCAGAGAAGGGGTGGCCTATATTTCAGTTAGATGTCAAGTCTGCATTTCTGAATGGAGAGCTTGAGGAGGAGATTTTTGTTGAACAACCTGAAGGCTTCAGTATCAAAGGGCAAGAAGAGAGTGTATACAGGTTGAAGAAAGCTCTATATGGACTGAAGCAGGCTCCAAGAGCTTGGTATGGGAAGATAGATCGATATTTGCAGGATTTTGGCTTTGTAAAAAGCTTAAGTGAGTTCACTCTTTATGTCAAGAAGGTGAATCACAGTGTTGTAATTCTGTCACTTTATGTAGATGATCTATTAGTGACGGGGAATGATATGGAATTGATAGAGAAGGTGAAGCAAGATCTATTTGCAGTTTTTGAGATGTCAGACTTGGGAAAGATGGCTTATTTTTTGGGTTTGGAAGTCAAACAGGCTTCATATGAGATCTTCATCGTCGGAAAAATACATGAAAGAAATTCTATTTTCAAAGCTAGTAGAGAGTATTACTTCCTAATCCAATAAAAAAACAATTGAATAGTCCATATTGGCGCATATGGAAAGAACAATGAGGACGAAGCACCAAAAAAGCAATGAATGCAACTAAAACTACAACAAAAGGAAAATAGCAGAATTCAAACATTATTTGATAATAGCAACTAGCAAGTGAGCCTTTCTTCTTCATACTAGCCTTCCGATGAACACATGAAATTGCAGTAGGCTCTACACTTGAGTGATCCTTAGATCATCTAGTTTTGCAGTAAATGCATCTAAAATAGTTGAATCGTAAAGCAATTAGATCACCTTCAATCAACTACATTACTTTTCTTACATGTCTATATTGGACTCTACCTGTAAGCATATTGGATTTCGGACATCTCTCTCTTTTTCTTGATATGTTGCTCAACCTCCAACGGAGAGGATCGAGTAAAATGAGGATGCTATCGTGATCCGAGAATCTCGGGAAGCTGGGCCGAGTGTTGTATGAAAGTAATGTACAGAAAACTGGATCCAGGGCATTTTATCTCTCTTTGATGGTCTGACGATATTCAAACTTGAACTCATTGCAAATTAGAGAGACTCTCACATCAGCGTAGGCGATAACTACTGCTGTGGTAAAAAAAAGGGATATTAGAATGGCATCAAATCTGCCGAAAATGTTTTTTTGAGTTTCCACCAAAGTACATCGGCAAGAATTAACATTCAAAAAGCAGCAGATCACATAAATTCACTTTTCAATGAGGCCTACTCTTCTTGTCTAAGATAGTCAAACTTAGAAGTAGAAGAAAAAGAATGACTGAACAACACTTTATATTTAGTGTCATAATTTCCACAAGAATACAATGACCGAATCACGTAATATCGAGTTAATTGATTATGTATCATCAAGTCACAAATGCAAGCAAAGTAATATCTATACATCTCTATGTTATGAACTCAAGTAAAACAACTGAACAATAGACAACTAAGCTAACATAAGTTATGATAATTTGAGTAGGATATTACTTGCCAATCCACGTGATGATAGTACTTCGGACTCTCAAGAGCTGTGGGTCTAACTTTGTAAATAAGTATCCGCTAAAAGAAATAGGATGAAAGTAATCGTCGTGGCATGGACATCCATAATGTTTCAAAAGCAGGAGTCAATATCGACACCCTATAAAATGAGAGAAAGATAAACGAAGCTATGATAGTCATCACAAGGCTCATTCAAGAATCGAGAAGGTAAACGTTTCAACATGCCAAAACAAATTTGGATTCTGCACCTGTCAAACAAACAGTCGCTATTATCTATATTTAACCAGCAAATGAACCAATACCACATCCTGCACATTCTCAAAACAATGTCAAAGATGTCAGTATATTCCAACAAGGCATAAACAAGATCATGCTCATGGAGGGAAAATCAATCAATATAAACTAATATCGATGCCACAATCAATCGGAAAATAAACTGCTTCTTTCCTATAAACTTGTCCCTCCCTCTAGGAGTATAGGAAGTAGTGTACACATCAGCTTCGTTCGCCCAGCCAGCCAAAATCTGACCTATGGCCAAACACGCGGGTATGTTCGATCGAAACTTCAGTACAACTTTGATGTCCTTAGAATTGGTACCCGCAACAGCAACCTGCTTGCACGTGACATTGTGAGTCAGTGAAGCTGAGATGAAGAGCTTGGAGATGAAAACATCTAGCGTGAATGGCTACATGTAGGCTATGGTGCGCTGCTTGAAGGACTCTGCTTATTCAGATTTTTTGGACTTCTTCCCCTTTTGGTAAGTGTATGACCGGCTATTGTTTTTATCCAAGTTGTCTTCAATTCTAAAGAAACTTTGGTGCTAAATGAGGCTGTTCAGACAAGTAGTGTCAAGCTTACCAGCCAGCACTATCTTAGGACATGAAAGACCTAGGAGAGTACTATAAAAATCAAAGACAAAAAACTTAAGTCCTAACCACTAAACATGTTCACCTAAAAGCAACATGCATATAATATCCCTACATAGTTCGATGAAGGATAGAGCACCCCCACATTCATTTGATTATTTGCTCAACCATTATACTGCACCAGTAACATTATCAAGGAAATCACATAGAAAGGACATCGCAAACTAGTAAAAGAATTAGATATTCAATGAAGCCACCTGCCCACTGTGGATAGCACACGTTGGCATGAAGACACCATGTGGAGAGGCATCAACAAAACGCATTAGAACACTATTAGTGCACAGGTTGCGAAAAGCTTGCTTCTACATCTTGCTATGAGAGATTACTTTCTAGCAAATAAAAGCAGCCACTTTGATCATAGCTGCATAAATAATTATCTGCTAAAAGAAGATGGATGAAACTAACCCTCCTCTCATGGACTTCCATAATGTTTCAAAAGCTGAAGTCGATGTAGACACCATGTAAAATTGGAGAAATATTATGCGAAGCTATGATAGCCATCGGAATGCTCAAATTCAAGAATCTGGAAGGTAAATGTTTCTACAAAGCCAAAACAAAATCTGATTCTGCTACTGCAACATATAGTCACAGTTATCCATATGTAACTGGCGACTGCTACGATTTTTCCTTCAAATTTGTCCCTCTCTCTTGAGTATAGGAAGCAGTGCACACATCAGCTTCCCTCACCTGGTCTGCCAAAATCTGCCGTTGGCCAAACATGCCAGTATGTTCGATCGAGACATAAGCATGGCTCTAATGTCTTTAGAATTGGCACTCGACAGCGACCTGCTTGCTCGTGACCCTGTGAGTGAGTGAAGTAGAGAAAAAGTGCTTGGAGAAGACAACATCCACCATGAACGGCTCCATGTAGGCTACGGTGCGCTGCTTGAAGGATGCATGCTTATTTGGATTCTTGGACTTCGTGTCCTTTTGGCTAGTGCATGCCACTGTTGTCATCATCCAAATAGTCCAATTCCAAAGAAACTTTTGCCCAAAAGCCAACACTCATGCAAAATATCTATACAATTTGACAAATGATAGTGTACGCCCACATTCAATTGATTATTTGCTCAACCATTATGCTCCACCAGTACCATTATCAAGGAAACGACATAGAGAGGACGTCCCAAACTAGAAAAAGAATGAGATTTCAATGAAGCACCTACTGTGAATACCAATGATGGCACAAAGACACCATGTCAGGAGGCATCAACACCATGCACTAGAACACTATTAGTGCACATGTCGCATAAGGCTTGCTTTAACATCTTACAATGGGAGACACTTTCTAGCAAATGAAAGTAGCCACTTCGATCGTAGCGAGCATGACACCTGAAACAAAGAAACATTGTTAGTAAGAAACTCATAAAATTGAATTAGAGAAGTAGGCGAGCACACAGCCCCATATAACAAAACCTCACAACCTTCGAAGCTGCACTAACAGAGGTTATGCTAAGCAATTCATCACAGGGCTAGAATGCATGGGCGAGGATGTGCTCAAAAGCCCCTAATTATCAAACCGTGTGATAATTCCTTTAAAACCCAATCAAACATTCTTTCAAGAAAGACCAACTTCCTATGAGCCAGTATAGAATTTGAAGAACACAAATTTCTTCCTTTTGACACCAGATTTAGGCAGACATGATTAGGCACACAGATTTACCTATCTTACTGAATTTGGAGTGGATCGTTTCAAGCTAATAAGGTTCGGATGGTGGTATTAAGGTCGCCCTCCCAACGCCATTCATCAACCACATAGGAGAGGAGTACTTTATATAGGTTTGGTGTCCTCAAGGAACCCTTGCAGAATATATTTATCTTGGGGCACTTCATGATGACGATTCGCACCAACGATGGGAATTTGAAGGTGCAATTAGTGGGGGAGAAGCTCTCAAGGCTTGGTAAATCGTCAAGTGTCAATCGCTGCAGCTTGGGGAAAGAGATCTCCTCTGCTCCATTTCCATCATCTGTTACCACATCTTCCATCGCACCACAATTTCTTAGGGATAGCCAAGTAAGGTGCACCAGACTTGCCACTGTAGAACAAGTCCCCATATGAACTAAACCAGCGCAATCCTTTACTCCTAAGCCCGTCAATCTCTGGAATGAAGTCGGGGAGGGAAGTACGATTGATAAACTCGGGCACTCCACAACCCACAGAACTTCAATTTGTTTGAGAATTTCAGCCATCAAGGAACCATCTTTCCAAACTCGCTTCAAGTTACACAACCTACATAGGACAAGTCGCCTTAGATTTTGTAGTGCCTGGAGAGATTTTTCCATGTCAATTAGTTTTCCACAGGGATTCGCTCCCCCATATCCAGACGAATCTTCTGGAAATATCTCCTCGAAGGAACTACATCTCACATTAAGCATGTCTAGATTGGGGAATCTGTGGAGAAGGAAGTTGGAAAGAAAAGCGACATTTTCATCATGGTAGCATGCCAAAGTCAGCTCTTTGAGATTGCGGAAGACGTAACGCTGCGGCATCATCGCAACATCCTCCCTTGCTAATGTCAATCCCTCCAATTGTGGAATGACCTGTGGAAGGGAATCCGTTTAATTAGGCCACCAAAAGTTCATTGACTAAGATGTCCTTACTTTTAGGAAGAACGAGAAACACAACTTTCCGGAAACAGACGAGCGAGCATCGATATGAGGGATGATTCTCGTTTGTAATGTGCCCACTTTGTTTTAGTTATTTGGGTCAATGTGGTGTGCGCAATTCAATCACAATATACTTCGTGAATTTTGATCAAGAAAGTTATTAGTTAATGATACTTCGGCTATTTCAATTGGCAACAAATCAAATTCAAAGGGCAAAATAACACTTGCTTGTTTTAACAAATCATGTTATTTTTATAGCTAGTATATGTGTTTCAATAGTAAGATGCCGTATTAATGTTGCGCATTATTTTCGAAGCTGCAATTCTCTTTTCTATTTTACTATAGATCATAAGTACCATATGGCTTCAACTTTCTATAACTTTGAGAAGAATGCATTCGAACTCAATAAATGATTGGCAAAAAAAGAAAAGAAAAGAAAAATTGAAATGAGGGGACATGGATGAAAAAGCAATAAAGCAAGATAAAGATTATAGTTTAAAATTTCGATGGAAAAAAGAGTAAATGATGAAGACAAGTTGTTCATTCTTACAAAAGCAAAGTGAAACATCGGATGAGCAAAGAAACAAACCAAAAGTACATAACCCCAAATAAACGGATATTTTTAGTATTCTGTGTGGTTAAAAAGGAACCTAATTTCGTGTTGGTATATCACCGACATACCACTCAAATTAAGTTTGGTAATTTTGATTGAATGTTTGTAACTTGAAAAGCATTGGTCAGCCATAGGAATAAACATTTATAGATTTTTAATGTAGTTGGTGATCTTGAAAGTATAAAGATATATTAGTACTTTTCAAGATCTATTAAATAGAAAGTTGGTCAATGAGTAAAATCCTTTGATATCTTAATTTGACGGTTGTTGGTACATCAATTAGATTTTCATTTGTAATTTCAAATTAAAGTTAGTAATTTGAGAGGCGTTGGCTTGTCGTGAGAATAAATATTGATTGATTATTAAAGTAATTCGTAATTTTGGAAATGTTGGTACTTGCCAACCTAACAAGATAATAAGGTGGCAAGTAACTAAAATTAGTTTGTATTTTATAGAAAATGAATGCTTTGAAAAATAGTTTCCTGAAAATGATTGCTTAAATCGTTCGATAACAATTAGTCAATGAAAATTCTTTTCATTGTCAAAGACAATATATATCTAAATATTTTTGTGGATTATGAAAATATTTTTCGTCCATTTATTTTTGTAAGAGATGCAAGCAATCATTTTTCAAAAAATGGTTTCCATAATATTGTGAAACGAATGGAGCCTTAATGTGACTAAAATCGGTACACCAATCAAATTAAGTTTGGTAAATTCAAATAAAGTTAGTAATTTTAAATATGTTCGTGAGCCACGGGAATAAAAGTTGGTAAATTATTAAAGTAGTTGGTGATTTGAAAGTAGAAAAAAAAAAGTTTGTCCTTTTTTAAGTCTATTGATAAATTACTAACATGTGACCAGATAAGTAAGTTATCCGCGATGCTTGATAATTACCAATCATGTTCAAGATGTTTGAGGATGGAAATTTGTTTTGTAGCTAAGCTAACAATATGCCAAATGAACATAATACCATTTTTAAAAAAATTCCGTTGACAGGGTTGGTCAAATTAAATTAAATAGGTAAATCTCAATCATAAGATATGAGTAGCTCATTAGAAGGATGATTGTTCATGCAAGTTAATTTAATAAAAAAAATATTTTATGAGCTGAAAATAATTATATGCAAACAATCTTTAAATTTCTAAGCAGTTCATAGGTGTCGTTAGGCGAGTATCAACAAGCATGAAATGTTTGAAAATTTCAATTTCCTAGAGAAAATAACAATGCACCAAGAGCTATGCACATAAACCACCAATGAAGACAATAGCAAGGAGCTAGAATCATTAATTAGGGCAATACCTTTTCAAAAGAAAAGAGTGCAGATTGTTTCTCGCTGGTAGTTGTACCTTGGCAGTTTTGGAATTCACAGGCAAATGAGAATGACCTCATCTTGCTACAATGGCTCACTCGCAATTTTTCCAAGAGTGGCCATACTGAAGTATGACTATTCTGGTAGAAGCTCCTTAGTTTCGGTGACCCAAATACCATTAGGTTGGTTAATTGCGGAAAGAAGAGATCACCTATACTCATCCCTACCCCGTCTTCCTCCGCGATAATTTCCTCAACCCCACAATCCAGTACAAAAAGTTTTTTGAGCTGTGTCATACTTTTTGCCACCGAGCTTGGAAAAATACTTTTGAGACCATCACACTTGACAACCTCCATGCATTGTAAGCGTCCAAAGGTAAGACCTCCTTGAGGAAGTCCACTCCACACGTATTTCATTTTTGGGAGCCGCGTTAAAACTAATTCTCTCAATTGAAAAGTATTTGTAAAACAAACTTCGCTAAATTCAAACTCTTGGACTTGAAATACCACTTCTAAGAATCCACAATCGGTCACAGTTATCTTCTCTAGGTTTTGAAATCTTGTGAGCATATTATAAGATGAAAATATGGACAAAAGTTTCTCACAATACTGCACTACTAGTGCCTTGAGTTTGCCAAAGGCGTTGGAATCAAGATCATCAAGCCATATCTTCTCCATGTTATCCATGTGCAAGATCTTCATCAACTCCATATCAGGAAACTCAACCTATTATTTTTTCAATTTAATTAATTAGAGTCGATTCTCTATTCCCTCAAAAAAAAAAAAAAAAAAAAAGAATACTTCAATTTCAAGAACAAAGAAAATCATAGGATAGACATTATCAAAGAATAGAAAGAAAAGAAGACTAGTTGCATGTTATTTCTTTTTAGCAAATGCCCCCCTCCCCCACCCCCCACCCCAAAAAAAACATTCTCTTGTCATTTAATTTTAAAGTAGAAAGCATAAATTTTTCTAATATATATCAAGCATTATATTTAAGCATTAGGATAAGACAACCATATTCATTTCGTGCATAATTTGTCTCCCACGAACCTCATATTTAGCCTATCTTAGATTTAGCTCTTTATAACACTGAAAAACACAATAGCCAATATACTGTCCCATTTCTTTGAAGTGCAAACGACAAAACAGAAACCAATTTGCATAAACCAATGCTTCATTATTCTTGCACTTCAAAAGTTTTTCAACAAAGTATAGACTCAAAGAAAACACATCAAATACTAAAAAAAATAATCCAACAATTAAATCAAAGGATGATGAGTGCATGTATGTATTGTTTAATTGATGTTGTACGGGATTCTCCGATCACTATCTGATTTTTTTCTTATAAGTTTGTCACTCGCAATTATCATATTAGTCTTGATTTATTTCTATTAATAGTTGATCTCTCTTATTTAAGTTGCCTAAAAATATAAACCAATTAAATATTTTTCTTTAGTTCTAATGATGAATTGATTTGATGGCTAGATTTGCCTATTTGACGTATCTTTTTCTCCGCTTGAACTGGCCTTAATATCTCTTTCATATCTCTTTAGTTTCTCCGTCCTTTCTTGTTATCCGATTTTCCTCTACTTTCAATTAATCTAAACTTAAATTTCTTCATGCTTTCATTCAACATTAGTTGTTATCGAATTTAGATCCGTTCTTCATCAATTGGTCATTGACTAGATCTCTTCAACATTAATTAGTATCATAACTTTGCTTTGAATACGTATTATCGCTATGCAACTATTCTAGGCTAAGGGCCAACGCTATGGTACTCATTTTAGTTGCTACACTTGCATTTCTGATTTGATACGCTCATGAAGATATATGACATCATGCCTATTGAAACTTCAGCCACCATGCTTGCTGATTTGTAGCCATTCTATGTTTGGTGTATTTTCTCTTTGAATAATGTTGCAATATTTATTAACTCTAGTATATCAAAATTTGAAATGAGTAGGGCTTATCCAGATTATTATTATTATTATGATTATCATGTTATTCTAATAATGTTGACTGTTAGGAGTAATCTGGCTATTGCCGCAATTGTGATTATCATAAATTCTTAACAATCTTGGAGAGGTTAAATAAATTTTGGTGGTTTGAGAGAATATTTCAACAATTTTAGTGAGAATTGAGTAGATTCAATCAAAAACTGTAAGGAAGACAAGAAAACAATCCAAAATTAGTTCGCTATTAAGCAAAATAGCATGGATAAGTGCTCTCAATGTCTTGAAGGAATAAGGACTCTGCTTGTGGGAATAGTGAAGTGAGTGGAGTAAAATTTTACTGACTAATCCAGATGAATATATAGAAACACCTTATGAAATTTAGTAAAATCGAGAACATAATTTCTCCAATTGGTCATTCTCAAAAGTGCAAATTCATAATGCTAAAATTTGTACTAAAATACTTAGTATAAGTTTTAAATATTTTTATACAAGTTCTTTAATACAAGGTGCATATCCAAATCTACCCCTTTTGTGGCAGATAAAGGTTTGATATACACCAACTAACAAATTGGAATGATTTTCCCATCACGATATTTACAATTGATTTTAGGAACAGTGACAAAATAATCCTAAAACTTATTCCGGTTTGCCATGTTCAAGAACTAAAACTTTTTTTTTCCTCTTTATTAGTAAAACTTGTTTTGAGTTAGCATTTGAGTCTTTCCATTGCCCAAAATATATATGGCGTTTTTCATCGAATTTTCCTATTTTTAATTGTAAAAATGTGGTAATGTGTTGATGCCACTTTAAAAAAGGTGAAAAAAATAATTTAGAAAGTACATATAAGAAAACAAGGTGGGAGAGAGGAAGAAGGGGCCCGTGGGGGTGGGGTCTCTAGGCTTTTGCACTGGCGACGGCTATAGCCATTCCCCGGGTCATAGCTAGGGTGCTCGCCACCCTCGCAGGCCACCAGCTATTGCCAAACTTGGCTCTTCGCCACCATGTGAGGGAGCGCACTTGCCCTCGCCCTCGCCCAAATTGGCAAAGGTGGAAACAGGCCATTGCTTGCTCATGGTGAGGGTTGTTAGCCCTTGTTGGCAAGAAGGGTAGCAGTTGTGGCGTTCCCTATGCAGCCCTTACCCCTTTGACTAGCAATCCCTCGTGGGACTTTTTTTCGTTTCCAGTTTCATTTTAGTGCTAATTTTTTTTTCTAATTTTCACTATGCTCTTAATTTTTTTTTTTTTTTTTTTTTTTTTTTTTTCTTTCAATTTTTTGATGTGGCAATAGTGAAACAACTCCCTTTGTGCTTGAGGAAGCTCCCTCACTACGTTAAAGTCCATGCAGGATTAAAAATATGAAAAATGCAGAATTTCTCTACAAAAAAAGGGACGGACTTAAGTGCCAAACCAGCAAAAGTTTTAGGACTTGTAGTATCATTAACCCTTGATCTTACGTTGAACAATATTTAAATTTGAGCTGACATCTTTAGCATTGTCTAGACTCTAGATTAATTAAAAGTTATTAATTGAAGCTTAGCCTCTCATTAATATTTGTACTTCAACTACAATTTAGTCTAAGACTTGAAAATGAAAGAAAAAAATATGAAGTTTTTGAAACTTACGGAAAAGTTTTGACGTGCCTTTCTATATGTTTATATTAAAGAAGTAGCTTTGGGATGTTTCTCATTTGAGGTCAAAGGTTTGTAAAAGAAAATGATAAGTTATCATAATTGACCCTACAAACCCTTACATTGCCTAGCTCAAACGATCAGGACAACAAACTAGATATGCCATGAAAGAAGAATGAATGTGTACCTTTTCAATGAGTAAAAGTGGTTGATGTGTTGGAACGCTACCTTCTAATTTTCTACAACTGACATCTCCGAAAATCACCTTCACAGCTTTGCAATTTTCAACAGTAAACTCTTTCAAGGAGGGCCACTCTGAAATATGCTTCCCTTGGTAGAAACTTCTGAGTTTTGGCATGTTGTGAAGATACAGAGTGACAAGTTCAGGAATTATAATTTTGTCAACTGCTTCTTCAAGTTTCTCCTCTTCCTTGGCAACAATGTACTCTATCTCTCCACAACTACCAAGACCCAAATATTGGAGTTGTCGTAGACTTTTTGCCATAGACATTGTAAAAATGTTTCTAAGACGTTGGCACTTCTCAACTGTCAAGGACTCCATACAGTGAAGCAGCCTCTTCCACATGGATGACGGAATCACATCCATTAGGTTGTGACATTGCTTCACCTTGAGGACCTTTAGAAGATGAAAGGATTCCACATGGATTTTATCATTCCATAGTTCTTTCTGTTGAACTCCCTCAACGTGTAGCTCTTCTAACTTTGGAAATGCAAGCTACAAATGTACAGATATAAACAAAAATATGTAAAATAGCTTAGGGTCAAAGTACTAAAAACAAAGAAAAATAATAGATCAGGTAAATCGGGATACCTTCTCATTAAATAGAGGATGTAACCCATCACCAATGCAACTCTCTAAACTAAAGCAAATCAAACTCTTAAGGTCATCAAGCTTGAGTTTGGTTAAATGAGGAAACTTGAATGTCTCTATGGTTTTCTCTTTTCCTTCTTCCATCGCAATTATGCTTTGCAGATTATTGCAAAAAGAAACATCAAGCACTACAAGTTCATGAAGAGTTTTGGCCGTGGCACTTGAGAGGAGATATGGCAAACTGTGACAACCCCTCACTTTCACTTCCCTCAGACTAGGAAATGCCAAGGTGACCTTGCAATCACTCTTTAGAATGTCTCTCAGCCTTGATAGATTCAACAACATCAATTCTCTTAATGCAGGGAGGGCCAATGGCTTTTGCCTTTTCTCAGCGCCGAGACTTACTGGTTCAAATAATGCTTCCAAGGATGGACACCCGACTGCCTTAATTTTATTTAGGTTCTGCAACATATCCATTGAATTTGACGGAAAAACACGTGACAAATTTTCACAATGTTCAACAGTGAGTGATGCAAGTTTGCAAAAGGATTGTCCTTGGAGTTGATTGTGCCATATCCTCTTTAATTGGCACATGGAAGAAAGCTTCAATTTCTCCAAGCTTGGAAAAAGAACCTGCGTGAGAACACTATATATGTCAAATGGCTGAAATTTTTGGTATAGAATTTTATTATGCCGAAATTCAGGGGCAACTTTGGGAATGACCAGCAGCGAGTTAGTTTCTCCACTGCGAAGTGCCAATCTTTTGGTATAGAATAACAATCCAGTATCTACTAAAGATTTTAATGTCCCCATGCATAGCACTATAGGCAGAATGGATGCCGCATCGACGAAATGTTAGAAAAACGGTTCATCTCCATAAGACCCATTGGTGGCCATAACATCCACGAATTGGTCATAACTGTGCGGTATGGTCATCAAAGTCAATTTCAGCAAAGGATTTAGTTTTAAAATATGAGGACCCAAGATACGCTTCTTCATCATTAAAAAAGTTAGTTTATGTAGAAAGTAGAAAGTTTTAGTCATGTAGCCAAGAAAAAGAATTGCTTCATTTGATGAGGATTTCAATCCAACATCATGCTTTTATGGTTTGGGTCACCAGATAAACATAATTTAAAAAAATAGGTAGTAATGGGGTTCCAATTTTTTATTTTATACTAACGGAATAGTAATAAAATTTGTTAATTCCAATGCACAAATTAATGCTAGATGTGTTTCTACTTGATACTTTCAAGCAATAGCTATTACAAAAACAAGAAATCTAAACATGTGCCGCACATAAATTCTACCTGGAATATCAGAAAAGTTGTTAAAATGAAGATCTGTGGTAGATTTGATCACTACAAAAGGTCCATAGCTCACATAAATCAGAACAAAAAATTTAATTATCCCACTAACATTTTACCGAGGGTAACAAACGCATATTTGCCTATCGAACATTATATTTGAATTTTCATTCCGTTGTCACATAATAGTTCCATCAACTCACATATAAGACTATAGAAAATTTTATATGATGGAACTTTGTGTAGAACCACATTTCCACTGAGGTCCATTCACCTACCCCAGATTTTTACAATTATTGGAAAGAAAAAAACAGCAACTTAATCGTCTCAATTACCCTAGCATTAATGTACTTAAGACGAAAGTTGCAAAATAATTTTCTGTAATCAATTGATCTGGATGTTATTTCACAGAGTCACTGAGTTACATGCACCGGAATTTTTTTAAGTTCTATTTTTTTGCTTTAATCAAGCGGATAAGGTAGAATCCTACAATTTTCCATAATTACTAAATTTAGTCTAAGACTTAAAAAGGAAAGAGGAAAATATGAAATTTTTGAATCTTATGAAAAAGTTTTGACATACATTTCTATATGTTTATATTAAAGAAGTAGCTTTGAGATGTTTCTTATTTGAGGTCAAAGGTTTGTAAAAGAAAATGATAAGTAATCAAGAGTGACCCAACATAGACATTGTAAAAAGGTTTCTTCGACGTTGACACTTCTCAACTGTCAAGGACTCCATACAGTTAAGTAGCCTCTTCCACATGGATGACGGAATCACATTCATTACGTTGTGACACCGTTTCACCGTGAGGACCTTTAGACGACAAAAGGATTCTGCATGGATTTTATCGTTCCATATGTCTTTCTGTTGAACGCCCTCAACATGTAGCTCTTCTAACTTTGGAAATGCCAGCTATAAATGCACAGAGATAAACGAAAAATAAGCAAAACAACTTAGGGTCAAAGCACTAAAAACAAAGAAAAATAACATATCAGATAAATCGGGATACCTTCTCATCAAATAGAGGATGTAATCCATCACCAGCACAACTCTCTGAACTAAAGCACATCAAACTCTTAAGGTCATCAAGCTTGAGTTTGGTTAAATGAGGGAATTTGAATGTCTCTACGGTTTTCCCTTTTCCTTCTTCCATCGCAATTATGCCCCGTAGATTATTGCAACAAGAAACATCAAGCACTACAAGCTCATGAAGAATTTTGGCCATGGCACTTGAGAAGAGATATGGCAAACTATGACAACCACTCACGTTCACTTCCATCAAACTAGGAAATGGCTTTTGCCTTTTCTCGGCGCTGGGACTTATTGGTTCAAATAATGCTTCCAAGGAGGGACATCCGACTGCCTTAATTTTATTCAGGCTCTGCAACATATCCATTGAACTTGACGGAAAAACATGTGACAAATTTTCACAAAGTTCAACAGTGAGGGATGTAAGTTTGTAGAAGGACGGTCCATAGAGTTGATTGTGCCATATCCTCTTTAATTGGCACATGGAAGAAAGCTTCAATTCCTCCAAGCTTGGAAAAAAACCTGCGTAAAAACATCGTATACGTAGAATGGCTGAAATTTTTGGTATATAATTTTATTATGCTGAAATTCGGGGGGCAACTTTGGGAATAACCAGCAGCGAGTTAGTTTCTCCACCATGAAGTGCCAATCTTTTGGTACATAATAATGATCTAGTATCTAATAAATTGCTTCACAGACTAGAACTGGAAGAATGATCAACAGAAAAATACTATAGATGCTTACCTTTTCATTGAAGAAGCTAGGCAAGGACAAGTCAGAGTTGATACAACCAAATGCTTGTTGTAAACCTGTATCAACTGTCATCGAATGTTGCCTTCCTTCGAATTCGAATGAAGTAAATGTCATCATTTTGGGGCATCCAGTTATTGTCAGTCTTGTTAAGGATGGACAGTGGATGCGATACTTTCCATAAGAGAATGTCCTGAGATTAGGCAATTCCTCAAGAGACAAGGAGGTCAACAAAGGAAACTCAAAAGTGTCGGTGGTTGTAGCTTCCTCTAATTCTTCTTTTTGCACATACATAATTTCCTCCATGAGTACACAACTCGCTATTTCGATTTCTTTTATCTGCACGAGTGCTTTAGCCATGGAAGAAGAAAAAAGAAACCTCAGGTTCTCACAGTTTTGCACCTTTAGTGCCTTTAAGTTTCGGAAACACAATGCTCTTTTTGGATTCTTGTCCCATATGCGTTCCAAACTTGGTAAGTCACTCAAGGTTAATCTAATCAATTGTCGCAGAATCTCAACATCCCCACTAGTTGTCAGTTCTTCAAGGTCAAATACTTCTCGTATTAACTGACATCTCTCAACTGTTATAGCTTCCAAATTCTGTAGCTTTATTATCTGCAAGGGATGAATTACACCACACATCTCATAACAATGCTGCTAACAAGAAATTATGAATACGAATTGCATGTGAAATAATAACAGAAGAAATATTCTCACATGGTAGATCTAAAGATAATGGAAGATAAAGCGGAGCAATGATTTGAAATTTTCCCTTATCCTTCCATACAATTATCTACTTTACACTTACTTATCATTTACCTATTATGTATTTGGTCTTTATTATACACATATTAACATGGATGAATTATTGAGTTTATTGAATTTACCCTCACATTTTGTGCAATCTGCCTAAATTTTAAAAATTCATGGCACAGGCTCAATTGATTTTTCGATGTGGTCTGATATAATATCTCAAATGAAAGTGTAAAAAAACAATCTTAATAATCATCTCCCAAATAGTTATGAACTAAATTGATAAACTGGAAAAAAAAAAATCGTATACTTTTAGTTGATTTGTAGGTGTCAATTGAGCCTTGCATTTTTTCCAAACTGTTCCAAAAAAAAAAAAAATCTCTTGTCGAGAGAGTGAAAGTAAAAAGTTATTATAAATTTATGAGACAAATACTAAAGTAGTATTAAGATCTTAATGTCCCCATGCATAGCACTATAAGATCCATTATTTTCTGATATTGACGTAAAGCGGAATAGATGCCACATCGACCAAATGTTAGAAAAACGGTTCATCTCTATAAGATCCATTGGTGGCCATAACATCCATGAATTGGTCATAACAGCGCCGTATGGTCATCAAAGTCAATTTCAGCAAAGGATTTAGTTTTAAAATATGAGGACCCAAGATACGCTTCCTCGTCATAAAAAAGTTAGTTTATGTGGAAAGTAGAAAGTTTTAGTCATGTAGCCAAGAAAAAGAATTGCTTCATTCGATGATGATTCCAGTCCAGCATCATGCTTTTGTGGTTTTAGTCACCTGATAAACATAATTTAAAAAAATAGGTAGTAATGGGGTTCCAATTTTTTATTTTATACTAACAGAATAGTAATAAAATTTGTTAATTCCAAACAATAGTGCACAAATTAATGCTAGATGTGTTTCTACTTGATACTTTCAAGCAACATTTATTACAGAAACAAGAAATTTAAACATGTGCCGCACATAAATTCTACCAGGAATATTAGAAAAGTTGTTAGAATAAAGATTTGTGGTAGATTTGATCACTATAAAAGGTCCATAGCTCACACAAATCAGAACAAAAAATTTAATTATTCCACTAACATCTCATTTTACCAAGGGTAAAAAATGTATATTTGCCTATCGAACATTACATTTGAATTTTCATTCCGTTGTCAGACAACAGTTCCATCAACTCACATGTAAGAGTATAGAAAATTTTATATGATGGAACTTTGTGTAGAACCACATTTCCACTGAGTTCCATTCACCCACCCCAGATTTTTACAATTATTGGAAAGAAAAAAAAACAGCAACTTAATCGTCTCAATTACCCTAGCATTTATGTACTTAAGACAAAAGTTGCAAAATAATTTTCTGTAATCAATTGATCTGGATGTTATTTCACAGAGTCACTGAGTTACATGCACCGAAATTTTTTTAAGTTCTGTTTTTTCGCTTTAATCAAGCGGATAAGATAGAATCCTGCAATTTTCCATAATTACTAAATGAAGGTCATACAAACTATGTAGGTCATAAATGCTTTCCTGATGTTACGATTATATCCATAACTGTATGTGTATATACTTTACCAAAAAGCAGTGATAAACTTTTAGATTATTTGAAAAATGAATGCATTGTATGTGCTTCTTTAATTATGTTGATAACATAACACATATAGATGTTTTTATGCATTCACATCTCACGTAGCAATTACATTTTAAAAAATTAAATCATTATTTTGTCTTAATTAAAAAATATATATTTATATGTGCCATTAGACTCCTCTATAATACCCATGCATAAAATTTCATTTCCTATACAATGCAAAACTTATCACATTAGTAGTCAGTTACTCACCCAAATATCAAAAGCAAATTGAGATAACTCTGAAGTCAATATTTCATTGTGTTTATAAATCAAATTTTTAAGTATTCACATTTGAATAAAATCAACACTTTTTAACACAAAATACTAAACGATCCAAATACTGCTAAAAAGTTTCTTTTTCATATAGTTAATAAATGCATATTTCTTTGTCAAATTACACGAAACGCCTTACATTGTATCTCTAAGGTAAATGTTTCAACAAATCAATTTTTTTTAAAGTCCGCACAATCTGTGGGAACTATATCAATTGAAGGCAATGTTTATTTATAACTCATGGATCTTAAGACTAGCCGGAGAAAGTTTTCTCCAATTAGGGTGATCTCGATGGAGGAAAATATGATCATTTTAGAAAACATGAAATTTACCTGTTGTCTTTCGAAGAGTACAACCGAATGGTCCATGGTTTTATAGAAACTCGTCAACTCTGGCAAGTTTCGTAATGTTAGCCTGCGCAAATTGCATGACTTCCCTTGGAGATCAACATCTATTTCATCTCCGTCTTCATCTGTCTCAGCATCTGTAATAATTTGCTTTATCAAGTGGCATCTACTTATTTCAATGTCCTCTAGCTGCAAGAATATTCTCATCATGGAAGAAGGAAATAAATGTTTGATTTCACCACAGTTATCCAATTTCACAATCTTTAATTTGCTAAAGGATTCTAGGGCAAGGCGACCGCAACAAATCTTCTCCAAGTTGTTTAGATTCTCAAGAAACAACGATTCCAATTTCGCAAATGCAGTGCACTGGATATCCTCTGTAGAGTGAACAACATACTGAAGTGAGGGGCTATTTTGTACGTGAAGATGCTTCAATTCCTGAAAACCTTCGAAGAACGAATTGTGTATGCTGTGATTATCTTGCAATCCCGCCAAGTTGAGATATTGTGTTCTTTGCAAACATCTCCGCACCCACTCTTCACGAAGAAGATTGCCCGAATCTAGCTTGAGTTTTAAAGTTCTGGATTCTTCGTATTCATCTGACCAATCCCAAATGTCCCCAATTAGGATTTTATGCTTATTTAGTTTCCCAAATGGTAGGTCTCTTGAGAGATTGGCTGAACGAGGAATGGCAATGTACAAAGTGCTCAACTTATTCATGTTCTTGAACTCAGCCAGGCTAGCGTTGTTTCGCGGGGTTTTATCCTCGGCCTCCCACTGGTCAAAACTGCCTTCCATATACAATTCTTCTAAATTAACCAAGCTTTCAAGCACGCCAGGTTCAATAACTTCGAGCGTGGAACACCATCTCAGGTCCAAAAATCTCAATTCTGTTAGTTTACCCATTTCTTTGGGCAGCCGAGCAATTTTAGAATTGAAGAAACCTAGGAACTGCAATCCTTTCAGCTTTCCAAGAGCAGTCACATCGTCCAAATGGCATGAATCAAGACATAGTGACGTGAGGTTTTTAAGTGACTCCATCGACGAAGGTAGGGACGTAAAAGATAACCCAGTCAAGTCCAAGACTTGGAGCTTCTCCAGAGATTCGAAAAATGACTCGGGCATTTTGAGAAATTGGCTGTGTTCTAATAACAGAAGAATCCTCATGCTTGGGCAGTCTAATTTTTCAGGAAGTTCATCAATGCCAACATAATTGAAGGCCATTGCGGTGCATTTTCTGAGATCAATCTTCGACCACTCTTTAAACCCAAAATGCTTTCTCCCAATCAATGCGTTCCATTCCGTGTCAATAAATTTGTCACGCATAGAGATGGCCGCATCAACAAATAAGTCATGCATGCTCAACTGTTCCATGTCATCACTACCTAGCAACAAAGAAGAGTCAAGTAGGCGACGTAGATCCAAAATCAACCTATCTCTAGCGTTTTCGATGGTCTTGCCGATTGTTTTAAATAAACCCAAACCCATGCAGTAGACAAGGGAATCCCTTAAGGATTGTCTCCCAGAGCGTAGAGCATGAACCAAGAACAATGATTTGATCCTCTCATCTTTCAGGTCATTGTAATTTAGTTCCACTATCGATTTTACATCGGACCCTTCTTTAGTGGTTGAAGCATCCCTCCATGCAGTCAAATCTCCACGCTTCAACCTCATTGCCAACGAGACAATCAAAAGAGGCAAGCCTCCGCAATTCTCGACCACTCTATCCACATAGCTCTTAAATTGAGGGTCGTTAACTCTATCCCCCTCTGTCCTTTCAAAAAGTACGCGTGCTTCTCCATGCTTTAACACATTGAGTTGGAATTCTTGATCAGAGCCCATCTCGGTGTACAAAATATGTCGGTATCTAGATGTTAGCAATAACTTGCAACCTCTCACTTTATTATTGTATCCACAAGGGATTCCAACTTCCTTCAACTCTAGCTTTGTCCACAAATTATCCATAATTATGAGAATCTTTTTCTCAAAATCTTTCTCTAACCTCTTGCACAAAAGATCTGCTCTACCACGAGCAGTTTCCTCATTCACTAGCTTCAGACCCAATGCATAAGCAATCTCTCCCTGGATTCTTTTTAGATCTGGATCGCGTGATACATTTGTCATAGCAACTACATCGAATAGTTGCTCTTCCTTAACTTGCCTTTCTATGTCCTCCATAAGCTTGGACTTACCAACCCCCCCTGGTCCATACACCCCAATCACACGCATCTTGTCATCAGCTATAGCCTTCATTACATCCTCTGTGATTGAAGCCCTTGACTCCAGGACATCTTCTTTCCTATGAAAAGATCTCGTAGCGGAAGTGGTAGCAGTGACGATTCCCCTGGGAGTATTCTCATAAAAGACCTTCTGGAAGATACTACTATTGCTTTTGTCATGGAGGCCCTGAATGACTTGAGTCATCTTCTTCACCTTTCTGCCAATTGGATGGCGCACCACGGGGTTGGGAAGCCACTCACGGAAGCAAGCATGTTTTGCACTTTCGTTATGTTTTAACAGGTTATCTGCCTTCTCAGTCTCCTCCTTCACACTCTTCAGCCAATTCTCAACATCCTTGTGTATAAGTTTTCCGTTATACACGTTTTCATCGACGGAGTGCTCCACCCTCTCCTGTGCAGTCTTCAGCTCCTTGACTCCATTTTCGAGATCTTCGACGTAGCTCTTGTAGTGCAGCACGTACCCAAATTGGCGTCCAATGGGAGCAATCAGGCACTCCCCGAGTTTTGACACAAGATTCGATGCAACGGAGGTAGCAAGTTCCGCACCCATAATTACTTCTTTAATTTCTAGAATTCCCTTTTTCCCCCGTCTTTCGTTCCTCTTTTTGTCGCGTCCTTTTGTTATTCGCTTAAACAAATGGGTGCGAAGGAAACTGAAAAGAGAACAGAGCTAATCAGTTAGAACGGTGAAACAAAATCACAGAGAGAGAGAGAGAGAGAGGCTGGAGTGTACGGAACCATGAGCGATGTAAATAAACAGGGACTGAGGAATATCGGCCAGAGCAACTCAGAACGTACAGTTACTTGGGAAAAAAACTTGGTCGCTCCACGACGGTGGCTCACTGCACTCGGTGCATCCAAGTAACACGTTACAGGTCCACGTGGACAACTTGCTGATTATTTTACGAGGACGAGCAACACTTCACCGGTCTACCTTGTGCAGTAGAAGGCTAGATTTTTATTTTATTTTTCATTTTTTTGCTCCTGTAGTCCCTATTTTCTTTCATATTAGTTCAACAATTGTCGATTCTTTCGAAAATTGACAGTCAAAATCATTTAGAACATTTTCTCAATATTTCAAAGCTAAAAAAATTTCTTGTCATTTTTATGATTTTGCCAGAAAGCAATAAGTAGAGGTTACAAATTAAAAGATGCCATGTACTTCTTAGATAGCTGGTAATTGTTTTGATGTTTGGACAAATCCACCTTTTGTTTTGATAGCTGGTAACTGTTCGATGTTTGTGGGAAATTATAATTTGAAGGACAAAGTTGCACCAAGTAAAAATTTTGATACTGTCGCTTTATTTAAAATAAAATAAATGGGGTGGGGCCATTTTTCCCCCTCTTTGGTTTGGTACAAATATTTTCTAATCAATCGATCAAAATAACCTTCTATCCTTGAAAACAAGGTCAATTACCAATTCACCCTGCTTTTTCTCTCTCAACTCCTCTTCACATTCTGTGTTTATTAGTAATTGACTAAAATATCCTCCTGTGTTTGAAAATCAATTAATTATTAGTTAAACATACTTTTTGTAATTTCAGATGGATAAAATTCTGTGAAATTGTTAGGTTTATAATTTCGGTCAATAAAATACTACTTTGCCTAGATTGTTAATTTTTTAATACAATTTTCCTTTTCATCTTAATTGTAATGGCATTTTTATACTGACCACTGCTCACACCTACTTTTTGACTTGAGCAAAGTTGCATTGTCCAAATTCTTTCTCACTCAGACGCACGCACACAGCGCAAGTACGCATGCTCATTATTCATCAACAAACAACTTGTAATTAAGATATTGATTAACTGAGAAACGTATAATCTTAGTGAAATATGATGAGGACAGCAATCACCACGTGGTTCTGTCCACTTTGCCTAGATAAATTAGCAAATGACCATCGGACAACGACAAACAAAACAAGACAACGTAAAACCACAAATTTATCGTCAAAGTTGCAATTAAGAAGTTTATTAGTCAAGAAATATTAGAGGGAAATGAAATAATGAAGGGGAACAATGTTAGAATAATTAAATATTAAATTATGCATTCATCTAATAACTTAAGTTTTTAGAACAGGTTGACAGTGATCTCAATAAAATCTCACATGATATCAGAATTAGAGTTCCTGAGTTCATATCTTTTCGGGCACCATTTACTTCTTCAATTAAATATGTCCATGCTTAATGTGAGGCAAAAAGACTAGAATAAACATGAGGAAAAATATCAAAATAATTAAATATTAAACTATATCTTTATCTAATAATTTAAGATTTTAGAATAATTGAAAGTAGTCTCCTCAAAATTTCACAAACAGATATCGCCAGATATCTTGACCCCGTAAAGACATTTTTCAACCCAAGCCCAGACGAGTCGGTTGTTTCTGACTTGGACATAGGAAGTTGTTAATGAGGAGAGTTGGGGCCCGGTGGTTACGGTGGGATGGAGTGCCGTTTTGAGTTCTCACATAAATGGTGGGTCAAATCCAAAAAAAAAAAAAAAAAAATCAGGCATCGACATCAAAGGGGTCAAATTTGTTTCACTTTCTAAATATGTCAGGAAAAAAAAAAAAGCACGTATTCTCTCACTGCTTCTACTTTTTTGTTTTTTATGTTCTCTTTGATAAAAATAATTTTTTTACTTATTTAATGATAAAAAAGACACGTCAGGCATATATGTAATGTAAGCACCATTCGTTTACGACAATTGCCACGTAAATCTCCTGGACAGAAAAAACAACGGTGGTACATTTTTATCCTCTTATAGTAAATGCTTTTTTGAAGACATTTGAAAAGTTGAGTTATTTGTGTCCCCTTATAGAAACTTCTCATCCTAATTAAAATAATTTTGAAAAGTTGATTTTTCCTTAATATATATATAAAACTTGAAGTACTTGAACTTTCAAAGTTTACTAATCCACATGAATGCATGGATATTACCGAATTGATGTACTTCGGGACTTATCAAATTCTTTTTAAAAGCATTTTTGTAGGAAGAGAAATAGGAAAATTCGTGTTCATGCTTCCTAAAGTTGAACAAATTTGCTGCTTGATCAATTAGGGATCATTAGTGGAAAAATCCTCGATTTCGTGAAACACTTTAAAAGTATATGCGGTACCAGAACTCGCTAGATAGGATAAACCTTTCGTCAAGAAAGAAGCTACGAGGCATAACCAAGTCAAAACATAATCTTGAGGACCTAAGCACTAATTTCTTCAATGCCCTACACATTTTCTCATACTATTCCGCACTATCAAATATTTACTTATTAATTACTCTGTGTTTGAAAATATATAGCTAATGGACGGCTCGTAGTCTGGAACTTTCAACTCATAAATTCAATAAAAGGTTCCATATTAATTAGGAGGAAAGATAGTTAAAAAAAATGAGTGGATCATGTTCACTGGGCAAAATTACATGGCATAGTGACATCGTAAATAATCGGGGGTTATAAATCTCTACCCCTCATAATTATGTTTTATAATTCAGTTAATGCATTATGTTAATGGGCAAATGCAAGATCTTATTATTGGTCGTGTTAAGAAAAAGGGACATGTATGTTTTTGATCCATTAGATTTAATGAAAGCTAAAGGTTCTAAAATTCAGATTTTATCAACAAATTTTCATTGGACGATCATATCTTCGCTCTTCTATCCTTTTACTTTTGAGTATCAATACTCACTAGTGATTTATGAGCTCACACAAGCCACCACAAAACCCTAAATTGTTACTTGATATGTTATTTTAACATATTATATTCTGTTTCTCCCAATTCATATAATAGAATAGAAGGTCAAAAGGTCTCATATAATAGAATCTCTCTCTCTCTCTCTCTCTCTCCACATGTTTGAAAACGTTTATCTGTGTTGGATCCTTTCGATTAGTAAACAGATAAAGAAGGTTTAAAACAACAATATCCAATTTCCTATAAATTTAATCTGCATACACACTCACACTTTACTACGAATAAAGCAGATGGAGTTTTAGTAAGTTAAGAGTGAGGTTGCCTGTTGAAGAAATTTTATGTATAGATATATGAACCGAAGGTGAGGGCCCTTAATTAATGGTTTTCACATACCCACCTTTCAAGAAAAGAAGAAATGACTTTTAGTCAATCATTTCGGCCTCTGATTATGGGTAATATTTTGAAACCAATATAAGCAGAGTAAAAGTCAATATGTGATTTCACTGTTTCAACCAGTCCAACTGTTTATACTGATTGGTTTGACTATAAAAAGTGAGGTAATAAGCAATATATGTAATGTTCTGAAAAGGGAAATAGACACCAATAGTCTCTAAAATTTGGCTCAATATGTAATGTCATCTTTCTAATTTATTTAATGTAGTCCTTAAAGTATTCGTTAATATTCCATGTTACAAACTTTTAAGTTGTTTAATCTAGTCTCTCAACTTTGCATGATAAAGTCAAATTGATTTTCCATAGCATTCACAAGTTTTGATAATTACACTATTTCTCATATTTTAGAATATATTTTCATTTTAATCCCTTTGCTAAATTAACAAAAGATAGAGTATCTTTTTATTACCTTTTTGGTCTTTATAAATATTACCATAGTTTGATTTAACTAAATTCAGTGACGTATAAAATTCTTAGAGCAACAAATATTGTTGCCTCTAAAATGGGTTTGTGTTGCAATTATTTTGCCCATTTTATTTCTTCTTCCTTTTTTTTTTTTTTTTTTTTTTTTGCTTTTGTGGTTTTGTAGGGTAAAATTAATACAACCAAATTACCAAACAAAAGGTTGAATGTGAAACAAAAGCCGATAGCATACAAAAGGTAGATATAATAATGACACGTACCGGGAGTGGCTTCACTGTAAGGATGCAAGGGGAACTGAGATTCTTGGCTTCACTCTTGACTTGTCTGCAGGACGGATGAAGGGCAAGGCAGGCCAAAATCAGTCCTCAAAATAACATAATATGAGTGGACATATCAGCATGAAACAAAAACAAGTGGACACTGTGGGGGAAGAATACAGCACGGAACTGAAAATTCATTGAAGAGAATTGTAATCGAGGAAGATGTTACAATACCTTCGGCTTCAACTTTGAATGGCTAGAGGATGAGGGGATTCGTTGCTGAGTTCTTGCAGGAAAGACTAAGCCCAACCTTCTAGCGAAAAAAGACTAAGGCCGACTTACTGGACTGGCCGAGTGCTGCTACAGACATCAAAAAACACAATTAGCAGTCAACACTCGAACAGGTCATCGAGTTGTATTCTATAGACCAGACCTTGGTATTGTCCAAGCTCTCTCTCCCTCTCTCTCTCCCTCCCTCCCTGCCTCCCTCCCACGTGCAGCACAAATACCCACGTTCATTGTTCATCAAAGAAACAACTTGCGATTAAGAAATTGTTTAGTTGTGCTTTAGAGGGACCTGATGAGGACAGAATCATCACGTGCTTCTGTCACATTTGCCCAGATAAATAATTGCAAAATGACCATCGGACAAAGACAAACAAAACAAGGCAACAAAAATCGCAGCTTTAGCGAGACAACTTGCAATTAAGAAATTGATTAGTTGAGAACTAGTGTATCCTGTCAGAGGGAAATCACGAATAGGGACAGAGATGGCCAGGCATCTCGATCCCTAAGACATTTTCAACTAAAGTCCATACAGAATTCCGACTTGTTGATGGAGACGATCTCAACATCTTCCTTTCTTCATTCTCGATGACATGAAAAGAGACGGCACTTATTTTTTAATTTCATTTTTCTTCATTGACCATGTTATTGCAACCTCAACGTATCTCTTCATTTATAAGTAGATTAATGCTATGATTGCAGATTGGTCTTTTTGTTGATTGACGTTCTCAAATAATTGGTCTTTTTACTGGGAGCAATGATAGCGGCAGTGGCGGCAACACTTACCTCGACTGGGGCATCGCCGACACACCCCTTTCCCCTTTTATTGCTTCTAGTTTTTGTTTTTCTTTATCTCTTTGAGAAAAATCATTTTATATTATGTTTAAAATTCTTAATTTTACATTTTTTGTTTTACTTTTTTCAATAATATGAAGGCATATGTATACTTCAAGTCCTAAAATTTGTTACAAAAGTACAATTGAATTGTAAATTTTCAAAAAGTGCAATCAAATTCTCAAATTTATCGATTGATACAATCGAGTTCTTCCGTTATTAGCGTCAACTTGTCTAACGAAAAACACTAACCTGATTTTTTTAATTAACTTATTTTTCTTACGTGGCATTTTTTTTTTTTTTTTTAAAATCTTATTTAAAAAGTAAAAAGCTAAAATAATTTTTAAAAAAACAAAACTAGAAAAAAAGAATTGCAGATCGTGGCCAAGGATAGCCACCGCCGTTGCCTATCTTTAGAGGGTGTTAGGCCATCGCTAGCCCTAGGCGATCGCCTAGCCCTCGTCCGGGGCTAATGAGGCCTCACCACTCGCTTGGGGCTAGCGAGGCTCACCACCACAAGCGAGGGTCGCATTGCCTAGATTTGGGCCGCCCGCACCGCCCCAACCGAGGCATCACCTAGATTTGGTCGAGTCTCGCTGGCCCTTACTTAGGTTAATGAAGGCCCTCCCCTCTCCGTTGCCTAGGGTCGGCAACCTTTGCCAATCCCTTCGGCAATGGATGACAATGGTAGACCCTAGCCATGATCTGCAACTTCTTTTTTTCTTTTTCCAGTTTTTTTTTTTAGTTTTTAAAAAAATTTACTATTATTTAAATCAAATTTAAAGAAAAATAATAATAAATGCCATGTAGGAAAAATAAATTATTAAAAAATACCACGTCAATATTTTCTGTTAAAGTTAACGTTGTTAAGAAAAGAACTTGATTGCATCAATCTAACAAATTTAAGACTTAATTATACTTTTTCAAAATTTTAGAATTTAATTGTACTTTCACGTTAAGTTTTAAGTCTTGTAGTGTACATATTCCTTTTTTTTTTTTTTTCCTTCCTTCTTCCTTTCACTACCTGCACATCCGTACATGGCCACCTCATACTCCATCTGCACACATTTCTTTATGCTCTTCAACAGAATGAGCTAAATCTGTATTCCAAACCCATTTACAATTTTTTTTTTCAGCTTCTTGACGGCAAAGTGACTAACTATAGAATGCTTCTCTGCTGTCATTGCATTTTTATGCTTTTTTCGTAAAGAAACTTGTCGTGATATTATTCAGAACAAAATAGATGGACACTTTCTTCTGATTTACCCATTTTGTACCAAGAAACATGTACAGGACCCGGAGTAATCAATGCTGTGAATCTTCTAACCTTTTGCCTTCTCTCTCTTCGAAAAAATTCCACTCCTTTTTCATGATGTTCAAACTGATTGAACAGCTTTAGGTACCAGAAGAGCCATGACGGGCGGCCAATGATCTCCAAAAATCTATCTATGGCCGCCGTTGACCGTGCTTGACCTTAATCAACACAAATAAGAGGTCAAGCCGAACCCAGAACGCAAATCTATGGCTCGCTTGAGCTTAGATCCTAAATTTAGGGCTCTAGTGCGCTGGCTGAGCTCGACGATAGCGAGAACGAGCTGTGGCTGAAGTAGTGGACATCAGAAGCAAGGGGTCATCAGCTGAGAGTACAAACGTTAGTGGTGGAGATCTGTGGCGAGGGGTTGGAGAAAACAAAGATCTCAACAGTGGTTGAGAGCGGAAATGAACGGTGATGGTGATTGTGATGGTGATGGTGATGGTGACGGTGACGGACGGAGGGCTGGATGGCGGTGAGGTAGTGGCGGAAGGCGAGTCACGGAGTCGAGTGGATTGTGCTGGTGAATTGAGGGTGGTCAGGGTGTTGTCGAGTGAAAGGAAGAAGAATAAAGGAAAAAAATACAAAATAAAATGGAAAACAGATGCATAATTATGATTTGAAAAAAAAAGATAATACACGTGAGACATTTAATAATATTAATTGATGAAAACTTAACAGCCGTAAAATAAAAAAAGAAAACTTAACCGATACCGGGATTTGGGTGTGAAGTGAAAGTTAATAAATAAAATTAATTCGGCCAGAATTGGGACTTTACCTTAAATTTGTGGTTTCTTTAGAGAATGAGGCCTCAAAGAGGAAAAAAAATAAAAGAGTAACCGAATCTTGAAGCAAGAGCAAATGTCACATTTTCACTCTTTTTCTCACTTTCAATTGCGGGAGAGATATGAACACAAAAAACAATATTATAGTGAAGAAGAGGGAAAATTGAAGGGAAAAAAATTATGAATCAAACCTTAAATCCACAACAGAGGGCATGAAGCATTGATGAAGTAGTTTTGAAGCTAAAAAGAAGCTATTATCGATGCGCTTCATATTTGTATCTACAAGGTCATCGTTGGTGTTGTAATCAGGTTGAGAGATAGGCGAGGCTTCCAAGTGATCTAGATGGTGATCACCAGCACCACTCATATGATTGATTGATCACCAACACCGCTCATATGATTGATAAAAGCAGGTTTGTAATTGCAGCCATCCCTTTTCATTTGCTATTTATCATTTTTTTTTTCCGAGCCCTGAGATGGATGGTGAGACCAAGGCAAAGCCAAACAAGACTAGACAAGGTTTAGTGATGTTGTCAACGTTCTTTCATTAATTGTTTGAAAAGTTTAAGTTGTTCAGTGAATATATGATTCAACCTTTAAATATGTTCCCCCACACATAGGCTAAACTTTAGCTTAATACTAGGGTGTGGAATTATATGATGGACAGACAAAGAAGTTTGGAAAGATCCGGACTACTGATCTTCTACACTGATATTAATGTTGACATCTACATTTTAACTAAATATTTAGAATTAAACTACATATGAAATTAGGAATCAATTCAACCTTAACAAAAAAGGATTTTCACATCACATTGACATTAATGTTATTTGCATCAACTAAGTTTTATTTCTATTTTATTTTCCCTTATTTCGGACAAATAAAAAATTATTATTTAAAAAAAATCGAAAAAAGAAAGAAGACCGGGGTTACCCCGACTCTTTCCTCTTCCTTTCGCCGGGCCGGGCCCATATCTTATCTCTTTCCGCCGGCCCGGCCTTCTCCTCCCTCTCCTTCTCCCTTCCCTCACGCAAACAAGGATGAGGAGCAGCGGCAGAAGAAGCGGAGGGAGCAGGGAACGCAGAGCAGGAGCAAGCGGGCAGGTGGGCGACATGACCGGAGCAGCTGGCCGGACGTACGGACGGCAGCCAGTCCACCTGCCCCGGGTACGGACGCATGAGTCGTCCACCTCCGTGAAAAGGGACGGGGAGAGAGAGGGAGGGGGGCCGAGAGGAGATCGGTGAGAGAGAGAGAGACCCGAGAGAGAGAGCGACCGGAACAGTGAGAGTGGGAACGAGCTCGGTGACCACTGCGCTTTAACCTCGCCGACGAGCCGCCGCCAATGCCGTTCCCGAGCCGAACCGGTAGCCCTTAGTCCCTTTGTTCTTGCCCTGTTTTTGGGGCTCACCTGGCCGGAGCTCGTGGTGGGCCGGCTCACGCGGATTCCGGCTCGTCGCCTCTTACTTGGACATCATATGTCGTTTGTCAAAGGGGCGCGGGCGCGAGTTGAGTCGGGATATCCTCGTTCCGCATCGCGCGCCATCCGCTCGACGAAATGCCTAAGCTAGATCTAAAAGTCCGTGTTGAGAAAGTCCGTTCCCGAGCTCTGATCGATCGTCTGCTCGACGTTTGGGTGTCACGTGGATGGGTCGAGACAGGGGAGACGGCGCTGGGGAGGCCTTGGGTCGAGCGGCTTCCGCCGGCCATGCCTGGCCGAGCCAGATCTCGGCCAAAGTAGGGGAGGCCGACCTGTTTCTCGGCTGGCGACGGTGGTCGGCCGAGAACTAGCCCTCGGCCTGGTGCGTGGCCAGCCCGAGGCGAGCGGTGGCACTCGCCACGGCCGCCCCCCTCGGGGAGAGGTCGACAGAGCGCCGCGAGAGGCAGGGTGAGGAGAGCAAGTCGGGTCTACCTGGGTACCATGCCGGATGCGGGTCGGAGTGGATCCGGTTGAGGTCTTTAGGGTTTGGTATTCGGGCTGGGATGATTTAGGCATATTGGGCTTATTCTGCTTTAATGGGCCAGGCTTAGTTCATTTTGTTTTTAAAGGGTTGGGCCTTTCTCTCTAAGCCGGACTGGGCCCGCGTTTCAGGCCCATCTGGGCCGCTGGTTGGCGACTCGGGTCGGTTCCAACACGGGTTTTTTTTTTGTATATTATAATGTTATTTTAATATTAAAAATTATATTTTAGAAGACATATGAAAAGGGGATCATTTTTGTCCCCTTTAATATTATACAAAATTTAATCCATTTGGAATTTTCATCTAGGAAACCTCGTCCTAGATAAAGAAAATGATAATTTTGATTTGTCCTTATCTAATATTTTTGTTATAAAAATCATGGAGTACCTAAATTTTTAAAGTCAACTAATCCACATGAATAAATGTAAATTGGGACTTATCAAATACTTCTTGAAAGCATTTTGTTGGAAGAGATAAGGAAAATTCGTGTTCATGGTTCCTAAAAGATGAACAAACATGTAGCGTAATACATGGGGGGTTGAATGTGGAAATCAACTTAATTTTTTTAAACATTTTAAAAGTATTCTGCAATACTAGTTTTCATTAGGTTGGAGAAACGTTCCATCAAGTCCTAAGTAGGACTTTAAAAGGCTCAAGGGAAGAAATAGGCGGGATAACCGCCCTGGGGTGGGAGTCCTCATACTGTCTCCCGTAAAGGCAAGGTTAGGGCCTTGAAAAAGATTCCTAACCTTGCTGCTGGACCGGCCACAACCTCTTCAAAGAAGAGAAACGGCCAGCACACCTGATCCGATCCCCGTGAAGCCTTCCTCGGGTAGATCATGAAAGGAGTTATGAAGCGTGCCCAAGGAAAAAAGTCACAATTTCTTTGCAATTGGAACTCATAGGCGTGAGGAAACTTTCGAACCGAGTAATGCTATGGTCAACTTTCGGCAATCGAAAGAAGTATGCTTTCAAATTGGTCTTTCGCTAATAGACGTTGTCTAATATTTGGTCTTTCACTAAATGACGCTGTACTCGGCACTTAGGTCTTTGGCAAAAGAGGAATCGATACGTACATTAGAGACAATGTACTCATACAGGAAATTAGGGGGGGTGGTGTGGTCCTGTGAGCTAAGACGTTATCCGCAAGCCCATCCCATTTAATAAGGACAATTTTTTATTAATGAGCAATAATTTACATTAGCTCTCCATAGGATGCCCCTTTCTCGCTTAAAAATGTGTGGGAAAAGACTAATATTTCATTATTAATTACTTCATCGCCATATATATTTTCTCAGACTAAAATGAATTTATTTATTAATTAGTCTATATGAATGAAAATATATAGCTAGTCTAACGGCTCATAGTTACGAATCTCTCTCTCTCTCTCTCTCTCTCTCTCTCTCTCTCTCTCTCTCTCTCTACGCACTTCCAATTTGGTAATCCATTTGTGGATCCTCTCACATAGTATAAAGGACAAAGTTGGGTTAGAGTAACAATGTCCAAATTCCCGTGGATATAACTTTCATGTACCCTTCCACTTTACTTTGGCATCATCGGATGAAGCTTTAATAAATTAAGATCGAGCTCATCCAGTAAAGAAATTTTTGTGCATAGATACGAGAACCAAAGTTGAGGTCCCTTAAGTAAAGATTCTCCCCTACCTTTTAAAGTCGGTTATTCCATAGGTCAAAGGTAAATGTTTCGAGAACTGCTCTAGAGTGAGGATTGGTATGCGATTCCACCATGTCCAAACAAACTAACAGTTCATACTGATTGGTTTTGAATAGAACGAATGTATTAAGAAAAAGAAGCAATATGTGACACGATTATTTTTAAAAAGTAATGTGAATTTATATGCTTTAAAGGAAGTCTCTTGCAATGAGTAAAACTCAAATGTTTTTCATCTAATCAATTATAATAAATTAGAGAATGAAGGTGGGGCTTTTCTAGAGAAGCAATATAGAGATAAAATTTACTATAATGGGATTTGTGTTTTAGAATAAGTTACCTTGAAATAGATCAAGTCATGTCCAAGTCTCGAAAGGCAATACGATCAGAGGATTAACTTCACGCCTCAACCTGTAGTCATCAAAGTAAATATCTCAGAACAAGAAGGAGCATCTCGGTGATTTCTTAGGATTTGCATGGTGTTTCTTACCAATGCGGTTTCTCATCTTCAAGCACAAGCCAAACAAAGCTTTACTTCTTCTCTTGCCCCAAAGGATGAAAAAGTAATATGTGAATTTGTACTGCACAACAAGTAAAACTCAAATATTTTTCATACCATAAATTATAATAAACTAGAGAATGAAGGTGGGGCTTTTATGGAGGAGCAATGTAGAGATGAAATTTACTATAATGAGTTTTGTGTTTCCGAATAAGTTACCTTGAAACAAATCAAGTCATGTCCAAGTCCTGAAATGCAATACGGTCGGAGGTTTAGCTTCACACCTTAACCTGTAGTCATCAAAGCAAATATCTCAAAACAAGGAGTGTATCGGTGATTTCTCAAGATGAGCGTGGTGTTTCTTACCAATGCAGTTTCTCCTCTTCAAGCACAAGCGAAACAAAGCTTTACTTCTTCTCTTGCCCCCAAAAGATGAAAAAGTAATTTGTGAATTTGTATGCTTTATAGGATGTAGAGTGTCACGCAACAAGTAAAACTCAAAGGTTTTCCACCTTGTCAAATTTTAATAAACAAGAAAATGAAGGTGGGGCTTTTTTTAGAGAAGCAATGTAGTGATGAAATTTACTATATTGAGTTTTGTGTTTCAGAATAAATTTTCTTGAAACAGATCAAGTCGTGTCTGCATCTCAAAAAGAAATACAATTGGAGGATTTACCTTCGCGCCTCAACCTATAGTCATCAAAGTAAATATCTCAAAACAAAAAGGAGCATCTCGGTGATTTTCTTACCGGCGTGATTTCTCCACTTCAAGCACAAGCCCTCGCCTCCTAATGTAAGCGTGACTTCTTCTCTTGCCCCGAAGGTTGAACCAGACGCGCTTGGTATATATGAAATCTTGTGATGGTTGCTTTTTCTGTAACAAGGCAAATTTACTTCTTTAACCCTTACCTTTTGAGCAAGACCACCAAAACAACCCTTTCCTCTTAATTAGGCTCTAGATTTTAAGGATGTTTTCTTGGGTCTCTTTGTGATTGGCCCACGTGGCCGCGGATATCGAAGTGAAAAGAACATTTAGGAATGATGAATTATGAGGACCCCACTCATCACGCGGTCCTCAGTTTCTCTTCCTTCATGCTTGTCCTTTTCTTCTACGTTCAACAGCGACATGAGCGTCGGCTGTGTTCAGAAAATTTAAAAAAGAAAAAAAGAAAAAAAAGAAAAGAAAGAGAGAGCAATGACGAGTGCATTTCTCATGGTTTTGTTCCTTCATCTACGCGTCGATCGCGAACGCATCAAATGCCAAAAATGAGTTTTAACTGAAAACTGAAAGACGCATATCGAAGAACATCCATACCCAGTTCAATGGTTTTCTCCGATCTCCTTCACCTCCTCTCCTTCTATCTCTCCACCGCCATTCACGTCCTCAAGAACCTGCTCTCACATTTCATGACCTTCACAAGACGCCACTTCTTATCGCTCATTGATACATTCCTGTCACAAACGCTCAGTCCAAGCCCAAGCTGTCATTGTCGATGAAGAAGAAGATGGTGAATAGAAAAGAAAAAGAAAGGAAGAAAAAAAAAATTCTTGGACGTAAAATGCCCAGAGTAAAGCTTGGGACTTTTTGAAACAAATTTTGTTATTCCATGCTTGTCTTTTAGACAAAAAGTCCACTTCGAATTCTCAATTAAAAGAATAGTCCCACTTTAAATCATTATTTAAAAATTTTCTCTACATTTTATCATACTAATCTGGCCAACGGTTCATCGAATGCTTGGTGTGATCACTTTCCTTAATTCAAGACTATAAAGCGTTGTAAGAAATATTAAAAAGGTCTTAAACTTGACAAATTCAATCATAATTTATTTTTTAATTCAATTTTAAGTCTTTTGTAATTATATTAATTCACCATATTCGATCAAATTTGATAAATCGAAGCTACTGCTAACATGAATGGCCAATGCTGACATTGTAATTTTTAAATAATATTTTTTAAACTTTTTATTTTTCTCTTTTCTTTTTCTTTTTCTTTTTTCTCTTCTTCCTCCACCTGCGACTGGGTGAGGGCTGCGAAGCCCTCGCCGTCGCCGGCGGTCACCTGGCCTCACCTAACCTCGTCGGCAGTCTCGCCCACGGATTGCGAAGAAAGCGAGAGTAGAACGAGGAAATTCGACCCTAGGATGAGAATCGAACCTTGAAGCAGGGACGCGAGCAGAATTCGGATCACAGGCGGAACCGGAACATTTTCAAGAATGTGACGCGATTTTGGCGAAACGTAGAAAACCACACGCACCCACCCACCTGCGAGTCCCTGGAGAACGGTTTGGGAAATCGAGGCGAGGAGCGAGAGATTATGGAAGAGAGAGGAAGGGAGAGAGAGATTCGAGGGGATGGAATGCAATGGAGGAGATCCAGAGAGCTCCTGGTGCTAGCCGAGAGGAGGAGGAAGAAGACAGATTGAGGAGCGAGAGATTATGGAAGAGAGAGGAAAGGGGACTTCCTCCTCCTTCGAGAGGCCGGCGAGCCTCGCCAGAGCCTTGTCGGTCAGAGGCGCGCCGGCAACAGCGAGAAAAGAAGGCAAAGAGGAAGAAGAGAGAAAAGAAAAGGAAAATTAAAAAATAAAAAATAAATTGAAAAATAAAATATTATAAAAGATTACTACATCATCGTGAATAGGACGACGCAGGCTGACTCAATTTAGTTAAATAAACTAAATTGATAAAAAAAAAAATTATAATTGAATCGAGATAATTATAATAAATTTTATTTTATTTTTTAATTTTTTCACAAAACTTTTGAAGTGTTCTTTTATGAGGTGCTCGTATGACGTGAAAACAAATGCCACATTTGACATTTGGGATACAAAGAAGTACGCAATAGTTTTTAAAAGAGGAGCTCGAGTATCATTTGACAATTGCTAAGCCCGGTTTGAGAGACTCACACCTGAGTAGGAGAATATCTAGTGCACATGCGATGTAGGGAATTAAGAAAATCTCACATTGAATATTTGAAGTGAAGAGGATGGGAGCACGTAGCACGTGTCTGAGCTGAGCGGACCCACTGTTCGGGTTTCTCTCCCATCTGGTTTATTCAACGTCCAATTTCGAAACTCCATCAATGGGCGAATAAAGATTTTCTCATGTTTCGAAGCAATTAAAAAGCCGGGTCTCAAAGGCCGTCGAAGATGAAGAAGTCGGAGACCTTCGCCACCCGTCCCGGCCGCACGAACCAGCAGCCGAGCCTGGTGACGGGCTGATCTCGAGATCTGGAGTTCTCCAGACCCAGATCTGGATGAGCGGATCGCAAGCGACTCCGACGCTTGTCCATGGCCGTCGTCGGCATCCTTAGGCGAGATCTGGTCGGAGGAGGTGGTGGCGGAGTGGGAGGTGGAGGAGGAGGCGAGGAGGGTACGGACCATGGAGAGGCGGGGGGGAAAGGTGGAGGGAGAGGAGCTGGCCCTTGTAGAAGAGCTCGTAGGCGACGCAGAGGGTGGAGGGGGAGCGGGGGAGAGAGAGATGGTGAACTCGGAGTCGGAGGAGGACGAGGACGAGAAGGAGTGGGAAGGCGACGAGGGGAGGGTGTGGTAGTGGGTGATTCAGGGTTTTGTCTCTTCTCCTCCCCATAGTTGACGCTTGATGAAGACGATGAGCTTGGGTCCGTGAAAGCTTTTCAGAGACACGAGATGTGGCTGACGTGGAAGTCCAGGACCACTTAACGTTTTTTACGTAAGGAGGGATTACGATTACGATCAATTCTTAGCGCCCAAAAGATGCCATGTCCCCTATAAATTAAAAGAGAATCTTTTCAACTTGGATTTCGCTCTGCAGTTTAAAGAGGAAATACCCAGCTCTGAAGTTTAAATTTGGATTTCGCTCGCCCAACCCGGCTAGTGTCTGGGCCATTTTTGAGTTTGAGTGGACATTCGCAAGTCTCGACGGTCGAAAAACTAGGCATTGGAAGTGTTAGTAACAGCTTGCAGACAGCCACCACGATGGAAATTGGTCGGGAGTTTGTTTTCGTTTAAATAAGGTAGCCTATTGTCTTGGACTTGTGTACATGAAAATACTTGCAAAATCTCCATCGTGTTCACTTTGCAAGTAAACTTCCAGTGAGAGAAATTGTTTGTAGATGAATTCACTTTGCTTGCAGTGAGTCTTTGGCTCCATCATAAAACAACCTCCGTACGAGAAATCAGATAAAAGTGGAACAAGCACAACTCCCGAATGGTCTCGTGAAGTGGAGTAGGCATTGATTTGGGTAGAACCACTATAAATCTTCCCTAACCTCTTTATATTTATGTATGCTAAATGTTTTATATATTGTTCGTATGGAAATCTTTTTGGTGGGCTAAGTTGGCCGAGCACTTCAATGTTTCGAGAGAATTATTATAATCTTGCCCATTTGAAAATCATGTGTACGAACAAATGGTCTATATATTGATTTACTTTACGGCTCTTTTTAAAATAAAAATGCTTTCATGACTTGAAATGGATGGAGTAATGTTAATATGTTATTTAACCTTTAAAAGAATTGGACAACCAAGATGAATATTTTCAAGTAAGTGAGCTAACATCGGTGTCAATAGCTCAGGCTGATGCTTGAGGACACGACTCACAAGAGTGACATATATTTGATGTTATGAAAAATTATTATTTAAGTTTCAAAAAATAAATAGACCGCGCTAACTGTCTAGTGTTCGAAAAAACACCATCATTAACAGGGTTTGTTATGAAAAATCCTGGAAAAATTGGTTAAAGGAAAAGTAAAATTGCGGTTAATTACAACACATTGAAAGGCTTTTAAAAAGAAAGAGAAAAAGAAATCATAAAAGAAGGGTGGTTCCCCGATCTAGCTAAGTTGAACATGCAATTCGACCAAGCCAAATTGTGATAAGTTCCCAATATGATAAAAGCCCAAAAAAATTCTAGGACCAGGATCAAGTTAAAATTTGCTAGCAAATGAATAAGTTCTGCATTTAAAAAGAGGAGATCCAAAGGGTTCTAAATCCCCAAAACAAATTTCTTTCTCTTAGTAATTGGTAAGCAAGATACACTTAGTTCACTTAGTCTTATTGAATAAGTGACAAACAAAATTCACACGGAATAACTACGTTCATTCGAACAAATGTGCAAACGAAAAACATATAATATAGTCTAAATGGATGTTACAAAGGCAATCCATGGGACAATAATTTTGAAAAAGCGATGTATGAATTTCGCACGAAAGATTTGTATGCTTTAGATGATTTTAGTTGTTTTGCAATGAGTAGAAATCAAATATTTTCCATCCTAGCAATTATATAAAAACTAGAGAATGAAGATCGGGCTTTCTTGGTGGAGCAAGGCAAAGATGAAGAAAGTTATAGTGATGAGTTTTGTGTTGGAGAATAAGTTACCTTGAAGCAACATCCAGTTGTGTCCGAGTCCAGAAATGCAGTGCAATCCAAGGATTATCTTCTCGTCTCAATCTGGAGTCATCAAACCAAATATATCAGGACAAGAACAAGAAACTGGCGTCTCGATGATTTTTTGGGATTAGTGTAGTGTTCTTACCGATGTGTTTCTTGTCTCCAAGCACAAGCCCTTGCACTTGAACAAAGCTTTACTTTTTCTTGTCCCAAAGGATGAACCGGATATGGTTGGTATATACGAAATCTTGTGGTGGTTGCGTCTCTTTGACGAGGCAATGGACTTCTTCAACCTCAACTTCTGACCAAGACCAGCAAAACAAGCCCTACCTCTAGACATGTAAGATATTTTCTTTGTTCTCTTTGTAATTGGACCACCCAAACCAAGGTGGAGGATATTCAGAAATTTTGAGGACAGAGCTCATCACTGTGGTCCTGTCCAACTTGTCCAGATCAATAATTGCAAATGACCAAGACTTTTTCCTCGCTTACAAAATGTGTGGAAGGAGACTAATTGTTTCTTCTTCTTCTAAGCTACAATTCCCACACAATAAATTAAAATCATTTATTAATTACTCTTTGGTCGAAAATTTCTAGCTATATTGTAATAGATTACAAGCCTATGTCATTGGACCATGTGGACTTCATGTGGAGCTTTTGTTTTTCACAAGAAAATAATTTCACTTGAATCATTTGAGGGCTTAGAGTGATCATTTTCCCTAAATCCAAACACAAAAGGCTTGAAAGTTGGCAATACAAACAAATCTACAGCCTACTGAAGGTTTTGCTTTTTTACTTTGGCAATTAGTAAATACATATTAAAGTGTTCCTATTTTGAGTGCGCGTATGAGGTGAAAATAAATGCCACATCTTAGATTTTGGATAAAAAGGAGAATTCCATGATTATCGAAAGAGGAGGTCATGTATAAATTGGCAACGGTTGGCCTTGGCTTAATATAGTCACAGAGGGAGAATATATAGTGCACAGTAAAGTGGAAAATAAGAAGAATCTCACACTAAAAACTTGGAGCGTGAAGGATTGAAGCGATCGATAAAGCCTCATCAACTATTTTTTTTTTTTTTTAAAGAGGTGCATGTGTAGTAGGAGGAAAGGCAGTCAACCAAAAAGAGTGGATCATGTGCGCCGACTAAAATTAGATGGCATGATGGCATCCTAAATAGTTGAGCATCGTCAACCTTCACCCTCATAACTATCTTGTAAATTTCAATTATTGTTTCATATTAATAATTCTTACTATCAGCCATCTTAAGAAAAATGGACATGTACCTTTTTCTATTCAAAAGATTTAACGGAATCAAAAGCCTTAGAGAGCGCACATAGCTAGCTTCTCCTAGAAACCTCTCCATTGAATATTCCTTCGAGTTTTCTTCTTCCTGACACAAAAGGCAAAAGGCAAACAGAAACCACAATAATCTGATAACATTAGTCGATATCTGCCCAACAAGCACAATCGCAAGTGTAATTTCAAGTCCCGATTACGTATTTGCCATTTAACATTCGAATTCCCACGGAAACATTAGATCCTCCAATTCATTCATTTTGTTTTTTTTTTTTCTAGGATTACATGGACATAGCGCTCCCATGGACTACAAGATAGTTGAAGCCAATCTACCGTTACCAGCTAAAGAAATGAAGATTGTAAAAAGGAACACAACTTCAAATTCTCAATGATGTCGAATTTAAAGGGGAAAAGGAACCGAAGATACAAAGAAGAAACGATGTCAGTGAAAACTTAAAAACGAATGTCAGAAGACATGAAATGATTACTAATGGGTAGTAGAAGAGAATCAAGGTGCTTTTCTTGGTACGGGGTCACTTTCACTTTTGCCTCTATTTTGGACAAGTCTAAGGGAGAATGGTGGAAGGGAGAATGGTGGTGATCAACTGACTTGTCACAGCTTGCATGTTTTCTCCGCCTGCGAATAAAATTCAAGTCTGACGGCTTCTAGACTCTCTGAATTATTCAAAGTTCTAATCCGTCAATTCGATTGTCTCTCATCTAATGTGGTCGTTTTAAGACGCCTTTTTTTCCCATCGCTCTATTTATAAGATTTTTCAAAACACTTGAATTTTTCCAATGAGAAAGTATTTCTCATAATGCTGGCGCAAAATTTCTAGGATATCGAGCACCTTTTGTTCCATAGTTAAATGTACCTATTCTTATGATCAATATTTTGAGTGCTTGATTGCTTTATCATCTCATGCCAATACAATTGCAAAAATTTCTATTAAATATGCTTAATAAGTCCCTTTAGAAAACTAGATAGCACGGCCATCATTACGATATTATTACCGGAAAAAAATATTTCCCTAACGATCCTTGAAAGTGGTGTAGAAAATTGGGAGGTTTGTATCTCTGTTATGGAGGGATGTCAATTATCCAAACTCCTACGCTTTTATAGATATAAATTATCTAATGAATTCCTCAATTGCCTCTACTCCTCCCTATAAGGAGAAATGGGCATTTGGACCATTTAAGCATAAAACCGTTAATAATATGATGTTTTATAAAATAATAATCTTGTCCCAATCTTGTTATCGAGATAAAACAAAACAGTTTTGATAAGGAGTAATGAAATTGTCAAAATCTGTCTGCTTGCGACTTTATCGCTGGAGGTGGTTTTCCCTCACTTAAGTCCCACTAAACCACCAACCAAAGCAGACGCTTAAATGCAACCGCTAGTTGTCATTTTCCACTTTCAACCTACCCCCTTTTGTATCATCAACATTTGCAACATTGCATCCACCTACCTCATAGCCATCTGGACTTCCATTCAGGTTAAAACAGTGTGATACAGTACCATCATGAGTCCTTCCTCCAAATCCCCACGCAGTAAACCGTCTATTCGAATCATAAAACTAAATCACTTCTCCAACTTCCATTATAGCCTAAAATGTCTGGCACCATGAATTACTAAATGAATAAATTTATCACATCAATTGATTATAAGGAAAGAAAATAACTTCTCAAGTGATTTCATATTAAAACGTCATCAAAAGGCTACAGTAAAATTGTTACAAGTGACCAGGTTTAGAGGCAAATTAAAATATACCTGCTGGTAGGAATTGTATCTTCCTGAAGGATCAATGTAATGCAAGGAATCTGGATTTCTGGGATTTCCATTTGAAGCTGAAAAGTCCAAAGCATCAGAATGAAATGAGATTTGAGTATCAAAGAGATAAAGTTTTATAGGATAAACAAATATCCAAATGATTTGATTACCTGTAAAGTCAACAGCAACCATAAAAGTAAGCTCAAAACCACTTGATATGTAATCAAGAAAGCTGTACTGTTGCTTCTCACAAAATTGATCCACAAAAAGCTGACTCTTGAGAACCTATACAGAGAAGTTATAAAGCTGATGAAAGGGCTCATCAGAATGAAGAGTATTAAACTATTTAAGAATGACAGACACCTTTTCATGGCCATGATGAGAAGCTGGGAAAGTAAAATTTGCACCATTTCTTTCTTTGTGAAGTTTCTCCAAGTCTGCCATGGACTTCTGAAGTTTACTGTAATGAAGCAAATTAACATACAAGAAGCTGAAGTACTATAAATTGCATGAGAATAGGCATTTACCCTATAAGTGCATGCTTCCCACTAGTATCAAAGTCAAAGCACTCAATGACTAATGGATTCTCCTGCAACAAGTCTTACAGTATGCCAAATCACTAGTGCAGTAACATATAGACAATATGATGACAGGCTATGTGTAAAACTTGCCTTGCTTCCGAATTGCTGCATGCTTAGACATAAGGGCCTCCAACATAGGGTTCAAGTCGTTGTTGATAACTTCGGTTTTGCAAATAGGAAGAGAACCCCCAGACTCAACTACTCTTGATATTCTCAGGAAAGGATCCTAAGAGAAGGTAACACCGGAGAACAAGAAATAAAGTTATGAAAAGATATGGCAAGGAACAATATCAAACAGGATCTTCGAAGAGAGATTTTGGAGAGCTTACACTTTTAGAGAACATATCTTTGTTTTCCAAGTGGGAACAGAAGAATGTTATTTCAACAGCAGTCCTGGAAGCAACAGATTCCTCAGCATGGATAGTCAGAGTACCCAGGTTTCTCAAGCCTACTCGTAAATTTTTATTATGAAGCGACAGGGTCAAACTCCGACTTTGCTTTGTGACTGATCTGCAGAAAATAGAAAGGAGAAGATGCATTGGACAAGATCTAGATGGATTACACTTGTACTTCACTGAACTTAAGTGCATGGAAATGACACGATCACAATGTGACCGGGGGAGTAAGTACCTCTGACAGCACACAGCTAGCTTCTCCTAGAAACTCTTGGTCCTTCAGCTTTAACGTCTGCACTGAAACCTCCCAATAAAGATACTATTGAGATTTCTTCTTCCTCACATAAAAAGACAAAAGGCAAATAGAAACCCAAGTAATCTGAATGGACTAGTACATATTTCCCAAATAAGCATGATTGCAAGGGTAATTGCAAGTCATGATTACTTAATTGCCATTTAACATTTGAATTCCTACGCAAACATAAGATTGTCCAATGCATTCATTCCATTTTTCCAGAATTCCAAGGATGCAACAATCTGTAGACTACAAGACAACCAAAGCCAATTCACCCCAGGAAAAGTGTTGTCCAACCACATTTGAACATCAAAGGTAAGAAAAAGATGAGCATTATCTTTATATATTCTGACTTCATGACAAAACCAAAAGCTGATTCAAAACCATAGTAAAAGTAGCTAGCAAATAAGTTGGAGAAACTCGGCAATCAATCTAAGACCACTCCCCATTTTACTGCAAACTGTCTCCGCATTTTCATATAATTTTTAGTTAAGACCTATAGGAAGAATTTTTTTAAAACTAAAATGTTACATAGAAACGCAGTTGGAGACATTGTTAATGTATAACCAGGAAAGGCCATGCATAGCACATAGCTTCACATATTAATTTAGAGGGGAAAAAGAACCAAATATAAGGAAAAAAGAAAGAAAAAAGAAACAATGTTAGTGAAAATGACAAAACAAAAGATAGATCAAAAAAAGAAACAATGTTATGCATAACCAGAAAAAAATGGCCAAAAAGAAATATCAAACTATATGAAATGATTAAAATAACTGACACACCTTTACAGGTACGTTGTGATATTTTGTGTCAACATCATATACATGAAACCTGAAAAGAGATAAAACAAACAAACAAATGGGTTTACATAATATAGTCAAGACAAAACACAGACTGAATAAATTATACTTTCCTATATGGAAACTCACACCAGATGCTGAACAGTCTCAAAGTGATAAGCTAAAGAAATCTTTTCAATCCATGCAGGATCCAAACTATTTAATATAACTTCTGTCCTCCCAAGTTCCTCAAGCATCCCATCTCTTTTCCTCAAGTACACAACTGCCATTGGATCACTCTGCAAGAAACCATTGATCAAAGTTCATAAACCTTTAAGCAAGCTCGAATTTGGGCAAAAAAGAAGGAAACACAAACATGCAAAAATCTCCTGGAATCAGTCATTTATTGTAATTATGAGCTACTTAACTATATCAGTTCAGGTTTCTTACACAACCTGAAATTTGATCAAGAGTATATATGCAAGTTTTGACAAAAGCTGAAGTTACTCTTGCAGAAATTTTGGCAGAAGAGATTTGCCACACACAAGTTATACAGAAAATAGCATGACATATGCATGCAAAGACTGTCTTATAAATAACAGGCACCAACACCAGAAATGCATACATCACACTCTGTGATGTCCTAAATTTTTGCAAGCATAAGAAGACAGAAAATCAAGTTTTAAGTTATGTAGTTGAAATTTTACTTCAAAATAAGAAGAAGAAGAAGAAGAAGAAGAAGAAGAAGAAGAAGAAGTTACACCCTTCTATGACAACCAAATAAAAAAGAACCAAGAAGATCCCAGGTGAATGTGAAAGCAAGATGCAGACAAAATAGAAAAACTACATACTAGTAGCAAGATGTACCTGAAAATGCTAATGAAGTTTCTCACTTTGACATGACGTCAACCAAGGATAACTGTAGCATAGACAAGAACGCACATCTTACAAACTATGGGCATTGAATTTCAAGATTGATGCTCATGATTACACCATATGCATGCAGGAAGTTTGTTGTTGAAAAGTATGATATGCTTAATTTGTACTAGCTCTTACCCAGATATCCTATTTGTATCTATGCTTAATCAGCAACACCAAGTTTAGATTTTGAAAGGTGACACATAATTCAGATAGTAACTTTGTTTCTGAAAAATGAACATTGTCAAGGAGTACAAGTGCAAAGCTTAGTTAGACAATGTCTAAACTATCACTCCTTTTGAACAAACTGATGCAAAGCATTCCCACTAAATTTGCAGCGGCATGTGATCCTTGTCATTTGCATGAATTCCGACAGGTCATAGCTCGCAAGGCAGACTAATATTTTGGTTTGAAGAAAATAAAAGAAATCCCTTTAAGTCAAGTCTAATGAGGAAAACAAGAAGAAAACTCCGATTAGACGAGCACATTGGGAACACATCACCAGAAGTTCTTTGATAGTATAATATCAACTAGTCCAGTGGCGAGGTTTGAGGAGAATCCCCATTGTGAAGAATGCTTCTCAGTCTTTCTGCTAACAATCCTCTGATAGACTGGTTTCTTCTGGCCAAATCATCGTCTCGCCCGAAAAAGCAAGAACAAAATGCCGACAACGTTGACTCAGGTCTGAAGAAAACGAAGATATCACCACAGTATATCACAACAGCGACAGTGAATGGATGCATCATGCATGATATAATTTCCCATTTAAAAAAGCGCAAACCTCAATTTGAGAGAAGAGAGCGGGTTGACTGCGAGCTCGGAAGAGGTGGTCGACAGTGTCGTTGTGCCCGCCACCGTTGCCACCTCCTCTCACATCCGAAAAAGCAACACCCCATTTTCTCTCTCCTCTCTCCCTCCTTCCTCCCGTCTCTCGATCAAACTCCAATTTCAACCCCTTCGCCGATTCGATCCACTCCCACAAATCCCTCTCGAAAAACCACCCCGTCATCAACCACTTCTCGTCTCTTCCCCTGAAAAGCCCAAATTTCATAGAGACTGCTCCTGTTGGAAATTGTCGCGCCCACCCTCTCTCTTTATCTGCCTTTAGCGCGGGGGGTCGGTCGTTGCGTCTCGATCGAAACTACGACGGCCTATCCGAATCCACGAAACGAACCCACGTCGAACGATCCGCGTGCAGAGCGACGGGATCTGAAATTGGTTTTCTCTTGGAGGGCCGCCAATGGGGTCGGAAGTGAATTAAGCTCGAGGCTTTGCGTGTGCTCTGGGATTATTGGAGAAGTTCGTTGCCACATAGAGATAAGAGCTTGGTTCGACGTGTGCTGATCTCCCCCATTCGACGACATTCCATAACATGATGACCGTGACCAGGATGCCGTATCATACCCTATGTTGAGGAAGCAGGGGACCGAGTAGAGAGGAGAGTTAGACCCGTGATGACCTGTGACGCTTCTCACTGTAGAGGGGGAAGAGCTGAGAAAGCATAGGTGCACCTCTAATGCGCACCTATTTTTTGTAATATTGATTGCGCGACACGTGTCCCTCGCTGGCCCCACCGGCCCCCACTTCTGTTCACGGTCTCTCTCTCCCGCTTCCGTCGCCTTGTTTTAGGCTGATTTCTTTCTTGGATTTTGCAGAGGGGGAACGAAGAGATATGGCAAGAGCGTGAGGTTTTTACCTTCTTGCCTACGTTTATGTTAGCATGAAAGCATTAGTAATTAAATTTTTTTAATTCATGATTTAAAGATTTCATTTTGCATGTGCAAGCCGTCATAGCACAAAACAGTTTATTAAGTAACTTATAAGATTCATACGTGACTTTCAACTCTTAAACTAAAAATCCTCGAATATTTTACCTATTTGCGTCAATTATGGAAATTGTAAATTTCATATTGTCGTTAGTAACATGTCGAATATATTGGCAAATTGTAGATTTGACTCTCATGCACTGTTGAGAGAGGGGGCTAGCGATTTGTTGGTTCCCAAGGTTTAAATTTTGCCTCAATTCATATGAAAATCATCCCTCAAATTCTACTAACTTGTCTGTTGGAATTGTGGATTTTTGACACTTTTTGATAGATTATTTCCTTTAAAATAGAATCTTCCTTTCCGTATAGTCATATATATATATATATATAGATTATGACACTTTTTGTTCCTACTAATGTGGGCTTATAAACTGAATTGCGAAGACTCAATGGATTGGCTTTATTCCACAAAACTGCCTTTCCATTCTTCCGCAAGCCCTTTGTTCTCTCCTTTGTTTAGATTCCCCAGGCTCGGGACTCCTTAGACCGTCTTTGCAATTTCAATAAAATTTTCTTTGACCCCGCAAAAAAAGATCGTTACCTTTTTTCTTGCCCCCCAAAGGATGATCCACATTAGTCAATTCTTTCTTTATTTTCTTGAGTCCGTCCAACTTGTCTAGATGAATAATTGCGAGTGGCAATCGGACGAAGAAGACTAAACAAAACAAAGGCAACGACTATGGTTGGTGTGGGTCCTGGAAACTGAGATGTTGTCTTCAATCCCTTCCCATCTGAAAAGGACAGGTTTTGATTGATAAGCAACTCTTCACATGAGCTCACTATCAGATTACCCTTTCTCCCTTGCATAATGCGTGGAAAGTGACTAGCGTTTCTCTTTTTAAGCTATAGTTCCTACGAAGACAAAGCATAATTGAAAGGGCCTACATAATAATTTCTTCGTTGCCATGTCCGTTTAACAGAATATATTAATTTATTAATTACTCCGTGTTTGAAAGTAGCTATGATAATAGATAGCTCTAGGTTAGAAATTTCCACCGTCATTACAATGGACGGCTCGCATTTGAATATGTATATGCTGACAGGGTAGATGTTTGGTAGTTCATTTGTCATAGCTAAATTCATCAACGGTTGAAAGTGTTAGGGCATGGCTTGATTTTAGTGATAACAATTATGCATTTAATTCCAAGAGCTATCGCATTTGTATATAAAAGATCTAATGCTTATTTTTTCTAAGTTAAATTTTTCTAAGTGGTGGGTTATTCTATCTGCTCTTTTGCTAATAATTATTTCCATCATTTTCTTATATTCACTTATTTGCAATATACATGAAATTAGTTTTTTTGTGATGAAATTTTCTGGTAGCAATGATTTTTTTTTTTTTTGATTCACTAATATCATCTATCAAATATGGGCTATCATGTCATAATTTGGTTTTAAATATAGTGAAAAATCTTTTAACACAAACCTCTTATTCCTCTGTTTAAGGTCAAGCAAATATCATAGATAATATGTATCCCTATATTGTTAAACTTTTTTGAAAACTCATAATAATTGTCAATGTAAATAAACTAATAAAAATACACTAATATTACCATAAAAATTAGATCAGATAAAAAAGTGCATGTGCTGGCACATGGACATGCCACATGGGTCACTTTCACGCTTTTACAAGAGTAATATCCACTTCTATGTGTATAAAGATAGATTGCCAATGATCCAATCTTAAGTCTAGAGTAGCATTGAATAAGTCTATGTATTTGTACTCGTCCAGTTGATGAAGAGTGCAAGATCAATATTGACTTGTCACGACCTACCCCTCAATATGAAGGGAACGACGTTTAAAGATATTGCCAAAAAGACGGGCTAATGGGCCATGACTATGCGCAGGCTCTTTCAAGCCCATTCCTCGTTTGACATTAGGGTATTCAAAAAAAATTTCTAATGAGGAGTTGCCGCTAACTTATTGGGATCGGCTAGAAATTAAGTGAGGTATGAGAATGTACCTCATTTCTTACGTAACCAAAAAGTTTAGAGTCGGGGATTTGATTACATTAATAAAATAAATAGTGCTATTTTGATACATAATCTTGTTTATTTTAAAAATATTTTCTATCAAATAATCTGAGTTGATTTTAAATCTATCCACTAACATATAAAGTGATCATACGGGCGCACAATCATTAAATTGACAACCACCAACCAAAGTGGCATCAAAAAAATTGCATTGGGAGAGCAAGAATCTAGCATTCTCAAATAAGGAGCCTGCCATCTCTAACTAAACTAATGGGAAACCGTAATCAACATATGGAAAATGCGTAATCAAGGGCATTCATTTTAAGGATAATCGGAACCCTATTGGTAAAGCCATAATAGCTTGTTTAATATTTTAGGACAATTTTCTTATCAATGATTCCCCATAACTTTAAAGCTTTTTCTGACTTTTCGAATTTTTAATTAATTTTTTTCTAAAATTAATTTTTAAAAAATAATATCTTTTGTTCAATTAATTAGTAGTCCGAAAATAGGGACCTGGCCAGAACATGGATGAACTTGGAATCACGGTTCAGACCAGAGGGCATAATTGATCTTATCCTCAAGCCCACTCTATTTCAACCCTTTCCAAGCCCAATTCGGAAAAACTCCCAAGATAGCCCACTCTTCCACCAAAGCTACACCAAGCCCATTCCTTTGTACCCGAGTGCATTAAGCCCATCTTACTAAAAAGAACTCAGCCCAAGCACTTCTAAACATGAAGCCAGCCCGAATCTATTAAATCCACTCAAGCCCAAAATTACTCAATCATTGAAGAAGCCCAGATTCGACAAAACGCAACTTAAGCCCTACCGTCGCTTCCTTCTCAATTTTGTCTTTTTTCTTTTCTTTTCTTTCTTTTTTTATTCTATATTTGCTGGTTTCCGAGCGTGAGTCGTCTTCCACCATAGCTAAAGATCTCTAAACCGGAACATCAGCGAACAAAGCTGTACACACCAAACCATCAAGACAGTAAGCATACTTAGTCAACAATCCAGCGACGGGGCCACCACGAACGGTTTCCTCGAGTCATTGAGCTGCTCTTGCTCAGTAAAAACTAAGAGGAGAGCCCCACACATCCACAGCCGAGACTCCCCAAACCATAACGTGAGAGAATTCTTCTCGTCGTCAACGACGCGACCATATCCCCGCATCTTCATAGCAAGCGACTTTCAGCCACCAAGCAATCGCTTGTCTCCATCGCTAGTCACTCGAGGCTCCCGTTCGCAACTATACCCCAAACACCGAGGACAACCGCAGGGATATACCAAGGCACGAAGCAAAGCAACCCAAAAAAATTCGATAGAAATGAAATATGACCGAAAACATATTTGCTCATCACAAGAGAGGTTATACTGCATCATACGTGTTCCCGTGCTCCTTTCGACAACTCAAAAGTTGAGATTAAACCGAACGGATTTGGTTAAGGTATTTCATCGAATGTTTGAAGCGCACAAACTACAGGGGGAAAAACCGACCAACTCGCGTCGGGACTCGCAATAATCAACAAGCAGTGACCCAAAATAGCGGCACACAGATGGACGGGGCCGGTGCTCGTGATAACCGGACAACGAAGAAGCCTGTTCCGACGAGCCCAAAACGGGGCAAAACAGGGCACAAGCGGGGGGTCGGCCGAGGGTCCCTACCCGGCTCGGCGACGGCGAATGGAGGGCGAGCTCGACAGATCGGACCACGTCTGGTCGCCTCACACGCCTCCGAGCCGGGGTCCTCGGAAAAACGGCTCGTCCCGCGAAAAATCGAAGAAAGAAAAGAAACGTGACCTACCGGAGAGTTACCGCGGGGAATGGGAGCGGCGGCTTCGAAAGCACGGTCGGGAGTCGTTGGACGGGGGTCAGGCGTGGCCGGACTTCCGGAGAAGTGCTCGCTCTCAAACTCTCTTCCTCGGTTGCTCTCACGATCTTTTCACCTCCGAATCTCTCTCTCTCCCCCGTTTTTTAAGATTGCGGCAAGCGCGAATAGCCCTGCCACCGCCAGCTCGCCGTGCCGGCCTGCCCCCCGACCAAACATCCCGCTCGACGCCTCCACCGCTCCCCTCTGCTGCTCTGTACGTCTTCCTCCCTTTTTGCAGACCGCGTGCGACTCGTGTGGGAGGAGGAGGAGGAGGAAGGAAGATGTCCGCGGGCCGGGCCAAGGACAAGGGGAAATGGGCTGGCCCGCGTGGGATTAGAAGAGGGAAAAGAATAAAAGGCCAGGCCGGCCGGCCTGCCCCGGCCCAGTCTCCTTTTTTTTTTTTAAATGATAATTTTTAAAAAAATTAAAAATAATAATAATTTTTAAAATTTTTAAAATTTTAATACTAATAATGCAAATACTCCTAATATCTAAATGCGATGCAATTTAATGAAAATCATTTATATTATGGGTTGAAATTAATCTCTATTTTTTTTTTATGAAATTAAGGAATGATTAAATGGGTTGCCAGAATTAAAGTGTTAATATTACTTTTTTTCAAATTTTCCTTCATCACATGCAAGTACTTCAACAATAATTGCGAAACTAAACTATACTTGTATTCATGATGAGGTGAATCGTATTCATCTACTAGCAGTATGATTGGCAATTTCCAAAAACAACACTTGTGTGATGAGGCCGCTTATGCCCTTCCTGCTTTTTTTTTTTGTTTTTTTGAGCTTTTAAAGAAGTTGCACTGACAGAAAATAATAGAGCTCTTTACAGAATTTCAAACCTTTAGCGGCAGCTGCACCCAAATCGAGCATGAACATAGTCTTTCCTTTGTTTATCTTTTGTGATGTCCAAGAAACTCTAGTACAAATGGCACTTTTCAAAGAACCGCTCCATGAGGGGCATGAATGCCCTTCTGGCACCATTCATAAAAAGGTGTTCATGGAGTTTCTTCAATTTTGTTCCCCTAAAGATGATTAGTCATAGTGCTCGAGCAAGTGAAAATTAAACAATCTAGCAATAATAAATATGAACCAAATAGATAAATAAAGGTGGAAAGAAATAAAGAATCTGAGCCCTAGGTAAAAATTTACAAAGCCTTGTTATTAATATCCGAATAGGAATTTTATGAGCTATAAATGGAAACTTAATATAGACTCTCCAAAATAAACCACCATTAAAAAAAAAAAAAGAGAGAGAGAGAGAGAGAGAGAGAGAGAGAGAGAGAGAGAGAGAGAGAGAGAGAGAGAGATATGCAAAAGTGAGGTACTCTATGAATACTAAATGAATTATTTTCCTAAATGAACTATGATATATGGAAATAAGAATCTAATTGATGCTATCTAAATGTAATGCAATGCAATCTGCTTCAGTCCCCTAATTACAATCCTAGATGTATTTTTCGATGGAGGGGCAATCTATTCGTATTCATTTTGTTTTTTAACCTTTTCCTTTATTTTTATATATAAACACGAAATCGAACAAAGAAAATTAATCAAGTGCTGAAATAATATGAGCTAAAAGCTGATATGCATAAATAAACCCATATTTCAGCTCCATCGCCATCAATTTGATCGTCTACCATCTCCGATCTGTCACTGCTGCTGTCACATCTCCGTTGCTGGCCGCGGCAGCCTCGGCCATGACGGAGCAGAGCATCTAAAGCTCATCACCACGGCCAATCGAACTTTTCTCTCATGCTCTCTCTCTCTCTCTCTCTTCTGCAGGAGATTTCATTCACAGCAACAACCAGCACAGCGCACTCTCTGAAGCTTGGTGCGCGCGAGAGCAGAGGAACCGAGCGAAGCAAGAACACACGCAAGTGACGATTCCTCTCTAGGAATTTTTAGCTGGGTTTCTCATGTTATATTCCTCGCCATTTGATGGGAATTCCTATTCTACAACACCTCACCCTTCATGCTCACAACCTGTTCGACGTTTTACCTCAGGGATGACTATGATGAATCAATTGGTTAATTTGAGATTGCGTAAGAGTGATTTTGTACGTTATTGTTCAATATACTGATCATATATTGCGAATTGATGTTTCATCCAGGGGAGAGTATCAAGTAAAATGCGAATACTATCGTGATCTGTGAGTCTTGGAAAGCTGGGGCACGTGGTTTATGAAAGAAATCTATAGAAAACTGGATCCTAGGCCTTTTTCTCTCTCTTTGCTCGATGATATTTTAGCTCGGACTCATTGCAATTTAGAGAGACTCTCACATCAGCATGGGTGATTCTGCTATTGTGGTAAAGACACGAATATTAGGGCATCGAATTTGTCCAAAATGTTTTTCTTAATTTCCACCAAGTTAAATCAGCAAGAATTAACATTCAAAAAGCAACAGATCAGATCAATTCACTTTTCAGTTAGGTCTACCCTTCTTGTCCAAGATGGTCAAACTTAGAAACAGAAGAAAAAGAACGACTAACAACACTTTATATTTAGCGTCATATTTTCCACAAGAATACAATGACCAAATCCTGTGATATTGCGTTAATTGATTTTTTATCATCAAGTCACGAAGGCAGGTGAAGTAATACCTATGTATCTCTATATCATGAACGAAAGTAAAACAATTGAACAAGAGACAACTGAACTAACATAAGTTATGATAATTGAGTAGGATATTACTTGCCACTCCATGCTATGATAGTACTTCGGAATCTCAAGAGCTATGAACCTAACCTTGTAATAAGTGTCTGCTAAAAGAAGACCGGATGAAACTAATCATCATGGCATGGACATCTAAGGTTTCAAAAGCAGAGTCAACATAGACACCATGTAAAATGAGAGAAAGACGTACAAAGCTATGACAGCCATCACTATGCTCATTCAAGAATCCAGAAGGTAAATGTTTTAACAAAGCCAAAACAAAATCGAATTCTACTCGTCAAACAAAAGTCACTATTATCTATATTTAACTAGCAAATGAACCAACATTACATCTTGCGTATCTCAAAACAATGTCAAAGATGTCTGTATATTCCTATAACGAGCTGTGCATAAGCAAGATCATGCTCAAGGAGGGAAAATCACTCAAGATAAACTTTATATCGATGCAATGTCAATTAGAGACTGAACTACTGTTCTGATTTTTCCTTCAAACTGGATTGGAGTTGGTTGAATGTATTTACTGAAATAACTTAATCCTTTTTTGGTAAGACCTGCATAGAAATATGCTACAAACGTGAGTAAAGCTAAAGCAACGGAAAATTAACATATCTCAAGCAGAGATATGTAAATTTTCCAAGATCACCCTATTATATTGAAGTCGCAAACTAGGCTACCAACAAGAAGATATTAGACATGATGTCATGCAATGATGGGAAGAGATGGTCCTTCGTTCTCTTTTCCACTTTTTTTCCCATTGACGGTGTTGTTGCAACTTATACATAGCTAGTAACGAGCGTGGGGGCCATTGGCCATGGTAGGTGGGGATGTCATTTGAAATTTACACATAACTGGTGCTGTTGGGGTCAATTGCAGCAGCACGAGCGTGAGCTTGTGATTTTCATCGGTAGGGTTGTAATTGGGGTTGAGAGATCTGTCAAGACAAGGCAGGCAAGCGGTCTCGATGGTGATCACCAGCACCGCTTACGTAACTGATATGAGCAAGTTTGCAATTATGGACATTTCTTTTCATATACATTTTTTCTTTTGCCAATTGATAACAGAGACCGTCAGCCAGAGCAAGACAAGATTAGACACCCTGTCCCGATCAAAAAACATGTGAATATTGTGAAAGATGTGCTCTAAGTGCATTGTCGATATTAACTTAACTAGCACGTTGTTATCAACAATTAGGTCTTTGGCCAAAAAAGAATCCAAACTTATGATATATTCAATATGTTCATTGTGGAAACTGACTTTTAAATGATGCTATTATTTAGGACCTACATAATCATCTCCTTTACTGGCAACTTTTGCAAGATGAAAGTTAAATATGATCAAACGACTTGTCAGAATGAAAAGTATTAAATTATTTGACAGACACCTTTCATGGCCTTGATGAGAAGCTGGTAAAGTAAAATTTTCACCATTGCTTTCTTTGTGAAGTTTCACCATGTCTGCTCTGGACTTCCGAAGTTTACTGTAACAAACGAGAAGCAAATTAACATACAAAAAGCCCAAGTACTACAAATTGCATGAAGAAAGGCATTTACCCTACAAGTGCATGGTTCCCACTAGTATTGAAGTCGAAGCACCCAATGATCTAATTGATTCTCCAGCAACAAGTTTTATAGTATGTCAAATCACTAGTGCCTCCAGGAACAAATTAGACAATATGATGACAACTTCAAGGAAATAGGAAGAGAAGCCCCAGAATAAACTCCTCTGGATATTCTCAGGAAAGGATCCCAAAGAAATGGTAACACCGGAACACAAGATGCAAAGCAATGAAAAATATGGCCAGGAACAATATCAAACAGGACATTTGACGAGAGATTTTGGACAGCTTGCACTTTTAGAAAACAGAACTTTGTTTTTCCAAATTGGGAACAACGAAATATTATTTCAGCAGTCCTGGAAGCAATAGATTCCTCAGCATGAATTATCAGTGAGTAACTAGGTTTCTCGAGCCTACTTGTACATTTTTATTGAGAAGCGACTTGGTCAAACTCCGACTTTGCTTTGTGACTATCTGCAGAAAATAGAAAGAAGAAGATGCTTCGGACAAGATCTAGATGGCTTCCACTTGTACTTCACTGAAACCAAGTGCATGGAAAATGACATGTTCATAATGTAATTTAGGAGTAAATACCTCTGATGGCGCACAGCTAGCTTCCCCTAGGAACTCATGAATAACGTTTTACTGCACAATCTTATTATATACAGAATATGTTAAAAGTGTGGAGATTGGACTAGTATAGAGATATGCAGTACGTTGAGTGCAAACATGTCATGGTAATGAATATGGTGCTTTAAGTTTGTGAGCTATTTGATGTATTTTATGAACTCATTTGAAACAATTGAAGAGTCAGATTACTAAGAACTCTCAAGATTGTGGACCCGAAATGACTTTTTTTCCTAGCTAGGCGAGGATATTACTTCCAAATTTAATTAAAAAACAATCGAATAGTCCATATTGGCGTCTATGGAAAGAGCTATGAGGATGAAGCACCAAGAAGCTTTGAATACGACTAAACTCTATCGGGATCCTAATGCATATAGATACAAATGGTCCAATGGGAGCAAGAATTTCCAGGAACAGTTGGAACATTTCGTTTCTAAGCAGAAGAACTGTTTTCAAGTAGTCTTCAATCGATTACGTATTGATCAATATTCGATTGATTGGTCTGAGGTTATCGACAAAAAAGATTTGTCTAAGTCACTTCGTTTCATTTTGTCCAAGTTACTTCTCTTTTTGTCCAAGTTTCTTCTTTTTTTGTCTAACTCACTTACAAAAGCAGAAGGGTAGAGTTCGAACGTTATCTGATAATAGCAACTAGCAAGTGAGCCTTTCTTCTCCATACTAACCTTCCGAAGAACATATGAAATTACAGTATGCTCAGTAGCTGAGTGATCCTTAGATAATCTGCTTTTGCAAGGGATGCATCTAAAATAGGTGACTTGCAAAGCAATTATATCACTTTCAATCAACTAACTCACTCTCGCTGTTTCTTTGGGAAAGATTGGACGCTACCTGTGAGCATAGGATTTTGGACATATCTCTATTTTACCTGATATATCGCCCAACCTCCAGGGAAGAGGATCAGAGTAAAATCCGGATCCGATTAGTAAATCTCAAAAAGCTAGAATGGGTGGTTCATAAAGGAATTCTACAGAAAACTAGCTCCAAGGCCTTTTTTCTCTCTCTTTGATGGTCTAAAGAAGTTCTAGCTTGAACTCATTGCAATTTAGAGAGACTCTCTTATCAACATAGTTGATACCACTGTTATGGTAAACCCGGGGATATTAGAATGGCATAGAACTTTCAAAGAACAAGAATTTACATTTTAAAAAAAAAAGCAGCAGATCAGACAAGTTCAGAAACAGAACAAAAAGAATGACTAAACAACACGTTATATTCAGTGTCAAAATTTTCTACAAGAATAAAATAACTAAATCATGTTATATTGAGTTGATTATTTATCATCACGACACAAAGGCAGACCAAGTAATATCAATGTATCTCTATTTTATGAACTCTAGTAAAACAACTGAACAGTAGACAGCTAAACTAACTTAAGTTATGATAATTCATGTGGCATATTACTTGCCAATCCATGTTATGATAGTACTTCAGATAATCAACAACCGTGGACCTAACCTTGTAACAATTGTCTGCTAAAAGAAGATGAACCAAACAAACCATCCTGGCATGGACATCCAAAACGTTTCAAGAGCAGCAAAAGAACCAACATTACATCTTGCATATTCTCAAAACAATGTCAAAGATGTCAGTATCTTCCTATTAGGAGTAGTGCACATCAACAAGATCGTGCTAAGGGAGATAAAAACAGTGAAATTGTAATATCAATGCCACTGTCAATAAGAGATTGAACTACTGCCCTGGTTCTCCCTTCAAACTTGTTCCTCTCTCCTGGAGTATAGGAAGCTTGCACACATCAGCTTCCCTCGCCCAGTTTGCCAAAACCCGGCCTACAGCCAAACATGCTGGTATGTCCGACTGAGACTTGAGCACGGCTCTAATGTCCTTAGAATTGGTACCTGCAATGGCGATCTGCTTGCACGTGACCTTGTGAGTGAGTGAAGCCGAGATGAGGCGCTTGGAGATGAAAATATTTAGCGTGAATGGCTCCATGTAGGCTATGTTATGCTGCTTGAAGGACACCTACTTAGTTGGATTCTTGGACTTCTTCCCCTTTTGGTCAGTGTATGGCTGCTGTTGTCATCATCCAAATGGTCTAACTCCAAAAAACAGCTTGGTGCTAAACGATGCTACCCACAAGCGAACACTCATACAAAATCTCTATACAATTCGACAAAGGATAGAGCACCCCCACATTCCAACCATTATGCTACACTAGTACCATTATCAAGGAAATGACATAGAGAGGACAGTCCAAACTAGAAAAAGAATGAAATATTCAATGAAGCACTTGCCCATTGTGAATACAACATGTTGGCACAAAGACGCCATCTCAAGAGGCATCAACACCATGATAGAACACTATTAGTGAACACGTTGCAAAAAGCTCCATTCAACATCTTCTTACAGGAGACACTTTCTAGCAAATGAAAGCAGCCACTTATATCGTAGTGAGCATGACACCTGAAAGAAACAAATATTGTCTGTAAGACATGTCTAACTACTGACAATCCTCAAGATTAACTAAAGAGGTGGGTAAGAACACATTGCCATACAACAAAACCTCACAATCTTTGAAGTTGCACCGATAGAGGTCATGCTATGCATTTCATCAAACATCTAGAATGTATGGGTGAGTAAGTGCTCAACAGGTCCTAATTGTCAAACTTGTGACAATTCCTTTAAAACCCAGTCAAACATTCTTTTAAGAAAGACTGACTTCGTGTGAGCCAATATAGAATTCGAAGAACGCGAATTTCTTCCTTTTGACACCAAATTTAGGCAGACACGATTAAGCAAATAGATTCACCTACCTTATTGAATTCGTTGTGGATCGTTTAAAGCAGATAAGGTTTGGATGGTGGTATTAAGGTCGCCCTCCCAACGTCCTTCATCATCCTTTTTGGAGAGGAGTACTTTATCTAGGTTTGGTGTCCTCAGGCACCCTTGCAGAATATATTCATCTTGGGGCACTTTGTGACGACAATACGCACCAACGATGGGAATCTCAAGGCATGATATGTGTTTGAGAAGCTCTCAAGGCTTGGTAAACCGTCAAGTATAAGCTTTTCCAGCTTGGGGAAAGAGATATCCCTTGCTCCATTTCCATCATCTGTTACCACATCTTCCATAGCGCCACAATTTCTTAGGGATAGCCAAGTAAGGTGCACCAGACTTGTCGCTGCTGAGCAAGTCCCCATATGAACTAAACCACCGCAATCCTCCACTCCTAAATACGTTAATCTTTGGAATGAAATCGGGGATGGAAGTATGATTGGTAATCTCGGGCAGTCCATAACCCACAAGACTTCAATCTGTTTGAGAATTTCAGTCATCAAGGAGCCATCTTTCCAAACTCGTTTCAGGTTACGCAACTTATACAGGTAAAGTCGATTAAGATTTCGCAGTTCTTGGAGAGGTTTTGCCATGTCAGTTAGTTCTCGCACAGGGAGTCGCTCCCCCATGCCCAAACGAATCTTATGGAAATATCTCCTCGAAGGAACTACATATCACAACAAGCTCTTCTAGATTGGGGAATTTGTGGAGAAGGAAGTTGGAAAGAAAAGCGACATTTTCATCATGGTAGCATGCCAAAGCCAACTCTTTGAGATTGTGGAAGACATAATGCTGCGGTATCATCGCAACGTCCTCCCTTGCTAATGTCAATCCCTCCAAGTGTGAAATGACCTGCGGGAAGGAATCCATTTAATTAGGCCACCGAAAGTCCAATGACTAAAATGTCCTTCTGTTTAAGGAAAAAACGAGAAACACAATTTTCCAGAGGTAGATGAGCAAGCACCGATGGCCACTATATGGGGGATGATTGTTGTTAGTAGTGTGCCCATTTTTTTTTTATATTATCTTATTGATGTGGTGTGCCCAATTCAATCACAATATATTTAGTGACTTTGGATAAATAAAGTTATTAATCAATGATGCTTCAGCTATTTCAATTGTAACTATTTAAATTCAAATGGAAAAATTACATTTGCTTGTTTTAACAAATCAGGTTATTTTTATAGTCAGTGTATATGTTTCAATAGTAAGATGTTGTATTAATATTTACATTGTTTTCGAAGTTGCAGTTCTCATATCTATTTTACTATAGATCATAAGTATCATATGGCTTCATTTTCGTGTAACTCTGAGAAGAATGCATTCAAACTCAACAAATGATTGGCAAAAAAATAAAAAATAAATAAAAGAAAAGAGAAGAAAAGAAAAGAAAAATTGAAATGACGGGACATGGGTGAAAAAGCAATAAAACAAGATAGAGATGATAGTTCAAAATTTCGATGGAAAAAAGAGTAAATAATGAAGACAAGTTGTTCATTCTTACAAAAGCAAAGTGAAACATCATATGAGCAACGAAATAAATAAAAAGTACATAGCCCCAAATAAATGGATCTTTTTAGCATTCCATGCGGTTAAAAAGGAACCTAATTTCGTGTCGGTATATCACTAATATACCACTCAAATTAAGTTTGGTAATTTTGATTGAATGTTTGTAACTTGAAAAGTGTTGGTCAGCCATAGGAATGAACGTTGGTAGGTTTTAACATAGTTGGTGATCTTGAAAATATAAATATATAGTAGTACCTTTCAATATCTAATAAAAAGTTGGTCAATGAATAAAATCCGTTGGTATCTTAATTTGATGATTGTTGGTACATCAATTAGATTTTCGTTTGTAATTTCAAAATAAAGTTTGTAATTTGAGAGGCGTTGGCTTGTCACAAGAGTAAATATTGGTTGATTATTAAAGTAGTTTGTAATTTTGAAAATGTTGGTACTTTCCAACCTAACAAAATAATAATAAGGTGGCAAGTAACTAAAATAGTTTGTATTTTATAGAAAATGAATGTTTTGAAAAACATTTTCCTAAAAATAATCGCTTATATCGTTTGATAATAATTAATCAATGAAAATTCAATTTATTGTCGATGTAAATTTATATCTAAATATTTTTATAGATTATAAAAATATTTTTCGTTTATTTATTTTTATAAACAACACAAGCGATCATTTTTCAAAAAATATTTTGCATAAATTCCATTTTTTGTGAAACGAATGAAGTCTTAATGTGAATAATATTGGTACACCAACCAAATTTAATTTGGTAACTACAAATAAAATTAGTAATTTCAAATCTATTGGTAAGCCGGAATAAAATTTGGTAAATTATTAAAGTAGTTGATGATTTGAAAGTAGAAAAAAAGTTTGTCCTTTTTAAGCCTATTGATGAGTTACTAACATGCTAGATAAAAAAATTATCCACGGTGCTTGACAATTACCAATTATGTTCAAGATGTTCGAGGATGGAAATTTGTTTTGTAGCTAAGTTAGCAATATTCCAAGTGAACATAATACCAACTTAAAAAAAAAAAAAAATGGTGGACAAGGTTGGTCAAATTAAATTAAATAGGTAAATCTCAATCATAAGATACGAGCAACTCATTAGAAGCATAGATCTATGCAAGTTAATTTAATAGAAAATGTTGTTCTTCAAAGTAAAAGCTAGGATCAATAGATTTATATAACAAAAAATATGAGCCGGAAATAATTAACTGCAAATAATTTTTAAATTTCTAAGCAATTCACAGGTGTGGTTAGGCGAGTATTAACAAGCATGAAATGTTTGACAATTTCAATTTCCTAGAGAAAATAACAACACACCAAGAGCTGTGCACATAAACCAATGAAGACAATAGCAAAGAGTTAGAATCATTGATAAGGGCAGTACCTTTTCAAAAGAAAAGAGTGCAAATTGGTTCTCACTGATAGTTATACCTTGGCAGCCTTGAAATTCACAAGCAAATAAGAATGACCTCATTTTGCCACAATGCTTTACTCGCAACTGCTTTAAGAGTGGCCATCTTGAAATATGACTATTCCCATAGAAGCTCCCTAGTTTCGGCAACTCAAGTAATCTTAGGTCGGTTAATTGCAGAAAGAAGAGATTACTTGCACTCATCCCTACTCCGTCTTTCTCCGCGATAATTTCCTCCACCCCACAATCCCTCACTAAAAGTTCTTTCAATTGTGTCATATTTTTTGCCACCGAGGTTGGAAATAAACTATTGAGACTCTCACACGTGACAACATTCATGCATTGTAAGCGTCCAAAAGTAAGACCTCCTTGAGGAAGTCCATTCCACACATGTTTCATTTTCGGGAGCCGCGTCAAAACTATTTCTCCCAATTGGAAAGAATTTGTAGAACAAGCTTCGCTAAATTCAAACTCTTGGACTTGAAATGCTACTTCTAAGGATCCACAATCGGTCACAGTTATCTTCTCTAGGTTTTGAAATCTTGTGAGCATATTATAAGATGAAAATATGGATAAAAGTTTCTCACAATGCTCCACTACTAGTGTTTTGAGTTTGCCAAAGGCATTTGAATCAAGATCATCATGCCATATCTTCTCCATGTTCTCCATGTGCAAGATCTTCATCGACTCCAAAGCAGGAAACTCAACCTATTATTTTTAATTTAATTAATTAGAGCCAATTCTCTATTCCTTCAAAAAAGAGAATACTTTGATTTCAAGAAAAAGAAAATCATAGGATGGATATTATCAAAAAATAGAAAGAAAAGAAGACTAGACGTACGTTATTTCTTTTTAGCGGATGCCACCCCCTAAAATTCATTCACCTGTTATATAATTTTAAAGTATAGAAAATTTTTCTAATATATATTAAGCATTATGTTTAAGCAGTAGCATAACCATAGCCTTCTTAGTTAGACAAACATATTCATTTCGTGCATAATTTGTCTCCCATGAACCTCAAATTTAGCCCATCTTAGGTTTGACTCATTACAACACTGAAAAACACAATAGCCAATATATTGTCCCATTTCTTTGAATTGCAAATGACAAAACAGAAACCAATTCGCACAAACCAATGCTTTATGAATCTTGCTATTCAAAAGTTCTCCGACAAAGTATAGACTCAAAGAAAGCACAACAAATACTGAATAAAAAGATCAAACAATTAAATCAAAAATGGTAAATGCAAGTATGTACTGTTTAATTTATGTTGTACGAGACTCTTTGATCACTTGCTGATTTGTTTCTTTATAAGTTTGTCATTTGAAATTATCAAGACTTAGGTATTAATCTTAATTTATTCCAGTTAGTAGTTCATCTCTTATTTAAGTTGCCTATAAATATAAACCAATTAAATATTTTTCTTTAGTATTAATGATATATTGATTTAGTAACTAAGTTTGCCTATTTAACGTATTTTTCCCACCCTAATTGGCCTTTCTATCTCTTCCATAACTCCTTAGTTTCTCAATCTTTTCTTATCATCTGATTTTCCTCCACTTCCAACGATCTAAACCTAACTTTCTACATACTTTCGTTCAACATTAGTTGGTATTCGATCTCAATTTGCTCTTCATCAATTGGTCATTAAGCTAGATCTCTTCAACATTAATTGGTATCAAAACTTCGCTTTAGCTACATATTATCGTTGTGCAACTATGCTAGACCAAAGGCCAATGCTATAGTACTTATTTTAGATGCTACACTTGCATTTCTAATCTGATATGCTAATGAAGATATATGGCATTCATGCCTGTTGAAACTTCAGCCGCTAGGCTTTCTAATTTGTAGCCACTCTATGTTTGGTAAATTTTCTCTTTGAATAATGTTATAACATTTATAAACTCTGATATTTTAAATTTGAAAAGAGTAGGGCTTATCAAGATTATCATGTCGATTGGTATGGCGATTATTATTATTATGATTATCATGCTACTCTAACAATGTTGACTGTCAAGAGTAATCCGACTATTGCTGTGATTGTGGTTATCATAAATCCTTAATAATCTTCAAGAGTTTGAACAAATTTTAGTGGTCTGAGAGAATATTTCAACAATTTTAGCAAGAATTGAATAGATTCAATGAAAAACTGTTAAAAAAGACAAGAAAACAATCCAAAATTAGTTCGCTATTGAGCAAAATAGCATGGATAAGTGCTCTCAATGTCTTCAAGTGTTAAATAAGGACTATGCTTGTGGGAATAGTGAAGTGAGTGGAGTAAAATTCTACTAATTAATCAGGATGAATTTACAGAAACACCTTATGAAATTTAGTAAAATTTGGAATATAATTTCCCCTATTGATCATTCACAGAATTGCAAATTCATGACGCTAAAATTTGTACTAAAATACTTAGCATAGCCTTATACTTCCAAGGTGCACATCCAAATCTCCCTTTTGTGGAGAATGATATATGACATGATTCTTCAACCATCTTGTTGTTTATTTGTCTTATTTATTAGATGTAGTCAAGTCCTAGACCTTGCAATTGGTTTACTTAAGTTTTAAATATTTTTGAAAAAGCGTGATCAAGTTTTTTTAGTACACAATAACTTAGATTGCCTATGTGGCGACCTCAAATTGCATTCGTTTGTATCAATTTATGACTTAATTATACCAACCAAAAGGTTTGGGACTCGATTGCATTTCTTGATAAAGGTTTAAGAGTTCATTACACCAACTAACAAATTTATGATTTGATTACATTTCATAAATACGTTTTGGGACCCGTGGAATGATTTTCCCATCACAATATTTACAATTGACTTTAGGAATAGTGACAAAATGATCCTAAAACTTATTCCAGTTTGGCATGTTCAAGAACTAAAACTTTTTTTTTCCTATTTATTAGTAAAACTTATTTCAATTTAGCATTTGAGTCTTTCCATTGCCCAAAATACATATGGCGTTTTTCATCGAATTTTCCTATTTTTTATTGTAAAAATGGGTAATGTGTTGATGCCACGTTAAAAAAGGTGAAAAAAAAAATAGAAAGTACAGATAAGAAAACAAGGAGGGACAGAGGAAGAAGGGGCTCGCGGGGGTGGGGTCTTTGGGCTTTTGCATTGGCGATGGGTATAGCCATTCCCCAGGTCACAGCTAGGGTGCTCGCCACCCTCGCCAGGCCACCAGCTATTGCCAAACTTGGTTCTTCACCACCACGTGAGGGAGCGCACTTGCCCTCCCCCAAATTGGCAAAGGCGGAAACAGGCCATTGCTTGCTCACGGTGAGGGTTGTTGGCCCTTGTTGGCAAGAAGGGTAGTAGTAGTGGTGTTCCCTATGCAGCCTTTCCCCCTTTGACTAGCAATCCCTTGTGGGACTTTTTTTCGTTTCCAGTTTCATTTTAGTGCTATTTTTTTTTTTCTAATTTTCACTATGCTCTTAATTTTTTTTTTTCAATTTTTCAATGTGGCAATAGTGAAACAGCTCCCTTTGTGCTTGAGTAAGATCCCTCACTACATTAAAGTCCATGCAGGATTGAAAATATGATAAAAATGCAGAATTTCTCTACAAAAAAAAAAGGATAGACTTAACAAGTCTTGAAATACATTAGTTGTGCAAATTTTACAACTTAAGTGCCAAACCAGCAAAAGTTTTAGGACTTGTAGTATCATTAACCCTTGATCTTACGTTGAACAATATTTAAATTCAAGTTGACATCTTTAGCATTGTCTAGACTCTAGATTAATTAAAAGTTGTTAATTTAAGCTTAGCCTCTCATTAATATTTGTACTTTAGCTAAAAAAAAAATATGAAGTTTTTAAAACTTATGAAAAGGTTTTGATATACATTTTAGTATCTTTATATTAAAGAAGTAGCTTTGAAATGTTTCTTATTTGAGGTCAAAGATTTGTAAAAGAAAATGATAAGTTATTAGAAGTGACCCCACAAACTCTTACTTTGTCTTATCTCAAATGATCAGGACAACAAACTAGATATGCCATTAAAGAAGAATGAGTGCAAACCTTTTCGACGAGTAAAAGCGGTTGCCATATCGGAATGCTACCTTCTAGTTTTCTACAATTGGCATCTCCTAGGATCACCTTCACAGCTTTACAATCTTCAATAGTAAACTCTTTCAAGGAGGGCCACTCTGAAATATGCTTTCCTTGAAGAAACTTATGAGTTTTGGCATGTTGTGAAGATACAGAGTGACAAGTTGAGGAATTACAATTTTGTCAGCCGCTTCTTCAAGTTTCTCCTCTTCTTTGGTGACAATGTACTCCATCTCTCCACAACCACTGAGACCCAGATATTGGAGTTGTCCTAGACTTTTAGCCATAGCCATTGTGAAAAGGTTTCTTAGATGTTGGCACTTCTCAATTGTTCAAGGACTCCATACAGTGAAGCAGCCTCTTCCACATGGATGATGGAATCACATTCGTTAGGTTGTGACATTGCTTCACCTTGAGGACCTTTAGACGACAAAACGATTCCACATGGATTTTATCATTCCATAGTTCTTTTTGTTGAACTCCCTCGACGTGTAGCTCTTCTAACTTTGGAAATGCAAGCTACAAATGTGCAAAGATAAATGAAAAATACGCAAAACAGCTTAGGGCCAAAGCATTAAAAAAAATAATAAAACAAATAAGATAAATTGGGATGTGATACCTTATCATCAAATAGAGGATGTAACCCATCACCAGCACAACTCTTTGAATTGAAAGAAATCAAATTCTCAAGGTCACCAAGCTTGAGTGTGCTTAAATTACGGAACTTGAATGTTTCTATGATTTTCACTGTTCCTTCTTCCATCGCAATTATGCCCTTTATGTTATTGCAACAGGAAACATCAAGCACTGCGAGTTTATCAAGAGTTCTGGCTGTGGCACTTGAGAAGAGATATGACAAACTATGACAACGCCTTACGCTCACTTCCCATAGACTAGGAAACGCCAATATTAATTTGCAGTCACTCTTCAAAATGTCTATCAGCCTTGGTAGATTCAACAACTTCATTTTTTCTAAGGAAGAGAGGACCAATGGCTTTTGCATTTCATCAGAGCTAAGACTTACTGGATCAAATAATGTTTCCAAGGAGGGACACCCAACCACCTCAATTTTTTTAGACTCTGCAACCTAACCATTGAATTTGATGGAAAAACATGGGACAAATTTTCACAAAGTTCAATAGTGAGGGATGCAAGTTTGCAGAAGGATTGTCCATGGAGTTGATTATGCCATATCTTCTTTAATTGGCACATGGAAAATAGCTTCAATTCCTCCAAGCTTGGAAAAAGAACCTGCATAAAAAATATTTTATACGTAGAATGACTGAATTTTGGTACATAATTGCGTTACGCTGAAATTTGTGGGAAAATTTGGGAATGACCCCCAGCGAGTTAGCATTCCCATCGCCAACTGCCAAACTTGAATAATGATCAAGTTTCTACTAAATTGAGTCCTTGGACAAGAACTAGAAGAATGATTGACAAAAAACACTATAGATGCTTACCTTTTCATTGAAGAAGCCAGGCAAGGATAAGCTAGAGTTTATACGATCAAATGCTTGTTGTAAACCTCTATCAGATGTGATCGACCATTGCTTTGCTTCAAGTGAAGAGAATGTCATCATTTTGGGGCACCGAGATATTGTCAACTTTGTTAAGGATGGACAGTGAATACAATACTTTTGATAAGAGAATGTCTTGAGATTTGGCAATTCCTCAAGAGACAAGGAGATTAACAAAGGGAACTCTAAAGTGTCGCTGGTTGCAGCTTCCTCCAATTCTTCTTCTTGCGCATCAATAATTTCCTCCATTAGTTTACAACTTGTTATTTCTATTTCTTTTATTTGCCCAAGTGCTTTCGCCATGGAAGAAGAAAAAAGAAACCTCAGCTTCTCACAATTTTGCACCTTCAGTGCCCTTAAGTTTCGAAAACACAATGCTCTTCGTGGATTTTTATTCCATATGCGTCCCAAACTTGGTAAGTCACTCAGGGTTAATTCTCTCAATCGCGATAGAATCTCGACTTCCCCACTGCTTGTTAGTCCTTCAAGGTCGAATACTTCCCTTATTAATTGACATTTTTCGATGGTTATGGCTTCCAAATTCTGTAGCTTTATTAGCTGCAAAGGGGTGAATAGGGGTGAATAACTGATTATCTCATAGTAATGCTCATAATTAGATAAACGAGTTGTGTGTGATATAATAATAAAAGAAGTAATCTCATTCAATAGATTTAAATATAATGGAAGAAAGAGCGGAGTATTGATTTTTAAATTTTACCTCATTCTTCTTTAGAATTATCAACTTTACACTTCTTATTTAGCTATCATGTATCTGGACTTTGCTGAATATATAATAATAAGAGAGAATTTAAAGTTCTTGAATTGTTGAGGTTATTCAACGTACGATTTTGTGCTTTTTACCTAAATTTTTTAATTTCATGGCATAGGCTTAATTAATTTTTTAGTCATTGACAGTGATTATATATAATAAGTCAAACGAATTATTTCCTATCGAATAGTCATGAACTAAATTGACAAACAGACAAAAACTATATTTTTAGTTGATTTCCAGATGCAATTTGAGCCTGCCATATTTTCCAAAGTATTTTAAAGAAAATCCTCGTATCGAAAGATTGAAAGCAAAAAGTTATCGCAAATTATAAAAGAAATACTAAAGCATTTAAAAGATTTTGTCGTCCCCATGCATAGCACTACAGGATCCATTATTTTCTATCATAGATGTAATGCGGAATATATGCTACATTGGCGGAAAGTAAATTAAAAAATAAAATAAAAAGAAGGTTCATCACTGCGAGATCCATGGTTGGCCGTAAAAGGATTTAATTGAGCGAAAAGCAACATATGGGCATCGGAGTCAATTTCATTGAAGGATTTAATTTACCTATATAAGGACTTAAGATGCGCTTCCTTATCAAATAGCAAAATTATATGGCAAATTTTATTTATGTAGCTAAGAAAATGAAATACTTAATTCAACAAATGATTTTACACGATCATGCTTCTGCGTTTTGGCTCACGTGATAAACATAATCTTAAAAAATTATTTAAAGAAGGGTTTCCATTTTAACTTTTTACTGACAAAACAGTTAAAGGAATTGTTAAATCAAAGCGATAGTGCACAAATGAATACTAGATGTGTTTCTAATTAATACTTTCCAGGAATATTTAAAAAAGAAGAAGTTTAAACATGTGCAGGCACATGAATTTTACTAGCAACATTAAAAAAGTGGTTAGGATAAAGATTTGTGGTAGATTTTATCACCACGAAGGGTCCATAGCTTCTTAGAACAAAAATAAAATAAAATTGTCCGACTGAAATCTCATTAATGTACCAAGGTAACAAAAGCAATTTGACCTATCGGATTTATATTTGATTTTTCATTTGTAGTCACATAATAGTTCCATCATCTAACAAATAATAGTATAAAAAAGATTTATATAATGGAACTTTCTGTAGAAACACAATTCCGCAATGGTGCATTCTCCCACCACAACTCTTTACAATCATTGGGGAAAAAAGCAACTTTATTTTCTCAACTACTCTAATGCTGATGTACTTACGATTGTGACTGCAAAATTATAAGTAATTGATCCGGACGTTATCTGACACATAGTCAGTGTAGTTAAATTCACCTACTGAATTTTTTTTTTATTTGTTATTTCTTTCACTTTAATCAAGCAGATAAAATAGGACTCTACATGTGTCCATTCATTATCAAATAGAGTTCAAAAAAATTGTAAAGGTCGTCTATACTTCCTTCAACTTATGAATATATCCATAAATGTTTGTGCATACATATTCGACTTTACCATTAAGCAATGATAACCTACAAGATTATTTGAAAAATATATAATAAAATACTGTATAAATGTTTCAATGTATTCATATATCACATAGCAATTCCATATTGAATTAAATTATTGTTTGTCTTAATTATTCTGGAAAACTAAATCTCAGAAAAAAAAAATTCTTTATCCAATTTTTTCTCCGTCCTTTTGTACTCTCACATTTAAAATCCACGCATAAAATCTCAATGACAAATTATATACCTGTTGCCCGTCAAAGAAATCAACTGAGAGGTTTGCGGTTTTGTAGAAGCTTGTCATCTCTGGCAAGTTTCGCAATGTCAGCCTACGCAAATTGCATAACTTCACATTGGGATCATATATTTCATCTCTGTCAACCTCGGCATCTGCAACAATTTGTTGCATCAAATGGCATCTACTTATTTCAATCTCTTCAAGCTGGGGTAATATTCTCGTCATGGACAAAGGAAACAAATGTTTGGTTTCACCACAGTTGTCCACTTTCACAATCTTTAATTTGCTGAAGGATTGTAAGGCAAGACAGCCGCAACAAATCTTCTTGAAGTTGTCCAGATTCTCGAGAAACAAAGATACCAATCTCGTAAATGCAGTGCACTGGACATTGTTCGTGGGGTGAACAACATAATGAAATGAGGGGCTATTTTGTACGTGAAGATACTTCAATTCCTGGAATCCTTCGATGCACAAATCGTGAATACTATCATTGCCATCTTGTAATCCATCCAAGTGGAGATGTTGTGTTCTCTGCAAACATCTTTGCACCCACTCTTCTAAAAGAAGATCGCTTGAATCCAGCTTGAGCTTTAAAGTTCTAGATTCTTTATATTCAACCGACCAATCCCCAAAGCCCCCAATTTGGATTTTATGCTTGTTCAGCTTTCCAAACGGCAAGTCTCTTGGGAGATCGGCAGAATGAGGAATGGCAATGTCCAAAGTTCTCAACTTATTCATGTTCTTTAACTCAGTCAGGCTGGCGTTTCTTCGCGGTGCTTCATCTTTAGCTTCCCATCGATCAAAGCCGTCATCCATATACAGTTCTTCTAAATTAACCAAGCTTCCGAGCACACCGGGTTCGATAACTTTGAGCCTAGTGCAACTACTTAAGTTCAAAAGTCTCAACTCTGTTAGTTCACCTATTTCTTTAGGCAGCCGAGCGATTGTTGATCCACAGAGATGTAGGATCTGCAATGCTTTCAGCTTTCCAAGAAGAGTCACATCCTCGAGATGGCAACTGGCAAGACTAAGCGACTTGAGGTTCTCAAGGAACTCAATCGACGAAGGTAGAGAGGTGACAGATATTACATTTAACTCCATGACTTGGAGCTTCTGCATAGATTCAAAAAATGAATCAGGAACTTTGAGAGACAGGTTGCATTCGAATAACAGAAACATCCTCAAGTTTGGGCAGTCCAATTTTTCGGGAAGCTCATCAATGCCAGCACGAAGGAAGGTTATCACAGTGCATTCTCTAAGCTCAGCCTTTGACCAATTTTTAAACCCACAATCCTCCCTCCCAACCAAGGCCTTCCATTCTGTGGAAGCAATAGAGATGGCCACGTCGTTGACTATGTCATGCATTCTGACTTTTACAAAGTGATCACTATCTATATCTTTTTCGCTAGAATTATCACTATCTAGTAATAAAGAAGAGTCGCGTAGACAATCTAGATCCATGTTCAACCTATCTCTAGCGTCTCCGATGGTCTTGCTGAAATTGTTAAATAAACCCAAACCCAAGCCATAGACCAAGAGATCCACCAGTTCCCATCCATGTATTTTGGATAGAGCACAAACCAAGAACAAGGATTGAATCCTCTCGTCTTTTAAGTCTTTGTAGTTTGATTCCACTAGTGATTTTAAATCAGACCCTTCTATAGTCAAAGCATTCCTCCATGCAGCCAAATTTCCGCTCCTCAACCTTTTTGCCAATGAAATTATAAAAAGTGGCAAGCCTCCGCAATGCTTGACCACTCCATCTACCAGGGGTCTAATCTCAGGATCGTAAATTCTATTCCCCAATATCCTTTCAAAAAGTCTTCTCGCTTCCCTATCGTCTAACTCCTTGAGTTGGAATTCTCGGTCAGAAACCATGTCAATGCGTAAAACTTCTCCTTTTCTAGATGATAGCAATAGCTTGCAACCTCTTACTTTATTATCGTCGTCGCAAGGAATTCCAACATCTTTCAACTCTAACTTCATCCACAAATTATCTAAAATTATGAGAATTTTATTTTCACGATCACACTCTAACCTTTCACGCAAACGATTGGCTCTCCCACGCACAGTTTCCACATTCATTAGCTTTAGGCCTAAAGCATCAGCAATTTCTCCTTGGATTGTTTTTAAATCTGGATTGCGTGATACATTTGCCATGGCAACCACATCAAACAGCTTCTCTTTCTTAACTCGCTTTTCAACTTCCTCCAAAAGCTTGGACTTGCCAACACCTCCTGGTCCAAACACCCCAACCACACAAATCTTGTCATCAGATATAGCCTTCATTACATCCTCTGTGATTGAAGCCCTTGACTCCAGCACATCTTCTTTCTTGTCAACAGATCTTGCAGCGGAAGTGGTAGCAACGACAATTCCTATCGGAGGATTCTCATAGTAGACCTTCTGGAAGTTATTTTTGCACTTTCATTATCGAGTTCCTGAATGACTTGAGTCATCTTCTTCACCTTCTTGCCAATAGGATGGCGCACCATGGGGTTGGGAAGCCACCCACGGAAGCAAGCATTTTTTGCACTTTCACCATGTTTTAACAAATCTCGTGCTTCCTTAGCTTTATTCTCCACGCTTTCCAACCAATTCTTAATATCGGTGTGTATAGGTTTTCCATCATACAAGGCTTCATCGACAGAGTGCTGCACCCTTTCCCTAGCAGTCTCCAGCTTCTCAACTTCATTTTTGAGATCTTCGACGTAGCTCTTGTAGTGCAGCACATACCCAAATTGACGTCCAATGGGAGCAAACAGGCACTCACCTAGTTTTGACGCAACGGAGCTAGCAAATGCCTCGGCCATAATTTCTTCTTTAATGTCTAGAAATTACTTTTTCCCCTCCTCTTTTGTGTCTGTTGTTGCCACCAATGATTAATTGCTAAAGAAAATCCGTGCAAAGGACACTGAACAGAGAGCAGAACAAATCACTCGCGATGTATGAAAAGAAAGGAAGAGCAAAGTGGTAAACAATGTGAACAACGAAACAAAACCGAAGACGAGAGAGAGAAGCACAGTGCATGTAAAAAACAGAAAACGTACAGTTACTGCACTCAGTGCCCCCAAGCAACGCGTTACTGGTCTACGTGGACAATTTGCAGATGATCGTACGTGGAAAAGCAGCACGTTACCGGTCTACCGAGAAAATATTGGGAAGAAGTGAAGGAAAAAAGAAATAAAGATTAAAAAAAAATTTGCTAAAATATTATTGAAAAGTGTTCACATTGACGCTGCCCGCAGGCATCCATGTCCTGGTTGAATGAATTGAATTAGCACAAATGCAAAAGATTTATAATTAACAAAGAAAAAAAGAATTAAATTGACACAATTTTAATAAATTTAAAATTTTTTGGGTAATTTTTCTGTAATCATTTCCTAACTTATGCTACAAATTATTTTCTTCAACTCAATCAAAAGGCATTATTCACTTATGACCATGCTTTTGTGAAAATTATGGTGCGGGGTGGTCCGGTAATCTAAGACTGTCTCCCCAAAACATTTCCCATAAGAACGACTTTTGATTAATGAGCAATAAGTTATAAGGCTAGCCATAGGATTCTCCATTCTCGCTTACAAACGTGTGGAAAGAGACTAATATTACATCATCACCATTTACATTTTCTCACATTAGTGTGCACAATAAAATAAATTTATTTCTCAATTACTCTATGTACGAAATTCTAGCTGATGAACGGCTCATAGTTAGGAACTTCCATTATTGTTGTAATTGATAACAAGGCTATTTTATTTGACCGTATGGAATGTGAAGCTTCTATTAGTTGATTTGGCACTTTTCACAAGAAGTGATTAAAACACTTCCCTTAAATCCAAAAAAATAAAAAAAATTGCTTGAAAGTCCACTGAACAAACCAATCTATGGCTCCCTATAGATTTTGCCTTTTCTTTTTAGGGATAAGTACATTATAAATCCTAAAACTTGAGACAAAAATTCAACTAAGTCTTAAAACTTGTTACGGAAGTGTAATTGACTCATTAAACTTTCAAAAAGTACAACCAAATCTTAAAACTTGTCAAATTGATCCAATCAACTCCTTTTGTAAATTGCATTTTGTGAAAGTTTTAGGACTTGATTGCACTTTGAAGATATGTTTTAGGATTTGATTTCATTTTTTTGAAAATTTTAGGACTCAATTGCTCTTTCATGATAAATTTTAGAACTTCTAAGACAGTTATCCCTTCTTTTTAGTATTAGTAATTTCATTTGGAAGCATTTGTTCAATGAATGCACATATGAGGCAAAAAAACAAACGCCACATTGACACTTGGAATAAAAAGAAGTATTTAATGATTCACAAAAGAGGTCATGTATCAATTGTCAATGATTGGCCCCGGTTTAATAAACTCACCCGTGAGAGGGAGAGTATCCGGTGCACAGGTGAGGCGGAAGATAAAGAAAATCTCACACTACACACTTGGAAAGAAAAAGATCGTAGCAATTGATAATACTTTCGGAGGAAAGAGGATCAACCAAAAAAAATGGATCATGTGGACAGGCCCAAATTAGACGGCCTGATGACATCATAAATAAGAGGGTTATCAACACACGCTCCTCATAATTATATTCTACATTTAAATAAATGCATCAAATTAATGGGCAAATTCAAGATTTTACTATCAATCGTGTTAAGAAAAATGGACATGTACCTTTTGTATTCATATAATTTAAACAAAGCTAAAGGTTCTTAAACCTGATTTAATAAACAAATTTTTGTATATAGTCATATCCTCGCAATTCTATCACATTTTTTCTTAGTATCATTACTCATTAGTGAAGATGAAGCTCAAACAAGCCATCACAAAATCCTCAATCATTACGTGATATGTTGTTTTGACATACTAGATTCTTTTTTCTCCAATTCATGCAATAGATTAAACCGTCAAAATGTTACATTTATCATATTTAAATTTTTGGGAGTCAAACAATTTTAAGTTGCATCTTTTATTTATAAGTTGTCACTATTGATCCTAAATTAATTTTGATGATTCCAAAACTCTTTTTCGCATATTTATAATTGTTACAAATTATTTGGAAATGTTTTCTGCAAGTTTGTGCAAGTTGGAAAGGGTTAAAGAAGAGCGGGCTTGTCTAAAAACATATCTAGGTACCTGGCTAAGTAATGGTGAGATAGCCAGCCAGATTTGGCCAAATAAACGGCTCTACAATTTAAATTTGAATTTTGCTCGCTCAACCTCAGCCGATTTCTTGGCCATTTATGAATTTGAGTGGACATTCGAAAGTCTCAACTGTCGAAAAATTAGTCATTAGAAGTGCTAGTAACAGCTCGGGGACTGCTTGCGAGAGAAATTGTTTCTAAGGTAGCCATTGTCTTTGGCATGTGTGTAATTGAAAATACTTGCAAAATCTCTCTTGTATTCACTTTGCAAATCAACTTCTTGCGAGAGAAATTGTTTCTAAATGAATTCCCCTTGCTTGTAGAGGAGTAGTGGCTCCATTGTAAACCAACCTTTGTACGAGGTTTCAAAAATAGTGGAATGGGCATAAATCCTGAATGGTCTCGATAAGTGGAGTAGTGCCGATTTGGGTCGAACCACTATGAGTTGGCTAACCGTCTGTGTTCCCTTACCTCTTTAACTCTACACTCGCCTAGTTTTTCATATATTGTTTGTATGAAAAAAAAAAAAATTGGTGGGGTAACTCGGCCAAGCACCTTAATATTTCAAGAGAATTATGAAAATCTTGGCCATTGTAAAATTATGAGTACGAACACTTGGCTTGAAACTTTTTCATGAATGAAAACGGTCTATATATTGATTTACCATACAGGTCTTTTTTAGTCAAAATGCTTTCATGACCCGAAATTAGGGGAACAATGTCAATATGTTATTTAACCTTAGAAAAAACGGAGGATCATGATGAATATTTTTTCAAAATGAGTGAGATGACATCATTGTCAATGGCTCAACTTGATGCTCGAGGGCAAGTCTAGCTTGACTCATAAGAGGAACATATTTTTTATGGTGAGGCAAATTATTATCTAAGTTTTGAAAAATAAATAAACCGTGCTAACTATTTAGCAGTTTAAAAACATCATCGTTAACTGGGTTCGTCGTTGAAAAATCACCACAAAAATTGGTTAAAGAAATACTTAAATCGCAGATAGTTACAGCCAATTGAAAAGTGTTTCTTGAAAAAAAAAAAAAAGAGAGAGATTTTAAAAGAATGGTGGTCCCTCGTTCTAGCTAAGTTGAATATGCAATTCGACTAAGCTAGGCCGAATTGCAAAAAGTCCGGAGAACTTGGCCACGATAATAGAAGTAACTGAGAGGAGCCCAAGATGAGTTGCATTCGCCTTTGAAGCTGGAAGTTGCAAAAGAGGAGGAATGAAGAATGGAGTTGTGTGGGCCATTGTTGTCCGTATAGGGAACGCTTATTACTAATATTAGGTTTATAAATACCAGTTTTTAGGATTGTGGAGCTCTCTCTTTCGATAATCAAACAAATCTATAATCTATGTTTATCTCTATTCTTAACTACATCAATTTACTTATCTCATAATATATTTTTTCCATACAATTATATTTTTGTTGTAATAATTTATTTTCCTCAATATTCAGCTTCACATAAATTTGGACCCTATTGGATCCTCACTTCGTGCACTCTATGTGCGAGGAATAGAACCGTGGAGTGAGGGCCGGTATGCTATTCCACCGGGTTCATCCGATCCAACAATTTATACCAACCGGTTTGAATAAAAAGAATGTGGTAAGAAGAATAAGTAATATACGTAATGAAAATTGCGAAAAAGTCACATGCAAATTTCACACCTAACATTTGTATGCTTTAAATGATATTAGATGGTCTGCAACGAGTGATAATCAAATGTTTTGTGTTTGAGAATAAATTACCTTGGAGCGGATCAATCTGTGCCCGAGTCCCGAAAGGCGGTGCAATCGGGGGATTATCTTCACGCCTCTGCTTTGAGCTATCTAAGTAAATCTCACATAACATAAAAGGAGCCTCTCGGTGATTTCTGGTGATTGGCAATGGTGTTCTTACCGATGTGTTTCTCCTCTTAAAGCACAAGCCCTTGGCTCTTCGACAAGTTTTTGCCTTTTCTCTTGCCTCCAAGGATGATCCACGTGTGCTTGGAATCCACGCAATCTTTAAAGAGGCAATTCACTTCTTTCTTTTTTTTCTTTTTTCTTTTTTATATTCAGGATCTGCCGGACCCGCCGTACTTACTCTCGGCAATCCACAGCCCGTACAGTGCGCGGTGCACTTTGGACCAAGTGTCAATACCTGGAGAAGGGCTAGCCCAGGATCTCAACACCAGCGCCCCCTACTTTAGACACTTTAGCAATAAGAGGGTTCGAATCCTTGACTTCGGCGATGAGGGAAAGAACGCATACCAACTGCGCTACCCGTGGTTTGGTGGCAATTCACTTCTTTAGCCCTCCACTTTGTCCAAAACCACCAAAACAATCCTTTCCTCTAAATTGGCAAGAATACCACCCCTATGGTAGATTCCAGAGATATTTTGGTAGTTGTCTTTGAAATAGAATCGGGTGGTCACGCAAATCAAAGTGAAGAATGGCGACTTGTCAGTTTCCGTCCCCATTAGTGGAAAGAATCGATACTTCCGTTAGTGTCAAGGTGTTGATAGTGGAAATCAACTTTTGACTTGCTGCTCTTTGAGAGTTATGTAACGTTAGAAAAGATTATATAGATGGAAAGGGGAATAGATTTTGAGACTTGTAGACCACTTTCTTAAAAAATGTTATTACCCTCGCGGGCCCCTTGGGAGAAGATTAGAGAAAATGAACTCCCTAGTATCTGTACCATTTTAATGTGTTTGATACCGTCCATGTACTTTTATTTTTCAATGTGGTTCCTATATATATTGCAAATCGAGATGCTGAAATGTCTGCTCTCAGTGACGTCTCAGTGTTGATTGGATAATTTAAAGATAAGATGGAAATTTTTCTATTGACTGAGATAAAATTATTAGAAAGAAAAAAAAATCACAAGCACTTAGTGTGTATGAGAGAGAAGAATGGCTGAAGCTACACCGGCGATGAAAAATTTAACAACATCGAAGTCTTAGTTTTCATCACCAAACGAAGCAAAGGTACATTAAATTGTAATACAATATTAATGAATTTCATCTTTCTTGGGGAAGAAATATTAAAATTCTCCGTTATTTCCCGTTTCTCTTCATCAAGCCCAAGCCCTCCTGCACTTAAACCGGATCTTGTGATGGATTGCGTTTCTTTGATGAGTCAAATTGCTTCTTTAAACCCTCCAACACCAGCAAAGCAATCCTTTCCTCTGAATCGCGGCCACACAAAATCAAAGTCAAGGATATCTGGAAATGATGAGGACAGACTTCATCACTCTAGTTTTGTCCAACTTGCGCACATCCATGATTGCAAGTGACCACCTGGCAAAGATAAACGAAACACCGCGACAAAACAAAATTTCTTCAAAATCTCTCCTCATAAAATTTGTGCCAGAAATTTAGAGCTAACGAAAGCATTAGTGATGTATTTTTTCGATGTGATCAGTATTGTGTATATGCTTCTTTTTACCAATGTGTTTCCTAAGACGCTTTCTTACTCAAATTAGTTTTTCCGTTAAAATTGCAAATAGAAATGTAATTGCGGCTGGCATCGGTGCTGCGTCATCGTTAAATGTGGCTAGGTATATTAGATGCTAATCTAATACGTAGGCATCTCATTTTTCTGGGTGAAGCAATAATTAAAGACGCATATGTTTGTTTTACAGCCTCTTTAAATTCACAGGCTAACTTTTTTGTTGACTTTTTATTGATTGTTATCATTCTTTTAGTATTCATTAATTGGTAAAACACGTGCTAATTAAAAGCGTGCCTTGCTTCGGGGCCGGGATTCAATGTTATTCTAGGTTGCGATTGCCCGCTTATTCTGATGTTTTTATTGGTGCTGGAGAGGCCTCCTCCATTGTGGGTAAACGGGAAATTGGACCCGCTTAGCAAAGTCTTACTTGTCGAATATTTATTGTAAGGATTTCTAAGATATAACACCAAAACCCACCCAAAAAGTCATTCAGAAGCTTGATTATCATCACAAAATGTGGCCAGCCGCTAATCTCATACTTATCAGAAGAGAACGAAAAAGCCGAGAAAGTGGAAACAACAGATAAGCATTAAGCACATGTGCAGGGAAGTTTGGAGAAGTTAGAAGGAAGAGCTCATGAGGAGTTGCCCCTGCTAGCATTCGTCTTTTATTTTTCTCCGCAGTTAGCTTCGCATAAGTTCGCACTCTGTTGAACCTCCACTTAGTGCACTTTGTGAGGCGAGGTATGGAACCTTGGAGCGATTGGTAGCAATTTGAGTTTTTGGTACATGGAGTTTGAAGGATTTAATAGATTCTGATCAAATTTTTATCTGCCTTTAGTCAAATAGATTGTCCCTTTTGATTTTCTCTCAAATGTCCATCAACTTTGGAAGATAAATTTACAAATCCTACTTGGATAAATATCATTTTTTTTTTGTCCCTGATTTTGTGCTTGTGATAAGGAAATTGATTTCTTAGTAAAAAGTTAGGAGATGCATCCGCGACCATGGGCATCCCTTGTTTTGTGATTGACACCATAAATGTAGTACAGGTGCTACTTGATACTATGGATGATTTGCTATGATCCAAATGACACTTCCTTGAGCTCGATGGTGCTTACTAAATCTCTTGTTCAAGAAGAAGATATGCATTTTAATTTTAATTTTTTTTTATTTCAACAAGTTTGTAACAGTCACTGAGAATTTTTTAATAACATGTATATCATCCACACTTATCTTTGTATGTGGGCAATGTCTATAATTTGAAATCCACCAACCAAAATTATGGTTTGAGAAAGTTGTTTTTAATTAAGGATGGAGAAAAATATAGTCCTTTAAATAAAATATGATAAATTTTATTTTATAAAATATGTTATCGAATCAAGGAAGTTTGGTGAGCATGCGTTGGCATGGGACTCTCTCTCTCTCTCTCTCTCTCTCTCTCTCTCTCTCTCTCTCTCCATGTTTAAAAGGACGAAAAAGGAATTCTAGGAAAAGGACGAAGCAGGTTTAAAGCAACCATATCCATTTTCACATGGATATATTCTCCATATTCACTTGCACTGTCTTCGAATAAAGTGGATGGAATTTTATTAAAGTAAGAATAAGGTCGTCCATTAAAGAAATTCTATAGATAGATGTATAAACCAAAGTTGACGGCCCTTAATTAAAGATTTCCACATGCCCATCTTTCAATAAAAAAAAAAAAAAACAAATGATTTTTAGTCCACCATTTAGAGGTAATGCTTTGAAAACGATATTAGAGGTTCAATAGGAGCGAGGGTCAGAAAACAATTCCACCAGTTCAACTGGTCCAACAATTGAAAATCACTGTTTGAATAAAGAATGAAGAAAGAAAAATAAGCCCCGTATGTGATGATAATTTTGAAAATTTTATGTGTGAATTCACATGTAGATGTTCTCCAATGAGTAGAAATCTTTTTTTTTTCCCTATCAATTTTCATAGGCTGAATTGTCTTAATAAAAGTGCGCAGAGACTTGCTAATTTTCCAACTTTACCAAATATTTTTAAGTCGCATATTAGGGTACCAACAAGAAGATAGTTAAACATGATGTCATACAATTACCTTCTAACAGACATATAAAAGCTTAGAGAGACCAATATTGGTGCCACTGAAATGAGTTTATGTTGCAGTTATTTTACCCATTTTTTGTTTATTCTTCCTATTTTTCTTTTTCGTGTATATATTTTAATAAAGAGGGTGGCTGCACGTGATTCAAATGTCAATAGCACATAAGATGTAGATAGATATCATTTAAAGTTCAGGCTAAATCAATACAAAATCATGTATTTATATGAAAGGAATAAAAATAATTTCACTTTAACCAATAAAATGAACTCTTCATCGATTATGCGGCAAACGATGCTTATATGATAAGCTGATGTGGCCTCGTTTTATCATTGAAAAAGTAAATCAGAAAAAACTTAATGACTTTAAACGCAAAATAATTTTTTTTTTATCAAAGAGAAAAAGAAAAAAAAAGACAAAGTAATAGAATCTTGAAGCAAAAGTAATTGTCGCATTTTCCTCCCCTTTATTCCTTTCAATTTACCGAGAAAGCATTGTGCAGATGCCAATGTGATTGCATCATCAAGCATGTAAAAGTCTGCGATGCCCTCCACCTTTTCTTTGTAAAGCTAATTCTGTGGTTGGCTATGCTTGGTGATGCTGATCCCTCAAAAACGATTCTAGAAAATTTGATAGTGTCGTTCAAAGGGTGCTTTTATTTTTGTCGGCCATTACTTTTGGCCACAGTGATTTGCATTATTTTTCTTTCATTATGGACCAGACGCAAACTCACACTTATATGCACAATAGAATTTACTCTATTTTTCATAATATCTAACTAATGGATTGCTCGTATTTAGGAACTTCCTCCATAATGTAATTGATAACAACCCTATCTTATTTGATCATGTGGACTCATGTGAATTTTTCATTAGTTAATTTGGCCCTTAAATCGTAGTGCTTCGTGTGAGCACTTCCCTAACAAGTGCTCAAGAGTCAACAATACAAACTGATCTTTGGCCCATTGAAAACTTTGCTTTTTTTTTGGTATTACTAAATACATGCTGAAGTGTTCCTTTGTTGAGTGCATATATGAGGTAAATAAAAGGAGATATGCACATGTTGCGACCTCTTCGAACACTCCTACGGGCGCAGAGGTTAATGGGTGGCTAAGTCTAGACTCTCCTAAACCCGCCAATTTGCGATTTATAGTTCGAGTTTTTAACTCGCAAGTCATTTCATTTATGAATCGCTGCTAATTTGCGCTAGGTTAATTAGAAACCCAAATAAAATATTGGAAGAAAAATTTTACTCCCGTGCAAACTGCAGAGAAATTATAATTGAGGACTTGATTACACCAATTAATCAATTAATGCCTTTTCGCCCAATACTTTTTTTTTGGAGAAAATTAATCAAAAGTTATTTTTAATGCCTTTCCTCGCCTCAAAATCTTTTGATTTTTTTTTAAAAAATTTTTAAAAAATATTTTGATATATAGAGAATAAAATGTTACATTAGGGGAGGTCGAAGGCAGCCCGGGCCCGCCGGCCTGGGTAGCGAGACCCCCAGCCGGACTGGGCCTGATTTGCGGGCCCAGTCCAGCTGAAAAGAAATGGATCCCCCCAGCCCCTAAAAAGCAAATAAACTAAATCTAGCCCAAGAAAACAAAATAAGCCCAACATCCATAATTCATCTCAGCCCAAAGACCAAACCCTAAAGATCCGATCGGATCCTGTTCCTGACCCGGATCCGACCCGGCACCCCTTGCGTTCTCCTCCTCCTTGCGGCACCCTCTGCTCTCCGCGGTTTGGCCGGCCGAGACAGCGGCGCCGCTCGCCTTGGGTGGCCCAAGCCGCGGGCTTGGTCTTTGCCCGAGCTGCCGCTCCTCAACCGGCGTTCTCGCCGCCGGTATCCTAGGCCGGACACACGATAACAGCGACGAAGGCAACGGAACAAATGAACGGCCAACATTCAGGGAATCCGGCATCGCAGGAACGCCACCGGGGAGCATGACACGCACGGACGACTCAGCTCCGGCCAAAACAGGGAAATAAAACCCAGATCTCACTGTGGCATTTTGTCGAACGGCTCAAGTGCGCTACCGAAGCGAGAGATCCCTGGCCCTAACGGGGTTGGAACCCGCGACGGCGCTCTCGTCGACGAACCAGAATACGCATGATGGCGTGAAGAGGGGCGACCAGTGGCCGGAGCTCGCGTGAGCTGGGTGGCCGCGAGCTCCGGTTCCCATCTAATAAGGAAAAGTTTTGATTAGCGAGCAATATTTACGTGAGCGCCCCATAAGATTTCCCTCTTCTCTCTTACAAATGTGCGGAAAGAGACTTATATTTCCTTTCGTAAGCTTCGACTCGTGCAAGACAAAACATAATTGTAAGGGCCTAAGAAATAGTTTCTTCATCACCATTTACATTTGCTCACACTAGCCTGCACAAGAGAATAAGTTTATTAATTAATTACACTATGTTCGAAAATATATAGTTAATGGATGGTTCCTGGCTAGGAACTTTAACAATTGTTGTAATCGGTAGCATGCCTATTCTACTTGACCATATGGACTCATATGAAGCTTGTTAGCTATTTTGGTTCCCCAACAAATGAATTTCACTAAATCATTTGAGTGCCTAGTTTGATTCCTCCCCTTAAATCCAAAATAAAAGAAGAAACATTTGAAACTCAGCAATACAAATCAATGTAAGGCACAATAAAATCACAATTGAAAACCTACAAAATATTTTCTTAATACATACATACATACATACATACACATGTATGTATGATCCTATTAGTAAATTTCCTTCTTGAAATTTTATCAGTGTTCAGAAATTTGGTTATACAATTCCTCAAGAGGTGGTAGAAGAGTGCATCGGTTTGATTGACAGTAGGCTCGCTTCCTCTCCTCTCTTTTTGAGGTTTGTTTCCAATCGCACCTTCATTTGAATTGTATTTCCACTACACCATTTGGACCGTCCTAAATAATAATGATGACATAAGTACTGTGGATTTTTAAAAAAGAATTGCTCAAATTGTTGCTTTAGAGACACGAGGACATGCAGGTCGGGTGATTATCTTCATTTGCAGAATGCATTAAGATTTTTGCGTTGAATTTTGTTCTCGTATTTATTAAGCCAACGAGGAAGATGATGTACACTTCACAATCACTATCTCTTCATTAGCTATGTTTATTGCCAGAATAAATTTCATCAATATATTTTAGTGTTATAGCCAATGCACGATCGTAGCATCAAGAGAAGGACTACTAGAAGTTATATTATGGCAATATGTGGTAGCAATCCTCGGCGTTCTCCGGCGACACATCATCTCATCCTTTTGTGTTCATTTGCTTCCATTTTTTTTTAAAATTTTGAAATATTTATTAATATCTTCTTGCTAATCTTGTCGACATTTTTTTTTTTTTTTTTTTTTGGGTGGATCAATTCTCATCATATTGCGTTAAATTTTGGAGTTCATTTTCCCGTAATGCATAGACATTTAAACTAGTACAGAGATATGTAGTATTTTAAGTGCAAACTACTGCAACCTTTCCGAGGGCGATTCCTCTTGGTAGGTGGGGCTCTTGGCTAAGGTGGATCCTCCCAAGCCTTATCAACAGCAACTATTTTTCTAATTAATTATCCACTTAAACTTAGACTAATGAGTTGCCACTAACATTTTATGGGCTATTAGAAACCTGGGAAAGATGCGAGAGCCTACGAACCGAAGATTCACGAGTCTAGAATTTGTTATGCTACATTAATCATATCTTTGTATGATGCGATATATAGCTTGCTCCATATTTCTTCGATTTGATGTATGTGAGGACCAACTTATGTCAATGTTCATTATGAATGGGTTCGAGGTATCTCTGAGTGACGTAATACTTGACACGATGGTTAAATGCACTCTTTTAAAAGGAAAGAACTTATTGGATGGGATGGCTCTTACTCAAACCATCAAGGCTTTTGATGGCGATCTCGATGGGGAAACTCCTAAGGCTTTATCTTAAGGTCAATACATTGGAGACTCCACACTGAAAAGTCTGGACATTAAGAGGTGGCAAGGAGTTTGGATAAGAGCAAATGGATGGGATAGCCAACCCTAATTCGAAGGGTACTAACACCATTGATGCGTTCTGAGAGCTGCTAAAGTCGATGGAGATGAGGATGAGGACATGATTAGTCGTTAGTTGAGGTACTTTCTTACTAAGCTAAGTTCACTTTGGGGGAGAAATCCATATGGCGAGAAATGAAATGCTATAAAATTTTCACCAACTTTTGCAGCACATCAATCCCTTAATACGCCGAATACTTTTTTCAAAATCCTCACTATTTCCCCAAAATCCTCTATTTCCTCCTCTGTTTTAAACTTGTATTTAGGTTGACTTGTAATTTATGTTGAAGTTGTTTTATGTTGAACGTGCTTGAAGTTTATGTTGAACTTGCTTTATGTTTATGTTGCACTTAATGGTTGTAGACCTTGTGTTGAATTGATGTTTTATGAATGTCTTTGATATACAAATGGTTGCTATGTGTTTGATGATACATTCCACCTTAAGCCCTTTTTAATGTTATGACGAAAGGGGAGAATGGTAAAATCTTCATATTATATGAGATGTATTCACTTGATTTATTTTCCCTGTACTATGTTGAGGATGGTGGTTTAAGTTGAGGTTTTAAAAGTGATTTTCTTATCATGAAAAAAAGAGAGATTGTTGACATGATGATTCTAAAACCCACTTTTGTATATTTGTAATCGCTACAAATCATTTGGATGTGTAAGTTTGTGCAAGTTAAAAAGGATTATAAAAGACCGAATCCTATTTGAAACCCTGGTCAAGTAATTGAAGATAATAGGTCAAGATTGGCTTAATACTCAGCTCTGCAACATAAATTTTAATTTTGCTTGCCCAATGCCCCTAAAGCATCAATAATTCCCCAAAGAATTGCAGCTACTACAATTTTTTTTTTTTTTTTTTTTTTGTGGAATTAAAATATTCAAGACCTCAAGCTTTCCAAATATGATCACACCATAATACCAGCTCAGGATAGCAACGGAAAACCAAAAACAGAGATCATAGGCAAGGGAGGATTCACTTGCAAGGGAGGATTCACTTGTACTGAATTGATCTTTCCTTACCAAATTTACATGAATATACCCGTACAGTACTCGAACCTTTCAAGCTGAGAGCAATGCGGATGCGGAAAGAGCAGGAGTTTCACCAGTTGCTGCCGTACACCCTTGACCTCGTGCTCGCAGGGCCCCAAAACAGAGCAATGACCTGAGATGTGACTGACGGACAGCAAAGAAGAAGCACATGCGATGAAGACAACGAAATGCAGAGAAAAGGATAGAGAGTCCACAGTCATGATTGTGGCCTTGTCATGCACAGTCACCGAGCTTCTCCAAGCTATTACTTTGAGAGACAAGCTCTCGCTCATATCACCGGTCCAAAGATTGAGGTCGCCATCGTATGCCGGCCACACCACATGCACAGCGATGACACGTCAGAGTAATACCGAAAATGGATTATACAAAATGAGATATAATAAAAAAATCTGATCATATAAGCAACGATTCTAGCACTGAACTCCATTCGTATGGAAGACGCAACTCAAACCAGAGAAATCAATACGCAATTTCCAACATGAGAATCATAACACTAATTCAATAATTGAATGAGCATCGTATTCCAAATAAAGCGGTCAAAATGAGGTCTAAATAACTCAAGAATGAGTTGAGTTGATACATTACGACTTTTGGCTCAATGATCTAATAGAAACACATCCGGATCTGGTTCCAGCATTTCATCAAACATGTGATGTACATTTCCATCAAGGAGTTTATACAAGAATATGAATCGACGATTCACTTTTATACCATCACAACAACATCGGAGCAAGCTTAAATCCTTAATAGAACCTCAATCGTGGCCGATTTTCACACAAAAAGTAACAATTTTACCTTGATGATGTGCGATTGCAGCCGCGATCAGCTGTTGAACTTACAAAAAGGAGTCCCGGGCGTGTCGCCGATGATGATGGGACCTGACAAAGGAGGATTAAGCGAGTGCAAGGCACTTCGAGATCTCCGAACAAAAAACAGAGCAGAACAGGGAGATGCGATCAGTAAAGCTCGGAAGCGGCTTCGATGGGCCGCGACTTCGGCATCTTTCTGTCAATGCTCCGTTTCATCTCTCCGACCTGGCCGAGCTCAAAGCGACCAGAGGTGGAGGCGCCTCGGTCGACGGAGATTCGAATGTTTGCGGCGGCCGAAGATTGGACTGGAGTCGACGTCGTAGGTTCAATCGAGAGTATCCAGAAGAGTATTCTCGTTCTTGGAGCCTCGATGCTTCAGTGAAGAAAGGTCCGAGAGGGAGCAGAAATCTCTTTTTCGCTCGACTTCCTCTCCGGCGAAAAGGACTGGTAGACTGGTAGTGATGGTGATAGACCTGGAGCGCGGGGGGTGTAGCTTCGACTGGATTTCGGGAGCGATCGGTTGCTGGAATAGAAGAGCCAAGAAAGATGATCTGAACTGCAGCAGATTTTTTCAGAAGCTCGCCGGACGAATTCCTCGTGAAATTGAATCGAACATTCGAACTTAGAATGATCATGGTCTGGTAGGTACAGGTATCATAATGGATTAGAGCAATTTGAGCACCTTTTCTTTTTATTTTTCGTTTGTTATTTTATTCATTTGATTTTTATATCCCCCTCCTCCTTCTTTTTCACAGAAAAAGCAATTTGACAGTAAAAAAAAAAAAAAAGTTTCCACATTTGATTGTACCGATTTAACAAATTTTGGAAATTAATTGTGTTTTTTTAAATTTTAAGATTCAATTACGCTTTCACGACAAATTTTAGGATTTTTAATGCACAAGTCCCAAATAATTGCAGTCACTATTTAGACGACAGAAGTCAAATTTGCTGTCGTAGATAGTTATCGTGCTCAATTTTCGTGGGTGAAACATCAATTGTGTGATTATGAAATAAATGTTAAAAAAAAAAAAAAAGATTTTCCCACTAGGTTTGACTATAGCCTCGCTGCTAGCTTGCGCAAAAATCTAATTCAACATTCTTACGGTTGAATTTACGGACACCAATAATAAAATAGCGGATAGTTTTATTAAGCCCTTGGGTAAAATAAAAATGGTGAATATTGAATGATTTTAGGTTAACTTTTGTTTGCTGCATATTCTTTATTAGTTATTTGTAAAACCACGATTTGTCTCTCTAAATCCACGAATCTCACTTACCTCCAACCTTCATTCACTCAAATCTTCATCACCCACTCCATTTTACTTCGAATTTCTTCAAATCGAAGGCAAGATTCACTTCCTTTTCACTTCGATCTTCCTCAAAATCCAACCCTTCTCCTAAATCCATTTGATTCCATCCTTAACACTCAAAACCTAACCCTCTTTTCCCCATAATCCTCTCTTTCCTCGGAGTATTCGGATCGAATACAGAGCTAGGAAGAAGGGAATCCATCAAACCGGGATCAACGACACATAGAAAAGAAGAGGTCGAGTCGGGTCCTCCAAGAGTTGGGCTCGATGAACTAGACTTCCCAAACCGGTCTTGAATGATATTTTCTCTGATAATCCTCGGGACGGTTTGAGGATATTAACATGAGGAATGACGTATATACTAAAAGAGTGAGGCGATTAATTCATGATCTTAATATTCGATATTTGGATGTCACTATACGTGTTCTTCTTCGTACGATTGTGATATATTATTTCTTTCTCCCCGTTTCTTTGTTGAGTGCACATATGAAGTGACAAAAAATACCACATCTGACATTTTTGATAAAAAGAAGATTTAATTATTCTCAAAAGAGGAGGTCATGTATTGATTAGCAAATGTTGACGTGGGTTTATTTGTAACGGTATTGTTAGAAATCAGTTGATCAAAGAGAGTAGTCACTGGAATCCTTCCAGTTAGAATAGTCTGATGTTGGGATGTAGCACAGGCCAGTATAATACAATGCCTTGTGAAGAGCGCTTGTATGCCCACATCAGGGAAGACCCTCTTAGGACTCTGGAGAATTTGCAACATGGCATAGCAGACTTTCTGAGCAGATGTGGTGGTCATGAAAATTCTTTTCCTGATCCGAAAAGGTGCACTAATGACAGATTCGCAGACACAAACTTCATGTTAAAGAATTCAGAAGGGCCCAGTGCATCAATTGATAGTAATACCAATAAAGTTGATGATGTTGATGTTGGTGATGAGATTCAATGGGAACATTTGGTCATTGGTGAAAGGATTGGACTAGGTATTGCTTTGATTAAGTCCCTGGTTGGATAGATTCTATTCATGTCCTTATGCAGGTTCACATATTAGCTTAGCGAGCAAGACTCGTGAATTCATATATGTTGATCCTGTTGCTGCATTTTTGGTGACATTTGTTTAGTACTATGAGATATGCTTTATCACCATTTTACCGTCTAATATGCTCATGGCTAGCTAGCCATGTAACAAGAAGTGCATGTCTTCTGATAGAAAGTTCTTTATGGCAATCCGAATGTAAGCATAATTGCAGTAGTTATTATAGGATGTGCTGCAACGTTTTCTCATTGAATTGCATTTACCATTTATCATGTCAGAAATTGTACCCCATTTCATCGTCTTCCAAACAGGCTCTTATGGAGAGGTCTATTATGCTTACTGGAAGGGCAAGGTTAGTTTCAAATATTTCTAAATCCTGCAAATCAAGAATTGGCATTGCATTAGTTAATTGAAGAATTCCTTTATTTTCGGCTGTGACTTCTATTTGTTTGAATTTATGGAATGTGATTATATCCGTTGACTCCTTTTATATGACTACTTTTAAGCAAAAAGATCCTCCTTGAATGACATGTAGTCTTTTTAGTCAAAGGAAATGATGGTTAGTACTTCAGTGTCCTGCTTTTGTGCTAACGTTTTAGCTTTTTAGACTAAGCAGCTAGTGTGTAAGAGTGACATCAGATATGGTATCAAAATCTGGAATTTCAACCTGGGTTGGTAAAAAAAGCTTCAGAATTGGTAACTTGACATACGCACATGACTTGTTGGACTGGTGCTGACCATAATAACTAATTCCTCGTTGCTCATTCATGGCCTCGTCTTGTTACTCTCTCTTTTGTACTTTGGATAAGCAAAAGGGAGTTTTACTTTTGGCTCCCTTGCTACTCTGTTAGTAGGTGCTGTCGAGATTCTGCTTCCATGTTTAGCTCTTCAGTAAAGAGTTGCAGGTTCTCTGGATGTAATCAAATTCTCATTGTGAAGACTGAAGATTTTTGTACAAATAGTCACAATGAATAGGCTGTTGCAAAGTCTTTTTGTATATTGTTAGTCCGTGACTCAATTGAACCCCATCCATTTGGTAGAAGCACTTTAAACACTGGGTTGTTTAAGTTTGTCGTTCTTGTGGTTTTATATACTCTTAAATATCAAGAAATGGAAAGAGAAGCAGCAGATGTTTCTCTCTCTTTTTAACATTTTCGAAAGAATTTGTTGCACTTATTATCAGTACTTTGCAGTTTAGACATTTCCTTTTGCAAAATACTTGGTGATGTGCTCTTAATATTTAAAATCTATAATGCATCATGAGACCTAAGATAAATTGCAATCCATCTTTGAGTCTTGCTCGTTCACCTGGAGGTGGCTGTGAAGAAATTTCTGGATCAGGATCTCTCAGGTGCTGCTTTGGATAACTTCAGACGAGAAGTAAGCTATCGATAGGTCCTTCATTTGTGCTTTTTATCTTCCAGTTCTTTTTTTTCTTTTTTTTTTGTGGGGACAAAATCTTCCAGATTTATTGAGAACTCAAAACTTGTAAAGAATAAAACTTGGTCGAACATTGTAAAGGAAAGAACAGTGCGGCCGCTTAATAGACATGAGTTTCACAGTAAAACTACCTTATCGCACCGTGCATTCTGCATTGTCAGAAATATTACAAGAGAAAAGGGGCAATATGCTTTCCCGTTGCTTTGTTGATGTTGGCATAGAGTTGGTGATTTGGTCTGCTTTTTTTGGTGATCTGTATAATGCCAAGACATTAAATTAATGTTCTTTACATAAGATCTGAATGACACATGAAGTCTGATAGTTGAAAACAAAAGAGAAAGATCCACAGATCGCAAGTTCAGTTTAGTTTATGTGTATCTGTATGTATTTTGGAAGCTGATGAATCAGTGTGTTCAGTAATTGATTTGCATTTTGAGCAAGAATAAAACTGAGGACAAAGAAATGCTTTCCCCGTTTATCCAGCAACTGTAAGATAAATGACTGTGCACCGCACTTTTTGCTTCTGTGCCAAGGTTACTGATAATGTGTAGACAATGTCATCAGAGTGTCATACTTTTGATGGATTCCATGATCTGTCCACGTCTATGGAAATAGTTGTGTTCAACGATTAATTTGTTTGCTTAATTTGCTTATTTAGCAAGGAAAGAAATGATGACCAATCAGAGAAATGAGTCAACAAATGCTTTCTAATATATCTAGGAAGATAACTGACAGTGTCTTCTTCTTCTGTTCCAAGGTGCAGATGATCCGTAGACTGCGTCATCCAAATGTTGTTCTTTTCATGGGTGCTGTGGCCCGTCCTCAACATCTTTTTATCATTATGGAGTATCTTCCAAGGTACAATTAAAAAAAAACCTTGGTAGTATGGGAACGACATCACTTGTTTTTAGGGGGATGCGGCTCATCTATCTACTTTTGTTTACTTCTCCGGTTGAAGCTTGTACAGTATTATACATCGTCCTCACTGTCATTTTAATGAGAAACGCAGGATAAAAATGGCCCTTGATTTGGTATGAAATAATTGGTCTCCCTTCTCTCTGTTGTTGGAGATATAGAGATTTGCTTTTCTGATATCGATTTAAGTGCTTATGCAAATTTTACAGGGAAGGGGAATGAATTGCTTGGACACAAGTGTCCCAACAATACTTCATCGAGATGTGAAATCACCAAATCTTCTTGTTGACAAAAACTAGATCGTCAAAGTACGTAAAATTTATTAATGTAGCCTGACACTTTTATTCATTCGTCCAATTCTTTAAATAGCAAATCAAGCTATTCTCTTGCGTGCATATTTCATCCATCTCCTAAGTGCTACTAACGTCTTACTTGCCTTTTTCTCTTTTTCTCGGATACTCTTTTCGACATTGTGAGCACCTTAGATGTGCTTGATATTGACTAGTATTAGCTTATTCTAGGATAACATGTGAACTTTTATTTCTTGTAGACTCTGACTTCTCATTTTCTCTTTTCACTGCCATACATGAACTTACATTTGTATAGAAACCTGATGTGGATGATTCTAGATTTACCAAACTTGCTGATGTGATGCAATTTCCATCAGTAATGTGCTCTGTGATTTCGATGTGAATGATGATCAAAGTTTGCAGTAAAATATCATTTGCATCCTCACTAAAATTTATCGTTGTGCAGGTCTGTGATTTTGGGCTGTCATGCTTGAAGCATAATACTTTCTTGTCATTTAGCTCAACTGCTGAAACGGTAAAATTGGAAGCTTTCTTGAAAATCATTCTTGAAGAGTTTTCAAGGATGAAGAGAGAAAGATATCCAACTATATTGAAATAGAGAAAGACATTTGGATGGTTTTTACTGATAGCTTTCAGTGAAGTTAAATGGACAATTAGCAACAAAAGAGGAAACAAAGAGAAAACAGCTGGAAACATCATGGTCATTTCGGAAGTAGACTTCTTCTATAATGCAATCTAAATAGTAGGACAAACAAGTACACAGTGTTTCAATTTGTGAAATTAGTAAACAGTTTGCCATAGAATTACTAAACAATGCCCTAAGAGTCTGAGAGCCTTGTTTTCCAGATATTTGGATTTGAAGAAACCATTCTTGATATTTCTCGAGATTTTGAGCTGTTCCTAATGTGAAGTTCTTGGTCGTGTCAGGCTGAGTGGATGGCACCAAAAGTTCTCCGCAATGAACCGTTGAATGAAAAGTGAGTTGTGCATATATGAGGTAGCTTCAATTATTTTGTCCGGACTAAGTTTCTTAAGCCTGTGTCGCTTAGAGTTTGCGAGCCTAAGCATTGCTGTGATCATATATTATAAGGAATATTTCAAATAAAGACCTAAAGTGTACCTGTTTTCTTAAAAAAAAGACCTAAAGTAGACTTTATCTCAAATAAGGGTCTGAAATGACAAACTTAGTCCCAAATAAGAGCCTCAATTTTAAAGTCAGGCAAATCTTATTTGCAGCTAGGGGTATTTTCATCTAAGGACATTTTTGTTCTTCTTTGTTTTTTCTTTTTTCTTTTTGTTTTTCTTTTCTTTCTTTCATCATCTTGCTCGTGCCTCCTCCTCCAGTTGCATCACCTCTTTCTTGACAACTGCGTCGGACTCCTCATGCACGAGTTTGCACAGGTGCAAAACAATTTGAACAATTTAGGAAAAGAAGAAATTGGAAAGATATTCGACAAGTGCTGCAATTTTCCAAAACTCAAATTGCGTGCTTCAGTTTTGCAGCCTCCCCATTAGCAAACTTCAACGTGCGTTCTCTGCATTATGCAATTTCGCGTCCTCACCCAGCACTATTCAATTTCAGCAGAAGCCGGATTGAAGTTATTCGCCACCAGTCACCTTCTCCGATTCTCTAATGATGATGAAAAACTTGAGAATGGAGAAATATCCATAAATGGATTTTGCTTTTATTCTTTTTGCTTGTAAGAACTTATCCTGGTAATTAGAGCAACGGTTTCATGTTCTCCCAGCTAATGAAATTGGCTATGCCATGATAACTTTCACTCACAATTTCTAGGGAATGATATGTTGGGTTTGGGTTGGATTATTCATAACATTGATAGACACAGCTTGCATTGAGGTGGAATATGTGGCTTCTCGGGAGGGTCCAATTGTGTAGCGCATGCTGGTTATCTACAAAGGTTGCTGAATCATTCTGACTCATAATTGAAGATATTCGCTGCCAGTACCGATTTAAATCAGAGAGCACTCAATCTCAAAAACAAATGACTCTGGTTCCACAAATGTAGAAACAAATTTGCATCTCTAACTCTAAAATATTATCTTCATAGATTTTAGAGAGAATAATAAGATGATTAAAATGGAAAATCACTCGGAAATCCCCAAAATCGCGCATTTCACTAAACAAATTGGTGCACATGAATATCATAGGGATTCCTCAAAACACCTCTAATAAATTTGGCTTAGGGACTTCAATCCAGCTTCTCGTTGAGGTTGATCATAGCTTGCGTGAGGACGAATTTGAGTTCAAGCGTCAGCGACGATAAGGACAGCGAGCTAATGGATTACACTTCGCCATGCTTGACCACGACCACAAGATGTGGGGGTCAAACCGAGCAAAGTGTCACATCTTGGCCCACTCGTGCTCGATCTAGGGCTCGGATAGACCTCCATCTTTTCACGAAGGTACATGAATTGCTGTTGAGGGCACTAACGGGGGAGGTTGAGGGCGTCAATGGTGAGGTTGGCGGGGAAGATAGAGATGGACTTTGCGAACGCGATCTAGAGAGCGAAGAAGGTGGAGGCACGAGGACGATGAAGAAAAGAAAGAGGAAAGAAATAAAAGAAGAAAGGAAAAAAAAAAAAAGGTCTTTAGATGGAAATACCCTAGCTACAATTAAGATTTGGCTGGCTTTTAAGTTGAGATTGACTAAGGCACTGCATGACAATGTTCTGTTTCTTTGTTCTTTTGTTTTTTTGTTCCCCATTCCTCGAAATAGAAAAAGAATAGAAATTTGTTTGGTGACGTCAATTAATTTTTCTATTTTCCAAAATAGAAAAGCAGTTATGTAATAGATTTGGAACAGAAATAATAAATAGAAACAAGTAACTTCTTATTTCCGGAAACAATTTTTATAAATAAGCCATTTTCTTTCCTTTTTTTTTTTTTTTTCCTTTTCTTCTTCTTCCTCGATGTTTGCTGCCCCCATGGTCCCCCGCCGTCCTCCATCGTCACCCATTGCCCGCCGCTATCCTCTACGATGCCCCGCTGCTAGTCATCGATCGCTAGCAGCCGTCCACCAGTCGCAAGCTAGAGAAGGAGAAAGAATAAGAAGAGAGGGGAAAAAAATCTAAAAAATTTAAAAAGAAATTCTATGAGCATAAAAAATGCCTTCTTATTCTTTTTCAATTTGAGAACAGATTTTTTATGTAGTTACTAAACATGTTCTTTCACTTAGAAATTGTTCAAGAATAGAAATATAAAAGGACTATTTCTATATAATAAAAAAACGAAATGCATCCTAAGTTAATCACTTCATGCTTTTATTTGAGATAATATCACTTTAGGTCCTTTTTTTAAAATAAAATCATCATCATCATCATTTTGCATTAGTATATAAAACCCCAAATTTTGTTTGAGTTTTGAGCCTCGCACATGTTGGCTGGAGTCAGAGTCCCGTTCTTTCTGCCAACATCTGGCCACGTCTGTTCAAGATGCTTCCTCAACTCCTCCTCCGACTCCCTCTCTCCGAGCCCGACATCGTTCGTTTCGTACCTCAAAGACTGCAAACCCTCCGCGAACTCAAGCAAATCCACGCCGGGGTCATTTAACAAGAAGATATTAGACATTGATGTCATGCAATTTAAGGAGACGGCACCTCGTTTTCCTTTTCAATTTTTTTTTTCCCATTGACCGCGCTACTGCGACTTGTACATAGCCGGATGGTAACATTGAGTGCTGGAGTAAGTGGCCATAGTGGGTTATGGTGTCATTTAAATTTCACACATAGCTAGTGTTGCAGGGGTCGATTACGGGGCATGAGCGTGAGCTTGCAATTGTCATCGGTAGGGTCATAATCGCGGTTGAGAGATCCATCAAGATAATATTTACAAGTGATCTCAATGGCAATAACCAGCATTGCTCATCTGATTGCTATGAGCGGGTTTGTGATTATGGCAAATTCCTTTTCATTAATCTTTTTTCTTTTGCCGAGTGATAAGAAAGATGGTGAGGCTGAGCAAGACAAGAATAGACACCCCGTCCGAGCCAAAAAAAAGAGAAAAAATGTAAATATCGAGCAAGAAGTGCTGTTAGTGCATTGTGGAAATTAGCTTTTAATCAACAATTAGGTCTTTGGCCAAAAATGAATGGATACAACGTCAGATTCAAGATGTTCATCATGGAAATTAACTTTTACATGATGGTACTTTTTAGGACTTGCGTAATCATCTTCTTTATTGGCAACTTTTGCAAGATTCATGTTGAATATGATTGAAGGACTCCTTAGAATGAAGAGTAGTGAACTATTTAAGAACGACAGACACCTTTTCATGCCCTTGAAGAGAAGCTGGTAAAGTAAAATTCGCACCATTTTGTGAAGTTTCTCCAAGTCTGCCGTGGACCTGAGGTATACTGTAATAAGCGAGAAGCAAATTAACATACAGATAGCCCAAGCACTACGAACTGCATAAGAAAAGGCATTTGCACTTGCAACGAGTTTTAAAGTATGTCAACTAGTGCCCCCAGTAATATATTAGACGAATGATGACAGCTTCAACGAACTAGGACAAGAAACCCCAGACCCAACTACTCTGGACATTCTCAGGAACAGATCCTAATAAACCAGAGTACGAGAGATAAAGCAATGAAAAGATATGGCAAGGAACAATATCAAACAGGACATTTGAAGAGACTTTGGACAGCTTAAACTTCCAGAAAACGGATCTTTGTTTTCTGAACTGGGAACAGAGAAATATTATTCCAATAGTGGTCCTAGAATCAACAGATTCCTCAGTATGGATAATCAGATAACCAGGTTTCTCAATCCTACTTATAAATTTTTATGAAGAAGCAACAGGGTCAAACTCCGAATTTTGCTTTGTGACTATCTGAAGGAAATATAAAGAAGAAGATGCTTCGGACAAGATATAGATGGCTTGCATTTGTACTTCACTGAAACCAAGTGCATGGAAAATGACACGTTCAACATATGATTCAGGAGTAAATACCCCGGACCAAACACAGCTACCTTATCCTGGGACTCAGAAATAACGTTTTGCTGCGCAATATCTTATTATATATTGATTATGTTAAATTGTGGACATTTGACTAGTACAGAGATATGCGGCACTTTAAGTGCAAACATGTCATGGAAATGACTATAGTGCTTTAAGTTTGTGAGCTATTTGATGTATTTTATGAACTCGTTTGAAACAATGGAATGGTCAGACTATTAGGAACTCTTAAGATGCCCAGATGACATTTTTCCATAGCTAGGAGAGTATTTCTTCCTAATCCAATTAAAAAACAATTGATGGTCCATATTGGCACTTATGGAAAGAGCTATGAGGATGAAGCACCAAAAAAGCAATGAATACAACTAAAACTGCAACAAGAGGACAAGAGCAGAATTCAAACTTTATCTGACAATAACAACTAGCAAGTGAGCTTTTCTTCTTCATACTAGCCATCCAATGAACATATGAAATTGCAATAGGCTCCACACCTGAGTGATCCTTAGATCATCTGCTTTTGCAGTGGATTTATCTAAAATAGGTGAATTGCGAAGCAATTAGATCACCTTCAATCAACTAGCTTACTTTCCTTACATGTCAATATTGTACTCCATCTGTGAGCATATTGGATTTCGGATATCTCTTTTTCCTAATATGTGGCTCAACCGCCAGGGGAGAGGAGTGAGTTAAATGCAGGTACCATCGTGATCTGTGAATCTCAGAAAGCTGGGGCGAGGGGTTTATGAAGGAATTCTACAGTAAACTGGATCCAATGCTTTTTTCTCTCTTTCATGGTTTGACGATATTTTAGCTTGAACTCATTGCAATTTAGAGAGACTCTTATGTCGACATGGGCGATACTACTATTGTGGTAAAAACACAGGAATATTAGAATGGCATCAAATATGTACAAAAAAATTTTCTTAGTATCCACAAAAGTAAATCGGCAAGAAATAACATTAGAAAAGCAGCACATCATATAAAATCACCTTTCAATGAGGCCTACTCTTTTTGTCCAAGAGAGTCAAAGTTAGAAGCAGAAGAAAAAGAATGACTAAACAACACTTTATATTTAGTCTCATATTTTCCACAAGAATACAATGACCATATCACGCGATATCTAAGTTAATTGATTATGTACCATCAAGTCACAAATGCAGGCGAAGTAATATCTATGTATCTCTATGTTATGAACTCAAGTAAAACAACTGAACAATAGACAACTAAAGTAACTTAAGTTATGATAATTTGAGTAGGATATTACTTGCCAATCCATGTGATGATAGTACTTTGGACTCTCAAGAGCTGTGGTTCTAACTTTGTAAATAAAGTGTCCGCTAAGAAGATTGGATGAAACTAATCATCGTGGCATGGACATCCCTAATGTTTCAAAAGCAGGAGTCAATATCAACACCCTGTAAAATGAGAGAAAGATACACGAAGCTATGATAGCCATCACAATGCTCATTCAAGAATCGAGAAGGTCAATGTTTCAACAAGCCAAAACAAATTTTGATTCTGCACCTGTCAAACAAACAGTCACCATTATTTATATTTAACCAGCAAATGAACCAACACTACGTCCTGCGCATTCTCAAAACAATGTCAAAGATGTCAGTATACTCCTACAAGGTATAAACAAGATCACGCTCAAGGAGGGAAAATCAGTCAATATAAACTTTAATGTTGATGCCATTGTCAATCAGAGACTGAACTATTGCTTTGATTTAGTATAGGAAGCGGTGCACACATCAGCTTCCCTCGCCCAGTCAGCCAAAATCCGGCCTATGGCCAAACAGGCAATTATGTCCAATCGAGACTTGAGTACAGCTTTGATGTCCTTAGAGTTGGTACCCGCAACAGCAACCTGCTTGCACGTGGCCCTGTGAGTCAGTGAAGTTGAGACAAAGTGCTTGGAGATAAAAACATCTAGCATGAACGGCTCCATGTTGGCTATGGTGTGCTGTGTGAAGGACATGTGCCTATTCGAATTCTTGGACTTTTCGCCTTTTGGTAATTGTATGGCCAGCTATTGTTATCATCCAAGTAATCTTCAACTCCAAAGAAACTTCTTGGTGCTAAATGAGGCTGTTCAGACAAATAGTGTCGAGCTTACCAGCCAGCATTATCTTAGGACATGAAGGACTTAGGAGAGTACTATAAAAATTAAAAACAAAATACTAAAGTCTTAACCACTAAACATGGTCACCTAAAAGCCAACATGCATACAATATCCTTACACAGTTCGATTAAGGATAGAGCAACCCCACATGCAATTGATTATCTGCTCAACCATTATGTTGCACCAGTAATATTATCAAGGAAATCACAGAGAGAGGACATCGCAAACTAGTAAAAGAATCAGATATTCAATGAATTCACCTGCCCACTGTGGATACCACATGTCGGCACAAAGACACCATGTCGAGAGGCATCAACACCACGCACTAGAACACTATCAGTGCAAAGGTTGTGAAAAGCTTGCTTCAACCTCTGGCTACAGGAGACACCTTTCTAGCATCTAAAAGCAGCCACTTTGATCATAGCTGCATAAATAATTGTCTGCTAAAAGAAGATGGATGAAACTAACCCTCCTCTCATGGACATCCATAATGTTCCAAAAGCTGGAGTCGATGCAGACACCATGTAAAATTGGAGAAATATATGTGAAGCTATGATAGCCATCAGAATGCTCATATTCAAGAATCTAGAAGGTAAATGTTTCTACAAAGCCAAAACAAAATCTGATTCTGCTACTGAAACAAATAGTCACAGTTATCTATATGTAACTGGCAAATGAACCAACACTACATTCTGCATATTCTCAATACAATGTCAAAGATGTCAGTATATTTCCATTAGGAGTAGTGCATACAAACAAGATCATGCTCAAGGAGGGAAAATCAGTCAAGATAAACTTTAGTATCAATGCCACTGTTTATCAAAGACTGAACTACTGCTCTGATTTTTCCTTCAAACTTGTCCATCTCTCTTGGAGTATAGGAAGCAGTGCACACATCAGCTTCCCTCGCCTAGTTTGCCAAAATCTGCCTTCGGCCAAACATGCCGATATGTCCAATCAAGACATCAGCACGGCTCTAATGTCTTTAGAATTGGTACCTGCAACAGCGCCCTGCTTGCTCGTGACCCTGTGAGTGAGTGAAGTAGAGACGAAGTGCTTGGAGATGACAACATCTAGCGTGAACAGCTCCATGTAGGCTATGTTGTGCTGCTTGAAGGACATGCGCTTATTTGGATTCTTGGACTTCATGCCCTTTTGGTTAGTGCATGCCATTGTTTTCATCATCCAAATAGTCCAACTCCAGAGAAACTTTTGCCTAAAAGCCAACACTCATACAAAATATCTATACAATTCGACAAATGTTAGAGTACCCCCACATTCAATTGATTATTTGCTCAACCATTCTGCTACACCGGTACCATTATCAAGGAAATGACATAGAAAAGACATCCCAAGCTAGCAAAAGAATGATAAATTCAATGAAGCACCTACTGTGAATACCAATGTCGGCACAAAGACACCATGTCAAGAGGCATCAACACCGTGCACTAGAACATTATTAGTGCACACGTTGCAAAAATCTTGCTTCAACATCCTACAACAGGAGACACTTTCTAGCAAATGAAAGTAGCCACTTCAATCGTAGCGAGCATGACACCTGACAGAAAGAAACGTTGTCCGTAAGACACTCATCAAATTTAACGAGAGAAGTGGGTGAGCACACAGCCTCATATAACAAAACCTCACAATCTTCGAAGCTGCACTAACAGAGGCTATGCTGAACAATTCATCAAACACCTAGAATGCAAGGGTGAGTAAGTGCTCAAAAGCCCCTAATTATCGAATCGTGTGACAATTCCTTTAAAACCTAGTCGAACATTCTTTTAAGAAAGACCGACTTACTATGAGCCAATATAGAATTTGAAGAACGCAAATTTCTTCCTTTTGACACCAGATTCAGACAGACATAATTAGGCACACAAATTTACCTGTCTTGCTAAATTCGGAGTGGATCGTTTCAAGCCGATAAGGTTCGGATGGTGGTATTAAGGTCGCCCTCCCAACACCATTCATCCTCCACGTAGGAGAGGAGTACTTTATCTAGGTTCGGTGTCCTCAAGGCACCCTTGCAGAATATATTCATCTTGGGGCACTTCATGACGACGAGACTCCGTAGCGATGGGAATCTAAAGGTGCAATTAGTGGTGGAGAAGCTCTCAAGGCTTGGTAAATCGTCAAGTGTCAACCATTGCAGCTTGGGGAAAGAGATCTCCTCTACTCCATTTCCATCATCTGTCACCACGTCTTCCATCGCACCACAATTTTTTAGGAATAGCCAAGTAAGGTGCACCAGACTTGTCATTGCTGAGCAAGTCCCCAAATGAACTAAACCAATGCAATCACATATTTCTAATCTCGTCAATCTCTGGAATGAAGTCGGGGATGGAAGTACGATTGATAAACTCGGGCACTCCTTGACCATAGAGACTCAATCTGTTTGAGAATTTCAGCCATCAAGGAGCCATCTTTCCAAACTCGCTTCAAGGTTACATAGCATAAATAGCCCAAGTCGCCTCAGATTTTGCAGTGCCTGGAGAGTTTTTTCCATGTCAGTTAGTTCTCCACATGGAGTTGCTCCCCCATGTCTAGACGAATCTTCTGGAAATATCTCCTCGAAGGAACTACATATCACAGCAAGCTCTTCTAAATTGGGGAATTTGTAGAGAAGAAAATTGGAGGGAAAAGCGACATTTTCATCATGGTAGCATGCCAAAACATGCTCTTTGAGATTGTAAAGACGTAATGCCTGCGGCATCATCATCATAACATCCTCACTCGTCAATGTCAATCCCTCCAAGTGAGAAATGACCTGCGGGAGGCAATCATTTAATTAGCCACCAAAAGTCCAATGACTAAAATGTCCTTCAGTTTAGGGAAATAAGGAGAAACACAACTTTCAGGAAGTAGACGAGCAAGCATCGATGGCCATTATATGAGGGATGATTGTTGTTAGTGGTGTGTCCAATTTTATTTTATTTTTTTGTCAATGTGGTGTGCCCGATTCAATCACAATATATTTCGTGAATTTGGATAAAGAAAGTTATTAATCAATGATACTTCAACTATTTCAATTGTAACTAATTAAATTCAAATGGAAAAATTATATTTGCTTGTTTTAACAAATCAGGTTATTTTTATAGTTAGTGTATATGTTTCAATAGCAAGATGTTGCACATTGTTTTCGAAGCTGTAGTTCTCATATCTATTTTACTATAGATCATAAGTATCATATGGCTTCACTTTTATGTTACTTTGAGAAGAATGCATTCAAACTCAACAAATGATTGGCAAAAAAAAAAAAAAAAAAAAAAGAAAAGAGAAGATAAGGAAAATTGAAATGACGGGACATGAGTGAAAAAGCGATAAAACAAGATAGAAATGATAGTTCAAATATTCGATGGAAAAAAGAGTAAATAATGAAGACAAGTTGTTCATTCTACAAAAGCAAAGTGAAGCATCGGATGAGCAACGAAACAAACCAAAAGTACATAGCCCCAAATAAACTGATGTTTTTAGGGTTTCGTGCAATTCAAAAGGAACCAAATTCCGTGTTGGTGGATCATTGATATACCACTCAAATTAAGTTTGGTAATTTTGATTGAACGTTTGTAACTTGAAAAGTGTTGATCAGCCATTGGAATAAACAATGGTAGATTTTTAATATAGTTGATGATCTTGAAAGTATAAAGATATAATAGTACTTTTCAAGATCTACAAGATAAAAAGTTGGTCGTTGAATAAGATCCGTTGGTATCTTAATTTGATGATTGTTGGTACATCAATTAGATTTTCGTTTGTAATTTCAAATTAAAGTTAGTACTTTGAGAGGCGTTGGCTTGTCATAAGAATAAATATTGGTTGATTATTAAAGTAGTTCGTAATTTTGGAAATATTGGTACTTTCCAAACCTAACAAGATAATAAGATGGCAAGTAACTAAATTAGTTTGTATTTTATAGAAAATGAATGTTTTGAAACACATTTTCTTAAAAATTATCGCTTGTATTGTTAAATAATAATTAGTTAATGAAAATTATTTTCATTGTCGACAACCACTTATATCTAAATATTTTTTGTGAATTTTGAAAATATTTTTCGTTTATTCATTTTTGGAGGCTATATATGCGATCATTTTTCAGAAAATATTTTGCATAAATTCCATTTTTCGTGAAGTGAATGGAGTCTTAATGTGACTAATATTGGTACACCAATCAAATTAAGCTTAGTATATTCAAATAAAGTTAGAAATTTCAAGTATGTTGGTGAGTGACGAGAACAAAAGTTGGTAAATTATTAGAGTAGTTGGTGATTTTGAAAGTAGAAAAAAAAAAGTTAATCCTTTTTGAAGCCTATTGATAAATTACCAACATGTGACTAGATAAGCAAATTATCCACAGTGCTTGACAATTACCAACCATATTCAAGATGTTCGAGGATGGAAATTTGTTTTGTAGCTAAGCTAGCAATATGCCAAATAAACATAATAACAATTTTTTTTTTTTTAAAGTTTGGTGGATGTGGTTGTTCAAATTAAATTAAATAGGTAAATCTCAATCATAAGATATGAGCGGCTCATTAGAAGCATGACTATCTACGCAAGTTAATTTAATAAAAAGAGTTTTTCTTCAAAGTAAAAGCTGGGATCAATAGATTATATATCAAAGAATATGAGCTGGAAATATTCAACTGCGAATAATCTTTAAATTTCTAAGCAATTCACAGGTGTGGTTAGGTGAGAATTGACAAGCATGAAATGTCTGACAATTTCAATTTCCTAGAGAAAAAAACAGTGCACCAAGAGCTATGAACATAAACCAATGAAGACAATAGCAAAGTGCTAGAATTATTAATAAGGGCTGTACCTTTTCAAAAGAAAAGAGTGCATATTGGTTCTCGCTGGTAATTGTACCTTGGCAGCTTTGGGATTCACAAGCAAATGAGGATGACCTCATCTTGCCACAATGTCTCACTCGCAATTGCTTCAAGAGTGGCCATGCTGAAATATGACTATTTCGGTAGAAAGTCCTCAGCTTCGGCAACTCAAGTAACCTTAGGTCGATTAATTGCGGAAAGAAGAGATCATTTGCACTCATCCCAACTCCGTCTTCCTCCACAATAATATCCTCCACCCCGCAATCCCATACATAAAGTCTTTTGAGCTGTGTCATACTTTTTGCCACTGAGCTTGGATATAAACTTTTGAGACACTCACACTTGCCAACGTCCATGCATTGTAAGCGTCCAAAGGTAAGACCTCCTTGAGGAAGTCCACTCCACACTTGTTTCATTTTTGAGAGCCGCAGCAAAACTAATTTCTCTCAATTGAAAAGTATTTGTAGAACAAGCTTCGCTAAATTCAAACTCTTGGCCTTGAAATACTACTTCTAAGGATCCACAATCGGTCACAGTTATCTTCTCTAGGTTTTGAAATCTGGTGAGCATATTATAAGATGAAAATATGGATAAAAGTTTCTTACAATACTCCACTACTAGTGTCTTCAGTTTGCCAAAGGCATTTGAATCAAGATCATCAAGCCATATCTTCTCAATGTCATCCATGTGTGAGATCTTCATCGACTCCATACTGGGAAACTCAACCTGTTATTTTTCAATTTAATTAATGAGAGCCGACTCTCTATTCCCTCAAAAGAGAGAATACTTTAATTTCAAAAACAAAGAAAATCACAAGATGGGCATTATCAAATAATAGAAAGAAAAGAAAATGAGATGTATGTTTTTTTTTTTAGCAAATGCCACCCCCTAAAATTCATTCTCTTGTCATATAATTTTAAAGTAGAAAGCAAAAATTTTTCTAATATATATCAAAATTATTTTTAAGCAGTAGCCTAACCATAGCCTTCTTAGTTGGACAACCATATTCATTTCATGCATAATTTGTCTCCCAGGAACCTCAAATTTAGCCTATCTTAGATTTAGCTCATTAAAACACTGAAAAACACAATAACCTATATACTATCCCATTTCTTTGAAGTGCAAACAACAAAATAGAAACCAATTCGCACAACAATGCTTCATTGATCTTGCACTTCAAAAGTTCTTCGACAAAGTATAGACTCAAACAAAACACATCAAATATTGAAAAAAGAATCCACCAATTAGATCAAAAGATGGTGAGTGCAGGTATGTACAGTTTAATTGATGTTGTACGGGATTCTCCGATCACTACCTAATTTGTTTCTTTATAATTTTGTTATTCAAAATTATCAAGACTAAGGATATTACTCTTGATTTATCTCGGTTAATAGTTTATCACTATTATTAAAGTTGCCTATAAATATAAACCAATTAAATATTTTTCTTTAGTTCTAATGATAAATTGATTTGAATCATTTGATAGCTAAGTTTGCCTATTAGACGTATCTCTTTCCCCACCTGAATTGGCCTTTCCATCTCTTTCATCTCTCTTTAGTTTCTCTATCTTTTTCTTATTATCGATTTTCCTCCACTTTCAATGAATCTAAACCTAACATTCTTCATGTTTTCATTCCACATTAGTTGGTTTTGGATATAGATCTATTCTTCATCAATTGGTCATTGAGCTAGATCTCTTCAATATTAATTGGTATCAGAACTTCGCTTTAAATATATATTATCATTGTGCAACTATTCTAGACCAAGGGCCAACACTATGGTACTTATTTTAGTTACTACACTTGCATTTCTGATTTGATATGCTCATGAAGATATATGGCATCATGCCTATTGAAACTTTAGCCACCATGCTTGCTTATTAGTAGCCACTCTATGCTTGGTATATTTTCTCATTTAATAATGTTGCAATATTTATTAGCTCTGGTATATCGAAATTTGAAAAGAGTAGGGCTTATCAAGATTATTACATTGAGTGGCATGGAAATTATTATTATTATTATGATTATCATGTCAATTAATAATGTTGATTGTTAGGAGCAATCTAACTATTGTCGTGATTGTGGTTATCATAAATCCTTAAAAATCTTGAAGAGGTTAAACAAATTTTGGTGGTCTGAGAGAATATTTCAACAATTTTAGTGTGAATTGAATAGATTCAATCAAAACTGTAAGGAATACAATAAAATAGTCCAAAATCAGTTGTCTATTGAGCAAAATAGCATGGATAAGTGCTCTCAATGTCTTGAAGATTTAAATAAGGACTCTGCTTGTGGGAATAGTATAGTGAGTGGAGTAAAATTCTACTAACTAATCTGGATGAATTTAAAGAAGCATCTTCTGAAATTTAATAAAATCTTAAACATAATTTCTCCTATTGATCATTCATAGAAATGCAATTCGTGATGCTGAAATTTGTACTAAAATACTTAGTATAGCCTTATACTTCCAAGGTGCATATCCAAATCTCCCTTTTGTGGAGATTGATATATGACATGATTCTTCAATGACCTTGCTATTTATTTGTCTTATATATGCTTGCTTAATTGAAACTTTTTTTTTTTTTGGGTAAGGTACTCTTGTTTTAATTACCTATGATATCCACCAAGATACTAATTTTCTTCAGTTTTGAGGATGAATTTATTGACTAATGATTATGCCTATTTGGTGTTTCTTCTTCCTCGCCTAATTTGGCATCTCTCTCTCTCTCTCTCTCTCTCTAGTTTTTCCCTTTTTGTTGCTATCTGATTTTCCTTCGGATTTTATGATTATGAACCAACCTTGCTATGCAATTTCATTCTATAAAATCAGTTGCTAACATATGTATCATACACCTAGTAAAAAGCTCCCCAAATTTTTAGTGATAGTGAATGACTGCGTATTGAATTATAGATTCCATGTTAATGCAATGCTATTTACATGTAATGCATGACCACTCTCCCGCTACTCTGGAGCCACGAATACAAATTTGTATGCAAAGAAAATATTGGCTTGTGTGGAGCCACGAATACAAATTTGCTGAGTCATGATTCCAATTTTACACCAAAGCTCCTTTGTTTAGCATTTGATAAAGCTAACTAAGTTTGACCCAAAGCGAAAAATATTATGTTAACTACTTGCATTTTTAGTCATAATCAAGAAATAAAGAAGCGTTGGAAGTCCTAGATCTTAAATTTGAAATATAGTTAAGTCCTAAACCTTCAAATTGGTTTACTCAAGTTTTAAATGTTTTGAAAAAGCGTAATCAAAGGTTTTTCAGTACACATAACTTAGATTGCCTATGTAGCAACCCTCAAATTACATTTGTTTGTATTAATTTATAACTTAATTACATCAATTGAAAGGTTTAGATTTCAATTGCACTTTTGATAAAGGTTTAAGAGTTCATTGCTCCAATTAAAAAATTTATGACTCGATTGTATTTCATAAATACGTTTTAGGACTCATGGAATGATTTTCCCATCAGAATATTTACAATTGACTTTAGGAATCAGTGACAAAATGACTCCTAAAACTTATTCCGGTTTGGCATGTTTAAGAACTAAAACTTTTTTTTTCCTTTATTAGGAAAACTTGTTTGGTTTAGCATTGGAGTCTTTCCATAGCCCAAATTAGTTTTAGGAGAATGGAAAGTATATTTGGCATTTTTCATTGAATTTTCCTTTTTTTTAATTGTAAAAAATGTGGTGCTAATGTGATGATGCCACATTAAAAAGGGTGACAAAAAATATAAAAAGTACATATAAGAAAGCAAGGCGGGAGAAGGGGGTCCGGGCTTTGCATTGGCTAGGGCCGCCACCATCTTGTGGGTCATGACTAGGGCGCTTGGCACCCTCGCCAAGCCACCAACAGTTGCCAAACTTGACTCCTCGCCACCACGTGAGTGAGCACAGTTGCCCTCACCAAATTGGCAAGGGCGGTAATAGGCCATTGCTTGCTCATGGTGAGGGTTGTTAGCCCTTGTCGACAGGAAGGGAAGCAGTAGTGGCGCTCCCTATGTAGCCTCCCCCGGACTAGCAATTTCTCATAGGACTTTTTTTATTTTTAGTTTCATATTAGTGCTGATTTTTTTTATCTAATTTTAAGTTTGTTCTAAATTTTAATTTTTATTTTTATTTTTCGATGTGGAAATAGTGAAACGGCTCTCTTTGTGCTTAAGGAAGCTCAATCACCGCATCAAAGGCCATGCAAGACTAAAAATATGATAAAAATGCAGAATTTCTCTACAAAAAAGGGATGGACTTAACAAGTCTTGAAATGCATCAATTGTGCAAACTTTAGAACTTAAGCCGAACCAACACAAGTTTTAGAACTCGTAATGTCATTAACCCTTGATCTTACATTAAACAATTTAGCATTTTCTAGACTCTAGATTAATTAAAAGTTGTTAATTGAAGCTTAGCCTCTCATTAATAGTTGTACTTCAGCTACAATTTAGTCTAATACTTGAAAAGGAAAGAAAAAAAAATATTAAGTTTTTGAAACTTATGAAAAAGTTTTGATATACATTTCAGCATGTTTATAATAAAGAAGTAGCTATGAGATGTTTCTTAATTGAGATCAAAGATATGTAAAAGAAAATGATAAGCTATCATAAGTCACCCCATAGATCTTTACATTGTATTAGCTCAAACCATAAGGATAACAAACTAGATATGCCATTAAAGAAGAATGAGTGCAAACCTTTTCAACAAGTAAAAGCGATTGTTGTGTTGGAACGCTGCCCTCTAGTTTTCTACAACTTGCATCTCCTAAAATCACCTCCACAGCTTTACAATCTTCAACAGTAAACTCTTTCAAGGAGGGCCACTCTGAAATATGCTTCCCTTGACAGAAACTTCTGAGTTTTGCCATGTTGTGAAGATATAGAGTGACAAGTTGAGGAATTACAATTTTATCGATTGCTTCTTCAGGTTTCTCCTCTTCTTTGGCAACAATGTACTCCATCTCTCTACAACCACTAAGACCAAGATATTTGAGATGTCCTAGACTTTTTGCCATGGACATTGTAAAAAGGTTTCTTAGACGTGGGCACTTCTCAATAGTCAAAGACTCCACACAGTAAAGTAGCCTCCTCCACATGAATGAAGGAATCACATTCATTAGGTTGTGACATTGCTTCACCTTGAGGACCTTTAGACAGCGAAAGGATTCCACAAGGATTTTGTCATTCCATATATCTTTATGTTGAACTCCCTCGATGTGTAGCTCTTCTAACTTTGGAAATGCAAGCTACAAATGTACAGAGATAAATGAAAACTATGCAAAATTGCTTAGGGTCAAAGCACTAAAAACAAAGAAAAATAACACATCAGATAAATTAGGATATGATACCTTCTCATCAAATAGGGGATATAACCCATCACCAGCACAACTCTCTGAACTAAAGCAAATCAAACTCTTAAGGTCATCAAGCTTGAGTTTGGTTAAATGACGGAACTTGAATGTCTCTATAGTTTTCCCTTTTCCTTCTTCCATTGCAATTATGCCCCGCAGATTATTGCAACAAGAAACATCAAGCACTACAAGTTCATGAAGAGTTTTGGCCGTGGCACTTGAGAAGAGATATGACAAACTATGACAACGCCTCACATTCACTTCCATCAGACTAGGAAATGTCAAGGTTACTTTGCAGTCACTCTTCAAAATGTCTGTTAGCTTTGGTAGATTCAACAACTTCAATTTTTTTAATGGAGAATGGACCAATGGATATTGCCTTTTCTCAGAGCTGAGACTAACCGGTTCAAATAATGATTCCAAGGAGGGACACCCGACCACCTCAATTTTATTTAGGCTCTGCAACATATCCATTGAATTTGATGGAAAAACATGTGACAAATTTTCACAAAGTTCAACAGTGAAGGATGCAAGTTTGCAAAAGGATTGTCCAGGGATTTGATTGTGCCATATCCTTTTTAATTGGCACATGGATGAAAACTTCAATTCCTCCAAGCTTGGAAAAAGAACCTGCGTAAAATCATGTTATATGTAGAATTACTGAAACTTTTGGTACATAATTTTATTATGTCGGAATTCAGGGGCAACTTTGGAAATGACCAGCAGCAAGTTACTTTTTCCACCACAATCTACCAAACTTTTGGTACAGAATAATGATCCAATTTCTACTAAATTGCCTCACTGACTAGAACTAGAAGAATGATCAACAGAAATATACTATAGATGCTTACCTTTTCATTGAAGAAGCTAGGCAAGGATGAGACAGTGTGGATATAACCAAATGCTTGTTGTAAACTAGTATCAATTGCCATTGACTGTTGCCTTCCTTCGAATGAAGAGAAAGTCATCATTTTGGCGCACCGAGATATTGTCAATCTTGCTAGAGATGGACAGCGAATACACCACATTCCATAAGAGAATGTCATGAGATTTGGCAATTCTTCAAGAGACAAGGAGGTTAACAGAGGAAACTCTAAAGCGCCGGTGGTTGTAGCTTCCTCCAATTCTTCTTCTTGCACATCAATAATTTCCTCCATCAATTTACAATTCACTATTTCTATTTCTTTTATTTGCCCAAGTGCTTTAGCCATGGAAGAAGAAAAAAGAAACCTCAAGTCATCACAGTTTTGCACCTTTAGTGCCCTTAAATTTTGAAAACACAACATTTTTCGTGGTTTTTTGTTCCATATCCGTCCCAAACTTGGTAAGTCACTTAAGATTAATTCCCTCAATTGTGACAAAATCTCAACTTCCCCATTGGCTGTCAATCCTTCAAGGTCAAATACTTCTCGTATTAACTGACATCTTTCAATGGTTATGGCTTCCAAACTCTGTAGCTTTGTTATCTGCAAGGGGTGAGTAATCCCACATTAACTCATAACAGTGCTTTTATCAAGAAATACAATTTGCGATGAAATAATAATAAAGTAAATGAACTCATACAATAGCTTTAGAGATAATGGAAGAAAAAGTGGAGTAGTGATTTTTGAATTTGTCTTATTCTTCTTCAGAATTTATCAACTTTACACTTACGTATCATTTAGCTTTTATTTATTTGGACTTTATTGAATATACAATAATAAGAGTGAATTTATAGTCCCTGAATGATTGGGGTTATTAAATTTATCCACAGATTATGCGCTTTCTACCTAAATTTTCCAAATTCATGGCATAGGCTCAATTGATTAAAAAATCATAGACTATGATTTTATATAATACCTCAAACGAATTATTTTATACTGAATAGTCATGAACTAAATTAACAAACAGAGAAAAACTATACTTTAATTGATTTACAGGTGTAATTTGAGCCTGGCATTTTTTCCAAAGTACTAAAAAACAAAAACATCTCTTATCGAAAGATTGAAAAGTAAAAAGTTATTGTAAATTACGAGAGAAATACTATATTAAACTGAATATGTTGTTGCTCCCATGCATAGCACTATAGGATCCATTATTTTCTAACATAGAATGCGAAATACATGCCACGGTGGTCGAAAGTTAAAAAAAAAAAAAAAAAGCGTTCATCACTGTAAGATCCATGCTCGGCCTGAGACCATGAACTGACCACAACCGCACCATATGGGCATAAAAGTCAATTTCATTAAAGGATTTAATTTATCTATACCTAAGATGCGCTTCCTCAATATAGAGCAAAATCATTTGGCAAAATTTATTTATGTAGCCAAGAAAATGAATTACTTAATTCAACAAATGATTTTAGTCGAGCATCATGCTTTTGAGGTGTGGCTCACATGAAAATTATCATTTTAAAAATAATTTAAAAAAGGGTTTCCATTTTTTTACTGATAGAACACTTGACGGAATTATTAAATTGAAGCAATAGTCCTCATATGAATGCTAGACATGTTTCTAATTAATACTTTCAAAAACTATATTATTAGAAAAACAATAAATTTAAACGTGTGCAGGACACAAAAATTCTACTAGTAATATTAGAAAAGTGGTAAGAATAAAGATTTGTGGTAGATTTGATCACCACAAAAAGTCCATAGATTACATGAATTAGAACAAAAAAGTTAATTAGTTAATGTTAATAAAATGAAATATTGAATGCCAAAAGCAAAAGCGAAATTTCAAAATGAAAGTAAAAATGACTCAACATAGATCATTGAAGGACCTATAGGAATTTGGGGCGACGAGGGCCTAGACTGGGCCGAACCCTTAGGTTGGGCCTAATTTATTGTGCAGGCCCACCCGTATCAAAAAATACATGCATAAAGATCAAACCCAGCACGAGCATTATCCTTGATAGGATAATGACACAAATTTGGCCCACTATGCAATGTGATCTCTGAAATTTAGTTCAATATATAATGTGATTACTAATGGAACTTTGGGTCGAACCACAATTCCACGATGGTCCATTCACCTACCACAACTCTTCACAATCATTTGGGGAAAAAAATTAATCCTCTCAAGTTCTCAACTACTCTTAAAGCTAATGCACTTACGTTTAAAATTACAAAATTTTAAGTATTTTTTTTTTTGACAATTTTTTAAGTAATTGATTTGGGCGTTATTTGACGCATAGTCACTGTAGTCACTTCTCTTTCTTTTTTGGTCAGAAATAGTTAAATTCACCTATTGAAATTTCTTTAGTTCTTTCTTTCACTTTAATCAAGCAGATATATTAGGATTCTATATAAGTCCATTCATTATTAAATAAAGGTCATAAAAATTATATAGGTCATGTATACTTCCTTCAACTTATGAATATATCCATAAATATCTGTGTATACATATTCAATATTACCATTGAGCAACGATGAACTTCTACATAATTGAAAAAACCTAATCATCGTACCACGTTCTTTAACTTCGTTGATAACATAACACAAATTAAGCGAGATGTAATTTCAACTAACGTACAAATGTTTTATGTATTTACATATCACATAGCAATTCCATTTTAAACAATTAAACTATTGTTTGTCTTAATTATTCTAGAGGACAAACTCTCGAAAACAAATTACATACCTGTTGCCCGTCAAAGAAATCAACCGAATGGTCTGCAGTTTTACAGAAATTCGTCATCTCTGGCAAGTTTTGTAATGTCAGCCTACGCAAATTGCATGACTTCACTTGGGGAACATCATCTATTTCTTCTCCCTCTTCATCTGCCTCGGCATCTGCGACAATTTGCTGCATCAAGTGGCATCTGCTTATTTTAATCTCTTCGAGCTGCAATAATATTCTCGTCATGGACAAAGGAAACAAATGTTTGATTACACCACAGTTGTCCACTTTCACAATCTTTAATTTGCTGAAGGATTCTGGGGCAAGACAGCCGCGACAAATCTTTTCCAAGTTGTTCAGATTCTCGAGAAACAGAGATTCCAATCTCGTAAATGCAGTGCACGGCACATTCTCTGTAAAGTGAACAACATATTGAAATGAGGGGCTATTTTGTACGTGAAGATGCTTCAATTCTTGAAAACCTTCTATGCATAAATCGTGAATGCTATCGTTGTCATCTTGCAGTCCACTCAAATGGAGATCTTGCGCTCTCTGCAAACATTTCTGCACCCACTCTTCAAGAAGAAGATCGCTTGAATCCAGCTTGAGCTTTAAAGTTCTAGATTCTTTGTGCATGCACAAGCAATCCCAAACTTCCCCAATCTGGATTTTATGCATGTTCAATTTCCCAAATGGCAGGTCTCTTAAGAGATTGACAGAATGAGGAATGGCAATAGATAGACTGCTCAAATTCTTCATGTTCTTTAACTCCGCAAGGCTGGCGTTGCTTCGCGGTACTTTATCCTCGGCCTCCCACCGATCAAAACTGTTTTCCATATAAAGTTCTTCTAAATTAATCAAGCTTTTGAGGACGCCAGGTTCGATAACTTTGAGCGAAGACCCCGTCAAGTCCAAAAATCTCAATTCCGTTAATCCACCTATTTCTTCGGGCAAACGAGTGATTGTAGAGTCTAAGAAACTTAGGAATTGCAATCCTTTCAGCTTTCCAAGAACAGTTACATCCTCTAGATGGCAGTCATCAAGACATAAGGACTTGAGGTTTTCAAGGAGCTCAATTGATGGAGGTAGAGAAGTGAAAGAGAAGCCAGTAATGTCCAAGACTTGGAGCTTCGCCATAGACTCAAAAAACGATGTGGGAATTTTGAGAGACGATTTGGATTCGAATAATAGAAGCATCATCAAGTTTGGGCAGTCCAATTTTTCAGGAAGCTCCTCAACGCCAACACGAGGGAAGGATATCGCTGTGCATTTTCTGAGCTCATCTTCTGACCATTTTTTAAACCCATCATCCTTCGTCCCGACCAAGGCGTTCCATTCCGTGGAAGCAATACAGATGGACACGTCAGCAATTATGTCGTGCATTCTGAACAATTCCTTGTCATCACTCTCTAGCAACAAAGAAGAGTCCTGCAGGCAATGTAGATCCATCATCAACCTATCTCTAGCGTTTTCAATGCTCTTGCTGAACTTTTCATATAAGCCCAAACCCATGCAATAGACAAGGGAATCCCTCAACCAAATTCTCCCAGAGTTTAGAGCACAAATCAAGAACAATGATTTGATCCTCTCATCATTTAAGTCTTTGTAATTTAGTTCCACTTGTGATTTTACATACGACCCTTCTACATTCAATGCATTCCTCCATGTAGCTAAATCTCCATGCTCCAACCTTTTTGCCAATGAAACAATAAAAAGTGGCAAGCCTCCACAATTCTTGACTACTCCATCCACCAAGCTCTCAAACTCCGGATCGTTAACTCTCTCCCTAATTGTCCTTTCAAAAAGTCTTCGGGCTTCCCATGCTTTAACTCGTAGACTCGGAAATCTCGATCAGAGCGCATGTCAATGCACAAAACATGTTGGTATCTAGATGTTAGCAATAGCTTGCAACCTTTTATTTTATTATCATCGTCGCAAGGGATTCCAATTCCTTCAAATCTAACTTACTCCACAGATTATCTAAAACGATGAGAATGTTTTTCATAGGATCACTATTTAATCTCTCACACAAACGATCTGCTCTCCCACGAACAGTTTCCACATTAATTAGCTTTAGCCCCAGTGCATCAGCGATTTCTCCCTGTATTCTTTTTAGATCTGGATTGCGTGATACATCTGCCATAGCAACCTCATCAAACAACTTCTCTCTCTCAACTCGCCTTTTGATGTCCTCCAAAAGCTTCGATTTGCCAACTCCACCTGGTCCATACATCCCAATCACATGGACCTTGTCATCAGCTATAGCCTTCATTATATCCTCTATGATTGAAGCCCTCGACTCCAGGGCATCTTCTTTCTTGTCAACAAATCTTGTAGCGGAAGTGGTGGCAGTGATTATTCCTGGCGGAGGATTCTCATAGTAGACCTTCTTGAAGTTACTATTTCGACTTTTCTCATGGAGTCCCTGAATGACTTGAGTTGTCTCCTTCACCTTTTTGCCTATTGGATGGCGCACCAAGGGGTTGGGAATCCACCCGCGGAAGCAAGCGTTCTTTGCACTTTTGCCACGTTCTAACAGGTGTTGTGCTTCATCAGCCTCCTTCGTCACACTCCCCAGCCAATCCTGAACATAAGGGTATATAGGTTTTCCGTCGTACCTGGCTTCATCGACGGAGCACTGCACCCTTTCCCTTGCACTCTCCAGCTCCTTGACTTCATTTTTGAGATCTTCGACATAGCTCTTGTAGCATAGCACGTACCCAAATTGACGTCCAATGGGAGCAAATAGGTTCTCGCCGAGTTTTGAAACTAGGTTCACCGCGACAGAGGTAAAAAAACTCCCGGCCATTTCTTCCTTCTTTTCTAGATATTTCTTTTCCCCACCTTTCTTTCCTTTTGTTCGGTCTCCTTGTCTTTGCTTAAACAAATGGGCTCAAAGGAAACTGAACAGAGAACAGAACTAATCACTTGATGCTTGAAAAGAAAGGAAGAGCAAAGTCATAAAAACAATGAGAACCATGAAACAAAACCAGAGAGAGAGAGAGAGAGAGAGAGAGCGCTGAAACGAGAGCAATGTAAATAAACACCGGTCTACCAAGTTCGATAGAAGGCTAAATTTCTTTACTCTTTTTTTTTTGTCGGTTGTCCCCGTTTCCTTTAATATTTTTGTTTTTGACAATGGAATGTCTCTTCCAAGGCTCAAACAAATTTTGCAGTCTTCATCACAATTCCACACGCTCAATGTTTTTCTCGAGATTAAGCTCAAGCATGTCCAAATTTAAATCTAAAACATTAGGAAGAAACATTAGATGCATATTGTCGACTCTTTTGAATATTAACAGTTAGAACTCTTGAGAACTTTTTCTCAATAATTTAAAGATTGAAGCTTTTCTTATATTTTCCGGATTTCGCAAGAAAACAATTACGTACTTTTAAAATGATAGTGAACAGATAACATTTGACTTCTAGTAATAATTTTGATATTTGTAGCATGCACCATCCGCCACTTGGATTTGAATAGAGAAGTATCGGGTGCTCCTGCACGTAGCACGTGTCTGAGTGGACCCACTCTCCTCTTCGGGTTTCTCTCCCATCTGCTTTATTCAACTGTCCAATTTCGAAACTCCATCAATGGGCGAATAAAGATTTTCTCATGTTTCGAAGCAATTAGGAAGCCGGGTCTCAAAGGCCGCCGAAGATGAAGAAGTCGGAGACCTTCGCCACCCGTCCCGGCCGCACCAACCAGCAGCCGAGCCCGGTGACGGGCTGATCTCGAGTTCTGGAGTTCTCCAGACCCAGATCTGGATGAGCGGATCGCAAGCGACGCCGACGCTTGTCCATGGCCGTCGTCGGCATCCTTCGGAGAGATCTGGTCGGAGGAGGTGGTGGAGCTGCCGGAGTAGTCGTGGGAGGAGGTGGTGGCGAAGTGGGAGGTGGAGGAGGAGGCGAGGAGGGTACGGACCATGGAGAGGCGTGGGGGAAACGTGGAGGGGGAGGAGCTGGCCCTTGCAGAAGAGCTCATAGGCGACGCAAAGGGTGGACGAGGACCACCGGGGAAGGGGGGGGGGGGGGCGGGGGAAAACTTCTCAGAGAGATGAAAAGTGGCTGACGTGGAGATTCGGGATCACTTATTATTTTCTATGTGAAGGATTATAATCAATTCTAAGCACAGGGCGTATGCCATGTCCTCTATAAATTGAAAGAGAATCTTTTTGAACTGGCTACCTTTTAATGTGGAAAATTCTAAATTAAACAAGAACAATGCATCGAATAAAAGTCTATATATTTTTACTTTATATTAAAAAAAATAAAAGGCAGGGCTATTTCTACCTCTTCTTTAGCTTGATACACACATTTTATTATCAATTTATTATTAAGGAAGAAAACAAGATCAATCGTCAATTCATCCACTTTTTTTCTCTCATTTTTCTGTTCACCTTTCATGTTTATTATTAATTGACTTAAATATTCTTCTATGAGTAAAAATCAATTAATGGTTAATTAATCATACTTTTTTGTTTCTCATTGTCAACGTTGCTTCTCCCATCTTCTTTTTAAACTATGATGGATTAAATTTTGTAGTACTTTTAAGTTTGTAAGTTTGGTCCGTAAATACTAATTTGCTTGGATTGTTCATTTTTTAATGTAGCTAAACTATTCATCTTAATCTATCAACTTTTCCACTAATTTGCTTGGATTGTTCATTTGCTAGGATGGCTTGAGGTAATTTTTACAATGTTCAAAAACTCTCTCTCTCTCTCTCTCTCATGTTCCATTTTTCATCAATGAATACCTTGCAATTAAGAAACTGATTAGTTGAGAAATGTATAATTCCAGGGGAAAATGCTAAGGACAAAATTCATCATATAGTTTTGTCCAACTTACTTAGATAAATAATTGCAAATGACCATCAAACGAAGACAAAGCAAAACAATAGCAACAAAAATTCACAACTTATCGACATGTGTCTTGTTATAAAAAAAAAAAATTGATTGGTTGAGAAATATCATAAGGAAATGACAAAGAGAGACATATATCAACATATCTCAATCTTCCTGAAAATATGTTTCGATCACAGTCTAGATGGAGTCGATCGTTTCCAACTACTCAATAGTGACTATCTTAATGTTTTCTTTCTTTCTTCATTCTCGATGGTACGGAAAGAAACAACACTTCTTTTTCTTTTTTCATGTTTTTAATTCACCATGCTATTGCGACTTGGTAAGAACAAGTTGTTAACATAGAGGGCTGGGTTTCAATGGCCTCGGTGGGTTGGAATGCCATTTAGAGTTCTCACATATCTCGGGGGCCAGCTCCACAAAAAAATATGTATTTACATAAAAGAAAGCAAATATTTTTTCCCGGCGAATGAACATCGCCACTATCATCTTTTCCAACTAACCTACGTGGCAAATGGCGCTCACTTGGTAAGCTGATTTGACGTTTTTTATTATTGTAGAAGGCAAAAAGAAGATGATTTTGAACTTAAAACGAAATGATTATTATCGAAGAGAAACGAAAAGAAAAAGAGTAACAGAATTTTGAAGCAAAACCAAATGTCATAGTTTTCTTTTCTTTCTTCTTTTCGATTTTCAGAAAGATGCAAACACAAAAGCAAAATATAGCGAACAAGAGGGATGATTGAAGGGAAAACAAGGTTATAAATCGGACGTTATACCTACGACAGAGAGCATTAATCAAACAGTTTTAGAAGATGTGGAAGATTTTCCCTCAATGCGCTACCAATTTAAATATACAAGGAGAGGGCTCGAGTGGGCGATTCAAGAGGCGCAAGTGCGAGCTTGCCTTTGTTGTCGTTGAAGTCATTATCGAGGCTGAGAGATCGATTGAGGCAAGACTTGCAAGCAATCTCAATGGTGATAACTAGCGTCACTTGTGTGATTTCTATAATCGAAAATCGCTAACATGATAGTCCAATCAACGTCGACCATTTTACATAGTAAGATTAACGTTAACATGAATAATTTTTACAATTTACTTCAAATTTTCAAGCTTCCACTTTTCTTTACTTTCCATTTCTTTCCTTTTTTTCTTTCTCCACCAGTTGCTGGGTGGAAATTTGATAAAATAAATAAATAAAAGAAAAAAAATTATAAAAATTGCTCACCCTTGTGATTTCCAGTGATAATTGACTAGATGAACTACAATGAAAAATCGTTAAAATGTTTATAACTAAATTGATAAAATTAAAAGATTTAAAACTTAATTAGCAATGGTATAATATTTTTTTTTTTTTTTTTAAAAAGGACAATTTTTCTTTTTCTCATTTTTTAGCGATAAAAAACGACCGATCCTGGTTACACGCAAGCGGTGTTTATCACATTGGTTGCCACGTAGGTTTATTTGGATAGAAAAGATAACAGGGGCCATCTCCGTCTCTATATTAAGAGTAAGTGCTTTTTTAGAAGACATATGAAAAGGGGATCCTTTTTGTCCCTTTTAATATTATACAAAATTTTATCCATTCGGAATTTTCATCTGGGAAACCTCGTCCTAGATGAAGAAAATGATAATTTTGATTTGTCCTTATCTAATATTTTTGTTGTAAAGTACCTAAATTTTTAAAGTCAACTAATCCACATGAATAAATGTAAAATACCGCATTGGTGTACATTGGGACTTATCAAATACTTCTTGAAAGCGTTTTGTTGGAAGAGATAAGGAAAACTCGTGTTCTTGATTCCTAAAAGATGAACAGATATGTAGCGTAATACATGGGGGGTTGAATGTGGAAATCAACTTAATTTTTTTAAACACTTTAAAAGTATTCTGCAATACTAGTTTTCATTAGGTTGGAGAAACGTTCCATCATGAAAGGAGTTATGAAGCGTGCCCAAGGAAAAAAGTCACAATTTCTTTGCAATTGGAACTCGTAGGCGTGAGGAAACTTTCGAACCGAGTAATGCTATGGTCAACTTTCGGCAATCGAAAGAAGTATGCTTTCAAATTGGTCTTTCGCTAATAGACGTTGTCTAATATTTGGTCTTTCACTAAATGACGCTGTACTCGGCACTTAGGTCTTTGGCAAAAAAGGAATCGATACGTACATTAGAGACAATGTATTCATGCAGGAAATTATGGGGGTGGTGTGGTCCTGTGAGCTCCGCAAAAGACGTTATCCGCAAACCCATCCCATTTAATAAGGACACTTTTTTTATTAATGAGCAATAATTTACATTAGCTCTCCATAGGATGCCCCTTTCTCACTTAAAAATGTGTGGGAAAATACTAATATTTTATTATTAATTACTTCATCGCCATATATATTTTCTCATACTAAAATGAATTTATTTATTAATTAGTCTATGAATGAAAAATATATAGCTAGTCTGACGGCTCATAGTTACGAATCTCTCTCTCTGCGCACTTCCAAATCAGTAATCCGTTTGTGGATCCTCTCACATAGTATAAAGACAAAGCAGGGTTAGAGCAACGATGTCCAAATTCCCGTGGATATAACTTTCATATACTCTTGCACTTTACTTTGGCATCATCGGAAGGAAGCTTTAATAAATTAAGAGCGAGCTCATCCAGTAAAGAAATTTTTGTGCATAGATACAAGAACCAAAGTTGAGGTCCCTTAAGTAAAGATTCTCCGCTATCCACCTTTTAAAGTCGGTTATTCCATAAGTCAAAGGTAAATGTTTCGAGAACTGCTCTAGAGTGAGGATTGGTACGTGATTCCACCATGTCCAAACAAACTAACAGTTCATACTGATTGGTTCTAAATAGAATGAATGTATTAAGAAAAGAAGCAATATGTGTGACGATTATTTTTAAAAAGCAATGTGAATTTATATGCTTTAAAGGATGTAAAGTGTTCTGCAATGAGAAAAACTCAAATGTTTTTCATCTAATCAATTATAATAAACTAGAGAATGAAAGTGGGGCTTTTCTAGAGAAGCAATATAGAGATAAAATTTACTATAATGGGATTTGTGTTTTAGAATAAGTTACCTTGAAATAGATCAAGTCATGTCCGAGTCTCAAAAGGCAATACAATTGGACGATTATCTTCACCCCTCAACCTGTAGTCATCAAAGCAAATATCTCAAAACACGAGTAAGCATCTAAGTGATTTCTCATGATTGGAATGATTTTCTTACCAATGCGATTTTTCCTCTTCAAGCACAAGCCCTCGCCGTCTAAACAAAGCTTTACTTTTTCTCTTGCCCAGAAGGATGAAAAAGTAGAATGTGAATTTGTACTGCACAACAAGTAAAACTCAAATATTTTTCATACCATCAATTATAATAAACTAGAGAATGAAGGTGGGGCTTTTATGGAGGAGCAATGTAGAGATGAAATTTACTATAATGAGTTTTGTGTTTCTGAATAAGTTACCTTGAAACAAATCAAGTCATGTCCAAGTCTTGAAATGCAATAGGGTCAGAGGTTTAGCTTCACACCTTAACCTGTAGTCATCAAAGCAAATATCTCAGAACAAGAAGGAGTGTATCAGTGATTTCTCAAGATCAGCATGGTGTTTCTTACCAATGCAATTTCTCCTCTTCAAGCACAAGCGAAACAAAGCTTTACTTCTTCTCTTGCCCCCAAAAGATGAAAAAGTAATTTGTGAATTTGTATGCTTTAGAGGATGTAGAGTGTCACGCAACAAGTAAAACTCAAACGTTTCCACCCTTTCAAATTTTAATAAACAAGAAAATGAAGGTGGGGCTTTTCTAGAGAGCTTAGAGATGAAATTTACTATATTGAGTTTTGTGTTTCAAAATAAATTTTCTTAAAACAGATCAAATCGTGTCTGCGTCCTAAAATGAAATATAATTGGAGGATTTACCTTCACGCCTCAACCTATAGAGTAAATATTTCAAAACAAAAAGGAGCATCTGAGTGATTTTCTTACCGGCGCGATTTCTCCACTTCAAGCAGAAGCCCTCGCCTCCTAAAGTAAGCTTGACTTCTTCTCTTGCCCTGAAGATTGAAAGAGACGCGCTTGGTATATATGAAATCTTGTGATGATTACTTTTTCTATAACGAGGCAAATTTACTTCTTTAACCCTTACCTTTTTGAGCAAGACCACCAAAACAACCCTTTCCTCTTAATTAGGCTCTAGATTTTAAGGATGTTTTCTTGGGTCTCTTTGTGAATGGCCCACGTGACCACAGATATGGAAATGAAAAGGACATTTAGGAATGATGAATGATGAGGACCGCACTCATCACGTGGTCCTCCACAGTTTCTCTTCCTCCATGCTTGTCCTTTTCTTCTACGATCAACAGCGACATGTGCGTCTGCTGTGTTCAGAAAATTTAAAAAGAAAAGAAAGAGAGAACAATGACGAGTGTATATCTCATGGTTTTGTTCCTTCATCTACGCGTCGATCGCGAACGCTTCAAATGCCAAAAATGAGTTTTGATTGAAAACTGAAACACGCATATCGAAGCACATCCATACCCAGTTCAATGGTTTTCTCCGATCTCCTCCTCCTCTGCTTCTGTCTCTCCACCGCCATTCACGTCCTCAAGAACCTGCTCACATTTCATGACCTTCGCAAGACGCCACTCCTTAGCGCTCATTGATTCATTCATGTCACAAACGCTCAGTCCAACCCCAAGCTGTCATTGTCGATGAGGAAGAAGATGGTAAATAGAAAAGAAAAAGGAAAGGAAGAAAAAGAAAAAAAAAAAAAAAATACTTGGACGTAAATGCCCGGACTAAAGCTTGGGACTATTTTGAAACAACTTTTGTTATTCCATGCTCTTCTTTTAGACAAAAAGTCCACTTTGAATTCTCAATTAGAAGAATAGTCTCACTTCAAATCATTATTTGAAAATTTTCTCTACATTTTATCACACTAGTCTGCCCAACAATTCACTCAATTATGATTTTTTTTATATGTCAATTCAATTTTAAATATTTTATAATTATATTAATTCAATTTTTCCATTCTTTAATTTTAAAATTTTATAATTTTATTAATTCAGACATTCCAACTGACCAAGGCTGACATTACAATTTTTTTATAATATTTTTTGACTTTTTTATTTTGACTTTTTCCTTTTTTTTTTTCTTTTTTTTTTTTTTTTTTTTCTCTTCTTCCTCTTTGGATTCTTTTTCCCCGCCGTGGCCTGCGAGGCTCTCCGATGACTGGGCGAGGGCCGCGAACCCGTCGCCATCGCCGGCGGCCGCCTAGCCTCACCTAACCTCGCCGGCGACCTGGGGGCCATGGGAGAGGCCAGCCTCCCCATGGCCTCACTGGGCGAATGGATTGCGAAGAAAGCGAGAGCAGAACGAGGAAATTCGACCCCAGGAAGAGAATCGAATCTTGAAGCAGGGACGCGAGCAAAATTCGGATCACAGTCGGAACCGGAACATTTCCAAGAATGCGACGCGATTTTGGCGAAACGGAAAAAACCACCCTCGTACCCACCCACCTGCGAGTCCTTGGAGAACGGTTAGGGAAATTGAGGCAAGGAGCGAGAAATTATGGAAGTGAGAGGAAGGGAGAGAGAGACTCGAGGGGATGGAATGCAATGGAGGAGATCGAGAGCTCCGACTGCTAGCCGAGAACAGGAGGAAGAGGACAGAGTGAGGAGCGAGAGATTCTAGAAGAGAGGGAAATGGGACTTCCTTTGTAACATCCCAGGTCTCCACTGTACACATATTGTCCGCTTTGGATCTAAGTCCCTCACATTTTGTTCCTCTCGGGCAGCCCCATACTACCCCAAGAAAACGCGTATGTACAATTAGAGGAATCCAAGCCTTATAAGCTAGCACATGACTCCCTCTCTAGGCGATGTGGGACAGGAGACGCGCCCCCTTCATGCGCACGTATGGGGATTGAGGCATGAACGCATCGTCATCCCTCCTCCTCGCACACCGCTGTGACGACCTGAGCGGCAGTCCTCGGATGTGCGCAAGGAAGGAGTCCCTCTCTTGTTCCACATTGCCTAAGGAGGGAGTCCCGGGCTTTTATAAGACTTGGGTCCTTCTAACTGTACATACGCGTTTTCTTGGGATATTATGGGCTGCTCCGAGAGGAGTAAAACCGTGAGGACTTAGTGTCCAAAGCGGATAATATGCGTATAGTGGAGACCCGGGATGTTACAAGTGGTATCAGAACCGACTCCCGACCTCATGTGAGGCCACAACAAGGACGCTATTTGTTTTGTTAAGAGGTGGAGAGTGTGATGGCCCGAGTGGCGGTCCTCGAACGTGCGCAAGGAAGGGTCCCTCTCTTGTCCCACATCGCCTAGGGAGGAAGTCCCGAGCTAGCTTATAAGGCTTGGGTCCCTCTAAGCGTACATACGCGTTTTCTTAAGATAGTATGGGCTGCCTCGAGATGAACAAAACCTGAGAACTTAATGTCCAAAGTGGATAATATATGTACAGTGGAGACCCGGGATGTTACATCCTCCTTCTTCAAGAGGCCGCCATCGCCCTGCCACTGTCAAGGCCGCCATCGCCCTAGGCAAGGCTGGCCTCCCCCACTGGGGGAGGCCATTGGCGAGGGTGGGTGAGGTCGGGTGAGGGCTTCACAGCCCCTCGCCTAGTGGCCATTGAGCCTTGCTAGAGCCTCACCAGTTGAGAAAATAAGTGAAATAATAAAAAGAGAAAAAGAAAAGGAAAATTTGAAAAAGATAAAAATCGCAAAAAAATAAAATATCATTAAAAACTGTCACAATAACAGTATCGACTCAATGATCCGCGTCGTTCGGCATCCACGTCGGTGCAAATTGGCTCAATTTGACCGGATGACACAATTACAAAAGATTTAGGATTGAATTAATTAAATTAAAAAAGTTTATATTTGAATTGACACAATTTTAATAACTTTAGAATTTTTTTTGGTAATTTTTTCACAAAGCGTTTGAAGTGTTCTTTTATCGAGTGCTCGTATAACACGAAAACAAAGACCACATTCGACATTTGGGATACAAAGAAGTACACAATAACTTTCAAAGGAGGAGCTCGAGTATCAATTGATAGGGGTGTGCATGATTTGAGTGGACGGTTCCCACCCTAGAATTGGGAATCGTTCACTAAGGACCGGTTCCGAAAAATTAGAATCGAAAATCGCCCATTAGTTAAAGGGACCAGCTCCCAAGTGGATTCATAAAACCAGTCTCACCAAAGATCAATGAAATATTGCCGATCTAGACTTGCGCCACCAGAAGCCAGCAACCAACATTAAGTGTTACTCAAACAACGATAAGGAGCAAAAAAATGTTGTAGTACCTATACGTCGCTCCTTTCAAACCGCTTTTCTCCTTCAGGTAAAAGTACCCTCTTGAAGTCTCATGTTTCCCCATGAAAAATTTCGGATTCGGCGCAGGCTTTCGAATTTTTCCATCACCACCTCGAATGTAGCTTGCATCGATGGGTTGAATCGAGAGCGAGTTTGAAAAAAATCCACATCGAGTCCTGTGGGAAACATACCAATGGCGTGATGGGTGTTTGTCAGAATCTAAAATGGAGAAGCTATTATGCTCGAGCTCAGTCAAATATTTTAGATTTACTAATTTTTGAATTTTTTAATATTAAAAATTAATATATTATTATGATATAATCAATTCGATTCGGGTGGACGGATGGGCAGATCTGCCCATGGAACCGAGAACCAGACCAGTTCCCTTAAGAACCACAGGTTCTCGACGGGTTCGATCTAGTTCCGGACAGTCCGGGCGGGTCTGATTCCTTTACACACTCCTATCAATTGACAATTGTTAAACCTGGTTTCAGAGACTTAAGCATGAGTAGGAGAAATCTAGTGCACATGCGAGGCAGGAAATTAAGAAAATCTCACATTGAATAGTTGGAGTGAATATGATAGGAGCAATTGATAATATTGTGTTGGCCCATAAATTTTCAAAAAGAGCTGTTTTTATTAGGAGTGTTGACACTAAAAAAATAATTCAAGTCCTTATAAATCGATATGATGTTAGTAGTGAGTTGTCGAAGGACTAATCGATAGGTCTACTCACTAATCGATAAACTACTGATGCAAGACTAGTGTTATGTTATCGATGACGGTGTCGCTAGGTTATGATGGACCCAAACAGTTATCGACATACGATGGCAAACGGTCGATTATGTTACGAAAAGATGTAAAGCGAATATTGTACAAGATGTTTGACCGATGGTTGAGCTGGAGGGTTAGGGAATGGAGGATGGGTAGTTGAAAATAACCAAGGATTTGTACAAGATTATAAAAGCCAAGCTTGACCAGTAATGAACACTTACACAATTTAAAAACAGTTTATCAATTTATTAATTATATCCTCAATACTTTAAATTAGCTTTTACCTTTATTTTAAGTGATCATTATTACGCAAATTCATGGCATCATATTATACCGTTGACAGTACTGTAGCAATACTATTCATAACCATAGCAATATTGTAGCTCACCGTAGCATTGTAGTAGTTTCCTCTTTGAATCGCCATAGTCCGCTTTTTCAGATTTGGCGGAAGTTAAAGGTTTTAGACAATACACAGCTAGTTTCTCCTATAAACTCTTGGTTCTTCAACTTTAATCTCTGCTATGAAACCTCCCGATTAAAAATACTGTTGAGATATCATCTTCCTTACATGGAAAGACAAAAGGCAAATAGAATTTCAAGTGATTCGAATGGGCTAGTAAATATTTCCCATATAAGCTTGATTGCAAGGGTAGTTGCAAGTCATGATCCCCTCAATTGCCGTTTGACATTTGAATTCCAGCGCAAACATAAGGTCATCCAACGCATTCATTTTGTTTTTCCTGAACTCCAGGGATATAGTGATTTGGAGATTACAAGACAGCTAAGGCCAATCCACCCTGGAAAATTTGTCGGCCTGCCACACATGAACATCAAAGTTAAGAAAAGATGAGCGTTTATCTTTATATAGTCCCACTTCAGGACAAAACCAAAAATTCAGTCGATCCATAAGCAGGACAATGTGACATAGAATTTCAATCAGAGACATTGTAAATCTATAACCAGGAAACGCCATGCAAGGACATGGCTTCACACATAATACTTAGAGGGGAAAAAAGAACCAAAGATGGAAAAAAACAATGATAGCGAAAATACATAAAGGAATATCAAAAGATATGCTAATTTAATATTTATGTATCTCATTTTTGTTGGTGAAGCAATATGAAGACACATGTTTTTGTTTCATAACTCTTTCGAAATCATAGGCAACTTTTTTTTGTTGACTTTCTATTGATTTCTATTATTTTAATAACATTTATTTTTATAATTTGTAAAATACATACTAATCAGATTATTTACTGTGAGCATATTGGAGATATAACACTGAAACCCTTTCAAAAACTCATGTAAAAAAAAGCTTATCGTAAAGTTGACTTCAAAAGTTATTTCAAGTTATAAAGTGAGGAAATTGTAAAGTGTAAAACTTTCAGTATTTACATATCGTATCGAATATTTTGCAAAGATCCATTCATCAGCTAATATAATAATCATATCATACTATCAATTTTTCCAATTACTGTTATGTTTATCATATATAATTTAACAAGCTCCATATATAATAATTAAACCATATGTGATAAACTAAAAATGAATTGGCAAGAATACCCCCCACTGTAGAATCCAAAGACACTTTGTTAGTTGTCTTCGTAATTGGATCGGTGGCCACGCAAATCAAAGTGAAAATGTACTCTCCCTGCCCCACTAAATGAAATAATCGATACTTTATGTCAGAGTCAAGGTGTGGATGGTGGAAATTATCTTCTCCTTTACTTGGCAACTTCAACGAAGTGTTCGTGGTGGAAACCACTTTTTCTCTTGCCCCAAAGGATAAATCAATCCCTTCCTCTAGATTGGCAAGTATACCCACCCCCAAAGACTTCAAGGATAATTGGTCTTCTGCTTAGAGACACGTTAATAAACACTGAGGTCTTTGGTAAAAAAAGAATCGATACACATATTAAAGTCAAGTTGTTCGTACTGGAAATTAACTTTTGTATGATGCCATCCTTTAAAGTCAAGATGTTGAATAGTTATGCTTTGAAAATGATGGATTGATTGAGAATTTTTGCTAAAGCAATGCCGTGTTTGAAACTCTATGGAAATATCTTGGAAGAAACTTGGATGACCTCTAATGCTTGACGCATGTGTCACGGGCTGGTCCATGACACATGCGACTTTTAATAAGTTGATGGAAAAGATCAATGTCAGATTTGACTCTTAGTCACTATGAGAGGGAAGAGCTAGGCAATTCGTAGGAGTGCGAGGTTTACATTTTGCCTTGATTGAAGTCATTCACAATAGGAAACTTACTAACAAAAAACCTAAACCTATAATTTTTGTGTCAATTCAATTATAAATCTTTTAATTTGATTAATGTGTCCTAAACCTTTTTATCATTCGTAAATTTAGTCATTTCAGCAAATTCTAATAGGAAATTGCTGACAAGGCGATTTAGTTAGTGTTAGTTGTTTTACATAACATGATTAATGCTGGCATAAATAATTTTTATAATTTTTATTTTATTGAATGTTTTATTTTTTTTCTTTTTTAATATGTGGAATGAATAATGGAGTTGTGTGGGTGCTTCTTGTCCAATCTTTTTATTTTTCTTAGCACTTCGCTTCACAAAAATTGGAACTCTGTTGAATCTCCACTTCGTGTACTTTGTGAGCGAGGTAAGGAACATCGGAGCGACCCGTTGCTCTTCACGCAATTTCTTTTTATTTAGGATTTTGGCACATGGTTGGGTGGATTTAATAGATTTTGATCAAAATTTTAAACTGTCTTTTGTTAAAACGGACTGTCCCTTTTAAATTTCTCTCACATGTCAACTTAACAAATCCTACATATGTCATTAAATTTGTCCCTGATTTTGTACATGTGATAAAGAAAATTAATTTCTCACTAAAAAATTAGGAGATGCGTCTACATCCATGCTCATCCCTCGTGGTACTACTTATCGAGATAACTTGAGGTTATAGATGATTTGCTAAGATCAGATAATATTACCTAGAGCTCAATGATACTTACTATAACCTCTTGTTCATGGAGAAGATAAGCATTTTATTCTTTTAGTTAGACAAGTTTTTAACTGTAACCAGATATGTATCGATCTATATTAGAATATCGAGGATGATGCCTTGATTTAGAAAAGGATGACAAAATATGTTGAATAGAATAATCAAGCTGAAATTTGGGCTATAATTTCCAGCTTTTGTTTTAACATCAGTTATGACATGAAATTGTGAGATAGATGGAGTCTTGATGAGTTGGGCCTTTTCTAGTTAGATAATTTAGTAATAAATACAAGCATTAAGTTAGGATAACATGGACATCATCCACATTGATCTTTACATGCGTGTTATGTTCATAATTTGTAATCCACCGACCAAAGATATGGTCTGAGAAAGTTTTTTCAATTAAGGATGGGAAAATTATAGCCCATTGCATAAAATATGACAAATTTTATTTTTTTCTCTTTTGTTATTAAATTGAGGAAGTTTTTTTAGCATGTGTTTGCATAGGTCTCTCTCTCTCTCTCTCTCTCTCTCCATATTTTTTTTTTTTTTTATTGTCGAAAAAAAATTGTATTCATTACTCAAAAGGATGCAGAAGTATTTAATTTTCATGATAAAGCAAATCAAAACAAAGTATGAATATTGAAAAACAAAGCTAAATCCCAAACACGAGGAGAATTGACGGAGTACTAGCAAAGTTAAGCAAAAACTTATTTCACATGAACGGATTTGTCAAACAAATCAATGGTTGATCATTAAATCTTGTGTTTTTGTCAATAATAAGCACACACTAGAAATTCCTCCTCCTATAATTACAGCATTACCAGTTGGTCGTGCATGCCTTGGCTTGGGTTCCTCTACACCATCATCGTATAGAGATAAGCATAACATGTTAAACAAACATAGATCTAACCTGTGGAGAAGTAAATATTTGTAATTCAACAAGACACTAAAACTTCTATGATCATCATTAAGATTGGAGATAAAGTACCTATACACGAACAGAGCAAAGTGGCATCAAATCTCCAAAAGCGTATTTATTAAACTCCCAAATCTAAATTGGGAGAGGATAACCTCCAAATCTAAAATTAGATTGAGATAATTCAAACTCTCAAATCAAGAATTAGATCGGGAGAAGAGAGTTCCCAAATCTAAATCAAGAGAGAAGAACAAGTAAGAAAATAACAATAAAATGCAATAAAGTCAATAAAAGAGAGAGGCGAGGGTGAGACTAGCTCAAACCCTCCCCGATGGTTGAAAGTTGAAGAAGGTGATGGGAAAAGAGTCTTTCAATATGTTTGAACCGTTAACTTTTTGTGTGGATCCTCCGCTTGGGAAAAGGAGGAAGCGGATTTAGAGCAATGATATCCAATTTTCCATTTGCATAATCTATATATACACTTGCACTTCTCTTCGAATAAACTAGATGAAATTTTAATAAATTAAGAGCATGGTCATCCATAAAAAAATGGATAGATATATGAATCAAAGGTGACAACCTTAATTAAAGATTTCCACATACCCATTTTTAAAAAAAAACTTATGACTTTTAGTCCACCATTCCGGTCTCTAATTATAGGCAATTTTTTGAAAATGTTACAGGAGGTTAAGTAGGAGTGAGCGCAGTACGCAATTCCACCGGTTCAACCGATCGGACCTTTATAGTGACTATTTAAATATAAAGAATGAAGTAAGAAAAATAAACAATATATGTAATGATAATTTTGAAAATCCTACGTGTGAATTCACATGTTGGCATTCTACAATGAGTAAAAATCAATTTTTTTTTATATCAATTGTAATTGGCTGAATTGTCTAAATGAAAGTGAGCAGAGACTTCTAATTTTTCAAATTTACATATTAATTTTAAGTCACAAATTATGCTACCAATAGAAAGACCGAAAATTGAGTTTTTAGATAAGTTGTTGAAATTTTACTTTAAACGAAGAACAAGAAGAAAAGATAAAGATACCAACATTTGTTCTAAGTGAGTCTTACCTGGTTGGGTTGAACCTAAATCCAAACCAAGATATTCCACGTATGTCGGTGATTAGTGTCTCTTACTCTACATATAATATCGTCCAATCAAAAACAAGTGAGAGAAAAGCATGTTGAAGTGATTGGACTAGATGTCATTGGATCATTATCAAAGACAATATAATCATCATCCGATCGCTAAAACTCCTTTCGTAATTTAAGATCTCATTTAGATTCGAAATTTGGATTATTTTGACTATGAATGGAAAGTGCTCTTAACTCCTTGTCACTCTCTCTCTCTCTCTCTCAAATGCTAGTAGAAATCTCATTTCGCAATGAGAGAAGTCTGAAATATGGTAATAACCCAAATGTCGTAATCTGGTATGGACCTTAATAAATGAATCCCAATTATATCTTCAAAATTTCAAATCATGAAAAGCGGGCCAAAGAGCTCAGCGAATGAATAGTTTAATAAAAGATGCTAGAGTACTCAGAATGATAAGGCGATCGGTTGCTAAATTTTCTTTATGCGGATTCCCTCTAGCATTTCATTCCAAACGCTCCGTTTCATAATGGAAGGGTGATCTCCCGTGATTGGCGTGGTGTGCTTATCTCAAGACAAGCGAAGCAGAGACGCGGTGCGGCTCTCCTCTTCAAGCACAAGCCCTTCTTGCCCTTAAACAAGGCTTTACTTTTTCTCTTGCCCCACAAGATGAACCAGATGCGCTCGGGAAATACCAAATCTTGCGGTGGATTGCATTTCTTTATATGAGGCAAATTTACTTCTTTAATCCTCACCCTTTGTCCAAACACCACCAAAAAAATCTCTTCCTCTAAATTAGCAAGAAGAACACCCCTCCTGTACACTTCAGGATATTTTGTTAGTTCTCTTTGTAATTGGATCATGGGCCACGCAAATCAAAGTGAATGGGATATTTAATAATGAGGAAAGAATTCATCGACGTGGTTTTGTTTAACTTGCCCAAATAAATAATTACAAGTGAACATAGGACGAAGACAAACAAAACAAGGCGATAAAATATCATGGCTTGATCAACACACAACTTTAATTTGCTTTTACTGGGGTTAAATCACCACTTTAAACACTTTTCCCTAACTTTATTTTGCTTTCACCGTAGTTAAATCACCACTTTCTCAACACATTACTTTGATGCCGGTGTCACGTCCCCACAACAATTGACCGGCCAGCCACTAGGCCACGTGCCTCGCGTAAAACAAAACTTCTTGGACAGCTATCTCGATAAACTTTGTGTGGAAAATTTAGGGATTTTGGAACCATCAATGCTGTGCTATTTTTTATACATTCAATGTCGTTCCTATACTTCTTTTTGACCAATGTAATCTTTAAACTATATGCCTTTTTACTCAGGTAAGTCCTTCCATTATAATTGCAAATTGAAATGCTATTGTCTTTGTCATTGGTGCCACGTGAAATACGAACGAATGAATTAGAGATGAGATAGAATTTTTTTGTTGACTAGGATAAAATTTTTAGAAAACTAAAAAAAATCACAAAGAGAGAGAGATAGAGAGAGAGAGAGAGAGGAGGCAGCCATCCATATCTTAGTTATTATCACTAAATATAGCAAGGTATATTAGTTGCTAATTTAATATTTATGTATCTCATTTTAGTTGGTGAAGCAATATTAAGACACGTGTATTTGTTTTATAACATTTTTGCCGTCATGGGCAACTTTTTTTCGTTGATTTTTTATTTCTATAATTTTAATATTTTTTAAAAATTTTAAAATACGTGCTAATTAGATTATTTATTGTAATAATTTTTAAGATATAATACCAAAACCCTTTCAAAAACTCATTTATAAGCTGACTGTGTTTCTTACATCAAAATTTATTCTCACCAGTTATAAAATGAAAGGAATTCTCTTCATCAACAATAAAGTTATAGGAAATATGTGAAGTCCTAAAACTTTCGCCTATTTACATGTTGTATCAAATATGTTGCAAAGATCCAATTATTGCTAATACGATAATCATATCATTATTTTCAATTAATGTTATGTTTATCATATAAAATTTTGACAGGCTCCTTATATAATAATTAAACCATATGTAATAAACTAAAAATGAATTGGCAAGAATATCCCCCACTGCAGACTCTAAAGATACTTTGTTATTTGTCTTTGTAATTGCATTGGCCCTGCCCCACTAAATGAAATAAACGACACTCAGTGTCGGAGTCAAGGTTTTGACGGTGGAAATTGTCATCTCCTTTATGTGGCAACTTTTGCAAGGCAAGGCACTCGTGGTGGAAACCAGATTTTCACTCTTGCCCCGAAGGTTAAATTAGATGTGCTCAGGACATACGAAATCTTGTAAAGAATTACGTTTCTCCAATGAGTCAAATTTACTTTCTTTAACCCTCGCCTTTTGTCCCAGCAAATCAATCCCTTCCTCTAGATTGGCAAGAATACCCTCCTCCAAAGACTTCAAGGACAATTGGTCGTTTGTTAATAGATGTTTTAACCAACACTTACGTTTTCGGCCAAAAAATTGTCAATGCTAATTATAGAGTCAAGTTGTTCCTAATGAAAATCAACTTTTGCACGATGCTATTCTTTAAGAGCTGCGTACATATCTCCTTTACTAGTAACTTTTACAAGATGTTGAATAGTTATGCTTTGAAAACGATGGATTGATCGAGAATTTTTGATAAAGTTGTGTTATGTTTGAAATTTTGTGGAAATATTTTGGAAGAAGCTTTGATGACCTTTGACTCGTGTGTCACCGGTCGACCCGTGACACATGCATCTTTTAATAAGTTGATGGGTAAGGTTAATATCGATTTGACTATGAGTCACTGTGAGAGGGAAGAGCTAAGCAATTTGTAGGAGCATGAGGTTTACATGTTGCCTTGATTCATGTTGGCATGAAGTCATTTATAACAGGAAAATAACAAAAAAAAAAAAAAAAGAAAAATTTATCAACTTATTATACTTGTCAATTCAATCCTAAACTTTTCAATTTAGCCAATATTCCAAACGTTTTAATCATTTACTAATTTAGTTATTCCTACCAATTTTGATAGGGATCCGCTAATAGGGATAATTTTACAATTTACAATTTTTAATTTTATTATTATTTCTTTTTTAATAGGTGAAATGAAGAATGGAGTTGCCTGGGTGCTTCTTGTACAATCTTTTATTTTTCTCCGCCCTTAGCTTCACATAAATTCGCACTCCGTCGAATCTCTACTTTGGGTAGTTTGTGAGCGAGGCAAGGAACCTTGGAGCCATCCGTTGCTCTTCATGCAATTTCTTTTTATTTATTTTTTTGGCACATGGTTAGATGGATTTAATAGATTTTGATCAAAATTTTAATTTGTCTTTTGATTTTCTCTTTCAATATTCTATCAAGTGTCATCTTTACAAATCCTACTTGGATAAATATCATTAAATTTGTCCCTGATTTTGTACATGTGATAAGAAAATTGATTTCTCACTAAAGAATTAGGAGATATTTCTGCGACCATGCTCATCCCATATTTCATGATAGACAACATTAAAGAAGTGAGGCACTACTTATCAAGATAACTTTAGATTATAGATGATTTGTTATGATTTGATGACATTACCTAGAGCTCAACGATGCTTACCATAATCTCTTGTTCACAAAAAAGATAAGTAATTTATTTTTTTAGTTAAATAAGTTTTTAATTATAATTGGATAAGTATTGCTCTATATTAGAATATCGAGGATGATGCGTCGATTTACAAAAGGATGACAAAATATGTTGTATAGAATAATCAAGCTGAAAGTTTGGCTATAATTTCCAGCAAATTTTTTTTATCATTAGTTATCACATGTGAATGTGAGACAGCTGTAGTCTTGACCAGTTGGGCCCTTTCTAGTTAGATAACATAGTAAGAAATACAAGCATTAAGTTAGGATAACATGGACATCATTCACATTTATCTTTACATGTGAGTGATGTCCATAATTTATAATCCACCAATTAAAGGCATGACCTGAGAAAGTTTCCTTCAAATAAGGAGGGGTAAAATAATAGCTTGTTATATAAGATATGATAATTTTTTCTTTTACTCTTTGTTATCAAATGGAGGAAGTTTTTTTAGCATGTGTCTGCATAGGACTCTCCCTCCCTCCCTCTCCTCCTCCATATGTTTGAACGTTAATTTTTTTATGGATCCTCGTTTGGGAAAAGGAGGAAGTGGATCTAGAGCAACAATATCCAAATTCCCATTGGGAAAATCTATGCATACACTCGCTCTTTGTCAATGATATCCAATACCCATTGGTTTAATTTATATATACACTTGCGCTTCTCTTCAAATAAACAAGATGCATTTTTAATAAATTAAGAGCACAGTCATCCATTAAAAATGAATAGATACACGAATCAAAGGTGAGAGCGTTAATTAAAGACTTCCACATACCCATCTTTCAAGAAAAACTAATGACTTTTAGTCCACTCTTCCGGTCTCCAATTTAGGCGATGTTTTAAAAATAGTACCAGAGGTTGAATCGGAGTGAGGGCTAGCGTTGCCATTCCACCAATTCAACCAGTCCGACCTTTATGACAACCATTTGAACATAAAGAATGAAGTAAGAAAAATCATATATGAAATTATCATTTTAAAAATACTAGGTGTGATTTCACACTTAGGTGATCAGCAATGAGTAAAAATCAAAAAAAAAAAAATTCCTATCAATTGTAATAGGCTGAATTGTGGGCAGAGGGTTGCTAGTTTCTCAAGTGTGCCTATTATTTTTAAGTTGTAAATTCTGCTACCAAGAGAGGGGGTGAACGTGAAACAAGAGCTGACTACACGTATAATGACACAAGCACAGATGGATTCGGTCACTTTCGACTTGGTGAAGGGGACAACCATCATCGTTATTCGTTCTCGATGGCGTGGAAAGAGGTGGCACTTCATTTTCTATTTCATTTATTTTCATCGACCATGCTATTGTGACTTGGAAATAGCAAGTTACTAACAAAGAGCACTAGGGCCTAGTGGCTATGGAGGGTTGCAGTGTATTTTGAAGTTTTGACACCATAGGCAGGGCAAATCTCATTAAACTCATGTATTTTTATCAAAGAATAAAAAGAACCTCACTTTTCAATTATCCCCTAAAAGGCAAGGACTAAACGAAAATGACCAGTATAATCTTTTTCGACCAGTTTACGGGGCCCACAACGCTTCGATGATGAGCTTACATGACCTTTTTAATTATTGAAAAGTTTCAAAAGAAATAAAATTAATGATCTTAAATTCAAAAGAAAATGATTTTTATCAAAGAGAAAAGAAAAAACAAACAAATGTCACAATTTCCTTCTTTTTCTTCCTTTCAATTTGTAGAGAGAAAGCATCTTGCATATGCCAATGTGGTTGCTTTATTAAGGCGTGTAAAAGTATGTGATCCCCTCAGCCTTTTCCATGTAAGACTAACTTCTACGATAGGTTGAATAAGACAAGAATCTACCATTCTCACAAGACCCTTGGGTTCATAGCGATACAAGCTCATGAATATGGACAACTGGCAGGGACAGTTGGCAGAGCTTGGTGATGTTGATCCCCAAAAAATGATTCAAGAGGATTTGACATTACCGTACTTAGTGTGCTTTTATTTTTGTCGGCCATTACATTTGGCTACAGTGATTTGCATTATTGTCATTTTTCTATCAATCAAAAAGTGCTCATGAATATGGACAATTGGCAAGGATGGTTGGTAAAGCTTAATGATGTTGATCCCGAAAAGTGACTCAAGAGGATTTGACTTTACTGCGTGTGTTTTTATTTTTGTGGGCCATTACATTTTGCTACAGTGATCTGCATTATTGTACTTTTTTCCATTGATCAAAAAGTGCTCATGGATATGGACAATTGACAGTGATGGTTAGTAGGGCTCGGTGATGTTGATCCCTAGGAAAATTGTTAGGTATGAATATGTTAGATAGCTGTAACTCAATTGATAAAATATGAAAAAGGCCCATATCAATAATTATGATTTTATATGGATAATTTCTTAATATTTTGTTCATTCACAACAAAATATTTTCTTTGTGCGGTGCTCATTTTGTATGGGCTTTTAGTTTAATGTTTCTATTTAGCAAGCGTGATTATTAGCAAAACTTAAGGAATGATGGAAGGGAATAAAAAAAGAAATAAAAAAAAGAGGGAATTAGAAGATATGTCCATGTATACAATTCGAATGTCAAATAGATCTATAAAAACATTAAATCAAAAAAATTAGACTAAGATTATTTAATACTTTTTTATTCTTCCTTTTCTTTGTAAAAAAAAATCATTGGTATTCTCAAAATTCAAGTTGAGTAACTCGAAAATATGAAATAGCTCAAAAGAAAACCGTTATGTATTTGATTTTTGAGTGGTCTCTAACCCCTTTTTCTTTGTCTCATTTAGAATATATTTGGACTCCTTATTCTTGATCTGGCTATCGAGACAATTAAAAAAAATATATATTTTAAAATGGGAATGGGTTAGGGTTATGAACTCACAATAATGATTCAAGAGGATTTGACATTATCATAATTAGTGTTTTTTTATTTTTGTAGGCCATTATATTTTGCTGCAGTGATTTGCATTATTGTCCTTTTTATGTTGACCAAAAAATTTCCGAAGCCTAAGACTCTCATGATATATGTTAATGATGTTAGGAGACTACAGGCATATTTTTCTCGGATTGTTATTAGTCCTTATCATGTCCCTTTATGGTGTCAGTGCCAACTTTATCAATATCCGACTAAGGTTATAATTTTACATCTGATAGTACATCAGTGCTACAGGAAAGGAAACAACAACCTCTTGGCCGAAGTGAAAAAGAGGAACGATTGGAGGAAAAAAAGTTTATGAATCGAAAACCTACAACATAGAGTATTGGTTTGATGGTTTCAGAAGATACAGAGGAGATGCACTTCATATTTGAATCCACAAGGTTAGGGTTAGGGTGGCCAGTCAGAGAGGCGAGAGAATGGTGAGCGATTGATCGTAGGAGTTGTAATTAGGGTCAAGAGATTGGTCGATGGCTTCTCCGCCCTTCCTCTAGATAGGCATCAAGGATATTTTCTTAGTTCTCCGTTGTAATTGGACAACGTGGCCACGCAGATCAAAGTGGAGGCAATTCAGAAATGCTAAGGATGGAACTCTTCACTGTGGTTCTGTCCATCTTGTTTGGATCGTTTAGATCAATAATTGCAAATGACGAGGACTTTTTCACTCTTTAACAAAATATTAGGGGCTCAAACACAACCAAATTAAAAAAAAAAATCAAATTAAAAGATTTATGTTAATTCATTCTTAAACTAGATTCATATCTAGCGAAAAATTATATTATAATTAGCACCTGTCACTTTCTATTACAATTCTCTATTATAAAAAAAGAAAAGAAGAAATTATACATAATAATTATTTATGAATCCAAGCCAAAATCACTAATAAAATATGAGTCAAGTTATAAAAGCCCTGTAACGACTTGAGAAAATTGCCCCCATGAATCTTACCCGCTCATTGAAGAGTAGGGCTCTCATGTCATCTTATTAATGGGAAGTATAAACTGCACTCTAACATGAAAGAGACTAGTGTTTCTTTTTGTAAGCCATGATTCATATATAATAAATAAAACCATTCATTAATTACTTTATGGTCCAAGGTTTCTACCCATATTGTAGTAGATAAAAACCTATCTTATCGGGACCTTCTGGAGTCATGGGAAGCTTTTGTAACTTAATCTGGCCTGTTTCACAAGTTTTAAATCGTTTGTGCGCTTAGTTCGATCACTTTCCTTAAATCCCGTGACCACCCCCCAAAAAAAAAAAAAAAAAAAAAAGCTTGAAAGTCCGCAATACAAATAAATCTTCCGCCCATTGTGTGATCACTTCCCTTATTATTTTTAAAAAAGAAAAAGAAAATTCGTTATGGTTTTTGTTACAATGCGCACAATGTGGTCTGTATGAACTGCCAAGTCAATGATCAATTTTTTTCATTCTTCCCGTCTTGCCAGCTTTTAATGAGTTACAATGAGGATTTTTCAATTCAAAATGGATTTGAGCGATCTGAACCGTGTGGGTCATGCAAATCGCCAGCTAAAATGATCCCGTCCATAGTGAACTGAGTTCACACTAGACTGTGTTGAATTTTGCGAGTAAAGTATGACGAACATGACTATAGGCAAATGCTTTTAAGCCTAGATGTTCGATGGTCTCCTGACTGATTGCTACCGAATCTTAAAAAATTTCTCATAGTACAAAATTAGTAGCACCTGTTAAAAAAATTACCGACTGGTCAGAAAATTACCATCACATGGTATTACCCTGTGCTCTTTAAGATGAGATTATACAAGAATACCCCTTGGAGACAAAAACAGTCATGAATGATTGCCCAACTTGCCGAGGTAAATAATTGCATATCGTACAGAGACAAACTAAACAATGCAACAAGAATCGACAAATTTGATTGAAAGACATACGGTCCCAAATTGGTCTTTTGCTGATGCATCTTCTCACATAATTGGTCTTTTGGTGGGAAATCTATTAAAAAATATTCTAAATTTATTATATTGATATTATTTGGATTAAAAATCTTTTAACTGAACCGGTTTAATTTTATATATTTTCATATTGATATTATTTGAGTCCATTTAATTAATTTAAGTCGGAAATTACGATATAGATGTCGACCGTCCCTTCGATAGAGGATGAAACAAGTTTGGAACAAAAATATCTTACACTACACCTTGAATAAATTTAATGAAACTTTTATAAATTAAGAGCCAGCTCATACAGAAAATGGCACCAATACATAAATCGAAGTTGAGGGCCGCTTGTAAAGATTTTCGCATGCCCTCCTTTCAAGGAAAGAACAGTTAAATTAGAATTGACTAAATTGACCACTCAAGTCTTCGATCAAAGGTAATGTTTGGAGAACCAATTAAGCTGGTATGTGATTCCAACAGATCCAACCGTTTGAGCCGATCTAGTTTGAATAAAAAGAATGTACTAAGAAAAAGAAGCAACATGATGATGATCTTAAAAAAGTCACGTTTGAAGAATTCGTAAGCTTCAAAGGATGTGAGGTACTGTGTAATGGGTAAAATTGAAATGTGTCCTTTTCTATTTGTGGAGAAGCAACGCAAAGATGAAATAATCAAAAAGAGGATCGTGTTTGAGAAGAAAATCAAATTGCGTTCGAGTTTCGAAAGGCAGTACAATAGGATAGAACTCATAGCGCGATCCTGTCCACCTCGTCCCAGATGAAATAAATTGCAGGTGATCCCGGGCAAAGACAAAACAAAACGAAGGTGGAAGGCAGGTAATGGGTTATCGCGTTTGATAACGAGTCATCGTGGAGCGGATCAAAGCTGTGCCCGAATTCCGAAGGGGCAGGACGTTCGGATGAATCACATGTGATTGTCATTCACGAAATGTTAAAGAAGGGTAAATTTACCTCTTTAACCCTCTCCTTTTCCATTCCCTTCCGGTTAGTCGGCAAGAGTACCCCCAGGCGCATCGTAGACTTTAAGGATATATTGTCTTAGTTCGTTTGTAAATGGGCCACGTGGCCACACAGATCGAGGAAGTGAAAAGGATATTTCGAAATGGCGTCTGCCGAGGACAGAACTCATCACGTGGTTCTGTTCACCTAGTCTAGATAAATAATTGCAACTGCTGCAACAAAAACAAACAAAGCACGCCAACGATGATGGTGCGGGCGTGGGTCCCATGAAGCGTGATGCTTTCCTCAAAGGATGAGCTCCCCATAAGATTCCCTTTTCTCTCCAACGAATGCATGGAAAGAGACCAACGATTTTCTTTCTTAAGCCACGATTCAAGGTAAAATATTATCTCAAGGACTTAAGTAATAATTTCTTCATCTACACGTGCGTCTTCCCATACTAATGCGCACACCAGAATGAATATATATCTTAATTACTTTATATTTGAAAATATCTAAACTAATGAATCTCCATCGCTACTCTAATTAATAACAAGCAAATTCTATTTGACCACATGGACTCATGATAAAGCTTTCATTAGTTAATTTGAGCCTTTTCACGTGAAATGAGTTTCAGTTAGATAGTTTGATTCTCAAAGATTGGGTCATGTGTGCTAACCAAAATTGGATGGCATCATGACATCCTAAACAATCGGAGGGTTATCAACCTCCACACCTCATGATGTTTTTAATTTCAGCAAGTGCTATTATATTAATTGACTAATTCGAAATCTCACTAGCTACCGTGTCAAGAGAAATGGACATAGACCTTTTTTAATTCATAAAATTTAATGGAAGTTAAAGGATATAGACAGCGCACAGCTAGCTTCTCCTTGAAGCTCCTCGTCCAAGACATAAAGTGAATAGAAACCCAAGCCATCTAAATGGACTTGTAAATATTTCCCAAATAAGCATGATTGCAAGGGTAATTGCAGGACATTTTGCTTAGTTGCCATTTTTGTGTTCGAGCCCCTACGCAAACGTAAGATCGTCCAATGCATTCACCCTCTTTTTCCAGAATCCCATGGACATAATAATATGTAGACTCCAAGACATCTAAAGCCAATCCACCCTGTGAAAAGTATCGTCCTATTACAAAAAGAAGCACACCCCAAATGTCAAAATTTAGCACGAGTAGATATATAGGTGCCAAAACTTCTAAGATGCACACTTAAATGTCACTTTTTAAAAAAAATTAAATACTTAAGTGTCAACTTCAGTACGGTTTGTTGGAACTCTAACATGGCAAAATTTTATTAATAAAATCAGTCTACATGATTGTGGGAATCTAATGTGGCTCATTGGAAATCCGACGTGGTTCATTTTTGGCACTTAAGTGTTCTTTTCTATTTTAATTTTGACATTTAAATGTCTACCCATGTTAAGTTTTGACACTTTAGATGTCCGCACCTCTCCTATAACGCTTGAACCCCAAAGGAAATAAAAGAGAAGAGCATCTTAAGTTGATCCATAACGAGATGCTGAACAGTCCAACTGATATGCCAAAGAAATGTTTTCCATCCGTGTGGGATCCAACCTATCTAATATAACTTATGTCCTCCCAAGTTCCTCAAGCATCCGATTTCTTCTCCACAAGTACACAACTGCAATTGGATCACTCTTCAAGAATCCATTGATCAAAATTTAAAAACCTTTAAGCAAGCTCAAATTTGGGGGGAATGCAACCAAGCAGAAATCTCTTTGAATCAGTCATTTATTGGAATTATGAACTACTTAACTATATTAGTTTAGGTTTCTCATGTCGTCACCTGAAACTTGATTAGAAGTATACATGTTAGTTTTGACATGAGTTGAAATGCTATGGCAGAAATTTTGGCAGATGAGAGTTGCTGCATGTGAAGCATACAAGTCAAAAAGCAAATAGCATAACGTACGCGTGCAAAGACTCTCCTAAAAGTGTTTTCTGTGGCACAAATGAGCTTTCCCGTCATAAAGTAATTCAGCAACACTCCGGCATTGAAGGCACAAATAACAAGGATTAACCATTAATGCATATACCATATGTTTTCATGTCTTAATTTCATTAGCATGAGAAGACATAAAATCAAGTTTTAATACAAGTTGCTGAAAGTTTACTCCAAAAATATAAGAAGAATAGTCCGAGGAGAATGGTTATGCAAATCTAGAAAGTCATCGACTGAAGAAGAATGTTACTAGTTGCCAGCTAATCAATCACGAAACCATAGAAAAATGCTGTAAAGTTATATTCGGTGCAGGTGCCGATGGTTTTCCCTTTATTTTCGGTTGTCCACTGCAATTGTGTCTCCTCTCTATGTACTTGTGCGCTTGCATCACAAACGGGTAAAAGCACCATATCTTTAACATCCATAGATATCGACTAGTAAGAATTCACATGATTTCGACAAGAATACACGTCAACATCCTTGAATAACCAGCAACCTGCACTAGGGTTCCTCGAGTTCAATGGTGTTATCGGGCATGCAGCAATCAGTGTCCTTTGTGGTGCAGTTAGCATTCTTGTAGTGAGAATTGGGGCCTTTGTTGCTTGAGAGGGAGAGGGAGGATTCACATTTCGATCTACTCTCTACTGCATGTCAAGAGTTGTGATAACCCACCATCATCCAAAACTTGAAGAAAGACCTAATCTGACAATTCATCAGCAGTTCACTTCTATCTTCTTATGCATCTCCCTTTTTGTTGCAATTGTCCTTTTAATCCCTCGTTACTCCTCGTTTGTTTCGGTTTTTCATTATGATCACCTGATACTTCCGGTCATCAACAGAAATGATCAGAATAATATTTGATGTTCTTGTCTCTTAGTTTTCTTGAGTGTATTTTTCTTTTCTTTTATTATTATTTTTTCACAATAAATTTGTCGTACATGTGCTACGTGGAGTTGACAATTGGCGACTTCTTGTCATCTAATTATAGTTTATCTAATTAACCATTCATAAAAGAGATTCCAAGAAAAATTTCTTATTACGAGCATGAAGGCCTTTTTCCTTCACCCTTTTTCTATATTGTTAACTTTTTTTGAGAACTCATCATAATCCTCTAATTAAGGTAAACTAACAAAATATTTGCTAAAGTAACAATAAAAATTAGATCATTAGATAAAGCTCGCAAGAGAGCAAGAGCGCACATGTTGGCATGCGGCAAGTAATATCCACTTTCACATGTACATAGATACATTGCCAATGATCAAATCTTAACCTTATGGTAACACTGAATGAATCCGTGTATATTATTTTCTCTTGCGTCTCTTCAACGCCAAGACCAGCAAAACAGGCCCCTCCTCTGGACATGGAAGATATTTTCTTTGCTCTGTCGGGTAATTGGACAAAAAGGCCACGCAAATCGAAGCGGAGGAAATTCAGAAATGATGAGGACGGAACTCATCGCTGTGGATCTGTCCAACTCGTCCGGATCAACAGTTGCAAATGACTAAGACTTTTTCTGTGCCTTCTGAATCACACCCCAGCACGAATGGGACTCATGTTTCTTTTTCTAAGCTATGAATCTTACATAATAAAATAAGATCATTTATCAATTACTCTATGGTCCAAGTTTTTCAGCTATATTGTAAAAGATTAGAAGCCTATTTTACTCTATGGACCAAATAGACTCACTTCTGTTAATTAATTTATTTCCTTTCACGAGAATTCAATTTCATTTAGATCATTTGAGTATTCAATGTGATCACTTCCCTTAAATTGAACAAAAAAAAGAGCTTCAAAGTCTGCAATACAAAACAATCTACAACTTGCTATGTTATCACTTCACTTATATCCCCCTCCTCCCCCCCCCCCCCCAAAAAAAAAAAAAAAAAAAAAAATCTTTACATTTTTAGTTGCCATGTGCAAAAGTTGGTGTGGTACTTACCAAGTCGATGATAAATTTTTTCATTCTCCCCCTATCTTACCAGCTTTTAATGAGTTAAAATGAGGATCTTTTCTAGAAATTATTGTTCAAACTCGGTTCAAAATGGATTTCAGAGATCTGATATGTGTAGGTCACTCAAATCGCTTGCTAAAATGATCCCGTCCATAGTGAACTGTGTTTAGACTAGAATGGGTTGAATTCTGTGAGTAGATTATGACGGCCATGACTATAGGCAAATGCTTTTAAGGCTAGATGATCGATGGTCTCCTCACTATTTGATATAGGATCTTCTTAAAAAATTTCCATCAATACAAAATTAGCAGCACTCGTTAAAAAATTACCGACGAGAAAATTATCGTCACATAGTACTACTCTGTACTCTTTAACATGAGATTGTACAAGAATGCCCCACCTTGTAGACAAAACCACAGTCATGAATAGTTGCCCCAACTTGCCCAGATAAATGATTGCGTATTGTACAAACACAAACCAAACAAGGCGACAAAAATCAAGAAATTTGATTGAAAGACATATGGTCTCAAATTGGTCTTTTACGTTCTCACGTAATTGGTTTTTTCTGAAAAAAAAGAAGAAAATAAAATAAATTTTAAAGTTATTGCATTAATGCCAATTCTATCACTCCAAATTAATTATATATCATTTTACATTGATATCAATTGAGTTCATCCAGCTAATTTAAATAAAAATTACTAACGTAAATGCTAATCGTCCTACATAATGTAACCTTTGAATAAAGGACGAAACAAGTGTAAGGCAAAGATATCCAAATCCCCATTATATGCTTACACTATACCTTGACTAAAATTAATGAATTTTTTGTAAATTAAGAGCGCGCTTGTACAATAAAGAGATTTTCCTGCATGTATACATATATCAAAGTTGAGGGCCCCTTATAAAGATTTTCATGTGCCCTCCTTTCAAGAAAAAATGGGTGAATTATAAATCGACCACTCTGGTCTTTAGTTGAAGGTAATGTTTTGAGAATCATATCGAGCCGCTAGTGATTCCACTAGGTCCAATCATTTGTACTAATCTGGGTTGAAATAAAAAGAATGTGCTAAGAAAAAGAAGCATCATGATGATGATTTTGAAAAGAGTCACATGTGAAGTATTCGAATGCTTTAAAAGACGTTAGATGTTACACAACGAGTAAAATTAAAATGTGTTGTTTTCTCTTTTATAGAGGAGCAACGGAAAGATGGGATTAAACATAATGGGCTTATGTTTGGAAAGAAGATGAAGTGTTCAAGTCTCAAAAGGCGGTACAATCAGATGGAACTCGTCGCGTGGTCCTGTCGGCCTTGTCCCAGATGAAATAATTGAAAGGGACCCTCGAACAAAGACAAAACAAAGCGAAGGTGGAAGGCATGCCACGGCTCTTGCGTTTGAGAATGAGTCATCTTGGAGCATATCAAAGTCGTGTCCGAATTTCCGAAGGGCGGTACGTTTGGATGAACCATAAGTGCTTGTTAAATACGAAATCTTAAACGAGGCAAATTTACTTCTTTAAGCCTCCCCTTTTCCATCCTTTCTTGTTAATCGGCAGGATATGTTTTCTTCGGTTTGTAAATGTGCCACGTGGCCCAACGTATCGAAGTTAAAAGGGATATTTCGAAATGGCGAGGACGGGACTCATCACGTGGTTCAGTTCACGATAAATAATTGCAACAGCTGGAACAGAAATAGACAAAACACGGCAACAATTATGGTGCAGGTGTGGGTTCCATAAACCGTGACGTTTTCCTCAGCAAATGAGCTCCCCCTAGGACTCCCTTTCTTATGACCCCAAAAGAAAAAAAACTCCCTTTTCTCTCCCAACAAATGAGTGGAAAGAGACTAACATTTTTTATAAGCCACGATTCATACAAGGAAAAACATTATCTAAAAATCCTAAGTAATAATTTCTTGATCGCCATGTGCATCTTCTCATACTCGTGCGCACAACAGAATATATATATATATATATATATATATGTGTGTGTGTGTGTGTGTGTGTGTGTGTGTGTGTGTATTTCTTAATTACTTTATGTTTGAAAATATCTGAACTTATGAACCTCCACCATTGCTCTAATTGATAGCAGGCCAATTCTATTTGACCATATGGGCTCATGTGAAGCTTTTGTTAGTGAATTTGGGCCTCTTCAGGTGAAATGAATTTCATTTAAATTGTTTGATTCTTAAAGATTGAGTTATGCGCACTAGCCAGAATTGGATGACATCATGACATCCTAAATAATCGGGGGCAATCAACCTCCACTCCTCATGATTATGTTTTTAATTTCAACAAGTGTTATCATTTTAATTGGCTAATTCAAAATCTCACTAGCTGCCGTGTGAAGAAAAGTGGACATAGACATTTTAATTCATAACATTTAACGGAAGTTAAAGGTTCTAGACAGCACAAGGCTAGCCTCTCCTCGAAACCTTGGTTCAAGTCATAAAGCGAATAGAAACCCAAGTCATCTAAATGGACATGTAAAAATTTCTTAAATACGCATGACCGCGAGGGTAATTGCAGGTCATTTTGCTTAATTACCATTTCACGTTCGAACTCCTACGCAAACGTAATGATCGTCCAATGCATTCACTTTGTTTTTCCAGAAACGCATGGACACTGCAATAGGTAGACTTCAGGACAGCTAAAGCCAATCCATCCCGAGTAAAGTGTCGTCCTACCACACTAAAACATCCAAGGAAAAGAAAAGAAGAGCATCTTAAGTTGAAAGTGTAGGTTTAGTCATTTATTTGTCATAGCTAAATTCTCCAACAGTTGAAAGTGTTATGGCATGCCTCTTGGCGCTCAAATTAACTTATTGGGTTTCGGAATTTGAAAAGAACAGAGTAGGCCCAATACACGGGAATTTACGGAGATTGGGCAGAATGCCAACAATCGACAAATAGAAGTCTTGAACAATGCAACAGGGGAACTCGCTGAAATCGACGAGATAAGAATGGAAGTAGTTACAGAAGTCGGCATTAGTGAATATATCGGCAAGGCAGAGTGGTTATCGATAAGGAGACAAGGCTTTCGAAACATTTTTAATATCAAAATGAAAAAAGTTAAAAGCAATTATCTGTGGATCACCATTATAAATAGCTGAAGAACATCAATGTAAATGACCTTTTGCCAAAATTGACAATCGATCATTTAGTTTTCAATCGTTATCTTTCATTTTATCGCACTTTTACATTAAATCATATCTTTACTTTTATCCTGTTTTCCTCCATTTTATTTTTGCCAGTAGTTTAGATAAGTCGCTTTCTTTCTGGAGCCACACAGAACCTATCACAAACAATAAAACCAAAACCTTGCCCCTTCAATGAAAGATTTTGTCGAGGGAACATTTCACCAGCGAACAATGCCTTAATTTTAGTGATAGCTATTTTCTAAAATTTTGCAATTTAATCCCAGGAGTTATCATACTTGCATACAAAATTATGTGCAACCACGTCTTCAACTTTTTTTTTTTCTAATTTAAATTTTCTTAATGGTGGGTAGCTATATCTATTCATTTCCTAATAATTATTATCATCGTTTTCTAATATTCAGTTATTTGCAAAATATATGCAATTAATATTTTGTGATGAAATTTTCTAGTAGCAGAGGACATTCTTTTTATTATTATTATTATTATTATTATTATTATTATTATTATTATTATTATTATTATTATTATTGATTCTCCAATATCATCTATCAATTATGGGCTATCATGTCATATTTAGTTTTCAATATTGTGAAAATCTATTAACCAAATTATGAGAGTCCACAATTTAGGGTTAAAGGGATATCATATCACAATATGTACCTCTATATTGTTAAACTTTTTATAAGAACTCATCATAGTCTTCAATTTAAAGTAAACTAACAAAATATTTGCTAAAATAACAATAAGAATTAGATCATTAGATAAAGCTCGCACAAGAGCGAGAGCGCATATGCTGCTACGTGGCAAGTAACATCCGCTTTCATGTGTATAATTTAAGGTCACACAATAAATGGGCTTAGTAGTCAAGCCCAATTCAGTTAAAACTCTTAAACCCCCTCCCAAATATAAACCATAGTGCAGTCCAAGCCCATCTAAATTACTACCCAAAATACTAAAAATGAAACAAACTCAAGTCACTACGAACAAAACCTAGCCCACTAGACCAAACTGGGCCCCGCTTAATTAAGCCAATTAAGCCCATCTTATTTACTCCTCCCCATATCGTCTACTTTCTTTTTTTCTTTTTTTCTTTTTTGTTATTATTATTATTATTATTTTTAATTTTCCATTTTCCCTTCCCCGACATTTCCTCCTGTCACCGACTACGCTTGGCTTCCCATTCCCAGAACTTCAACTTCTGTTCTAAACCTCACGACCAACCGAGAACAACTTCAACCACTGATTCCTATGCCAAACTCCCGAAACATGAACTGCATATGGTTCATAGTCATTCATCATTAAGCCTCCCCTTGCCGATTTCCTCTCGTTGTTGGACTGCCATTGTCGGCCACAAAGCATGAAACATAAAACAAAGTAAACGATGGCGGTGGTGGGGGCGGCCAAAAGACCAAACGGCGGTGCCTGAATCGCCGAATATCACAGGAACATAATAATAGAACGCAACACGTGTGGTTAACTTGATTTCGACCAAAAATGGGGACACGAGAATTAGGGACTCCCGGCTCATCCGGGACTCAAAACTCTCGTCGGACCCCCTGACGTAGGACACACCAAGACCAACGATGTCAAAATGCGGGGGTCAACGGGGCCGGAGTTCCCGTGAGCCAGATGGCCGCGAGCTCCGGCCCGACGTGCCTAAAACAGGGCACTCGGAAACGGGAAAAGAAACAGGGGCGGTCGTTGGTGGAGTCCCTCCCCGGCTCGGCGACGGCGAAAGGGGGGCGAGCTCGACAAATCGGACGTTGTCCGTGTCGCCTCGCAATCCTTCGAGCCGGTATCCTTGGGGAATCCATCAACTCGATTGAACAAAAAACATAAACGGGAAACTCACCGCAAAACTTGAAACCGTGGAGAAGGGGGGCCGCGAGCTTGGTGGTACCGGCTAGGGGGGAGGTTTGCGTCGAGGACGACCGAGCAACGTTCAGCCGAGGCGGATTTCGGCTCTCTCTCCTCTCGTTCACTCTTGGCTTTCCTCTCTCTCTCTCTCTCTCTCTCCCCCTCCCTTCCTCTCGATTTCTCTCTCAGCCCCCTCCCACTCGCGCTCTCCTCCTCTCCCTCTAACCCCTCAGGCAAGCGTGCATGGCCTCCTGCTTTGCCAGCTACCGCTGCTGGCCTTGCCCCGACCACCCACTCCCGGTCGACGCCTGTTCCGCATCCGTTCTCCGTCGTCTTTCCTCGTGCTGTCCTCCGTTGCTTTTTTTGTCGCACGCGTGGAGAGGGGGAAGGAGGAAGACGTAAGGGCTGAGCTGGGGAAACAAAAGAAAGTGGGTTGGGCCGGCCCAGGCAGAGAGAAAATAAAGGAAGCAAGCAAGCAAGAGGCCGGACCGACTTTCCCCCCGGCCCGGTCTCGCTTTTCTTTTCTCTCTCTTAATAATTTTATATAATTAATAATATTTTTTTTTTAAAAAAATTACAATTCTCAATACTAGCAAAGTTATTTTTGTTGAGGATTAAAAATTAATTCCTTATTTTTCTATGTAATTAACCTATATGAACAAGCAAAATTTTAGGTGTCAACACACGCACTCCTAGAAGTTTAGTGACTTACAAGCAAAGTTGGAGTAGTCATTCTAAAGAAAAATTATCAATTCGGTATTGTAATTATGTCAATTCAATTTTAACCTTTGTTTTTGTGTCAATTCAATTTATTTAGTATATTTTTTATGGGAAATCGTTGACATGGACGCCAATCGTCCTACATGACATAATCAACGATGATGTTGATATTTTTTTAATACTTTTTAAATTTTCTTTTCCTTCTCTTTACCTTTTATTGGGCAAAGGGTTGACTAGGGTCGGTGACCAAAGGCGAGGGTATCGCAACCCTCGTCAGCTCTAGGCGAGGGCTCATGGGCCTTAAAAATGTGATCATAGGTGGTGATATGCTTTGCTTTGCCTAACTCATTGGGTTCTTTAATTTTTTTGGAATTTATTTATTACTTTGATTATTGGATGTTACTTTATTGATTGGATTGGGCATTCGCATGCCTCATATGTTAGTGGCATATGGTAAAAAATGGATAAAGACAACACGCAAACCATTTTTTGAAACAAAGAACAAAGGTATTGAAAGGAGGTTAAATCAATCTAGCGTTAAATTAGGACCAAATGGCCAAAAATAAAAAAAAGCTTTGACTAACTTGCCATAATTATAATAAATCAAATTTTTTTTGGTAATTTTCCCATCATTCTCGCTATAGTTGAGTGGGTGAAGAAATTTATTGCTACATGTCAAATCGCCAAGAAAATGGCAGTCCATAGCGATGTGTGCTGGGAGCATTACATTGTAAATCCAATGAAATATCCCCAGGATAATTAAGCAGATTCCCAACTAGATAAGCTGTCAATTAAATCAGAGTAAAAGGTAAGAGAAGATATCAAAAGAAAAGGTCCAAGCAATCCTTGAGAATTTCGTGGCTGCGCAAGATGAAGATCAAGAGAAGTTGAAGATCTTGAATTCAACTTCTTATATACGGGACGAACCAATTTATCATATTATTGGTTTCCAGCAACTGCAAAACAATATCAGAATTCAATATTTTGAGAGAATCAAGGGTAACATATAAAGGACTTGGTTCATGATACTGAGTGGCACATAGTTGCGGTTGGACAACTTTTTGGAGACTGATCACTAAATAGAGAATTGCGACCAATGCTTGACCTCTGTAAATGCGTACTACATTACATATGTCGACGGAATAGGAAAGTCACTAAGTTTTAAATAGGAGTGAAATGGAGCAGGCATTTGGTGGACTAAACATGTTAGGAATGTAGAAACTAGAAAGAATAAGAAGTTTCGGGCCTTCGAAGGACTTGATAAGGATATTTTTTTAATTGTGGTACTATATGGGAGACTTGGGATTTGATTAGAGTAAGGAGAACTCTACCCTAGAATGATTTCTACAATAACATATGTCATCAAAAGAAAGCATTTACCTGATTTACTGAATTTTGTATGGATCCTCTCTTGCCGTCACAGTTCGGATGGTGGTATTAAGGTCATCTTCCCAATGCCCTTCATCACATTGATAGGAGAGGAGTACTTTATGTAGTTTTGGTGTCCTCAAGGCACCCTTGCAGAATATAATCATCTTGGGGCATTGTGTCACAATAGTACACACCAATGATGGGAACCTAAAAGCGCAATTCGTGGGAGAGAAACTCTTAAGGCTTGGTAAACCATCAAGTGTCAGCCGTTGCAACTTGGGGAAAGAGATCTCCTCTACTTCGTTTCCATCATCTATTACCACGTCTTCCAATGCACCACATTCTCTTAGTATTAGCCGAGTAAGGTGCACCAAATTTGTCATTGCTGAGCAAGTCCCCATATGAACTAATCCCTCGCAATTCTGCACTTGTAAATATGTCAAACTCTGGAATGAAGTTAGAGATGGAAATAGGATTGATAAGCCGGGGCACCGCTAAACCCACAGATCTTCAATTTGTTTAAGAATTTCAACCATCAAGGAGCCATCTTTCCAGATGCGCCTCAAGTTCCATAGGTCATGCAACCAAAGTCTCTTCAAATTTCCAAATGCCTTGAGAGGTTTTTCCCTCTCAGTTATTCCTCCACATGGAGTCACTCCCTCATGTGCAAACACATCTTCTGAAAATATCTCCTCGAAGGAACTATGTTCCACAGTAAGATATTCTAAATTGGGAAATCTTTGGAGAAAGAAGTTAGAGGGGAAACCGACATTTTCATCATGGTAATATGCCAAAGTTAGCTCTTTGAGGTCGCCAAAGATGTCATGTTGCATCATCGCAACATTCTCCCTTGTTAATGTCAATCACTTCAAGTGTGGAAAGACCTATGGGAATCAGTTTAATAAGGCCATCAAAAGTCCATATGGTACGCTTTTTGCCTGTTTAATGTTTAACCTTCTTGGAGCCAGAAGACTAAGCATGATGACCATTGTAGATGTGATGTTTGTTGCTAATGGTGTGCCCAATTCAATCAAAATATGTTTGGAAGCGTAAAAAATGTTATACTTTTTCAAAAACCAACAAGATAAAAAGTCAATAAGTTATAGAAGTGGGTTTGTTAATGTGATGTATGTTGGTATGTCAGTCAAATTAAAGTTGGTAATTTCAAATAAGAATTAGTAACTTTGAAGGTGTTGTAATCTAGAATATTAGATATTGGCAGATAATAAAAGTAGTTAGTAACCTTGAAAATATAAAGAAATGATGATACTTCTCATAAACGAACAGGATAAAAAGTTGGTAAGTGATTGAATTCAATCTGCATCATCACGCGACGAATGTTGGTATGCCACCCAAATTAAGGTTGGTAATTTTGAATAAAAAATAGCAATTTTAGGCCCCATCTGTCTCATGAAAAACAATTTTTAGGAGAATATTTTCAGATTTTTCTGATGTTCAATTTACAGAAAATAAATGAGTCAAGAAAAACATTTCTATCAATGGAAAAAAACACATTCAAAAGTGAGGAAAATAATTTTCTCTATCATTCTCTGTCCTTTTTTTTTTTTTTCACTAGACCAAGTACGCTCTCCTTAGTGCACTCATTTTAATTATTTTTTTTTTTTTCTTTTCTCTTTTAAAAACAAAAATTGAATCTTTAATTATTTTCTTTTTATATAATTTTCTTTTCTTTCTTTTCTTCTTCCTTCTCCTTCAGGTGATCATCAGCCATGACAACAACCCAATGAGGGACAATCATGCCCAAAGCCATTGAGGCTTGAGCCTTGCCAACCTCTTGCGAGCTCAAAGCTCGCCGATTTGGTGAGGTTTGAGCCCACCTATGGCGGCGGTGGCTGTCGTTAGCCTACAGTCGATCGTCGGCCATGACAACACCTCAAACGAGGGACAATCTTGCCCAAAGCCATCGAGGCTTGAGCCTTGCCGACCTCTTGTGAGCTCAAAGCTCACCGATTTGGCGAGTTTGAGCCCACTTATGGCTGACCGTTGGCCATCGTTGTGGCCGATGACTAGCCAAAGAAGAAGGGAAAAGAGAAAAAGATAAAAAATAAAAAAGAGAAAAAAATAATTAAAATTCAATTTTTTAAAAGAAAATAAAAAAAGGGATACCACGAAAAATCTCAAATCAGTACACATGTGATAAATTTACCTTAAACTAATCTTTTGATCATCAAAAACCCAAATTGGTAGACTTGTAATAAATTTATCCTTTGTTAGTTTTTGCTATATTTTATTATTAACTTGCCGAGTTGGGTGACATGTGATAATTAAGCGGTGTACTAATTTGAGATTTTTTTCCTTTGTTCATCACAATTTTATTAATTTGTAGTTTTTGTGGTATTAGTATAATTTTACAGAAACTAATAGAGGATAAATTTGTCATAAGATTTTTGACGATCAAAAAATTAATTTGGGATACATTTATCACAACCTGTATCCATTTAGGATTTTTTATGGTCAAAAAATTAATTTTGGGTAAATTTGTCACATGTGTACCAGGTTTATGATTTTTCATGGTATTAACCCAATAAAAAGAAAAATAAAATAAATAATTATTAAACAAAGTGCACGAACGAAAATCAAATCCAATTTTCCATACCAAATGGCAGGAAATATTTTTCAGTTCATTTTTATTTTTAGTCAAACACTAGAAAATAATTTATTGAAAAATATTTTCCAAAAGCATTACATTTTCTGCGAAACAAGTGGATCATTAAAGCGGTTGGTAAGTCACAAGAACAAATGTTGGTGAATTATTAAGGTAGTAATTTTGGAAGTGTAATTTTTATTTTTTTGTGCTTCTCAAAACCTAACGAGATAAAAAATCGTAAGTGGTGAAAGTTAGTTAGTATGTCAATGGGACGAATGCTAGTATCTTAGTCAAATTATGGTTGATAATTTCAAATAAATATTAATACTTCAAAATTTTTGGTAATCACAATAATAAATGTAGGTAGCTTGTAAAAAATTGGTGAGTGATTATAATTGGTAGATATTTTAATTTGATTGGTACATTAATAAATTGATGTTGGTAATTTTAAATAAAAGTCAGTAACTTCAAAGGCGTTCATAACCCACAAAAGTAATTGCAGGTAATTTTGAACCATAGATAAATGTCAGTAGTTGTCAAAACCTGTCAATAAATTACTAAAACGTGACTGGATAAGCAAGTTACCCATAGTATCGACAGTTACCAACCATCTTCATGATGTACCAGCATAAAATTCTGTTCAATAACTAGAACTACAGAACATTAGCAATTTGCCGAACAAACATAAAGTTTTAGATTTTGGCAAACCAGGAAGGTCAACTTAACTAAATAGGTAAATACTAGCTGTTAGAAGTGCCGGCAACATAATGGACTAGATAACATACGAGCAGATTATTAGAAGCATGACTTTCTATGCAAGTTAATCCAATAAAACATTTATTTTTCTAGGGTGATGACTAGGATCCCTAGAATTTATACCAAAGAGTATGAGCTGGAAATAATTAACTTGAATCATTCTTCAAGATTTTCACCAGTTCAGAAGTGAGGTTAGGTGAGCACTAGTAAGCAAGAAATGGTTGACAATTTCAATTTCCAAAAGAAAATAACAAGCACCCAAGTAGTATGCTGATAAACCAATGAATGATAGAGGTAGAGAGCTAGAGCTAGAATTAAGTATTGTACCTTTTCTAGAGAGAGTGAAGGTTGGTTCTCATTGGTAGTACTACCTTGGCAGCTTTGGATTTCAGAAGCAAATGAGAATGACTTCATTTTGCCGCAATGTCTCACTAGCAATTCCTTCAAGTGTGGCCATGTTGGAGTATAACTATTCTTGTAGAAGCTCCTAAGTTCCGGCAACTCATCTAATGTCAGGGTGGTCAATCGCGAAAAGAAGAAATCACTTGCACTCATCCTTACTCCTTCGTCTTCACTCGCTATAATGTCCTCCACCCCACAAGATTGTACTACAAGTCTTTCAAGCTTGGTTATACTTTTTGCCACGGAGCTTGGAAGTCCACTCCACACGTGCTTTAGTTTTGGAAGTCGCTCCAAATATAGTTCTCTCAATTGAGAAGTACTTGTGGAATGAGCTCCACTCATATTTAACTCTTGGATGTGAAATACCACTTCTAGAGAACCACAATCGGTCACAGTTAACTCCTCTATATTTTGGAATCTTGTAAGGATAGTGTCAGATGAAAATATCGATGAAAGTTTCTCACAATACTCCACCATTAATGTCTTGAGTTTGCTGAAAGCGTTTGAAGCAAACTCATCTGTCCATATCTTCTCCACGTTATTCATGTGCGAGATGCATATTGACTCCATGCTAGGAAACACAATCTGTTATTTTTCATCATAATTCATTAGAGTTGACCCTCTGGCCTCTTCCATAAAGAGAGACTTCATTTTCAAGAATAAAGAAATCACAGGATAAATATTATTGATAGAATAGAAAGAAAAGAAAAAAAGATACATCTTTTGAACAGACGCCACCTCTTGAAATCCATTTGTCACACATTTTTTTTTTTAAACTAGAAAGTAGAATTCTTTTTAATGCGTATCTCGCATTATGTTTGAGCAGTAGCATAACCCATAGCCTCTTTAGTTAGGCATCATATATTTCCCATAAACCTCCAATCTAGGCTAACTTAGATTTCACTCGTTCCAACACACACCATGCACAATAGCGAATATACTCTGCCATTTTTTTGTACCATTTAGAAAATATAGCCAGTATCTTTTTTCCTATGAACTTTTATGATTCTGAACCTACCCTGCTATGCACTTTCATTCCATACCATTAATTGCTAACATATGCGTCGTATAGTAGTAAAATGACACCGTCATTGAATTATAGATTCCATGTCACTGCAATTAAGATATTTGCATATAATATATGCAGCAGCAAATTCTCTTGCCATGCATAGCAATTATTGGTTCTTGTGGAGCCACGAATACAGAGTTGCTGAACACCAAAGCTCCTCTGTTTAGCATTTGATTGAGTTCACTATTTTGAACCCAAAAAGAAAAATATTAAGTTAATTACTTGCAGTTTAAGTCATAATCTTTGTAATTTATCTTAGGGATAATGACAGAAGGAATCCATGTAGGACAGAAAATATGATAAAAATTGCAGATTTTGAAAAACATATGGACTTAACAAGTCCCGCAATGCGTAAGGAGTGTGACTATTACAACTTGAATGATTATAAAAAAAAAAAAAATTAGACTTAAATGAAGTACTGGACAAGTTTTAGGACTCATCGTGTCATTATCCCTTGATCTTACATTAAATAAGATTTGAATTCGAGCCACCCTCTCGTAGCATAGTAAAGACTCTAAATTAGTTAAGGAGCTTGGCCTCTCAGCAATATTTGTACTTCAGTTACGGTGTTACCGTTACATTAGTCTAAATTTTAAAATGAATGAAAATATTTAATTTTTGAAATCAGGATAAGTTTAGATATGTGTTAATATGTTTATATCAGAGAAGTTTCTCATTAAATAAAATTCTATAATTTCTAAAAAGAATACAATGACTGAGCATAAATCACCACACATTGTCTAGCTCAAACCATCAGAGACAAGAATTCTAGATATGCCATTAAAGAAAACGAGTGCAAACCTTTTCGACTGGCAAAAGCAATTGCTCTCTATAGCACGTATCTCCTAGAATCACCTTCACAGCTTTACAATCTTCAATACTTAACTGTTTCAGCGAGGGCCACTCTGAAATATGCTTCTCATGACAGAAACTTCTGAGTTTTGGCATGTTGTGAATATATAGAGTGACAAGTTGAGGAATAACAATTTTGTCGGCTGCTTCTTCAGGTTTCTCCTCTTCTCTGCCAACAATGTACTCCATCTCTCCACAACCACCTAGACTGAGAGATTGGAGATGTCCCAGACTTTTGGCCATAGACATTGTAAAAAGGTTTCTCAGACATGGGCAGTCCTCAACTCTTATAGAAGTTAGGTTGTGAAAGCAAGTGGACTCACTCTCCCATAATTCTCTCGATTCAATTCCTGTTAGGCGTAGCTCTTCTAAATTGGGAAGTATGACCTACAGAAAAGTCATCTGGCTAAAGTCACAATGAATGATATAGAAGCAAAGTTGCTTACGAATCCAGAACATCATAAAGAAGAAACCAAATCACATGAGTAGCGATACAGCTGAGAGAAAGGAAAGAGAAAGAGGAAAACCTTCTTGTCAAATAAACAATATGGACCTTTGTCAAAACTAGCAGTTCGCTCATTCATCTCCTTGCTTGCTGCCAGCGGCCTCAGTATAAATGCCTTGAGTTCAGTGCATTCCATAATTGAGAGATTTTGTAGGGAGGGAAACTCATATGCACCACTTCCTGAGCTGAAACTAGTCAAGCTCTTAAGGGAACAAAGCTTCAATGTACATAAATGAGAGAACTTCACTGCCTTCAACTTTTGCTCTTCACCTTCTTCCACTGCAATTATTTGCTGCATGTTAATGCAACGAGAAACATCTAGCATCTCAAGTTTATCTAGAGTTCTCGCTGTATCCTTTGTGAAGAGATATCTCAACTCGTCGCAACAGCGCAAGCTAACATCAATCAGACTAGGAAGACTGAACGTTGCTTTGGTGCTGCTTGTCACAATCGCATTAAGCCTTGGCAGGTGCCACAACTTCACTTCTTTTAGGTCTAAAAAGGTCAGACATTTTGGCATTTTCTTAGTATTGACATAGACATGTTCCATTAATGCTTCCAAAGAAGTACACTCGACCACCTCAATCATTTTCAGGCTCTGGAGCCTCTCTATTAAAGTTGATGGAAAAATATGAGACAGATTTTCACAATCTTTGACCGAGATGGATGCTAGTTTGCAGAATGATTCTTCAGGGATTTCGTTGTGCCATATTCTCCTCAACCCGCACAATGACAGGAGCGTCAACTCTTCCAAGCTTGGAAAATGAACCTGCATGACAGGACTATATGTTTGTTCCTTGACGTTGAACTCCTAAAAGTCCTAATTTGGATGCTCTAATATGTTAGTATATTCTCATCAAGTTGATTACCCAAGACTATCCAATAGCATGAAAAAACAACATATGCATGGAGGAGCAAGAGGCCGTATAGTACATGCTGACTGGCCGAGTTTTCCACTGGTATACCGAGAATAATTTCTACAATAAACAAAAAATAGAAAGTTCCAAAAATGTTTACTCACATTTTGATTGAAGAAGACAGGCAAGGACAAGCCAGAGTTGATACAACCAAATGCTTGTTGTAAACTTGTATCAGTTGTCATTGACTGTTGCTTTCCTTCAAATGAAGAAAAAGTCATCATTTTGGGGCATCCAGATACTCTCAATCTTGTTAAGGATGGACAGTGAATATATAACTTTCCATTAGAGAATGTCCTGAGACTTGGTAATTCCTCAAGAGACAAGGAGGTTAACAGAGGGAACACTAAAGTGTCCATGGTCGTAGCTTTCTCTGATTCTTCTTCTTGCTCCATAATTTCCTTAATCAGTTTACAGCTCACTACTTCTATTTCTTTCATTTGCCCAAGTGCTTTAGCCATGGAAGAAGAAAAAAGAAACCTTAGGTTCTCACAGTTTTGCACCTTCAATGCCTTTAAGTTTCGGAAACACAACGCTCTTCTTGGATTCTTGTTCCACATGTGTCCCAAACTTGGTAAGTCACTCAAGGTTAATTTGGTCAATCGTGATAGAATCTCAACATCCCCATTGATTGTCAATTCTTCAAGGTCAAATACTTCTCGTATTAGTTGACATCTCTCAATGGTTATGGCTTCCAAATTCTGTAACTTTATTAGCAAACTTGAGGGGATGATGCTCAAGAGAAACATGCAATCCTCTACTTTTAGAAATTTTAGATTGCTCACATCTGATAGAAATTGAGAGTTCCATATCTCTTTCAATTTGGGAAGTTCAGTCAGTGTCAAGGACTCCAACCATGGCAATGAAACCTTAAGAAGCTAGGAGAATAATGTTACGAAGGCATATGCATCATTCTTTTTTTAGCTGGGAGGGGTGAATAACCCCACATAATTTCATTAAAATGCGTGCAACTAGAAATTATGAACAAGTGTTGTGTGTATGTCATATAATAGATTTAAAGATAATGGAAGAAAAGGCAGAGGAGTGATTTTTTTTTATTTCTAACTTATTCTCTCTTTATAATTTAACAACTTTACATTTACTTGTCATTTACCTTATATGTATTCGGACGTCATGACATATATATAATAATAAGAGAGACTTTAGGATCCCTGAATTACTGGTGTTATTGAATTCACCCTCACATTTTGTGCTTTCTGCCTAAATTTTACAAATTCATGTTGTATATAATTTCTAACCAATAGCTTTAAATTGAATTGACAAATAGCTCAAAACTATATTTTCAATTGATTTGCATGTGCAATGTGAGTCTGGAATTTTTTTCTCAAAGTATTTGAAGAAAAAAAAAATCTCTTATCAAAAGATTGAAAGTAAACAAGGTCAAAAAAAAAAAGAAAAAAAAAGAATAAAGAAGGGGTTCCTCACTATAAGATCCATGAACTAATGAATTAGTCACGACTGCACCCATGTGGGCATCGTCGTCAATTTCATCAAGGAGTTTAATTTACCTATATAAGGACCTAAGATACTCTTTCTCATTATAAGAAAGTTGATCTATGTGGAAAGTTTAGTCATCTAGCCAAGAAAAAGAATATGTCCATGAATGTATGTGTTCACATATATAATTTTGCCATTAAAAAATGATAAATGTTTAGACTACTTAAAACATCTATATATAGTATGGTGCTTATTTAACTATGTTGATAACATTAACACAAATAAAGCACGATGTAATAAACTAATATATAATTCTTTTTCATGTGATCATATATCACATAGAAATTCCAATTTGAAAAATTAAATTTTTATTTGTCTTAATTGTCCTAGAAAGCAGAATCTCAAAGACAAATTATTTATCACATTAGTACTCATAATTTAGACGCACATATCAGAAGTGAATTGAGGGAATTCTAAAGTCAATGCTTCAATGTGTTTATAAATGAAATATTTATATAATCACATTTGAATAAAATCAATACTTTTTAACACAAAATAGTAAAAGATCCAAATGTTACTACCTTCATTCGTGTTATTTTATTTGTCTTCCCCCAGATTTCATTAACGAGGGTATCACTAATTCAGTAATGAGTTAACCCATGCTTTAACCAAGTATATTTCTGTGACCGACAGATTTAATTGAAGGTAATGTCCATGTTTATGATCACAAATCTAATCGAAGAAGGTTTCCTCCAATTAGGATGGTCCACATGTAGAAAAACATGACCCTTCTATAAAGCATGAAATTTACCTGGTGCGCATCAAAAAATACGACTGAACGATCCACAGTTTCATGGAAGCTCGCTATCTTTGTCAAGTTGCGTAATGTCAGCCTACGCAAATTGCATGAATTCACTGTGGGATCATCATTTATTTCAATTTTGTCTTCATCTGCCTCGGCATCGGCAAGAATTAGCTGCATTAAGTGGCATCTGCTTATTTCAATCTCTTCGAGTTGCAAGAATATCCTCGTCATGGGAAATGTAAACAAATGTTTGATTTCACCACAATTGTCCACTTTCACAATCTTTAATTTGCTTAAGGATTCTGAGGAGAGACAGCCTCGACATATCTTTTCCAATTTGTTCAAATTCTCGAGAAACAACGATTCCAATTTCGTAAATGCAGTGCACTGGACATTCTCCATTGAGTGAACAATGTATTGAACTGATGGGCTATTTTGAACGTGAAGATGCTTCAATTCTTGGAAACCTTCGATGCACAAATCGTGAATTGTATCGATGCCACCTTGCAATCCATCCAAGTGGAGATCTTGTGTTATCCTCAAACATCTCTGCACCCACTTTTCAAGAAGATTGCCTGAATCCAGCTTGAGCTTTAAAGTTTTGGATTCTTTGTATTCACCTGACCAATCCCAAACATCCCCAATTTGGATTTTATACTTGTTCAATTTCCCAAATGGCAGGTCTCTTGAGAGATTAGCAGAATGAGGAATGGCGATGTATAAAGTGCTCAACTTTTTCATACTCTTCAACTCAGCCAGGCTGGCGTTGCTTTGCGATGCTTCGTCCTCGGCCTCCCACTGATCAAAACTGTCTTCCATGTATAGTTCTTCTAAATTAACCAAGCTTCCAAGCACGCCACGTTCGATAACTTTAAGCCTGGAGCACCCTCTCAAGTCCAGAAATCGCAATTCTGTTAGTCCACCTATTTCTGGGGGCAACCGAGCGATTGTAGAGTCTAGGAAACTTAGGAACTGTAATCATTTCAGCTTTCCAAGAACAGTCACATCATCCAAATGGCAGAAATCAAGGGATAGCGACTTGAGGTTTTCAAGGAACTCAATCGACGAAGGTAGAGAGGTTAAAGATAAGCCAGTCAAGTCCAAGACTTGGAGCTTCTTCATAGATTTAAAAAATAAATCGTGAATTTTGAGAGATGGGTTGTCTTCGAATAACAGAAGCATCCTCAAGTTTGGGCAGTCCAATTTTTCAGGGAGCTCATCAATGCCAACATAAGGGAAGGATATTGTGGTGCATTTTCTTAGCTCATCCTCGGACCATTCTTTAAACCCGTAATCCTTCCTCCCGACCAAGGCATTCCATTTCATGTCCATAAATTCATCATGCATAGAGCTGGCCACGTCAACAAATATGTCATGCATTTTGAATCGTTCCATATCATCACTTTCTAGTAACAACGAAGAGTCCTGCAGGGTATGTAGATCCTCAATCAACCTTTCTCTAGCTTTTTGGATGGTGTTGCTGAATTTTTTAAACAAACCTAAACCCATGCAGTAGACAAGGGAATCCCTCATGGAAATTCTCCCAGAGGTTAGAGCACAAACTAGGAACAATGATCTGATCCTTTCCTCTTTCAAGTCATTGTAACTTAGTTCCACAAGTGATTTTACATCCGACAGGTCTCTGTTAGTCGAAGCATTCCTCCATGCAGCCAAATCTTGGTGCTTCAACCCTTTTGCCAACGGAACAATCAAAAGTGGCAAGCCTCCGCAATTCTTGACCACTCCATCTACCCAGGTTTCAAACTCGGGATCGTTAACTCTATTCCCCATTGTTTTTTCAAAGAGTCTTCGGGCTTCTTCATGCTTTAACTCATCGAGTCGGAATTCTTGCTCAGAGCCCATGGCAATACGCAAAACATCTCGATTTTTTGACGTAAGTAATAGCTTGCAGCCTCTTGCTTTATTATCATCTCCACAAGGGATTCCAATTTCCTTCAACTCTAACTTCTCCCATAGATCATCTAAAATGATGAGAACATTTTTCTTAGGATCACTCTCTAACGCCTCACGCAAACGATATGCTCTCCCACGGACAGTTTTCTCATTGCGTGATACATTTGCGTCAGTGATTTCTTTTTGGATTCTTTTTAGATTGGGATTGCGTGATACATTTGCCATGGCAACCACATCAAACAAATTCTCTTCTTTAACTCGCCTTTCGACATCCTCCAAAAGCTTGGACTTGCCAACCCCTCCTGGTCCATACACCCCAATCACACGCACCCTGTCATCAGCTATAGCCTTCATTACATCCCCTGTGATTAAAGCCCTCGACTTTAGGCCATCTTCTTTCTTGTCAACAGGTCTTGCAGTGGAAGTGGTAGCATTGACAAATCCTATCGGAGTATTCTCATAGTAGACCTTCTCGAAGTTACTATTTTGGCTTTTCTGATGGAGTCCATGAATGACTTTAGTTATCTTCTTCACCTTCCTGCCAATTGGATGGCGCACCACAGGATTGGGAAGTCACCCACGGAAGCAAGCACTCTTTTCACTTTCGCCATGTTTTAACAGGTTTTCTGCTTCCTTAGACTCCTTTTTCACACTCTCCAGCCAATCCTCAACAGCAGTTTGAATAGGTTTTCTGTTACACCTGGCTTCATCAACAACGTGCTGTACCCTTTGCCTTGCAGTCTCCAACTCCTTGACTTCATTTTTGAGATCTTCCACGTAACTCTTGTAGAACAGCACGTACCCAAATTGGCGGCCAATGGGAGCAACCAGATACTCACCAAGTTTTGATGCAATGCCGGCTACAAAATCCTCGACCATGTCTTCCTTTTTTCCTATAAATTTCTTTCCAAACCCTTTTTTTCCTCTTGTTATGTCTCCTTCTTTTGCTTAAACAAATAGGGGCGAAAGGAACTGAACAGAGAACAGAACTAATCACTCGACGTATGCAAAGAAAGAAAGAGCAAAGTGATAAAACAACGAGAACAGTGGAACAAAACCAGATAGATAGATAGAGAGAGAGACAGAGAGACAGAGAGACTGAGGAATATGCAGATGATCTTACGGGGATACGCAACACGTTACTGGTCTACGACGAGCAATTAAAGGCTAAATATTTCTCATTTTTTCTTCTGTTGTCCTTGTTTTCTTTATTTTTTGTTTCTTGACAATGGGGATAACTCTTCGGGGGCTCCAACAAATTTTACTTCACAATTCCACGCTCTCAAAGTGTTAATGAGAGAGAGTTCAAGTGTGTCAGCCCTATCCCGCCCCGCTACTCCTCCCATTTGTGATTTTCTAACATATTATATTTAGTTACTCTAATGTATTTGAATTGCCAGCAATAGTTCACAATGTGGAGAAATATGGACTATAACTCATTAGAGAAAAATTTGACTAAATATAAAAATATAAAACGAAGGTAGAATAAGAAATCTTATTAAGTGAATAGTACAAAAAAAGTGACCAACAAATTACTATAATTAAGTACCAAGTCATTCTCAGGAAATTGACAAAACTTTTAGTATATTTTAACTAAGATAAATTTAAGCTAGTATAATTGTTACGGGATTTTTCAAAATCATATATTCTTGTAATGCCAATCTTAATCGGTACCATGCTACTTTACAATTGAAATTTAATGAAACTAGTGTCATTTGAAAAAGAGTTCCCAAGTTTGTGGAGATTACTAATACGGAGAATTTGTGAATTTAATTATTTTTTCCAATGATTATTTCTTTTTGAAATACAAAGGGAGATTCAGAATGATAAACTTATAAAGTATTAAAAAAGGAGAAGCAGTGGCGGTAGTGGAGGACAAAACATGATAAATAAAAAGTAAGAAGTCATGGACCGAGACATCCTTGATATTGAGTTTAATTCGGTGACTTGAGACATATTTTCTTTTTGTATAAAATCATTTTTCCATGATCGTAGAGCTGATTTAATTAACAACTTATTTATTTCCGAACATAGATTTTTGTTTTTTTGGTATGAAACATAAAATTATTTTAATTAGTTATTTAACAAAAACAGAAGGGTAGAGATAGGTATATTAGTTCTTCAGTTGTTTCCATACGTCGAATGTTATTTTCGTCAGTTGACAATGAAAGATGTGTCTCCAATGAACAAGAGGTTAGAAATAGCACTATCAATGAATTTATAATATGAGTCTTTTAAGTCAATATGTTTTCGTGAGCCAAATTGGAGGGAATAATGTTAATCCATCATCTGAGCCTCTAGAAGAAATAGACGATCGTGAAGAATATATAAAAGTACAAAAATATTTCTAGGAGCACCTTGTCCTAGCACACAGGAGCAAGGTATAATCGCTGACACATAAAGCAAGTTCTCCATTTGAAAATAAAAGCTCCTACGGGTGCCGGTTCACCAAATAGATTCTTTCGTTTTAGTAATTGGCAGGCAAGATACGCTAGTTCACTTGGTGTTTTTGGATAAGTAACAAAAGAATTCAGACAGACCGACTATGTTGATTCGAGCAAGTGTGCAAAGGAAAATTACATACTACATCCTAAGAGCATGTTACATGGCTCAAACGAACCGAGTACGTGTCAACAGAAACAAAAGCGGGCTACTATTAAAACATAAGAACTTGTGGCTTTAGAGACGTACTTATTATCTTGGCCATGCAACCCGAAGCGAAGACTTCATTAAATGAAATTTGTCAATTGCTGGCAACAGCATTCTCTCTGACAAAAGTCTCATGTCATATAGGTGTTGCTATGAAGGAAGAGGCCATGATGAGTTGCACGTGGTAGCATTCATCTTTGAGGCTGCAAGCTGCAAAAGAGGTGGAATGAAGAATGGAGCTGTGTGGGTGGTTCTTGCAAGTATAGGAGGGGACGGTGATTATTAAAGGTTTATAAGTACCAGTGATTTAGAGTCGTAAAGCTCTCTCTTTAGCTATTCAGGAAAATATACAATCTATTATCATCTTTACTTTTTACTACACCTTCTATTTTCTCACAATTTACTTTTTCAATGCAATTTATCGTTTTCTTGCAATAATTTATTTTTATCCACAGTTCGCTTCAGATAAATTGGAAATCCGTTAAATCCCCACTTCATGCACTTTGTGAGCGAGTAATAAAGCTGTCAAGTGATCTCGGCTGCTCTTGGCGCAATTTTTCTTTTGTTATATTTAATAGATTTTGGTCAAGCTTTAGTTTGTCTTATGTTGAGACATATTGTCCCCTTTAATTTTCTCTCAAGGGTGCAAGATATTGAGAGATAACTTTACAAATCATACTTGGATAAATATCATTTTGTCCATTTTAAATGTGTTTTGAGAAAATTTATTTCTCACAAAGAAAAACTAAGAGATGCATACGTGATCATGTGCATCCCTTGTTGTGTCCACACAACAAGGGTAGCAGAGGTGCCACTTCCTAAAATAACTTGAGGATATCAATGATTTGCTATGATCCGGATGAGTTTCCTAGGAGCTTAATGATGCTTACTATACTCTCTTGTTCATGGAGAAGATAAGCATTCCATTTACTTTGCTTAAACAAGTTTTAGAAATCAAGTAGATACTTATGGATCTACATTCAGAATATTGAGGATGAGGCCTTGACCGAGAAAAGGATGACAAAACGTATTAAACAGAAAAATCAAGCCAAATATTCAACATTTGTTCTATCATTAGTTATCACATGAGGTTGTGAGCTTGAGGCTCCGAGTTGGGCCCTATTTAGTAAGATAATGTAGTCATGTTCAATTCAATGTCCTAAATTAAGTGAGGACAACATGGACACCACTCATGTTAACATTTGTACATAATTTGTAATCCACTGATCAAAGGCATGGTGCAAGAAAGTTTCCTTCAATCAGGAATGGGAAATATAGACCTTTGCATATAGTATGGTATTATGTCTATATATATATATATGAATATGTATGTATATTTATCTTTTTGTTATCAAATGGAGGAAGTTTGGACAGCATTAATTGGCGTAGGTCTCTCTCTCTCTCTCTCTCTCTCCCCCCTCGAAAAGTTTCTTCTTCTTTTTTTTTTTTGGATCCTCTCGCTTCATAAAAGGACAAAGCAGGTTTAAAGCAACGATGTCCAATTCCCCTTTATGGATAAAGATATATGAACCAATGGTGAGGGCCCTTAATTAAAGATTATCATATACCCGGCTTTCAAGAAAAAAAACGGAGGACTTATAGTCTACCATTCCGTTCTCTGATTATAGGCAATGTTTTAAAAACGGTACCGTAGGTTGAACTGGAGAGAGAGTAAGTATGCGCTAGTTCAACCGGTCCTACCATTTATGCCAACTGGTTTGAGTACATAGAATGAAGTAAGAAGAATATGCAATATATGTAATGATAATTTTGAAAATGTTTGTTCGAAACAGGTAATATTCGCATGCTTTAAAGGATCCGCGTTTTGCAATGAGAAAGAATCTGTGATTACGCTACCAACAAGAAGATGGTTGAGCATGATGTCACACAATGACCATTTTAGGGACATATAAAAGCTCATAGAGATCAATATTGGTGCCTCTGAAATGAGTTCATGTTGCAGTCAGTTCACCAATTTTTATGCTTCTATGCTTCTTGGGATATAATCAATAAAACCAGATTACCAAACAGGGGTGAAAGTGAAACAAGCACTGATAGGACACCAAAAGTAGATACGTAATGACGGACATACCGGGAGTGACTTCACTGTGAAGGATGCAAGAGGAGCCGAGATTTCTTGGCTGCTGGCTTGTCAGCAAGACGAATGAAGAGGAATTCTGGCCAACATCGGTCCTGACAACAACAAAACATAAGTGGACATTATCAGCACAATCCGGAAACAAGTGAACACTGTCGAGGAAGAAAGCAACGGGGAACTGAAAATTCACCGAAGAGGAAAGCTGATCGAGGAAGATGTTCCAATACCTTCGGCTTCGACTTGGAACGACTAGATGATGAAGGGATTTTATGCTCAGTTCTTGCAATGGGCCAACGATGGAGAGAAAGAAAGGATCAGGCATGTAATGGCCGATGATATATTAAAACCAATCTGTGTTAAGAGCAAGCAGATCAGAAGGGAACTCTTTGAACATACTTTTAGGTATATTAAGGACAAACTGCTTTTAGGAGCGGGATAACAAAAAATTCCATCTTTCAATCTTCATGCTATTTGAAAAATCGGTGATTACACAATCAATAAAAAAGGAACTAGTGGCTAAAGAGCAAGCAGCCACTTGGCCATCATCATAAGGAGCACTATTCACTCGAGTTTAGGAATCCTTTATAGGTAACTGGAATCCTCCACGATCAGGCAGAGTAATTAATTAATAAATTAATTAATTTCATTGTGCACACTAGTACGAGAAATTATGTATAGAGATGAAGAAATTATTACATAGACCCTTACGATTATGTCTTTTGTCTTGTGCTAACCATTGCATCAAAAAAGAAATATTAATCTCTTTCCACACGTTTATGAGCAAGAAAGGGGAATCTTATGTTGTAGTCATGTAAATTATTGCTCGCTATTCAGAACTTGTCCTTATTAGAAGGGAAAGTTTCGGGGAAAAACGCCTTACTTTACACTTTACAGGACCCCACCGCTCCACAACTTTCACAAAGCCCGGTCAATAAAGAATCATGCCTTATGGTTGAGTGAAAAGAAATAACTCAGAAGACCTTGACCATAATTTCGTCAATAAAGGAGATGGTTACGTGGATCTTAAAGAATAACATTATTTAATAATTATTTTCTAGTATTAATATCCTGAAACTAACGTAAGTATTGTTTGTATTTTGGCCAAAGACTTTAACGTTGATTAAATTAAAACTTATTTCAGCAAAAGACCAATTATTTGAGAACGTCTAACAGCAATAGACCAACTTGAGACCATATCTCTCTTCGGCTGAAGGTTGGCCATAGACCAATATGCCCTCTCGCGAGTTCCAATAGCAAAAGACATTGTGTTATTTTGACTCGGTATTGCTCGAACTCCATTCTTGACGAAAATTTTTTCCGATCTAACGGGTGCTGGTGCCGCATACATTTTCTAAGTGTTTCATGAAATTAAGGCTTTTTCCGCATCTGATCCCAATAAACTATGCTGTGATTTTGTTGAGCTTTTAGGAACCATCAACTCGAATTCTCCGATTTCTCTTCCTACAAAAACCTTTCATAAAGTACTTGATATGTCCCAATATGCATCAAATCGGGGATTTATGTGCATTCATGTGGAATAGTCGACTTTAAAAGTTTAGGTATTACATGTTTTTAATCAATAAAAAAGTTTCACAGGGAAAAATAATTTTTTTAATTTTCTTTATTTAGGACGAGAAAGATTCCTTTCATCAAATAAGCACGTACCAACAAATGTCGTAGGGATAAAAGTGGCCCCACTTTTCAAATGTAAACAAAATACGCGTACTTTTAATTGAAAGTGAACCTACATGGCAACTAACGTGACAAACCACATTTACATGGTATCGTTCTTCAATTTTAAGAAGTAAAAAGGATAAATTAATAATAGGAACTAAAAAAAAAAAACTGAATTTTATCGAAGTGAAGGAAAAGAAAAACAATAACTATAAGTTGAGAGAGGGGAAGGAGGTGTGTTCGGCGATGGTGCCCACGCCACCGTCGAGGTAAGCATTGCGTCGCCGTAACTGGAAACCACCTCTGTGTTGCTCTCGATGCTCTTTTCCAGTCCCGTACACCAAACTGGTACATGACTTCTTTCATTCCCTCCCCCTTAAAAAAAAAAAAAAAAAATCCTGCGGATTGGCCGACTTTAAGTTCAGGTATACCATGTTTTTAATAAAAAGATGTTTCACAAGGAAAAATAAATTTCTTAATTTCCTTTATTTATGACAAGAAAGATTCCCCTCAAATAAAATTTAGAGTTCATATGAATTGTATTAACATCATCAAATAGACATGTATCTACATATGTCGAGAGGACAAGAAAGTATAAAGGATGAAGCGGGTTCAAAGCAACGATGTCCAAGTCCCCATTGGTATAACTTACATATACACTTGTACTTTACTTTGGGATCATAGGATGAAATTTTAATAAATTAAGAGCGGGCTCATCCGGTAAAGAAATTTTTAGGTGCAGATACAAGAACTAAAGTTGAGGTCCCTTAATTAAAGATTTTCGCCTACCCACCTTTCAAGGAAGAAAAAAAGGTTGACTATAGAGTCAACCATTACGGTGTCTGGTCAAGGGTAATGTTTTCCAACTGTACCGGAGTGAGGGCCAGCAAGCAATTCCACCATGTCCAACCGGACCAGTCATCTTTAGCGACGGGTTTGAATAAAAGGAACATAGAAAAACAAGCGATATATGTGATGATAATCATTAAAAAGGTCATGTGCACGTTCTAAAGGATGTTGAGGTGTTCTGCAATGAGTAAAAAAAATGTCTTTTATCCTATCAATTATAATAGACTAGAGAATGAAGTTCGGCTTACCTGGAGGAGCAACGCAGAGATGAATTCACTGCAATGGGTTTTGAGTTCGAGACTAAGCTTTGAGTAGACCAAGCTGTGTCCGAGTCCTGAAAGATAGTACAATTAGGAGGATCACCTTCACGTCTCAACTTGGAGTTATCAAACCAGTATATCAGAACAAAGAGGAGCATCTCGGTGATTTCTCGTGATCGGGAGGGTGTTCTTACTGATGCGTTTCTTCTCTTCAAGCACAACCCCCTGCACTTAAACAAAGCTTCATCTTTTCTCCAGCCCCAAAGGCCGAACCAGTCGTGCTTGGTATATACGAAATCTTTGGGTAGTTGCTTCTGTTTGACGAGGCAATTAACTTCTTCAACGCTCTCCTTCCGAGCAAGCCCAGCTAAATAAGCACTTCCTCTGGACTTCAAGGGTATTCTCTTAGTTCTCTTTGGTAATTGGACCATCAGGCCACGCAAATCAATATGGAGGATATTCAGAAATGATGAGGACAGAACTCATCGCTGTGGTTCTGACCAACTTGTCCACATCAATAGTTTTTTGATGACCATATGACAAAGACAAATTATGGTGCAGTGTGGTGGGATCCCGTGGACCAAGACTTTTTTCTCCCATGTGAATGCGTGGAAAGAGCCTAATGCTTCTTTTTCTAAGCTTTGATTCCCACATAATAAAATAAAATCATTTGTCAGTTTTTTTTTTTTTTGGTGACCAAAAATCATTTGTCAGTTACTCTAGCTATATTGTAATAGATTACAAGCCTATATTATTGGACCGTGTGGACTGATGCGAAGCTTATGTTAGTTGATTTGGTACTCCTCACAAGAATTTTATTTTGCTTGAATCATATGAGTGCTTAGTGTGATTACTTCCCCTAAATCCCAAAAAACAAAAGGCTTGAAAATGTGCAGTACAAAAATTTGGTTTTAGTATGTACATTTCGATTCATTCCTTTATTGAGTGCACAAATGAGGTGAGAAAGTGCCATATCTAGCATTGGGGATAAAAAAGAAGTATTCGATGACTCTTAAAAGTGGAGGTCATGTATCGATTTTGGCAATGATTGGCCCCGGTTAAACACTCACACGTAAGAGAGAGAATATCTAGTGTGCATGTAAAGCGGAAAATAAAGAGAATCTCATACTAAAAATTTGAAGTGCGAAGAATTGGAGCATTCGTTAAAACCCTGGTAACTCAATTTTTTTCAAAAAGAGGTGCATTATGCATGATTAATCGGAGGAAAGATAGTCAACCGAAAAGAGTGAATCATGCGCACCGGCCAAAATTAGATGGCATGCTGACATCCTAAATAATTGAGCATCGTCAAACTCTACCCCTCTTAAATATCTTCTAGATTTCAGTTATTGTTTCATATTAATTGGCTTATTTAAGATCTTACTATCAGACGTCTTAAGAAAAATGGACATGTGCCTTTTAAATTCAGATGAATTAACAGAAGCTAAAGCCTCTAGACCACACACAACTAGCTTCTCCTAGAAACTCTTGGTCCTTCAGCTTTGACGTCTCCAATGAAACCTCCTGATTTAATATTCCATTGAGATTTCTTCATTACCACACAAACATGAAGGAATTATAAAAACTTCAATGAATATAATAAATCCAGAAAAACATTGAAAAAAAAAAACTTCAGGATTCGAACTCACAGGGAAAAGAACAATCTTTCTTTTGACAGATGTGCGGCCACAGCGGACCCAGGGTTCCCCAAGTAACACGAGCGTAGACCTTGTGCTTGATGGCTGTGTCGGAATCAGCCAGAGCCGGAGGGGCTCGGGACCTAGCAACTGCAGCCGGCAAGGGCCCATGGGGGAGGCAACGTGCCAAAGGCAAATTTGAGTAGCAGCTGTGACCGGCGAGGCTTTTGCGGGAAGCAGAGGCGGTGGGACATGCTGGAGAAAGAAGGAGAGGACATGTTTCTCTTCGTCGTTCTTCTGTAAAATGGGAAAAGCCTTGAAAATTGAAAAGAGGAAGAGGTTTTTCAAGTGGGAAAGAGATAAAAGTGATCTCAGGTTCTATTTTTTTATTCCACATCAAACAGCACATGCCGTACCTTGAGTGGAGCCACTTAAGCTCACGTGCGCCACGTAGGTGAAATATAGGCGGATGATTCGAATCACTGAATATTTTCTCTACAGAATGACAAAAGGCATATAGAAACCAAAGTAATCTGATAAGACTAGTTGATATCTCCCCAATAGAAGCATGATTGCAAGTGTAATTTCACTTGATTTCCTTAATTTCCATTTAACATTCGAATTCACACGGAAACACGACTTCGAATTCTTAATGATGTCAAATTTAGAGGGGAAAAAGAAACCAGAGATACAAAGAAGATACAATGTCAGTGAAGGCCCAAAAGCCAATGTGAAAAGATATAAAATGATAATAACTAGGTAGTCTAGTGGGGACTAGATATTCAAGATGCTTTTGTCGGTGTGTGGCCCCTTTCACTTTGATAAATCCGTCTCAACGGAGCTTAGGGTCATGCTTGTCAGTTCAATCACGTGTGCCCGCGGTACCATTTTGGAAAAGTCTAACAGAGAATGGTGGTACCTTTGACGACTTGAGTGTTTTCTCTGTCTGCTGCCTATAAAATTCTAAGTCTGGCGGCTTCTAGACTCTTTGAATCATTCAAAGTTCTAAGACTGTGCAGGACAACCCTTTTGTTTTGGTTTTGGGAAAGAGTTTTTTTCTTTTTTATTTCATTCGGGGAATAATTTCTAAATAAAAGAATCCGTTTGAACTACACAAAATTTATACTTTTGAAATAGAAAAAGAATAGAAATGCGTTTGGTAACGCAATAATTTCTTTTTTGTATTTATTAATTTTTTATTCTTGCTCACGGATCGCCGCCGGCCGCCGCCACTGCACAACCGCCGGCCGCCAATCGTCACCGCCGACCACCGCCGCAAGCCCATCGGCCGACGACGACCGCCGGCCGTCGACGACCGCTAGTCGCCGATCGTGCGCCGACCGGCGACCGACGGCGGCGGCGGCGGGCGGTGGTTGCTCCAGGCGATTGGAGGTGGCCACGGCAAGAGAGAGAAACAAAAGAAAAAAAGAAAAAAAAAAAATTGGCTTATTTCTAGAAATTGTTTCCGAGAACAAAAATCAACTTTTTTGCTTCTCAAAACTGTTCCAGGAACAAAAAATTAGAGAAATTGTTAGGAACAAATGTTTTACCAAATAGGTTTCTGTTCTTTTTTTGTTAGGGAACAAAAGAATGTAAATTGGGAGAAACATGAGTGTTACTATGCGCTAACTTGTCAATTTCGTCCTCTCATCTAATTTGGTCCTCTCAGGATGCATTTTTTTAATTTATCGCTCTATTTATAAAGTTTTTCTAAGCACTTGAATTTTTGCAATAAGGAAGTATTTCTCATGGCACTGGACAAAAATAATGCAAAATTACTTGGTCATTGAGCGCCTTTTACTACATAGTTAATGTACCTATTTCGATGATAGATACTTCACATTGGTAAATTGCTTCAAGTCATCATCTCACACCCAGTACCATCCCAATTTTTTCTGTTAAATATGCTTAGTATGCCTCTTTAGAATACTAGATAGCACGACCATCATTGTGATATTGTTACTAGCAATAATATTTTCCTAGCGATCCTTGAAAGTGGAGTCAAAAGTTAGGGAAGTCTGGCTCTTTATTATGAAAGCAGGTCAATTATCCAAACTCCTACATTCTTTTAGAGGCGAATTGGTACAAATATAAAATATTTAAGACTAAATTGATAAAAAAAAAAAAAAAAAAAAAATATTTATGACTGAATTGACACAATTATAACAATTTTAGGACTTTTTGGTAACTTTCTTCTCTTAGATATAAATTATCTAATGAAATCCTCAGTTGCCTTTACTCCTCCCTATGAAGAGAAATGGGCATTTGGACCATTTAAGCGCAAAATTGTGAGTTACATGATATATTCGAAAATGGTAACGTCATCATAATATTGTCATCGAGATAGAATAGAGCAGTTTCGGTAAGGAATGATGGAATTGTCTCAATACAAAATCTATTTGCTTGTGATGTTATTGCTAGAGGTAGTTTTCCCTCACTTAAGTCCCACTAAACCACCAACCGAAGCAGATGGTCAAATCACAACCGCTAGTCGTCATTTTCCACTTTAAACCCCGTCGTATATCTTCAACCATTAATGATTATTTTTTGAAGGGCATAATTGGACTCTTAAAAGAGATAACAACTTCTATACTTTTCCCTTAATATGCAGTATAGACATAGACATTACCTTCCTTTGTGAGGAAAAAAAGAAACGCTCTGAAATTTGATTTTTAATATTCATTTTAGAACGGATCAATGGGCAGATCAATCTAATATCGGGTTTAAATATTCAAGCACCAGCACGACTGAAAAAGAATATTAAACTCAATGTAACAGGATAGAGAAGGCCTAGCTTTGGGGACTGGGTTCAAGGAGGAAATGACTGATCCCTTCTCCAACCCATTTGCACTTCGGTTTGGTCCAGTTAAATTTGGTTCTTTCCATAGCCTCTATGCTTTAACCTCACGAAAAGAATTCTCATCTATTGGCTCAGCCATCTAGATCCCTTCTCCCAGCCCGAATTGGACCTATAATCTACTCGTTTATTCATTCTTAAAGGAGATTCCAAGAAAAATTTCTTATTATGAGCAAGATGGCCTCGTTCCCGCTACCCTTTTCTTTCAGCTAATTAGCTTTTCAATATAATCACAAGTACCATGACCTACTCAATTGCATCGCATCCATCTACCTCATAGCCATTCAAACTTTCCATTCATTTTAAATAGTTTGATACGGTACCATCAAAAGTCCTTCCTCCCAATCCCCATGCAGTAAACTGTCTATCTGAATCACAAGACTAAATCACTTCTCCAATATCCATTATGGCCTAAAGTGTTTGCACCACGAATTACTAAATAAATAAGTCTATGACATCAATAGATTATAAGAAAAGAAAATAATATCTTAAGTCATTCCATATTAAAACGTCACCAAAAAGGCTACAGTAAATTGTTACAAGTGACCAGCAAATCTACCTGCCAGTAGGAATTGTATCTTCCTGAAGGATCGTTGTCATGCAAGGAATCTGGATTTCTGGGATTTCCATTTGAAGCTGAAAGGTCCACAAGCATCAGAATGAAATGAGATCGAGCATCAAAGAGATAAAGTTTTATAGGATAAACAAATATCCAAACGATCATGTACCTGTAAAGTCGACAGCAATTATAGAAGCTCAAAAACCACGTGATAATGTAATCAAGAAAGCTGTACTGTTGCTTCTCACAAAATTAATCCATGGAATGCTGACTCTTGAGAACCTATACAGAGAAGTTATAAACCCGAAAGGGCTCATCAGGATGAAGAGTATTAAACTATTTAAGAATGACACACACCTTTTCATGGCCATGATGAGAAGCTGGTAAAGTGAAATTTGCACCATTTCTTTCTTTGTGAAGTTTCTCCAAGTCTGCCATGGTCTTCTGAAGTTTACTGTAATAAACGAGAAGCAAATTAACATACAAAAAGCCTAAGTACTACAAATTGCATTAGAGTATGCATTGACCCTATAAGTGCATGGTTCCCAGTAGTATCAAAGTCATAGCAGTCAATGACTAATAAATTCTCCTGCAACAAGTCTTACAGTATGCCAAATCACTAGTGCAGTAAATATTAGACAATACGATTGCAGGTTTTGTGTAAAACTTGTCCTTGATAACTTTGATTTTGCAAATAGTAAGAGAACCCCCAGACTCAACTAGTCTAGAAATTCTCAGGAAAGGATCCTAAGAAGAGGTAACAACAGAGTACAAGACTAAAGCAATGAAAAGATATGGCAAGGAACAATATCAAACAGGACCTTTCAAGAGAGATTTTGGAGAGCTTACACTTTTAGAAAACTTATCTTTGTTTTCCAACTGGGAGCAGCGGAATATTATTTCAACAGCAGTCCTGGAAGCAACAGATTCCTCAGCACGGACAATCAAGAGTAACCAGGTTTCTCAAGCCTGGTAAATTTTTACCAGCAGTCCTGGTAAAGCGATAGGGTCAAACTCCAACTTTGATTTGTGACTATTTGCAGAACATAGAAAGGAGAAGATGCTTATCTAGATGGATTACACTTGTAATTTACTGAACCCATATGCATGGAAAATGACAAGATAAAAATGTGAGCCAGGAGTAAGTACCTCTGACAGCACATGGCTTCTACTAAAAACTCTTGGTCCTACAGCTTTAAAGTCTGCACTGAAACCTCCCGATCAAGATTCTATTTAGATTTCTTCTTCTTCGCATGGAAAGACAAAAGGCAAATAGAAACCCAAGTAACCTGAATGGACTAGTACATGTTTCCCAAATAAGCATGATTGCAAGTCATGATTACTTAAATGACGTTTAATATTCGAATTCCTACGCAAAAATAAGATCGTCCAATGCATTCATATTGTATTTCCAGAATTCCATGGATGTAACATTATGTAGACTGCAAGACAGATAAACCAATTTACCCAGGAAAGTGTCGTCCTACCACACTTGAACATCAAAGGCAAGAAAAGAGATGAACCCTTGTCTTTATAATTCCTACTTTAGGACAAAACCATAAATGCAGTTGATCTATAGCCATAGTAAAAGTAGCTAGTATATAAGTTGGAGAAACTTTGCAATCAATCTGAGACCACTCCTTATATTACTCCAAACAGTCTCTCCATTTTCATTAAATTTGAGTTAGACCCCTAGGAAGATCGACTGAAATGTGACATAGAACATAGAATTGCAGTTGGATACATTGTTCATGTATAACCAGGAAAGGCCATGCATAGCTCCGGCTTCACCCATAAAATTCAGAGGGGAAAATAAACCAAAGATAGAAAAAAAGAAACAATGTTATTGAAAATCCAAAAAGAAATATCAAACTATGTGAAATGATTAAAATAACTGACACACCCTTACAGGTTTGTCAATATTTTGTGTCGACGTCATATACATGAAACCTGAAAAGAGATAAAAGTAAACAAACAAATGGTTTTACTTTATATGGTCAAGACTAAACACAGACAGAATAAATTATACTTTGCCGTGTATGGAAAACTCACGCCAGATGCTGAACAGTCTCAAAGTCATAAACTAAAGAATTCCTTTCAATCCATGCAGGATCCAAACTATTTAATATAACTTCTGTCCTACCAAGTTCCTCAAGCATTCCTTCTTTTTTCCTCAACTACACAGCTACCATTGGATTGCTCTGCAAGAAACCATTGATCAAAGTTCTAAACCTTTAAGCAAGCTCGAATTTGGGCATAAAATAAGGAAACACAAACATGCAAAAATCTGCAGGAATGAGTCATTCATTGTAATTATGAGCTACTTAACTATATTAGTTCAGGCTTCTTATTGATGCAGGCTTGTAAACTAAGTTGCGAAGACTCGACGGATTGGCTCTCTTCCACAAAACTACCTTTCTATTCCTCCATAAGCCCTTTGTTCTCTCCTTCGTTTAGATTCCCCTGGCTTTGGGACTCTTTTGACCATGTTTGAAATTTCAATAAAATTTTCTTTGACCTCACAAAAAAAAGATCTTTGCCTGTTCTCTTGCCTCACAAAGGATGATACACATGAGTCAATTCTTTCTTTAGTTTCTTGGGTCCGTCCAACTTGTCCAGATCAATAATCGCGAGCGACAATCGGACACAGAAGACAAAACAAAACAAAGGCAATGACTATGGGTGGTGTGGGTCCTAGAAACTGAGATGTTATATGCAGTCCCTTCCCATCTAATTGATAAGCAACTCTTCACATGAGCCCGCCATAAGATTCCCCTTTCTCTCTTACATAATGCGTGCAAAAGTGACTAGCGTTTCTTTTTCTAGGCTACGGTTCCTACGAAGACAAAGCATAATCGTAAGGGCTTATGTAATAATTTCCTTGCCACCATGTCCGTTTAACCGAACAAAATTTATCTATTAATTACTCCATATTTGAAAATAACTATGATAATAGATGGCTCGTGGTTAGGAAGTTCCACCGTCACTGCAATGGCCGGCTTGCATTTGAAAATATCTATGCTAATAGGTGGAGGCTTGGTTATTCATTTGTAATAGCTAAATTCTTCGACGGTTGAAAGTATTAGGGCATGGCTTAATTTTAGTGATAACGATTATGCATTTAATCCCAAGAGCTATCTTATTTGTATACGAAATTATGTGCAATCATGTCATCTAATGCTTATTTTTTTCTAATTTAAATTTTTCTTAATGGTGGGTTACTCTATCTACTCTTTTGCTAATAATTATTTTCATCATTTTCTTATATTCACTTATTTGCAATATACCTGAAATTAATTTTTTGTAATGAAATTTTATTGATTCGCTAATATCATCTACCAAATATGGGCTATCATGTCATAATTTGGATCTCAATATTTTGAAAAATCTTTTAACAAAAACCTCATAGTCCTCGATTTAAGGTCAAATGAATATCATAGCATAATATGTATCCCTATTTTGTTAAACTTTTTTGAAAACTAATCGTCAATTTAAATAAACTAATAAAAGTATCCTAAATTACCATAAAAATTAGATCAGATGAAGAAGCGCATGTGCTGCCACGTGGGTCACTTTCACACGAGTAATATCCACTTCTATGTGTATAAAGATAGATTGCCAATGATCCAATTTTTATGTCTAAAGTAGCACTGAATAAATCTATGTATACGTACTCATCCAATTGATGAAGAGTGCAAAATCAATATTTACTTGTCTCAACCTACCCCTCGATACGAAGGGAAATAGGTTTAGGGATATTGCCTAAAAATGTCTCTATGGCTTATGATTAGGCGCAGGCTCTTCTAAGTTCATATCTCTCGCGACATTGGAGTGTTCATAAAAATTTTCAAATGAGGATTCACCATTAGTTTATTAGGGTCGGTTAGAAATCAAATGAAGTATGAGAGTATATACCTTACTTCCTACGTAATCAAAGAATTTAGGGTCAGAGACTTGATTATACTAATTAAATAATTAGTGTCATTTCGATAGTTAATCTTGTTCATTTCAAAAATATTTTATGTGAGACAGTCTGTGTTGATTTTAGACCTATCCACTAATACATAAGGTGACCATGCAAATGCCCAATCATTAACATAATAATCAACAACCAAAGTGGCATCGAATAAATTGAATAGAAAGAGCAAGAATCTAACATTATCAAATAAGGAGCCTCCCATCTTAAACTAAGCTAAAGGGAAATCATAATCAACATATGGAAAATATGTAATTAAGGGTTTTTTTTTTAAGGACAACGAGAACCCTATGATAAAGCTGTAAGGGCTTGTTTAATTTTTTAGCACAATTTTCTTATCAATGATTTTCCGTAACTTTAAGAGAATGCTACCCTGAAAGACATTTTTTAAGCATTTTTTGACTTTCGGAATTTTTAATAAGTTTTCTAAAATTATTTTTTTAAAATATATTTTTTATTCAATTAATTAGTAGTATGAAAATAGGGACTTGGCCAGAACATCGATGAACTTGGACTCACAGTTCAGACTGAAGGGCACGATTGATCTTATGCTCAAGCCCACTCCATTTCTACCCTTTCTAAGCCCAATACGGAAAAACTCCCAAGTGAGCCAACTCTTCCACTAAAGCTAGACCAAGCCCATTCCTTTGTAACTGAGTGCACTAAGTCCATATTACTAAAAAGAACTCAGCCCAAGCACTTCCAAAAATGAAGCCAACCCGAATTCATTAAAACCACTCAAGCCCAAAATTACTCAATCATTGAATAAGCCTAGATTCGACAAAACGCAACATAAACCGCTATTGTTGTCTCCTTCTCTATTTTGTCCCTTTTTTTTTTTTTTTAATTCTCTGAAATAAAAAAAAACTCTACGCCCCAAACCATCAAGACAGTAACCGTACGTACTCAACGATCAAGCTACGGGGCCACCACCAACGGTTTTGCTCGGTAAAAACTAAGAGAAGAGCCTCCACACATCCACAACCGAGACTCTCCCCAAACCATAACGTGAAAAAATTATTCTCATCGTCAACGACGTGACCATATCCCGCATCTTCACAGCAAGCGACTTTCAGCCACCAAGCAATCACTTGTCTCCATCGCTAATCACTGGAGGCTCCCGTTCGCAACCACACCCCAAACACCAAGGACAACCGTAGGAATATACCAAGGCACGAAGCAAAGCAACCCAAAAAAATTCGGTAGAAATGAAACATGACCGAAAACGTACTTGCTAATCACAAGAGAGGCTACAATGCATCACACATGTTCACGGGCTCCTTTCAACAATTCAAAAGTCCAAATTCAACCGAATGGATTTGGTTCAGCTATTTCATCGAAGTTTGAAGCGCATTGGCTAAATAAGAGAAAAACTGACCAACTTGTGCTAAAACTTGCAATAATCAACAAGTAGTGACCCAAAGTAGTGGCGCACGGACGAACGGGGCCGATGCTCGCGAGAACTGGACAAAGAAGAAGCCCGGTTCTGCGAGCCCAAAAAGGGGCAAAGCAAGGCACAAACAGCCAGCACCACCCATGCGATCATTATGAGTGGGTTTGTGATTGAGGCCTATGAGTTTTCAGGCCAAGCCCAATCTTGAGAGGTTTATCAGCAGTAGATGCGTCTAAAATGGGTGACTCGCAAAGCAACTAAATCATCTTCAATCAACTAAGCTCACTTCCTTGATACGTCACTCATCCTCCAGGGGAGAGGATCCAGTAAATTTTGGATGGTAGATATCGGAAAGCTGGGGGAAGATTTATAAAGGAAATATAAAGAAAACTGGATCCAGTGCCTTTTTCTCTCTCTTTGATGGTTCGACTGTTTTTTGACTTGAACTGAATGCAATGGAGGGAGACGCACACATTAGCATGGCTGATACTACTATTATGCTAAAATTGCATAGGGACATAAGATGGCATAATATTTGTGCAAAACGTTTTTCTTGGTGCCCACCAAAGTAAATTGGCTAGAACTAAATTATAAAAGCATTAGATCAGACGAATTCATTTTTCTATGAGCCTTTACTCTTCTTCTCCGAGATTGTTGAACTCAGAAAATAGGAAAAAGAAAAAGAAAAAGAAAGAATGGCTGCCCTTCTTATCCAAGATAGTCAAATTTCAGAAAATAGAACAAAAAGAGTGGCTAAACAACATTGTATATTTAGTGTTAAAATTTTTTCTGCGAGAATACAATGACCAACTCATATGATATCAAGTTAATTGATTATATCAAGTTTAAAACTGAATTGATCGTGGTATAATGGCTTCAAGATTTTTTGGATAATGTTTTCCTTGACCATATGTGTTGGAAGAGGCTCGTGAGGTATCATTTAGGCGAAACATGTTTGAATTCACACTACCCATGGATTAGACAGTGTTGTTCAGTACATTCTCACATATTAAGGTGTTAAGTCTGAACCAATGTGACGAAAAATCAATGTGGATTAATCGAAAGAAACGTGAAATTATTTAATTGTTAGGGTAAATGTTGGGAAAGGAAACCAAATATCGGGTCAAAAAATGAATTATGGCTCCTTATCCAGGCCATGGATTGGCCTGCATGGTGGTACGAACCGCGCAAAAAAAATGGACTACACGATGCAGAACTCCCTTACTATGTTATGCCAATGCTATTTGAAACATAGACAACAATCGGCACCGACTCGATTTCAAGAGAATTATTCAATTATGAGATTCTAGCGAACACGCTGAAAAGAAAATAAACTGAAAATTAAACGAGCAAACGCAAGGACATGCATCCGCAACCAAACCCAACGAAGAAACAAGGTGAACAACTAATTAGGATCAACAAACGGGGGCTCAGGCATGCACACCTATTCTTCCAATCAGTTCCGTGATTAAACAAGATAACTTTGGGCTACAACCGAGCTGAACGCGATCGAGTAAGCCGAGGAGTTAAATTCTCACATGGACGACTCGGGGACAGCAGAGGACGGTGGAAGCGCTGCTCCTTCTAGCCCGAGTATCCTCCGCTTCGATGTGCAAGATTGAGAGAATTGACATGAGAGCGTGAATGTGTACCTCTACCGATTCTGCCAGCCCCTTCCCCACGAACTTCCCACATTCTTCTCGTTCTTTTGACCATGATCTGCTGAGCCACCAAGTCCATTTCCTTTCCCATCCTTTACCTTTTCCTCTTTCGGTCCTTCCTCACGATGTTAGATTGGCGTCTCCCCCCTTTCTTCCTCCTCTTGCTCACGCCAACAAGGATGCCGCAGAGCGAGAGGAGCGGCGCAGAAAGCGGGGACGAGGAGGAGCGGGACGGCGACGGAGGTGACGGGCGATGTCACGCCGGTTCGACCAAGAGGGGCCGGTCGGGCGCCAAGGACCGGCGGCCGAGCGCCTTCGCCGACCGGCCTTCTCGGGCGATCGGGAGAGTGAAAAGGGGACCTTGGGAGGGAAAATCGAGTGAGAGAGGGTGAGCTGTGAGGGACAGCCGAGTGAGAAACCGGGAGCGAGCGAGCGAGCGTCCTCCGGCGACGAATAAGGCCGGTGACTCACCGCCGTAACCCCCTCTTTTTGTTCCTTTTTCCTCGATTTTTCCGATTTGGGGTCGTTTTCCCGAGCATCCCCGCTCGGAGACGCGCAAGGCGAACGGACGTACCCCGATCTATTGAGCTCGTCCTTTGTCCAACGTCGCCGAGCACTGGTAGGGACCCTCGGCCATCTGCTGTTTGCACCTGTATCGGGCTCGCCGGACCGGATTGTTTTGTCTGTCTCATGCGGGTTCCCGACCCCGTTCGTGTGTGTGCTACAATTTTAGGGCGTGGCTTGTTGATTGCTATGAGTCCCGACGCGATCTCGAGTCTCAATTGGTTTGATTTCTCTCTTTTTAGCCAGTGTACTCCGTGTGTTTGATGAAACGCCCGAGTGAGATTCGTGAGGATGCTCTTAGTTTTCTGTCCGTCCTGGGTGCTCGTGGCTTGCTAAAAGAGTTTTGATAGAGCCCCGCTAGTACCCTTCGCTTTATATGTTATTTTTTCGACGTTTTTTTGTGTGCGGGTCGTGTTTCCGGTGACTGGTTCTTCGCTGGCGAAGTTGAAGGGTGGTGGTGTTTATGGCGACGAATGACAGCCGCGTGGTGGCTGGACGTGGCTTGGGCTGTGCTCGAACCATTTTGGTCAAAGCTTGAGTCATCCGCCAATGTTCTCGGTCCTTTGGGAAAAAAAGTGAAGCACGTGATGAACGCTTCAGATAAGTCGCGAAGGTGAGAGGAGAGATTGGCAAAAGAGTGGGAAGATAACAAACGTGCGCTGAGCTTTGATTGATGAAGCCCTCGTGCAGTTGTCTTGCATGTTGGGGCGTTCTGGGTTTGTCATGGGATATAGGGGTGTGCAACGGAAACCGCCCAAATCGGGACCGGACCGGCCGGTTTTGGGTGGTTCCCACGGTTGGCGGTCCTGTTCTTGGTTCCTAATCTTGGAACCGGTGGCGGTTGGTCCGGTTCCGGTTCCAAGGTGGGAACGGGAACAACCGGACTGATTGGACAGCACTAAATTTTTTTATATATAATTTATATACATATAATATATAAGCACATATAATATATTAATATTATATATGAAACTTATTGCAATCGGAATTGCAATTGAGGTAACAACTTCTTATGTGGCCAAGAGACCACCGAAGCTCTTGTTGTTACTCTTTACTTATAGAGAAAACTTGTTAGTTTCATAAAGATTGTCTATAAAACCTAAGCCAAGCACAACCTTTAATCACATTATTCATGGCTTTTATGCTTAAAATTAAAAGTGAAACACATAAACTGTGATTGATATTCACGCAAGTGAAGTTTGAATATTTTACATGTGAAAACATGTGTAAGTAGTTTTATTTGATTGCTTGGGAATCGAATTGGATTAATCGGTCCGGAGCATGATCGTTCTTTAGTGAAAAAGAAAATGCCGATTCTGTTGGACCAGACTAAACTGGACCGGAATCGATGGTTCGGTCCACGAGTTCCCAAAATTGGGAACCGATTCTCTGGTCCGGTTCCAAGTTCCACCTTCAAACCGGGCCGGCGGGAACCGATCACCCCTAATGGGATAGGGGAGAAGATGTTGAAAGGCTTAGGGAAAGAGAGAAGGAAACAAAAATAGGGAAAATGGGCTTTATTTTCACTAAAAATAACACGAGAGGCATGAGTGTGTTTTGCGTGAATTTCGGCTTCGTTTTTACTACAAGGCTAGTGAGGTTTGGGCCTTAGTTGGCTTGTTTGGGTTTGTGCTCTTGGTTGAGTGGGCTTGGATTTTGTCCTGTAGTGGCCGAATTGGGTATAAGTTCATGGAGCCCATTCTTTTCTTCGCCTTTAGGTATTGGGCCCAAACTCCGAAGACCAGTGGCAGCCCAGCCCATATTCGGACTGGGCTCGAAGGCCCATCCCGGGTCCCAATTTTGGAATAAAAAATTATTAACAAAATATATTTTTTTAGAAGTATAAAAATAAAAAAAATTGAAAAATAATGTTTTCTCAAAAAATGCGGACAAAACTTTAAAAATGGTTTTGAGTGGTTTTCTCTTAAAATATGTGAAAATCCTTCTTTTTTTTTTTTTTTTTTTTTTTTAAAGATCGTGTTTAAATTCTTGGAAGCAAATGTTAGATTACTATTTGTACATTTCCTTTATTCCAATGACGCCCTTTATGATGCATGGGTTGCTATTTCCTCAACTTGATTAGGAATTGAATCTTAGGACTCGTAATTGGCATAAATGATTTACTCAATGTTTAAATAAGATTAGGTATCGAATGGGTATTAATTGATTAACTGGTGTAATCAAATCACTGATCCTAATTTCGTGTGTTGCGTAGGAGTAAAATAATTCTCCCAATAGTTTAATTCGGTTTATAATTGACTCATCACAAATTGATTAATAGTGACTCCTAAATGAAACGATTTGTAAGTTAAAAACTCGAATTATAAATAGTGAATTGATGGGCTTAAGAGATCTAAGCTAAGTGTAGCCTTACCAAGCCATTAGCCTTTGCGTCTGTAGGAGGGTTCGAAGAGGTCGCGATAGTGAGGAGATCCACATTTGTTTAGTGATGATGCAAGATTAAAAAAAGAAAAAGAAAAAGTGAGGGCCTTGTTCCTTTTGCTTTCTGCCCGAAATCTCCAGCACTCCTCTTCTAATTTCAGTCAAACTCTTATTCATTCTTTCCCCTTTCAATTGCACGAAATTTAATCCTTTCCTAGTCAATTTCAGCATGCTCATCATCTCAAATGCCGTGATCGCTGCTTTGCTTAAAATGGTCTAAGGTGACAAGAAATGGGGTCATATTTATTTGGCATGATCGAATGACATTAGAGGGAAAGAAAGTACATGAATAGAGAGATAGAGAGAGAGAGAAGGGGACCGAACTTGTGGGCTCAACTTTAAAGGAAGGAATGGGCCTAGACTTTGCGTGAATGTAGGGCTATCTATTGGGTTGATCCGAAAGGAGTTCACAATCGGCCTCATGTTTCACTTGATGCAAATGCATTAGTCTAAACCTACATGTTTTAAATGCTTAAATGCAATAAAGAATATGAAATGCATGATTATACTCCTCCCATGGGCCTATGTTGTGTGCCCCCTACCGCTTGTTGACCTCCTCTCACACCCCCAAAAGCAACCCCCCATTCTCGCTCTCTCTCTCTCTCTCCCCCTCCCTCTTGCACTCTTTGCCTTTAGCGCATTGGGTCGGTTGTCACGCCTCGATTAAAACTACCATGGTCTTATCTGTGCGTTGAGCGATCCGTGTGCACAGCTGCGGGCCGTAAATTTGTTTTCCTTTTGGAGGGCTACGAATAGTGTTGGAATTGAATCGAGCTCGAAGCTTTGCGTGTGTTCTAGGAATCATGGTGCAGGTCGTTGCTATATAAGGAGATAAGAGTCCGATTCAATAGGTGATCGGTGTTAATTCACCCCATTCGACATTTCATAATATGATGACCATGACGGTATGTGGATTCACCTCTGCTGAGGAATCAGGGGATTCAGAGGAGAGGAAGGCAGCCGAGGGAAGGAGATAGAAAATGAGGGATTGGCCGGGAAATTTATTAAAGTCATGCTGTGCTTGAAATTTTGTAGAAACTTCCGGGGAAAATGCTTGGATGGTATTTTGAGTCTCTGACGCTTGATGCATGGGAGTTGACTCTATCGCTACAAGAAAGATCGGAAATCATTGTGCATCTGTCTTTATTTGAACGTCTACTTATTGAACTTTTAAAGCTTGTGCCAGTTTTTTCCATAAAATCGAATGGTAATTTCGGCTATTCAAATGAATATTGCCATTTGCTAAGCGGTTATACTTGCAAGGCAATTCGGGGATATAGTTAACCGATACTATGGGAAGATGTTTAATCGTCTTTGCGGTTATGTTCCATCTTTTTATTGGTGGATCCGGATTTGATACGAATAGTGTTCTGGTCGTATTTTGCTTGTTGCTTTTAATCTAGGGTTTAATTGACTTGTGAAATTCTGTTGAAGTACGAACATTATTAGCCGACTAATCATTTTCTGAATAATTTTGTCCCTGAACTCTTTAAAGAGCACAAACTAACCAAAAAATAATCTGTGTACTAGGCAACACTGGTGATTTGCTGAAAATTGTAAGGACTATTAAATCTAGGACATTCTTCCTCACCAATCACCAAAAATCTCCTCGTAAAAGCACAATCACACAGATGGTGATGGGGATTTCAATAGGAGGGTTCAATGTGGTCTCTTTAATTCCGAAAGCATAAGCATTCGAAACAAACTACCCCGAAAGATCTCGCTGCCACATGATAATAAGGCCGAGCTTCACTAAGTTTCTTCAAAGCACACTTTGTATCTAACTCAATTGGAGTGCAGTGCACATATTGATTTATGATATGTTTGCAATACTAAGATATTTACTTGATGTCGCATATCTCTCGAGATTATGCACATATCTCCTTTGATATAGCATATCCTTGATTGATTATATTCGATATTATGTTTATCTTGTTACTTTAGATAACCATCCCATACATCTTATAAATAGGCTAATGTAATCTTCATTATATTACATCATAGTATAGATAAATTCTATATTCCTATTTCTCATATATTATTTTATTTGTTCAACTTGATCCATTGTTTCATGGTCGAATCTGGATTTGATCCAGTCTGGTCCTATTTTGTTTTTGCAACAAGCATTGTAATGGTCGGTGGTTTGATTGATGTGTGAATTTTTGTTAAACATTATGAGTTGACAAAATATTTCTATGAATGATTTTGTCCCTCAACTCTTTACAAAAGCACAAGCTAACAAAAAGTAACTCGTGTACAAGGCAACACTAGTAGTTTGCTAGAAACGATAATGATTACGCAATTCAAGACCATTCTTCCTTTGCAACCATTAAAGTTCTCCTCATAAAAGAGCAATCACACAACAGGCATGCGATGGCGATGGAGAACACGGTGGGAGGGTTCAATGCAGTCTCTTGAATACTGAAAGCAATAAGCATTCGAGACAAACTAAGCCGGACGATTTTGCTGCCAAATGATATCAAGGCTTGACCTTTGCCAAGTTCCACCAAAGCACACTCTAGCTCAAAAAGTTGGTCGTACAGCACACATATCTAGAAGGGGAAAATAATAGAGTATAGGTACCCGATTTAGTACGATCCTAACAAAAGGACCAAATGACCGAAAAGAAAAGAAGTTCTACGTGTTTGCAAAATGTGCCTGCAATACAAGTCGATGACAAACTCGGGGGTGCAGAGCTCCTCCTGCATCTACATGCAAAAACCACTAAGGGGATTGTGCTAAAAGAGAATGCTAGTCTCATGGTGATGGCTGAGAGAATTGAGAACCTAGCCTTAAGGAAATCACTGTCGTATGCGCTCCCCAAAGTGCATTGGGTAAGTGGAACATATAGTTTTTTTTTTTTTTTTTTTTTTAATGTATTTTTGTAGAGATTCTATTTTATCTTTGATATTTGTTTTTATGAGATCTTCTTCTATTCTTTTGAATTCTAAGTCTTCTTTAAGTCGGTTTTCTTTATCTTTAATAAGATAATTTATTTCTGAAATTGAGTGTTCTCCTAAGATATTTAGGCTTCTCTTTTGTGGTTTGGTTATAAAATTGAAAGTCTTATATTCTTGACTAAAAAAAAGGAAGTTTTAAAAGACATGTGATTTTATTATTATTAAAGCTTATGGTAATTTATATTTGATATTCAACTTATCTCCTAAGGGTGATTTTAATGATTCTGATGTTTTGTCAAAGTATCTTGTTGGAACAAGACATTCTTTAACATAATTGAGATTTGCTCTTATATCAAAGAGTGTTGTTGTTTCAATGATGAATTCATTATTGTTTTTTATTGTTACATTAATTATCCATTTTCTAGAAGTTATTTCCATCAATAACCTTAAGAAGTTTAGATCAAAGGTATTGGAAGTATCATTTTGATCTTCTAGTTTTGTTTTTCCCTTTGGAGATCATTAATATTCATTGGTCTAAGCCTTTTGGCTTAGGTGGTGTATTGGAGGTTTCGGCAATGGTTTTGTCTTTGTCTTTGTCTTTTTTTGAATTTTGGTGACATGATTGTATTCCCTGTAAAAATTATCTTGTGAGAAAATTGGTAATGAATTCGAAGAACCATTTATAAATTCAATATCAAAATCAAACACTAAAAGTATGACTTGTCATTTCGCAAAAATTTGTTTTGAAGCAATATTTAAAACGTCATTTTGTACAATATCTTTGGCCGATTTGAAATCAATTCTCAAGAGAAATTTTTGGTTTAATAAATCTCCTTGGAATTTTGATATGATTAGAACAATAACAAGTATTTCTTTTTTTATTATTGAGTAGTTTTGCTGTGTTGAGTTTCAATATTTTGAGACAGATTGGACAACCTATTCTTTACTATTTTTGACTTGTTAAAGAATACTATCATATTCTATTTCTGAGGTATCTGTTTCAACTATTTTAAAAATGGATGGATCAATTAGATGTAAGCATGGTATTTCTTTAACATAGGTCTTTATCTGTTTGACAATATTTGTGTGGATTGAAGTCTGCGGTGGAGGATCCTTTTGTAGCCTTTGGTGTAAAGGTTTACAAAGTATATTAATATTGGGGAAGAAATTTAGAATATAATTGAGACTCCCCAAGAATATTTGTAATTAAGTTTTGTCTTTGATCTCATCCGGGAACTTATCAATAAATGAGATTGACCTTTCTATTGGAATTATGGTACATAAGTGGATATGATGACCTAAAAATCTAATTTTGGTCTAGAAGAGTGATATTTTAGTAGGAGATTCTACTAAAACATTTTGCATGAAGTTAAGACAGAAATAGTTTAAGCTTTTTAGAGCCACCTTTTGTAATACTTGATTTCTATAGTGGATTTGTGTTTCTCCTCTATATTTGCCGCAAGGGTTTCTGCATTTGCCATAATAATCCTCTGCAAAATCATTCGTGCTTGTTAAAAAGTGACCAACTCGTGGAGAATTGCTATCACATAGTGCTACCCTGTGCTTTTTGACACGAGATGGTACAAGAATGCCCCCACCTAGTAGACTTTGAGGATATTAATTGGATCATGTGGCCACACAAATCAAAGTGAAAAAAATTTGTGTCCAACTTGATGAGGACGGAATTCATGACTTCGATTTTGTCTAAGGCTTGCGTGGATTAATAATTACAGATCATACAAAGACAAACCAAACAAGGTATCCAAAAACCGCAACTTTGTCGACACACCATAACATGCAATCAAAAGTTTGATTGAAAGAGATATGGTTACTAATTAATTTTTTGCCTGTACACCTTCCCAAATAACGGGTCTTTTGCTAAGGGACCTTTTGGCTAAAAAAGAATTGTATTATGAAACTTATGTGGGAGTCAAAGTGTTCATAGCGGCAATTGGATGATAGTACTCTTTAAGAGCCTCGTAATCTTCTGCTTTACTAGTAACTTTCACGAGATGTTAAGTAATATGCTTCAAATATAATGGATTAATTAAGAAATTTATTAAAGTTTTGCCGTGTTTGAAATTTTTGTCTAAATCTCTAGGAAAAAGCATCGGTAAGGTCAATGTCCAATTTGACTCCCCGTCACTGTGGATAGGGAAGAGCTAAGCAATAGGTAGGACCGTGAGTTTACATTTTACCTCCGTAATTAGCATGAAATCATTCGTAACTGAAGATTTCTGTTTCATGCTTGATGATTTCAATAATTGAGTTTTAAATCGTGCTTGGGATGTGTTGATAATAAGCCAGATGTAACTAGGAAGAGCTCATGATTGAGTTGCATGTTGTAGCATTTCGTCTTTGAAGTTGAAGTAGCAAAAGAGGTGGAATAATTGGAGTTATGCGGGTGGTTCTTTTACATAGAGGAGGGACTTGTTATTCTTAGTTTTTTTTTTTTTTTTTTTTTTTTTAATACTAGTGTTTTGGGATTGTAAAGCTCTCTCTTTCCACAATCAAGCAAATCTATAATCTATGTTTATATTTGCTTTTTACTAGACCATTTTATTTTCCTCGAATTTCACCATTTCAATGCAATTTTTTTTTTTTAATCTTTCTCCACACTTAGCTCCACGTTAATGCGCAACCCCTTTGTGGCCTTTAGAAGCGAGGTATGTAACCGTGCAGCGATCTCGGTTGCTCTTGGTGTTTTTTTTTTGGCTTTAATAAATATTGATCAAAATTTTCGATATCTTTTGTTAAAATAAATTGTCCCCTTTAATTTTCTCTCAAATGTCCATTAATATTGCAAGATAAATTTACAAATCTCACTTGGATAAATATCATTAATTTTGTAGCTGATTTTGAACGTTTGCTAAGAAACTTTATTAATTGAAAAATAAAAATTAGGAGATGTGCGTGCACCCAGTCACAGCCTGTGTCCCATGATGGACCCAACAAGTATAGACTTGGTGCTACTTATCGAGATAATTGAGGTTATTGATGATTTGCTACTCCGAATGAGTTTCCCTAGAGCTCAGCTATGCTTACTATATTCTCTTGCTCATGGATAAGTGAGAAGGTTATTTTCTTTCAAGTTTTTAACTGTAATAAGATACTCAGCGATCTTTATTTAGAATATAGAGGATGATGCCTTGATCTAGGAAAGGATGACAAAATGTATTAAACAAAATAATGAAGCCGAAAGTTGAATTATAATTTCTAACATCTGATCTATCATTAATTATTAAATGAGGTTGAGAGGTAAATGGAGCCACTATAAGTTGGGCTGAATTTGGTTAGATAATATAGTCATGTGCAATTTCACGTGTTAAGCATAATAAAATACAAGTATTAAGTTAAGATAACATGGACCACTCATATTTTTATTTGCATGTAGATGATCCATAATTTGTATTCCACAGACGAAAGGCATGTTTCGATAAAGTTTCCTATAATCAAGGATGTACGGAAATACAATTGTTCACATAAAGTATGGTAAATTTCATTTTCACTCTTTTGCTATCAAATTGAAGGAGTTCGGTTAGTGCGTGTTTGCATAGGACTCTATCTCTCCTTCCACATGTTTGAAATGTATATTCTTGTCAGATCCTCTCAATTAGTAGAAGGACAAAGCAGGTTCAAAGTAACGATGTCCAATTCCCCGTTGTTATAATCACCATATACTCCCACTTTTTTAAGAATGATGTTTTAATGAAGGGATAAGTATACTAGAAGTCCTACAATTTGTTATGAAATTGTTATTAAATCCTAAAATTTTCAAAAAATGCAATTAAGTTCTAAAATTTATTACAATGTGCAATCAAGTTCTAAAACTTGTCATAAAAGTACAATTGAGACCTAAAATATTTTAAAGAGTGCTATCAATGAAAGGACTTAATTTGACTAACTTGACAAGTTTAAAAACTTGATTATACTTTTTAAAAGTTTTATGACGCGATTACACTTTCATGACAAATTAGAGGATTTAATTGCACTTTTTATGACTAAATTACACTTTGTTAATAAGTTTTAGAATTTTCAATGTACTTATCCCTTTAATAAATTACGAGTGAGGTCATCCATTAAAGAAAATCAATGAATAGATATGCGAAGCAAAGGCGAGTGCTCCTAATTAAAGATTTTCACATACCCACCTTTCAAGAAAGAATGGATGACTTTTACTCAATTATTTCAGGCCTAATTATAGGCAATGTTTTGAAAATGATACCGAAGATTGAACCGGAGTATGGGCTGATATGCGATTCCTCTAGTTCACCGATCCAACCATTTGTACCAATCTGTTTGAATATAATGAATGAAGTAAGAAAAATAAGCAATATTTGCAATGATGATTTCGAAAATGTTATGAGAGAAATCATGTAGTATTTTCATGCTTTATAGTATTTTAGGAGTTCTACAATGAGTAAAAATCAATTTTTTCCTATCACATGCTAATTTTCTGAGATCACCCTAATATTTTCAAGTCACCAACTAGGCTACTGACAAGAAGATATAAGACATGATGTCATGCAATGGAAAGAGATGACACTTTGTTTTATATTTCAATTTTTTTCCATTGACCAGGCTATTGTGACTTCGACATAGCTGGATGCTAACAATGAGTGCTGGACCAGTGGCCATGGTGGATTGGGAAGTCATTTGAAATTCACACATAGCTGGTGCTGCTGGGGTTGATTACAAGGACGTGAGCGAGAGCTTACGGTTGTCATCAGTTCGGCCATAATCAGGGTTGAGAGATCCGTCGAGATAAGGCTTGCAAACGATCTCAATGGTAATCACCACCACTGCTCATGTGATTGCTATGAGCCGGTTTTTGATTATTGCAATTCCTTTTCATTTATGAATTTTCTTTTGCTGAGGTATAAGAGAGGTAGTGAGGCTAAGCAAGACAACCTATCCCGAGCAAAAAAAACATGTGAATATTGAGAAAGATGAGCTCTAAAATTACGATTGGTCGTCCAGATTTCTAATTAAGATAAAAACTGGATAGGATAAGATATGAAATCTAGCAGATTTTTTTATATCTTATATATTGTTTAATGATTGCAATAATAAAATTGGATATTTTCACATTATATTATATATTTTGTTTGATTTATAAACAGATATAGTAAAAATCTCTCGTAACACTCTTGTCTTCCTTATTTTTATTTTCCTTTTATTTTATTTTCTCCTCTTTTTAATTAATTCCTTTTTTATTTCTTTCTTCCCCTTCCATCATTCTCTAATAAAATTTTATTAAATAGAAATTGTACTAATATACCTAAACTACTAAAACACCTAAAATATGTAATAAATATATATTTATATATTGAATGTATATTATAAGATAGAATTAAATTCGAATATATAAATAAAAATAAGATTAAATTGAAAAACTAAAATTTTATTTTTTGTTATTTTGAATTTCTTATATTATAATTCAATTATTATTTATATTGAAATATAATTTTAATTTGTTAATTTTGGACAGCTTACACTTTTAGAAAACACATCTTTGTTTTTGAAACTGGGTACAGTGAAATATTATTTCAACAGCAATCCTGGAAGAAACAGATTCCTCAACATGGATAGTCAATGAGTAACCAGATTTCTCAAGCCTACTTGTACATTTTTATTAAGAAGCAGTAGGGTCAAACTCTGACTTGTCTTTGTGACTATCTGCAGAAAACAGAAAGGAAAAGATGCTTTCGACACGATCTTGATGGATTACCCTTGTACTTCACTGAACCCAAGTGCATGGAAAATGCCACGTTCATAATGTGATCCAGGAGTAAATAACATTTTACTGTGCAATCTTGTATTGATTATGTCATGGAAATGAATATGGTGCTTTAAGTTTGTGAACTATTTGATGTATTTTATGGACTCATTTGAAACAATTGAGTAGTCAGATTACTAAGAACTCTGTGATTGTGGACTCAAATGATATTTTTTCACAGCTAGTAGAGAATATTACTTCCTAATCCAAAAAAAAAAAAAAAAAAAAAAAAAATTGAATAGTCCATATTGGCGCATATGGAAAGAGCTATGATGATGAAGCGCCAAAGAAGTTATGAGTACAACTAAAACTATAACAAGACGAAAATAGCAGAATTCAAACATTATTTGATAATAGCAATTAGCAAGTGAACCTTTCTTCTTCATACCAGCCCTTCAATGAACAAATGAAATTGCAATAGGCTAAGTAGCTGAGTGATGGTTAGACCATATGCTTTTGTAGTATAAGCATCTAAAGTAGGTGATTGACAAAGCAATTAGATCACCTTCAATCACCTAGCTCATTTTCCAGACATGTCACCACTATTTTTACAGGAGATACTGGACTACCTGTGAGCATATTGAATTTTGGACATCTCTCTTCATGATATGTCGCTCAACATTCAAAAAGCAACAGATAAGATCAATTCACCTTTTAGTTGGGTCTACCCTTCTTGTCCAAGATGGTCAAACTTAGAAACAGAAGAAAAAGAATGACTAACAACACTTTATATTTAGCGTCATATTTTCCACAAGAATACAATGACCAAATCCTATGATATTGCATTAATTGATTTCTTATCATCAAGTCATGAAGGCAGGCAAAGTAATACCTATGTATCTCTATATCATGAACTCAAGTAAAACAATTGAACAAGAGACAACTAACATAAGTTATGATAATTGAGTAGGATATTACCTGCCAATCCATGCTATGATAGTACTTCAGACTCTCAAGAGCTTTGAACCTAACCTTGCAATAAGTCTTTGCTAAAAGAAAACTGGACGAAACTAATCATCGTGGCATGGACATCTAAGGTTTCAAAAGCGGAGTCAACATAGACACCATGTAAAATGAGAGAAAAACGTACAAAGCTATGATAGCCATCACTATGCTCATCCAAGAATCCAGAAGGTAAATGTTTTAACAAAGCCAAAACAGTCGAATTCTACTCTTGTCAAACAAACAGTCACCATTATCTATATTTAACCAGCAAATGAACCAACACTACATCTTGTGTATCTCAAAACAATGTCAAAGATGTCTGTACATTCCTATAACGAGTTGTGCACATAAGCAAGATCATGCTCAAGCAGGGAAAATCGCTCAATATAAATCGATGCCAATGTCAATCAGAGACTGAACTACCGTTCAGATTTTTCCTTCAAACTGGTCCATTGCTGTTGCAGTATGGGAAGCAGTGCACTCATCAGCTTCTCTCCCCCAGTCTGCCAAAGCCCGGCTTGTGGCCAAACATGCTGGTGTGTTCGATTGAGACTTGAGCACGGCTTTAATGTCCTATTAGTACCCGCAACAGCGACCTGCTTGCACATGACCCTATAAGTGAGCGAGTGAAGCTGAGACGAAGCGCTAGGAGATGAAAACATCTAGTGTGAATGGCTCCATGTAGGCTCTGGTGCACTTCTTAAAGGACGTGCTTAATTGGATTCTTGGATTTCTTCCCCTTCTGGTCAGTGTAAGGCCACTATTGTCATCATCCAAATGGGCCAACTCCAAAGAAACTCTTGATGCTAAATGAGGCTGCCTAAAAGCCAACACTCATAGAAAATCTCTATAAAATTCAATGGAAGATTGAGTACCCCCACATTCAATTGATTATTTGCTCAACCATTCTACTACATTTGTACCATTATCAAGGAAATGAGCGGACATCCCAAACTAGAAAAGGAATGAGATATTCAATGAAGCACCTGCCCACTGTGAACACTGTTGGGCGCAAATTGTACGACCCCAAGATCTCCATAACTAGAACAAGGACATGCATAATTGAGTAGAAAGATTAACGCACATGTTTTGGGATCCATTGTTCTTGAAGCGGAAGCGGAAACACAATGTTCCACGCACAAGTCCTTCTCCTCTATTGCCCTCCGTATCACTGGCTCAATGAGGCGGCCCCCTCACGTGTAGCGTTAGGTAAACGCCCCTTAGGTGAGGATATGTGAGAATTAGGATTAGAAGAGAGACTTGAGCACTATTTATAGAGTTTCCAACCAGGCCCCCTCATTATGGGCCAGGCTCAACTCGGCCCACACTAGCCAGCTCCATATTAGATTAATTAAGAAACCTTCTATCTCATCTTAGACCAACCATGTTTTACGATAGCCGTAAAAATAGTAAATTATAATATCAATTAATGTAGTCTACATTAGGAAAACTCTTACAAACACCACTTGTCAGCACATGGACGCCATATCGAGAGGCAATAACACCTTGTGCTGGAACATTATTAGTGCACAGGCTGTAAAATACTTGCTTCAACGTCTTACTATAAAGACAGTTTCTAGCAAATAAAAGAGGCCACTTTGATCGTAGCATAGCGAGCATGACACCTAAAAGAGACAAACATTGTCAGTAAGACGTGTCTAAATACTGACATTCCTCAAGGGTAACTGAATAAGTGGACTAGCACACAACCCCATATAACAAAACCCCAGTCTTTGCAGCTACATTGACAGAGGTTATGCTAAGCAATTCATCAAACAGCTACAATGCATTGGTGGATAAGTGCCCAAAAGACCCAACAACTCCAATTATGTTACAATCCCGTTAAAAACAGTCAAACATTTTTAAAGAAAGAGCGACTTCATATTAGCTAATATAGAACTCGAAGAATAACACCAGTTTCTTCCGTTTGACACTGGGTTCAGGGAGACATGATTAGGCACCTAGATTTTACCTGACTCAGTGAATTCAACGTGGATTGTTTCATGTTGATAAGAATTGGATTGTGGTATTAAGATCCCCCTCCCAACGTCCTTCATAATCCTCGTCGGAGAGGCATACTTTATGTAATATTGGTGTACTCAAGGCACCATTGCAGAATATATTCATCTTTGGGCACTGCTTCACAATAATATGCCACAATGATGGGAACATGAAGGTGCAATTAGTGGGGGAGAAGCTCTCAAGGCTTGGCAAACCATCAAGTGTCAACAGCTGCAGCTTGGGGAAAGAGATCTCCTCTACTCCATTTCCATCATCTGTTACCACGTCTTCCATCGCATCGCAATTTCTTAGCGTTAGCCAAATAAGGTGCACCAGACTTGTCATTGCTGAGCAAGTCCCCATATGAACTAAACTAGCGCAATCCCCTACTTCTAATCCCACCAATCTCTGGAATGTAGTTGGGGATGGAAGTACGATCGATAAACTTGAGCACTCCGAAACGAGCAGAGTTTCAATCTGTTTAAGGATTTCAGCCATCAAGGAGCCATCTTTCCAGACTCGCTGGAGTTTACACAACTTATTTAGCTCAAGTCGCCACAGATTTTTGAGTGCCTTGAGAGGTGTTTCCATGTTAGTTGACTCTCCGTAGAAAGTTGCTCCCCCATGTCCACACGCATCTTCTGGAAATATCTCCTCAAAGGAACTACAGGACAGAGAAAGCACTTCTAGATTGGGGAATCCGTGGAGGAGGAAGTTGGAGGGGAAAGCGACATTCTCATCATGGTAGCATGCCAAGTCCAGCTCTACGGGATTGCGAAAGACGTAATGGTGTTGCAGTGTCATCATTATAACATCCCCGCTCATCAATGTCAATCCCTTCAAGTTTGATATGACCTATGGGAATTTCTTTTAATTAGGCTACTGGAAGTAAATACGGGGCATAGCCACAGCGCAATAACTAAAGTATCCTTTTATTTTAGGAAAAAGAGGAAAAAGAATCCAAGAGCCAATACAAGAGATGTTTGTTAAGGGTTTGCCCAACTCAATCAAAATAAGTTTCGCTAATTTAAATAAAGACAGTTATTTCTCAATCATACTCCAGCTATTTCAATAGTCAACTAATTCAATCCAAAAGTTAAAAAACATGAATTTCAACAAGTTCATAGCAAAAAAGTTTTTTTTTAAAAAAAAAAAACTTATTTATTTTTGCAAATGATGTCACATTTATAGTAAGTAGATGTGTTTCTATAGTAAGTAGATGTGTTTCAATAGTAAGAAATTGTATTAATATGTTGCACTCTATTTTCTAAGCTACTGTTCTAATATCTATTTTATTATAGATCATGAGTAGAGTGTGGCTTAACCTTTTTTTCCCCCTCCGAGAAGAATGCATTAAAACCGAACAAATTATTGGCAATAAAACATTTTATAAGTTAAGAAACAAACCAAAAATACGCGACCCCCAAATGCAAGGACGGTTTGAGCGTTCCGTGTGGTTTGAAATGGAACTTAATTATGGGTTGTTATATCACTATTATAATACTCAAATTAAGGTTGATTATTTCGATTAAACGTTATTAACTTCAAAAGTGTTGGCAAGCCATCAAAATAAATGTCGGTAGATTATTAAAGTAGTTGGTGATCATGAAAGTATAAAGACATATAAGTACTTTTCAAGATCTATAATATAAAAAGGTTTCTCGGTGACTAAAATCCATAGGTATCTTGATTTGAAATATGTTGGTACATCAATCAATTTAACGTTTGTAATTTAAACTTAAAGTAAGTTATTCAAAAGTCATTGCTTTGTCACAAGAATATTATTGGTTGATTATTAAAGTGATTCGTAATTTTGGAAAGTTGGTACTTTTCAAAATCTTATAAGATAAAAAGTTGGCAAGTAATTAAAATCAGTTTTTATATTACGGATGTTGGTACACCAATCAAATTAAGTTCGTAAATTCAAATAAAGTTAGTAATTTCAAATACATTGGTGATCCACAAGAATAATGTTGCTAGATTATTAAAGTAGTTGGTAATTTACAGAGTAGAAAAAGTTTGTGCTGTTCAAGGCCTACTAATAAATTACTAACACGTGACTAGATAAGCAAGTTATTTGCGGCACTTGATAGTTACCAATCATTTTCACAATGTTTAAGCATGGAACTTTGCTCCATAGCTAAACTAGCAATATGCCACATGAACACAATATATATATTTTTTGTTTTAAATTTTAGGGGACGATGTCGATAAAATTAAATTAAGTAGGTATAACCTAGCCATAAGGCACAAGTCGCTATTAGAAGCACGATTATCTATGCAAGTTAATTTAATAATTTGTTTTTTCAAAGTAAAAGCTGGGATGATTTCGAAGAATATGAGCCAGAAATAATTAACCGCAAACGATCTTTAAATTTCGAAGAAATTCGTAGGTTTGGCTCGGTAAGTATTTGTAAGCATGAAATTTTCGACAATTCAAATTTCCAATAGAGAATAACAGAACCAATAAAGGCAATTGCAGAGAGCTAGAATTGAGAACTGTACCTTTTCAAAAGAAAAGAGTGCAGGTTGATTCTCACTGGTACTTGTACCTTGACAGCTTTGGTATTCACAAATAAATGAGAATGACCTCATCTTGCCACAATGTCTTACTCGCAATTTCTTCAAGAGTGGCTGTGTTGAAGTATGACTATTCCTGTAGAAGCTCCTTAAATCCGGCAACTCAAGTAATTTGAGATCGGTTAATCGCGGAAAGAAGAGATCCCCTACATTCATCTCTACTCCGTCTTCCTCCACAATAATTTCTTGCACCCCACACTCCCGTACTAAAAGTTCTTCGAGTTGTGTCATACTTTTTGCCACCGAGTTTGGGAATAAACTTTTGATCATCTCACACTCAACAATCTTCATGCATCGTAAGCATCCAAAGGTAAGACCTCCTTGAGGATGTCCACTCCACACGTGCTTCATTTTTGGGAGCCGCATTAGAACTAATTCTCTCAATTGAAAAGTGCTTGTAGGACGAGCTTCGCTAAAATTGAACTCTTGGACGTGAAATACCACTTCTAGGGACCCACAATCGGTTACACTTATCTTCTATAGGTTTTGAAATCTTGTGAGCATAGTATAAGATAAAAATATGGATGAAAGTTTCTCACAATACTTCACTACTAGTGTCTTGAGTTTGTTAAAGGCATTTGAAGCAAGATCATCAAGCCATATCTTCTCCAAGTTATTCATGTGTGAGATCTCCATCGACTCTATATTAGGAAACTTAACCTATTATTTTTCAATTAAATTATTAGAGCCGATTCTCTATTCCCATAAAAAGGGGGGAAACTGTAATTTCAAGAAGAAGGAAAATCACTAAACAAGCATAATCGATAGGATAGAACAAAAAAAGAAAGACTAGACGCACGATTTTTTAGTAGATGCCACCCCCTAAAATCCATTCTCCTGTCATATTATTTTTTAGTGGAAAGCATATATTCATCTAATAGATATCAAGCATTATGTTTGAAATGTAGCATAATCCATAACCACATAAGTTAGACAAGCATAATCATGTCACACGTCGGATGTTTCCCGCAAATATCAAATTTAGCCTATCTTTAGATTCCTCAAATGTACTCTCCCATTTCTTTGAACCATTTAAAAAATATAGCTTGTGCATTGTAGGGTGTTGATGTCCACAAAATAAAAACCAATTAGCACAAATCAATGCTTCATGAATCTTGCACTTCAAAATTTTCTTCAACAAAGTATAGACTTCAAGAAAACACGACATACTGACAAAAAAAAAAACATGACATAAACTAAAGAAAGAAATCCAACAATTAAATCAAAAGATGGTAGGGTGCAGGTATGTACTGTTCAATTTTGATGTTGAACAAGATGCTCCACCACTAGCTGATTTGTTTCTTTATTTATTTTAGTTATTCGATATTATCGAAGATTAAGGAAATTTATCTTGATTATTTCTCTTAATAGGTGCCTACAAAATAAATAGATTGATTTGATTACTAAGTTTGCCTATATGACGTGACTTTTTGCCAGCCTGGATTGGCCCTTCTATCTCTTTCATCTCTCTCTAGTTTATCTCTTTTTTCCCCTTATTATCTTATTTTCCTCCATTTTCTACAAATCTAAACCTAACATTCTTCATGCTTTCATTTAGCACTAGTTGGTAATGGATTTAGATATGTTCTTCATCAATTGGTATCTGAGCTGGATCTCTTCAACATTTAATTGGTATCAAAACATTGCTTCGTGCTTGTGGTATTGTCATGCGATGATACTAGACCAAAGGCCAACACTTTGGTTTTCATTTTCGTTGCTATGGTTGCAATTTTGATCTGATATGCTCATGAAGATATATGGCATTGATGTCTATTGAAACTTCAGCTGCCATTTTTACTGGTTTGGAGCCACTCTATGCTTGGTCTAATTATCTCTATGAAAAATTTTGCAATATTTATTAAATCTGTTATTCTGAAATTTGAAAAGAGTAGGGGTTATTGCTATTATTACTTCATGTGATTACGATTACAAGGATTACAATGTTATTCTAATAGTGTTGATTGTCAGGAGTAATACGATTATTACCATCCTTATGATTATTATAAATCCTTAATAATCCTGAAGAGATTAAAAATTTGTTTAATGATATTAGAGAAAATTTCAACAATTTTGATGAGAATTGAATAGATTCAATCAACAATTGTAAGGGAGACATGAAAACGGGCCAAAATCATTTGCCAATGAGCTAAATGACATGGAAAAATATTCTCAATGTCTCGAAGAATTGAATAAGGATCTCTGCTTTTGAGAATAGTGAAGTGAGTAGTAAAATTCTACAGATAATCTGGATGAATTTATTGAAGCACCTTTTGATATTTAATAAATTCATAAACGTAATTTCTCCTATTGATGATTCACAGAAGAGAAAAATTCGTGATGCTAAAATTTGTTCTATAATACTTCGTATAGCCTTGTACTCCCTAGGTGCATATCCAAATCAGGCGTTTTGCATGTCGCGAAGATTTTTTGTAGGGCAAAAGTTGTGGTATTATCTCTTACTCACAGGAAGAGCCACCGGAGAAAGGATTTGACTTCATTTCGGTGGGAAAGATTGATGTATGACATGATTCTCCAACCACTTTGCTGATTTGTATCATCAATTAGTTTATTAAATTTGATACTATTAATAATTTAAGATACTTATCTTGATGTATTTCTCTTATTTTAGATATGCTTACTTAGTTTGAACTCTTGTTTACTTGTAAATATTGACCTAGATACTTGTTTTCTTCAGTTTTGAGGATGAATTCATTCACTAATGAGTTTCCCTACGTCGCATTTCTTCTTCCTCATCTGCATTGGCATCTCTCTCTCTCTCTCTCTCTCTCTCTCTCTCTCTCTCTCTCTACCCCTATTTTGGCTACCTGATTTCCCTTCAATTTCCGTGATGTGTAGCTCTTCTAACTTTGGAAATGTAAGCCACCAAAAAATATGCAATATGGTTTAAGGACAAAGCACTAAAAACAAAGTAAAATAACATATAAGATAAATCGGGAGATGATACCTTCTCATCAAATAGAGGTTGTAACCCATCACTAGCACAACTCACTAAGCAGAAACTGATCAAATTCTCAAGGTCACCAAGCTTGAGTGTGCTTAACTGATGGAACTTCAAAGTCTCTAAGGTTTTCCATTTTCCTTCTTCCATCGCAATTATGCCCCGTAGGTTGTTGCAACAGGAAACATCAAGCACCGCAAGTTTATCGAGAATTTCAGCCATGGCACTTGAGAAGAGATATGGCAAACTGTGACAACCCCTCACGTTCACTTCCATCAGACTAGGAAATGCCAAGGTAACTTTGCAATCACTCTCAAAAATGTCTCTCAGCCTTGATAGATTCAACAACGTCAATTCTCTTAATGCAGGGAGGACCAATGGCTTTTGCCTTTTCTCAGCTCTAAGATTTATGGGTTCAAATAATGCTTCCAAGGAGGGACACCCGACTGCCTTAATTTTATTCAGGCTCTGCAACATATCCATTGAATTTGACGAAAAAGCATGTGACAAATTTTCACAAAGTTCAACAGTGAGGGATGCAAGTTTGTAGAAGGACTGTCCGTGGAGTTGACTGTGCCATATCCTCTTTAATTGGCACATGGAAGAAAGCTTCAATTCCTCCAAGCTTGGAAAAAGAACCTGTGTAAAAACATTGTATATGTAAAATGGCTGAAATTTTTGGTATATAATTTTATTATGCCGAAACTTGGGGGCAAGGGCAAACTTTGGGAATGACCAGCTGCGAGTTTGTTTTTCCACTATGAAGTGCCAATCTTTTGGTACAAAATAATGATCAAATTTCTACTAATTTGCTTCACTGACTAGAATAGAAGAATGATCAATAGAAAAATACTATAGATGCTTACCTTTTCATTGAAGAAGCCGGGCAAGGACAAGCCGAGTTGATATGACCAAATGCTTGTTGTAAACTGTATCATTTGTCATCAATGTTGCCTTCCTTCGAATGAAGAAAATGTCATCATTTTGATGCATTCGGAAATTGTCAGTCTTGTTAAGGATGGAAAGTGAATACAATACTTTCCATAAGAGAATGTCTTGAGATTTGGCAATTCCACAAGAGACAAGGAGGTTAACGAAGGAAACTCAAAAGTGTTAGTGGTTGTAGCTTCCACTAATTCTTCTTCTTGCGCATACATAACTTCTTCCATCAGTACACAATTCGCTATTTCGATTTCTTTTATCTGCACGAGTGCTTTAGCCATGGAAGAAGAAAAAAGAAACCTCAAGTTCTCACAATTTTGCACCTTCGAGTGCCTTTAAGTTTCGAAAGCACAATGCTCTGCTTGGATCCTTGGTCCATATGTGTTCCAAATTTGGTAAGCCGCTCAAGGTCAATCTAGTCAATCGACATAGAATCTCAACATCCCCCATAATTGACAGTTCCTCAAGGTCGAATACTTCTCGTATTAATTGACATTTTTCAACGGTTATAGCCTCCAAATTTTGTAGCTTTATTAGCTGCAAAGGGTGAATAACACCACACTCAAAACAATGCTGTTAACTAGAAACTGTGAATACGGGTTGCATGTGAAATAATAACAGAAGAAATATTTTCTCATGACAGATCTAAGGATAATGGAAGATGAAGCGGGGTAGTGATTTTGAATTTTCCCTTATTCTTCTTTAAAATTATCTACTTTACACTTACTGATCATTTACCTATTATGTATTTGGACTTTATTATACATACATTAACAAGAATGAATTATTGAGGTTATTGAATTTACCCTCACATTTTATGCAATCTGCCTAAATTTTAGAAATTCATGGCATAGGCTCAATTGATTTTTTGATCATTGACTGTAGTCCGATACAATATCTCAAACGACAGTGCAAAAAACAATCTTAATTATTTTCTCTGGAATTGTTATAAACTAAGTTGATAAATTGATTAAAAAAATATACTTTTAATTGATTAGCACGTGTCAGTTGAGCCTGGCATTTTTTTCCAAACTATTTCAAAAAAAAAAAAAAAAAAAAAAAAAAAACCTCTTATCGAGAGAGTAAAAGTAAAATGTTATTATAAATTTATGAGAGAAATACTAAAGTAGTCCTAAGATTTTACTGTACCCATGCATAGCACTAAAAGATCCATTATTTTCTGGTATTGATGTAAAGCGAAATAGATGCCACATCGACCAAATGTTAGAAAAAGGGTTCATCTCCATAAGATCCATCGGTGGCTGTAATATCCATGAATTGGTCATAACAGCGCCATATGGTCATCAAAGTCAATTTCATCAAAGCATTTAGTTTTAAAATATGAGGACCCAAGATACGCTTCCTCGTCATAAAAAGTTGCTTACTTTATGTAAAATGTAGAAAGTTTTAGTCATGTGGCCAAGAAAAAGAATTGATTAATTTGATAATAATTTTAACCGAGAATAACGCTTTTGTGGTTTGGGTCACGTGATAAACATTATTATAAAAAATAATTAGAAAAGGGTTTCCAATTTTTTATTTTATACTAACAGAATAGATATAAAATTTGATGATTCCAAACAATAGTACACAAATGAATGCTAGATGTGTTTCTAGTTAATACTTTCAAGGCGACATTCTATTACAGGAAAAATAAATTTAAACATGTGCCACACACATAAATTCTACTAGGAATATTGGAAAAGCTGCCAGAATGAAGATTTGTGGTAAATTTGTTCACTACAAAAAGGTCCACAGCTCACATAAATTAGAAAAAAAAAAATTAATTGTTCCACTAACATCTCAATAAAGTACCAAGAGTAACAAACGCAAATTGGCCTTATTATATTTGAATTTTCATTCCTTCGTCACATAATAGTTCCATCAACTAACATAAAAGAGTAAAGAAAATTTTTATATGATGGAACATTGTAGAACCACATTTCCACTAAGGTCCGTTCACCTACCCAAACTTTTTACAATTATGGGAACAACTTAATCGTCTCAATTGCCTTAGCATTGATGTACTTAAGATGAAAATTGCAAAATAATTTAATGTAATCAATTGATCTGGATGTCTCTTCCCACATAATCACTAAGTTCAATTCACAGGATTTTTTTTTTTAGTTCTGGTTTTTCCCCTTTAATCACGTGGATGTAATAGAATCTTACAATTTTCCATAATTATTAAATGAAGGTCATACAAATTATATGCGTCGTATATACCTTCTTTATGATACAATTATATCCATAATGTATGTATGTGTATATACTTTACCATAAAGCAGTGATAAACTTTTAGACTATTTAAAAAATTGATACATCACATGGTGCTTCTTTAACTATGTTGATAACATAACTCGTATAAAATGGGATGTAATTAACCAATATGAATGTTTTTATGCATTCACATATCACATAGCAATTACATTTTGAAAAATTAAATCATTATTTTGTCTTAATTGAAAGAATCTGTATATATTTCCAATTTCTCTATGTGCTAGTAGGCTCCTCTAAAATACCCATGCATAAAATTTCATTTACTATAAAATGCAAAACGTGTCACACCAGTACTCACCCACATATCAAATTGAGATGACTCTGAAGTCAATAGTTCAATGTGTTTATAAATCAAATGTTTAAGTAATCACAGTCGAATAAAATCAATAGTTTTTAGCACAAAATACTAATCGATTCAACTGTTGGTAAATAAATTTTTCGTATAGTTGATAAATGCATATTACTTTATCAAATTACACAAAAGTCCTTACATTATATCTCCAAAGTAAATATTTCAACAAGTCAATACTTTTTAAGTCGGCCCAACGCGTGGGAACTAAATTAATTGAAGGCAATGTTCATATTTGTAACTCATGGATCTCAAGACTAGGTAGAGAGTATTCTCCAATTAGGATGGCATGATGGTGGATAATATGACCATTTTAGAAAATATGAAATTTACCTGTTGTTTGTCGAAGAGTACGACCGAATGGTCCATAGTTTTACAAAAGCTTGTCATCTCTGGCAAGTTTCGTAATGTTAACCTACGCAAATTGCATGACTTCACTTTGGGATCAACATCTATTTCATCTCCGTCTTCGTCTGCCTCGGCATTTGCGACAATTTGCTTTATCAAGTGACATTTACTTATTTCAATCTCTTCTAGCTGCAAGAAGTTTCCTATCACGGAGGAAGGAAACAAATATTTGATTCCACCACAGCTATTCATTTTCAAAATCTTTAATATGCTGAAGGATTCTAAGGCAAGGCGACCGCAACAAATCTTCTCCAAGTTGTTTAGATTCTCGAGAAACAACGATTCCAATCTCGTAAATGCAGTGCACTGGATGTCCTCCGTGGAGTGAACAACGTACTGAAGTGAGGGGCTATTTTGTATGTGAAGATGCTTCAATTCCTGAAAACCTCCGAAGCACAAATTGTGCATGCTGTGATTATCTTGCAATCCCGCCAAGTTGAGATATTGTGTTCTTTGCAAACATCTCCGCACCCACACTTCACGAAGAAGATTGCCCGAATCTAGCTTGAGTTTTAAAGTTCTGGATTCTTCGTATTCATCTGACCAATCCCAAATGTTCCCAATTAGGATTTTATGCTTATTTAGTTTCCCAAATGGTAAGTCTCTTGAGAGACTGGCTAAACGAGGAATGGCGATGTATAAAGTGCTCAACTTATTCATGCTCTTGAACTCAGCCAGGCTAGCATTGCTTCGCGGGGTTTCATCCTCGGCTTCCCACTGATCAAAACTATATTGCATATACAATTCTTCTAAATTAACCAAGCTTTCGAGCATGCCAGGTTCAATAACTCTAAGCTCGGTGCAGCTTCGCAAGTCCAAAAATCTCAATTCAGTTAGTTCACCCATTTCTTTGGGCAGCCGAGCAATTGTAGAGTTTAAAAAACTGAGGAACTGCAATCCTTTTAGCTTTCCAAGAGTAGTCACATCCTCCAAACGGCATGAATCAAGACATAGTGACGTGAGGTTTTTAAGTAACTCCATCGACGAAGGTAGGGAGGTAAAAGATAAGCCAGTCAAGTCCAAGACTTGGAGCTCCTCCATAGATTTGAAAAATGACTCGGGCATTTTGAGAAATCGGTTGTGTTCTAATAACAGAAGAATCCTCATGTTTGGGCAGTCCAATTTTTTAGGAAGTTCATCAATGCCAACATAATTGAAGGCCATTGCGGTGCATTTTCTGAGATCATTCTTCGACCACTCTTTAAACCCAAAATCCTTTCTCCCGACCAAGGCGTTCCATTCCATGTCAATAAATTTGTCGCGCATAGAGACGGCCACGTCAATAAATAAGTCATGCATGCTCAACTGTTCCAGGTCATCACTACCTAGCAACAAAGAAGAGTCAAGCAAGTGATGTAGATCCATAATCAACCTATTTCTAGCGTTTTCGATGGTCTGGCTGAATTTTTCATATAAACCCAAACCCATGCAGTAGACAAGGGTATAACTTATGTCCGGTCTCCCAGAGTCTAGAGCACAAACCAAGAACAATGATTTGATCCTCTCATCTTGTAGGTCGTTGTAATTTTGTTCCACTATTGATTTTACAGTTGGCCCTTCTGCATTGGTCAAAGCATTCCTCCATTCAGGCATATCTCCACGCTTCAACCTTTTTGCCACCGAGACAATCAAAAGAGGCAAGCCTCCACAGTTCTTGACCACTCCATCCACCAAGCTCTCAAATTTAGGGTTGTTAATTGTGTTCCCCACTATCCTTTCAAAAAGGATTCGTGCTTCTCCATGCTTTAACACATTGAGATGAAATTCTCGGTCAGAGCTCATCTCAATGTACAAAACATCTCGATATCTAGACGTTAGCAATAGTTTGCAGCCTCTTGCTTTATTATCATATCCGCAAGGGATTCCGACTTCCTTCAACTCTAACTTCGTCCACAAATTATCTAAAATTATGAGAACCTTTTTCTCAGAATATTTCTGTAACATCTTGCATAAACAATGTGCTCTCCCACGAACAGTTTCCTCGTTCACTAGCTTTAGACCCAGTGCATCAGCAAGTTCTCCTTGGATTCTTTTTAGATCTAAATCGCGTGATACATTTGCCGTGGCAACCACGTCGAATAGCTGCTCTTCCTTAACTTGCCTTTCTACGTCCTCCATAAGCTTCGTCTTGCCAACCCCACCCGGTCCATACACCCCAATCACACAGACCTTGTCATCAGTTATAGCCTTAATTACAACCTCTATGATTGAAGCCCTCGACTCCGGGACAACTTCCTTCCTGTCAACAGATCTTGCAGCGAAAGTGGTAGTGGTGACGGTTCCTATGGGAGTATTCTCATAATAGACCTTCTGGAAGATACTATTTTTGCTTTCCTTATGGAGTCCTTGGATGACTTGAGTCATCTTTTTCACCTTCCTACCAATAGGATGGCGCACCATGGGGTTGGGAAGCCACCCACGGAAGCAAGCATCTTTTGCACTTTCATTACGTTTTAACAGGTCATCTGCCTTCTCGGTCTCGTCCTTCACACTCTTCAACCAATTCTCAACATCCACGTCGATAAGTTTTCCGTCATACATGGCTTCATCAACGGAGCTTTGCACCCTTTGCCTCGCAGTCTCTAGTTCTTTGACTCCATTTTTGAGTTCTTCGACATAGCTCTTGTAGCACAACACGTACTCAAATTGGCGTCCAATGGGAGCAAAGAGGCACTCGCCGAGTTTCGACAAAAGATTCGACGCAACAGGGTAAACAATTGCCTCGGCCATAATCTCTTCTTTAATTTTTCAAATTTCTTTTTTCCCCCTTCTTTTTTTCCTCTTCTTGTTGCCTCCTTTTATTGGTCGCTTAAACAAATGGGTGCGGAGAAAACTGAGGTGAGGACAGAACTAATCGGTTAGAATTGTGAAACAAAACCAGAGAGAGAGAGAGAGAGAGAGAGACTGGAGTGTACGGAAGCAGGAGCGATGTAAATAAACAGAGAATGAGGAATGTCAGCAACCTAGAACGCAGAGTTATTTAGAAAAACACTTGGTCGCTCAATGATGCCTCACCGCACTCGATGCACCCAAGTAACACGTTACTGGTTTACATGGAGAACTTGCGAATGATCTCCTGTGGACGAGGCAACACGTTGCTGCTCCACCATGTGCACTAGAAGCCTAATTTTTTTTTTTTTTTCATTTTCGTTCCTGTTGTCCATGTTATCTTTCATACTAGTTCAACAGTTGTCGTTTCTTTTGAAAATTGACAGGCATAATCATTTTGAACTTTTTCTCAGTATTTCAAAGCTTAAAACGTTTCTTTTCATTTTCATGATTTCACAATAAAGCAATAAGTAGAGGTTACAAATTAAAAGATGCCGGGTACTTGTTAGAGAGCTAGTAATTGTTTTTATGTTTCTACCATCCACTACTTGTTTTGATAGCCGGTGCTTCTTAAAGCTTAGCAGATGTCGTGTTGACCATAGATTAAAAGATAATTTCTTTAAAATGGCCAAATCCAAATGTGAGAAACTCTAAATTAAAGTATAACGTTGCTCTAAGTAAAAATTTTGATGCTTTCTTTATTTTAAATAAAATAAATAGGGTGGGGCTATTTTTATCCCCTCTTTGGCTTGGGACAAATATTTTATTGATCAAAATAACCTTCTATGTTTGGAAACAAGCTTAATCACCATTTCACCCTACTTTTTTTTTTTCTCTCTCATCTCCTCTTCACCTTCTATGTTTATTTAAAATTGCTCTATATCCTTCCATGTTTGAAAATCAATTCCTTATCAATTAACCATGCTTTTCATAATTTCTGATGGATTAAATTTTGTGAAATTATTAAGTTTGTAATTTTGGTCCATAAAATATTTCTTTCCTTAGATAGTTAATTTTTCAATATAGCTTTTTCTATTCAACTTAATCATAACGGGACGACGCTTTTTGACTTGAACAAAGTTTGCATTGTCCTAACTCTCTCCGTCACATGTACACCCGCAACACAAATACGCATATTCATTGTTCATCAATAAAAAACTTGCAGTTGAGAAATTGATTAGTTGAGAATTGTATAATACAATGGGGAAATGATGAGGAAAAAAATCATCATTGTGGGTCTGTCCAACTAGCCCAGATCAATAATTGCAAATGACCATTAGACAAACACAAACAAAACAAGATAACATAAAATCACAACTTTATTAACACACAATTTGGTATTAATAAATTAATTAGTTGAGAACTAGTGTGATATTAGACGGAAACAAAATGATGAAGGGCAACAGACATCATCAGGTATCTTGATCCCCCTAACGCATCGCGCGCCATCCGCTCGACGAGATGCCTAAGCTAGATCTAAAAGTTCGTGTTGAGAAAGTCCGTTCCCCGAGCTCCGATCGATTGTCTACTCGCCGTCTGGGTGTCACGCGGAGGGTCGAGACAGGGGAGACGGCCTTGGGGAGGCCTTGGGTCGAGCGGCTTCCACCGGCCATGCCTGGCCGAGCCAAATCTCGGCCGAGCTGGTACTTGGCTGGCGACGGTGGTCGGCCGAGAAGTGGCCCTCCGGCTGGGCTGGCCGTGACGTTGCCGAACTGGGTGCGTGGCCAGCCCAAGGCGAGCAGCCTTACTCGCCGCGGCCGCCCCCGTCAGGGCGAGGCCGACAGAGCGCCGCGAGAGGCAGGGGCAGGAGAGCAAGTCGGGTCTGCCTGGGTACCGTCTCGGATCCGGGTCAGGTCTTTAGGGCATGGTATTCGGGCTGGGATGATTTAGGAATATTGGGCTTATTCTGCTTTAATGGGCCAGGGTTAGTTCATTTTGTTTGCCGGACTGGGCCCGCATTTCAGGCCCATACGGGCCCCTGTTAGGCGACCCGGGTCGGCTCCCACCGAGGGTTCCAACCCGGGTCCTTTTTGTATATTATAATATTATTATAATATTTAAAAATATTTTATTAAAAAATCAGAAGAATTTTATTTTTTTCTAAAAAATTAGGAAAAGGCTTAAAAATGGCTTTTGAGTATTTTTCTCTTGAAAGTGCATGAAAAATCCAAAAAAAATAAAAATAAAACATTGATGTTTAAATAAGATTAGATATTGAAATGACATTAGTTGATTAACTAGTGTAAACAAGTCATTAGAAAATTTTCAAATAAAAACCTGAAGTGCCATCATTTTCTCAAATAAGGATTTGAAGCGAGTATTATTTCAAATAATGGCTCAAAGTGCTCTCATTTTCTCTAATAATTATACGAAGTAAATCTTATTTTAAATAAGGTTCTGAGTACCCATATCAATCTCAAAGAATGGCTTGAACTCATTGTCTATGAAGGGAAATTTCGTCTTTTAAAATTTTTCCTTTGTCTTTCATAAAAAACAAAAAAAAAAAAACTTAAAAAAGGAAAATACATTGCTGGCTGCTGCCCCATTGTTGGTGGGGGTAACAGTGAAGGCCAACAGGTCGCTAGTGCCAAGGTGAGGGCTATACACCCTCGCCGATCAAACGGCCTGATGACATCCTAAATAAGAAGGTTATCAACATATGCTCCTCATAATTATATTCTACATTTAAGTAAATGCATCAAATTAATGGGCTAATTCGAGATTTTACTATCAATTGTGTTAAGAAAAATGGACAAATACCTTTTTTATTCATATAATTTAGCCAAAGCTAAAGGTTCTTAAAACTGATTTAAAATACTTAAATTTTTGTAGATAGTCATAACCTCGCAATTCTATAATTTTTTCTTTGTATCATTACTCATTAGTGAAGATGAAGTGCAAACAGCCCATCACAAAAACCCTCAATCGTTACGATATGTTATTTTAACATACTAGATTATTTTTCTCCTATTCATGCAATAGATTAAACTGTCAAAATGTTATATTTATCATATTTAAAATTTTGGCAGTCAAACATAATTTTAAGCTGCACCTTTTATTTATAAGTTGCCACTATTGATCCTAAATCAATTTTGATGATTCCAAAACTCTTTTTTGTATGTTTATAATCGTCACAATGGAAATGTTTTCTGCAAGTTTGTGCAAGTTGAAAAGGGTTCAAGAATAGTGGGCTTGTCTAAAAGCATATCTAGGTACCTAGCTAAGTAATGGCGGGATAGCTGGCCAGAGTTGGCCCAATACACAGCTCGACAATTTAAATTTGAATTTCGTTCGCCCAATCTCAGCCGATTTTTACCACCAATGTGAATTAGACGTGAGAGTTTGTATTCCTTAAAATAAGGCAGCCATTGTCTTGGGCATGTGTGTACATGAAAATACTTGCAAAATCTCTCTTGTATTCACCATGCAAATCAACTTCTTGTGAGGGAAATTGTTTGTAAATGTCATTTACAAATTAAAAATTATATTTTAATAATTAATAATTATATTTTTAAAAATAAAATAATTAAAAATTATATTTTCTAAAAATTAAAAATAATTAAAAATTCGATTTTTTAAAAAATATTATAGAAAGAATTATAAAAATTTCCATTCAATTTATAGGTTTTTTAAAACTTTTTTTTATTTGTTATTTTTAATTTAATTTGAAGTTTTAATCCAATTAGCATATAGTAGAAGTGGGTTTTCCTAGAATATTAATAAGTTTTAGCAATACTGGTCAGGTTGGATATGAGTCGGGTACGGGTACGGGTTGGGTCAGGTCGGGTATTAGTCACTAGATTTACACTACAAGAATATGGGTCAAAACGGGTTAAATGAGTCAAATGGGTCAAATATGGGTCGACCCATTTTCGACCAGACCCATACCTGACTCGACCCACCAATTTGCCACCCCTAGTAAATGACTTCACCTTGCTTGCAGAGGAGCGTTGGCTCCATTATAAACCAACCTTTATATAAGACTTCAAAAATAGTGGGATGGCCATAAATACCGAATGGTCTTGAGAAGTGAAGTAGGTGCTGATTTGGGTCAAACCATTGTAAATCGGTTAACCATCAGTCTTCCCTAACTTCTTTAAATTTATTCATGCCTAGCATTTCATATATTGTTTGTGTGAAAATCTTTTCGGTGGTTAACTCGGTCAAGCACCTTAATGTTTTGAGAGAATTATGAAAATCTTTCCCATTGGAAAATCATGTGTACGAAAAATTGGCTTGAAACTTTTGCATGGATGAAAATGGTCTATGTATTGATTTACCATACTGGATTTTTTTAGTCAAAATGCTTTCATGACCTGAAATTAAGTGAATAATGTCAATTTAACCTTAGAAAAAATGGAGGATCATGATGAATATTTATTCAAAATGAGTAATTTGACATTGTTGTCAATGGCTCGGCCTAATGCTCGAGGGCAAGTCTCGCTTGACTCATAAGAGCAACATATTTTTTATGATGAGGTAAATTATTATCTAAGTTTCGAAAAAGAAATAAACCGTGCTAACTATTTAGCAGTTGAAAAAACACCATCGTTGACTAGGTTTGTCGTTGAAAAATCGCCAAAAAAAAAAAAAAAATTGGTTAAAGAAATACTTAAGTCGTAGTTAGTTACACCCATTGAAAAGTGTTTCTTGAAAAGAAGAAATATTAATAGAATGGTGGTCCCTCGTTCTAGCTAAGCTGAATATGCAATTCGCCCAAGCTAGGCCGAATTGTAAGAAGTTCGGAGAACTTGGCCACGATAATAGGAGTAACTGAGAGGAGCCCACGATGAGTTGCATTCGCCCTTGAAGCTGGAAGTTACGAAAGAGGAGGAATGAAGAATGGAGTTGTGTGGGCGATTGTTGTCCATATAGGGAACGCTTATTACTAATATTAGGTTTATAAATACCAGTGTTTTAGGATTGTAAAGCTCTCTCTTTTGACAATCAAACAAATCTATAATCTATGTTTAACTACATCAATTTACCTATCGCACAATATATTTTTGCCATACAATTATATATATATTTTTTATAATCGTTTATTTTTCTCAATATTCAGTTTCACATAAACTTGGACCCGGTCGGATCCTCACTTCATGCACTTTGTGTGCGAGGCATAGAACCGTGGAGTGAGGGCCGGTATGCTATTTCACTAGGGTCAACAAATCCAACAATTTATACCAACCAGTTTTAATAAAAAGAAAATGGTAAGAAGAATGAGTAATATGTGTAATGAAAATTGCAAAAAAGTCACATGCGAATTTCGCACCTAACATTTTTATGCTTTAAATGATATTAGATGATCTGCAACGAGTAATAATCAAATGTTTGTGTTTGAGAATAAATTACCTTGAAACAAATCAAGTTGTGTTTGAGTCCCAAAAGATGGTGCAATCAAAGGATTATCTTCACGCTTAGCTTCGAGCTATCAAACCAAATATGTCAGAACATAAAAGGAGCCTCTCGGTGATTTTTGGTGATTGGGGATGGTGTTCTTACCGATGTGTTTCTCCTCTTAAAGCACAAGCCCTTGGCACTTTAACAAGCTTTTCCCTTTTCTCTTGCCCCAAAGAATGATCCACGTGTGCTTGGAATCCACGCAATCTTTAAAGAGGCAATTCACTTCTTTAGCCCTCCACTATGTCCAAAACCACCAAAACAATCCTTCCAAACAGCCAAAAAAATCCTTCCCTCTACCGTGTCCAAAACCACCAAAACAATCCTTTCCTCTAAATTGGCAAGAATACCACCCCTATAGTAGACTCCAGAGATATTTTGGTAGTTGTCATTGGCATAGGATCGGATGGCCACGCAAATCAAAGTGAAGATGGGCGACGTATTGGCTTCCCTCCACAATAGTGGAAAGAATCGATACTTGCGTTAGTGTCAAGGTGTCGATAGTGGAAATTAACTTTCGACATGCTGCTCTTTGAGACTTACGTAACGTTAGAAAAGATGATACATGTGGAGAGGGGAATAGAGTTTGAGACTTGTAGATGACTTTCTTAAAAATGTTATTACCCCACGGCCCCACTATGGTGGAAGAAGATTAAAGCATCCATAATCTATTAATAAAGTTTATGCATAATGTTTAGAGAAAATGAAATCTCTAGTATCTGTGCTTTTTTAATTTGTCTGATGTGAGCCCCATGTACTTTTTTTTTACCAATGTGGTCCCTATATATATTGCAAACCGAGATGTTGACATGTTTGCCTTCAATAACGTCTCAATGTTGATCAGATAAATTAGAGAAAAGATGGAAATTTTTCTATTGACTGAGATAAAATTATTAGAAATTTGACCACAAAAAAAAAAAAAAAAAAAATCACAAGCACTTAGTGTGTGAGAGATAGAAGAATGGCTGAAGCTACAGCAGCGATGAAAATTTAACAACATAGAAGACTTAGTTTTCATCACCAAACGTATCTAAGGTACATTAAATGCTAATACAATATTGATGTATTTCATCTTTCTTGGGGAAGAAATATTAAAATTTTCCGTTATTTCTCTTTTCTTCTCGTCCCGCCCAAGCCCTCTTGCACTTAAACCAGATCTCGTGATGGATTCCGTTTCTTTGATGAGTCAATTTGCTTCTTTAAACCTCCCAACACCAGCAAAGCAATCCCTTCCTCTGAATCGAGGCCGCGCAAAATCAAAGTCAAGGACTTTTAGAAATGATGAGGACAGAATTCATCACTCTAGTTTTGTCCAAGTTGCGCACATCGATTGCAAGTGACCATCTGGCAAAGATAAAAGGAACACAGACAAAACAAAACTTCTTTAAAATATCTCTTCATAAAATTTGTGCCAAAAATTTAGAGATAACGAAAACATGGTGATGCAATTTTTCGATGAGTTCAGTGTTGTCTATATGCTGTTTTTTTTTTTTACTAATGTGTTTCCTAAGACGCTTTTTTACTCAAGTCAGTTCTTCCGTTAAAATTGCAAATAGAAATGTAATTGCGGCTGCCACCGGTGCCACGTCATCACTAAATGTGGCTAGGTATATTAGATGCTAATGTAATACGTAGGCATCTCATTTTTCTGGGTGAAGAAATAATTAAAGATGCATATTTTTGTTTTACAAATATTTAAAATTCATAGGCTAACTTTTTTGTTGACTTTTTATTGGTTATTATCATTTTTTTAGTATTCTTTAATTGGTAAAACATGCGCTAATTAAGACCATACCTTGCTTCGTGGCCGGGATTCAATTTTATTCTGGGGTGCGATTGCCCGCTTATTCTGGTATTTCGATTGGTGCTGGAGGGGCCTCCTCCATTGTGGGTAAACGGGAAATTGGACCCGCTTAGCAAAGTCTTACTTGTCGAATATTTATTGTAAGGATTTCTAAGATATAACACCAAAACCCACCCAAAAAGTCATTCACAAGCTTGATTATCATCACAAAATGTGGCCAGCCGCTAATCTCATACTTATCAGAAGAGAACGAAAAAGCCGAGAAAGTGGAAACAACAGATAAGCACATGTGCAGGGAAGTTTGGAGAAGTTAGAAGGAGGAGCTCATGAGGAGTTGCCCCTGCTAGCATTCGTCCTTTATTTTTCTCCGCAGTTAGCTTCGCATAAGTTCGCACTCTGTTGAACCTCCACTTCGTGCACTTTGTGAGGCGAGGTATGGAACCTTGGAGCGATTGGTAGCAATTTGAGTTTTTGGTACATAGGGTTTGAAGGATTTAATAGATTCTGATCAAATTTTTATCTGCCTTTTGTCAAAATAGATTGTCCCTTTTGATTTTCTCTCAAATGTCCATCAACTTTGGAAGATAAATTTACAAATCCTACTTGGATAAATATCATTTTTTTTGTCCCTGATTTTGTGCTTGTGATAAGGAAATTGATTTCTTAGTAAAAAGTTAGGAGATGCATCTGCGACCATGGGCATCCCTTGTTTTGTGATTGACACCATAAATGTAGTACAGGTGCTACTTATCCAAAAAAACTTGATACTATGTATGATTTGCTATGATCCAAATGACACTTCCTTGAGCTCAATGGTGCTTACTAAAATCTCTCGTTCAAGAAGAAGATATGCATTTTAATTTTAATTTTTTAAGTCCAACAAGCTTGTAACGGTCACTGAGGATTTTTAGATAACATGTATATCATCCACACTTATCTTTGTATGTGGGTAATGTCTATAATTTGTAATCCACCAATCAAAATTATGGTTTGAGAAAGTTGCTTTTATTTAAGGATGGAGAAAATATATCCCTTTACATAAAATATGATAAATTTTATTTGATAAAATATGTTATCGAATCAAGGAAGTTTGGTGAGCATGTGTTGGTATGGGACTCTCTCTCTCTCTCTCTCTCTCTCTCTCTCTCTCTCTCTCTCTCTCTCTCTCTCTCTCTCTCCCCATGTTTAAAAGGACGAAGAAGGAATTCTAGGAAAAGGACGAATTAGGTTTAAAGCAACCATATCCATTTTCACATGGATATATTCTCCATATTCACTTGCACTTTCTTTGAATAAAGTAGATGGAATTTTATTAAAGTAAGAATAAGGTTGTCCATTAAAGAAATTCTATAGATAGATGTATAAACCAAAGTTGACGGCCCTTAATTAAAGATTTCCACATGCCCATCTTTCAATAAAAAAAAAAAAAAAAACTGACGATTTTTAGTCCACCATTTAGAGGTAATGCTTTGAAAACGATATTAGAGGTTCAATAGGAGTGAGGGTCAGTAAACAATTCCACCAGTTCAACTGGTCCAACCATTGAAAATCACTGTTTGAATAAAGAATGAAGAAAGAAAAATAAGCACTATATGTGATGATAATTTTGAAAATTTTATGTGTGAATTCACATGTAGATGTTCTCCAATGAGTAGAAATCTTTTTTTCCCTATCAATTTTCATAGGCTGAATTGTCTTAATAAAAGTGCGCAGAGACTTGCTAATTTTCCAAGTTTATCAAATATTTTTAAGTCGCATATTAGGGTACCAACAAGAAGATAGTTAAACATGATGTCATACAATTACCATTTAACAGACATATAAAAGCTTAGAGAGACCAATATTGGTGCCACTGAAATGAGTTTATGTTGCAGTTATTATACCCATTTTTTGTTTATTCTTCCTAATTTTCTTTTTCGTGTATATATTTTAATAAAGAGGGTGGCTGAACATGATTCAAATGCCAATAGCACATAAGATGTAGATAGATATCATTTGAAGTTCAGGCCAAATCAATAAAAAAATCATGTATCTATATGAAAGGAATAAAAATAATTTCACTTTAGCCAATAAAATAAACTCTTCATCGATTATGCGGCAAACGATGCTTATATGATAAGCTGATGTGGCCTCGTTTTATCATTGAAAAAGTAAATCAGAAAAAACTTAATGACTTTAAACGCAAAATAATTTTTTTTTATCAAAGAGAAAAAGAAAAAAAAAGACAAAGTAACAGAATCTTGAAGCAAAAGTAATTGTCGCATTTTCCTCCCCTTTATTCCTTTCAATTTACCGAGAAAGCATTGTGCAGATGCCAATGTGATTGCATCATCAAGCATGTAAAAGTCTGCGATGCCCTCCACCTTTTCTTTGTAAAGCTAATTCTGTGGTTGGCTATGCTTGGTGATGCTGATCCCTCAAAAACGATTCTAGAAAATTTGATAGTGTCGTTCAAAGGGTGCTTTTATTTTTGTCGGCCATTACTTTTGGCCACAGTGATTTGCATTATTTTTCTTTCATTATGGACCAGACACAAACTCACACTTATATGCACAATAGAATTTACTCTATTTTTTCATAATATCTAACTAATGGATTGCTCGTATTTAGGAACTTCCTCCATAATGTAATTGATAACAACCCTATCTTATTTGATCATGTGGACTCATGTGAATTTTTCATTAGTTAATTTGGCCCTTAAATCGTAGTGAGCACTTCCCTAACAAGTGCTCAAGAGTCAACAATACAAACCGATCTTTGGCCCATTGAAAACTTTGCTCTTTTTTTGGTATTACTAAATACATACTGAAGTGTTCCTTTGTTGAGTGCATATATGAGGTAAATAAAAGGAGATATGCACATGTTGCGACCTCTTCGAACACTCCTATGGGCGCAGAGGTTAATGGATGGCTAAGTCTAGACTCTCCTAAACCCGCCAATTTGCGATTTATAGTTCGAGTTTTAACTCGCAAGTCATTTCATTTATGAATCGCTGCTAATTTGCGCTAGGTTAATTAGAAATCCAAATAAAATATTGGAAGAAAAATTTTACTCCTGTGCAACCAGAGAAATTATAATTGAGGACTTGATTACACCAATTAATCAATTAATGCCTTTTCGCCCAATACTTTTTTTTTTGGAGAAAATTAATCAAAAGTTATTTTTAATGCCTTTCCTCGCCTCAGAATCTTTTGATTTTTTTAAAAAAAATTTTAAAAAAATTTTGATATATAGAGAATAAAATGTTACATTAGGGGAGGTCGAAGGCAGCCCGGGCCCGCCGGCCTGGGTAGCGAGACCCCCAGCCGGACTGGGCCTGATTTGCGGGCCCAGTCCAGCTGAAAAGAAATGGATCCCCCCAGCCCCTAAAAAGCAAATAAACTAAATCTAGCCCAATAAAACAAAATAAGCCCAACATCCATAATTCATCTCAGCCCAAAGACCAAACCCTAAAGATCCGATCGGATCCTGTTCCTGACCCGGATCCGACCCGGCACCCCCTTGCGTTCTCCTCCTCCTTGCGGCACCCTCTGCTCTCCGCGGTTTGGCTGGCCGAGACAGCGGCGCCGCTCGCCTTGGGTGGCCCAAGCCGCGGGCTTGGTCTTTGCCCGAGCTGCCGCTCCTCAACCGGCGTTCTCGCCGCCGGTATCCTAGGCCGGACACACGATAACAGCGACGAAGGCAACGGAACAAATGAACGGCCAACATTCAGGGAATCCGGCATCGCAGGAACGCCACCGGGGAGCATGACACGCACGGACGACTCAGCTCCAGCCAAAACAGGGAAATAAAACCCAGATCTCACTGTGGCATTTTGTCGAACGGCTCAAGTGCGCTACCGAAGCGAGAGATCCCTGGCCCTAACGGGGTTGGAACCCGCGACGGCGCTCTCGTCGACGAACCAGAATACGCATGATGGCGTGAAGAGGGGCGACCAGTGGCCGGAGCTCGCGTGAGCTGGGTGGCCGCGAGCTCCGGTTCCCATCTAATAAGGAAAAGTTTTGATTAGCGAGCAATATTTACGTGAGCGCCCCATAAGATTTCCCTCTTCTCTCTTACAAATGTGCGGAAAGAGACTTATATTTCCTTTCGTAAGCTTCGACTCGTGCAAGACAAAACATAATTGTAAGGGCCTAAGAAATAGTTTCTTCATCACCATTTACATTTGCTCACACTAGCCTGCACAAGAGAATAAGTTTATTAATTAATTACACTATGTTCGAAAATATATAGTTAATGGATGGTTCCTGGCTAGGAACTTTAACAATTGTTGTAATCGGTAGCATGCCTATTCTACTTGACCATATGGACTCATATGAAGCTTGTTAGCTATTTTGGTTCCACAACAAATGAATTTCACTAAATCATTTGAGTGCCTAGTTTGATTCCTCCCTTTAAATCCAAAATAAAAGAAGAAACATTTGAAACTCAGCAATACAAATCAATGTAAGGCACAATAAAATCACAATTGAAAACCTACAAAAATTTTTCTTAATACATACATACATACATACATACACATGTATGTATGATCCTATTAGTAAATTTCCTTCTTGAAATTTTATCGGTGTTCAGAAATTTGGTTATACAATTCCTCAAGAGGTGGTAGAAGAGTGCATCGGTTTGATTGGCAGTAGGCTCGCTTCCTCTCCTCTCTTTTTGAGGTTTGTTTCCAATCGCACCTTCATTTGAATTGTATTTCCACTACACCATTTGGACCGTCCTAAATAATAATGATGACATAAGTACTGTGGATTTTTAAAAAGAATTGCTCAAATTGTTGCTTTAGAGACACGAGGACATGCAGGTCGGGTGATTATCTTCATTTGCAGAATGCATTAAGATTTTTGCGTTGAATTTTGATCTCGTATTTTTTAAGCCAACGAGGAAGATGATGTACACTTCACAATCACTATCTCTTCATTAGCTATGTTTATTGCCAGATTTCATCAATATATTTTAGTGTTATAGCCAATGCACGATCGTAGCATCAAGAGAAGGACTACTAGAAGTTATATTATGGCAATATGTGGTAGCAATCCTCGGCGTTCTCCGGCGACACATCATCTCATCCTTTTGTGTTCATTTGCTTCCATTTTTTTTTTTTAATTTTGAAATATTTATTAATAACATCTTACTGCTAATCTTGTCAGACATTTTTTTTTTTTTTTTTTTGGGTGGATCAAATCTCATCATACATTGATTGCGTTAAATTTTGGAGTTCATTTCTCCCGTAATGCATAGACATTTAAACTAGTACGAGAGATATGTAGTATTTTAAGTGCAAACTACGCAACCTTTCCGAGGGCGATTCCTCTTGGTAGGTGGGGCTCTGGCTAAGGCGGATCCTCCCAAGCCTTATCAACAGCAACTATTTTTCTAATTAATTATCCACTTAAACTTAGACTAATGAGTTGCCACTAACATTTTATGGGCTATTAGAAACCTGGGAAAGATGCGAGAGCCTACGAACCGAAGATTCACGAGTCTAGAATTTGTTATGCTACATTAATCATATCTTTGTATGATGCGATATATAGCTTGCTCCATATTTCTTCGATTTGATGTATGTGAGGACCAACTTATGTCAATGTTCATTATGAATGGGTTCGAGGTATCTCTGAGTGACGTAATACTTGACACGATGGTTAAATGCACTCTTTTAAAAGGAAAGAACTTATTGGATGGGATGGCTCTTACTCAAACCATCAAGGCTTTTGATGGCGATCTCGATGGGGAAACTCCTAAGGCTTTATCTTAAGGTCAATACATTGGAGACTCCACACTGAAAAGTCTGGACATTAAGAGGTGGCAAGGAGTTTGGATAAGAGAAAATGGATGGGATGGCCAACCCTAATTTGAAGGGTACTAACACCATTGACGCGTTCTGAGAGCCGCTAAAGTCGATGGAGATGAGGATGAGGACATGATTAGTCGTTAGTTGAGGTACTTTCTTACTAAGCTAAGTTCACTTTGGGGGAGAAATCCATATGGCGAGAAATGAAATGCTATAAAATTTTCACCAACTTTTGCAGCACATCAATCCCTTAATACGCCGAATACTTTTTTCAAAATCCTCACTATTTCCCCAAAATCCTCTATTTCCTCCTCCGTTTTAAACTTGTATTTAGGTTGACTTGTAATTTATGTTGAAGTTGTTTTATGTTGAACGTGCTTGAAGTTTATGTTGAACTTGCTTTATGTTTATGTTGCACTTAATGGTTGTAGACCTTGTGTTGAATTGATGTTTTATGAATGTCTTTGATATACAAATGGTTGCTATGTGTTTGATGATCCACCTTAAGCCCTTTTTAATGTTATGACAAAAGGGGAGAATGGTAAAATCTTCATATTATATGAGATGTATTCACTTGATTTATTTTCCTTGTAGTATGTTGAGAATGGTGGTTTAACTTGAGGTTTTAAAAGTGATTTTCTTATCGTGAAAAAGAGAGATTGTTGACATGATGATTCTAAAACCCACTTTTGTATATTTTAATCGCTACAAATCATTTGGATGTGTAAGTTTGTGCAGGTTATAAAGGATTAAAAAAAGACCGGATCCTATTTGAAACCCTGGCCAAGTAATTGAAGATAATAGGTCAAGATTGGCTTAATACTCAGCTCTACAACATAAATTTTAATTTTGCTTGCCCAATGGCCCTAAAGCATCAATAATTCCCCCAAGAACTGCAGCTACTACAAATTTTTTTTTTTTTTTTTTTGTGGAATTAAAATATTCAAGACCTCAAAGCTTTCCAAATACGATCACACCATAATACCAGCTCAGGATAGCAACGGAAAACCAAAAACAGAGATCATAGGCAAGGGAGGATTCACTTGTACTGAATTGATCTTTCCTTACCAAATTTACATGAATATACCCGTACTCGAACCTTTCAAGCTGGGAGCAATGCGGATGCGGAAAGAGCAGGAGTTTCAGCAGTTGCTGCCGTACACCCTTGACCTCGTGCTCGCAGGGCCCCAAAACAGAGCAATGACCTGAGATGTGACTGACGGACAGCAAAGAAGAAGCACATGCGATGAAGACAACGAAATGCAGAGAGAAGGATAGAGAGTCCATAGTTATGATTGTAGCCTTGTCATGCACACTGCACAGTCACCGAGCTTCTCCAAGCTTCTATTTCGAGAGACAAGCTCTCGCTCCTATCACCAGTCCAAAGATTGAGGTCGCCATCTTACGCCGGCCACACCACATGCACAGCGATGACACCTCAGAGTAATACCGAAAATGGATTATAAAAAATGAGATATAATAAAAAAATCTGATCATATAAGCAACGATTCTAGCACTGAACTCCATTTGTATGGAAGACGCAACTCAAACCAGAGAAATCAAGACGCAATTTCCAACATGAGAATCATAACACCAATTCAATAATTGAATGAGCATCGTATTCCAAATAAAGCGGTCAAATGAGGTCTCAATAACTCAAGAATGAGTCGAGTTGATACATTACGACTTTTGGCTCAATGATTTAATAGAAACACATCCGGATCTGGTTCAAACATTTCATCAAACACGTGATACGCATTTCGATAAAGGAGTTTGTACGCGAATATGAATCGACGATTCACTTTTAGATCATCACAACAACATCGGAGCAAGCTTAAATCCTTAATAGAACCTAAATCGTGGCCGATTTTCACACAAACAGTAACAATTTTACCTTGATGATGTGCGATTGCAGCCGCGATCAGCTGTTGAACTTACAAAAAGGAGTCCCGGGGGTGTCGCCGATGATGATCGGACCTGACAAAGGAGGATTAAGTGAGTGCAAGGCACTTCGAGATCTCCGAACAACAAACAGAGCAGAACAGGGAGATGCGATCAGTGAAGCTCAGGAGGAGCGGCTTCAATCGGCCGCGACTTCGGCATCTTTCTGTCAATACTTCGTTTCATCTCGCTGACCTGGCTGAGCTCAAAGCGACCAGAGGTGGAGGCGCCTCGGTCGATGGAGATTCGAATGTTTGCGGCGGGCCGAAGATTGGACTGGAGTCGACGTCGTAGGTTCAATCGAGAGCATCCAAAAGAGTATTCTCGTTCTTGGAGTCTCGACGCTTCAGTGAAGAAAGGTCCGAGAGGGAGCAGAAATCTCTTTTTCGCTCGACTTCCTCTCCGGCGAAAAGGACTGGTAGTGGTGGTGATAGACCTGGAGCGTAGGAGGTCTAGCTTCGACTGGATTTCGCGAGCGATCGGTCGCTGGAATAGAACAGCCAAGAAAGATGATCTGAACTGCAGCAGATTTTTTTCAGAAGCTCACTGGACGAACTCCTCGTGAAATTGAATTGAAATTCGAACTTGAATGATCTTGGTCTGGCGGGTTGAGGTATAATGATGGATTAGAGCAATTTAAGCACCTTTCCTTTTTATTTTTCATTTGTTATTTTATTCATTTGATTTTTTATATCCCCTCCTCCTTCTTTTTCTCACAGAAAAAGCAATTTGCCGGCAAAAATCAAGTCTCCACACTTGATTGTACCTTTTTAACAGTAGCGGACTGGGCCGCGAGACGCCAGCGTTTAAAGACTCTCCCTCCATACTGGTGGGCCTCTCCTCCTCTAAGCCTTTGGACGTTGTTATGTTTGGATGCCCCAGCTACGGGGTTTGTTGTCTCTGCCGTATAATATAAATAAAATAACTCATTTTGACCAAAAAAAAAAAACAAATTTTAGAAGTTGATAGTGTTTTTTAAAAATTTTAGGATTTAGTTGTACTTTCGTGACAAGTTTTTAGGGTTTCATTGACGTGCATTCAATAGGAATTATGATTTTTAATGGACAATTTCAACAAATTTCAGTTGTTATTTAGACACGAAGGCCAAATTTATCACCGCAGGTAGTTATCGTGCTCAAATTTTGTGGGTAAAACATCAATTGTGTGATTATGGAATAACTACTAAAAAAAAATTATTCCCACTAGGTTAGACATCAACAATGCTGCTAGCTTGTGTAAAAATCCAGTTCGACGTTCTCGCAGTTGAGTTTGCAGAGGCCAATAATTAAATAGCAGGTAATTTTATTAAGCCCTTGTGTAAAATAAAATAAAAAAAATGATGAATTTTAAATGATTTTAGGTTAACTTTTGTTTGCTGCATATTCTTCATTAGTTATTTGCAAAACCATGATTTGTCTCTCTAAATCCACGAATCTCACTCGCCTCCGACCTTCATTCACTCTAATCTTCATCGTCCACTCCATTTTACTTTGAATTTCTTCAAATCGAATGTAAGATTCACTTCCTCTTCACTTCGATCTTCCTCAAAATCCAACCTTTGTTCTAATTCTATTCGATTCCATTCTAAACACTCAACACCTAACCTTGTTTCCCGAGAATCCTCTCTTTCCTCAGAGTATTCCGACCGAATACAGAGCTAGGAAGAGGGCAATTTCTCAAACCAGGATCAATGACACAAAGAAAAGAGAAGAGGTTGAGTCGGGTCCTCCATGAGTTGGGTTCGATGAACTGCACTTCCCGAACCGAGCTTCTTTTGATAGATATAAGCAATTTGATACCAGAAGCGTGTTAAAAGATAGCAAGATAGACTTATAGTTCCACGATGGTTTAAACGATTGCGTTGGATTAAGTTTTTATTTTCTAAAAATTGAGGAGATTCATCCGAATGATGTTGAGTGTTACGTGGATGGGACTCTAATTATCCTTCAAGAATCGGTCTTGGATGATATTTTCTCTAATAAATCCTTAGGACAATTTGAGGATATTAACACGAGAGATGATGTATATACTAAACGAGTGAGGTCATTAGTTTATGATCTTAATGTTCAACAGTTGGATGTCATTATACATGTTCTTCTTTGTAAGATTGTAATATATTATTTCTTTCTCCCCATTTCTTTATCGAGTGCACATATTAAGTGAAAAAAAAAAAAAAGATGCCACATTTGACATTTCTAATAAACAGAAGAATCAATGACTCTTAAAAGAGGTTATGCTTTAATTGAAAAAGATTGGCCTTGATTTATTTGGGATGGTATTGTTACTTCTTCAATATTTGGGAGAAGAAGGAATCGGAGAAAAAGAAAGTTTGGGTGGAAAATGTTAAAAAACTTTAAAATTTTTTGAGAAAATAATACGTGTGGAATTTTGAAATTTTCTCCCATAATTTTCCATACCCTCTCATCTCAAACATAGCAAGACATGGAACTACTGTACATCCAATTCTGTTTTGGGCCTCTTTGGTTCTATGAATTATCTGTACTAAAATCTTAATTTAGGCTCATAATGAAACATAACTTGCAGGCCTATTAACTTTTGGGCCTGAGCCCGATAGTCACAACTTGGTAAATTTTAAACTTCATATTCGATGAGACACAAATAAGGATTACGTGCGGTTGTCACTTCTATTCATCCAATTTATCTACGACTTTCAACCTTGTTTCCTTGAAAATGAAAATGAAAATGTTAATGCTCAATTCATTAACCTTTTTTTCTCTTATCTGCATCTTCTATTTTTAATATAACTGCTAAAGTAGGCGTAGTTGGTTAGGACATCAGGCGATTTCCATATTGGAATTTGAAGGTCGCCTATTCAAATATAACTAAAAACATGTAAACCGTTTCGCATCCAAAAAGGCATGGATAGTTGATAAGTCCATATTTAGAATAGTCCATAGCTCTATTAGAATGATATTAAATTTTTGGCGAGATCTAAATCAAAAGGGGAAAAAGCGTGGATTAAAATAAACTTGAAACATAAGTAATGTGTACTAGATAACTTGTTCAAAGGCTGTAATCGTTAAAAAAGGCACAAGAAAATCACAATTGAAAACCTAAAAAATCTTTTCCTTATATATACGAGCCTATTAGCAGATCTCCTGCTGGAAATTTTATCAGTGTTCAGAAATTTGGTTATACAATTCCTCAAGAGGTGGTAGAAGAGTGCATCGGTTTGATATGCTTGCTTCCTCTTATCTCCTTTTGAGGTTTGTTTCCTGTCGCACCTTCATTTAAATTGTATTTCTACTACACCATTGGGACTGTCCTAAATAATAATGATGATGTAAGTATTGTAGACTTTAAAATTTTGCTTAAATTGTTGCTTTGGAGACGCGAAGGCATGCAGGTCAGGTAATTATCTTCATTTTGCGGAATGGATTTAAGGTTTTTGCATTATATTTTGATCTCGTATTTTGTAGACTTTAAAAGTTTGCTTAAAGTGTCGACATGAGCTTTTGGTGCTAGAATAGATCTCATCAACAAATTTTAGTGTTATAGCCAATGCATGGTCGTAGCATCAAGAGAGAACCGTTAGGCGCTATTTAATGGCAAGATGCGGCAGCAATTCTCGGCGTTCCCAGGTGACATATAATCAACTCATCTTTGTGTTCATTTGCTTAATTTTTTTTTATATATATTTATTAATAACATTATATTGCAAATCTTGCCATACATTGAATGTATTAAGTTTTGGAGTTCTTTCTCGCATAATGCGTGCACATTTGACTAGTACAAGAATATGCAGTGCTTTAAGTACAAATTGTCTCGACCTTCCTAAAGGTGATATTAGATACATCCAAGAAAATTCGATGGATTGCTAAATGGAGAATGGTTCCCCTCAGTATATGGGGCCTATACCTAGTTTATGCCCTTTCAAGTCCCACCAACCTTAACTTAGTTTTTTCAATTAATCATTCGTTAAAGATTAGGTTATAGAGTCACTACCAACCCTATCATGAGCAAGTTAGAAAGTTGGTTAAGATGTAAGAGCCTACGAACCAAAGACTCACGTATCCTAAAACTTGAGTATGCTAAATTAATCTAATGCCATTTGAGTACCTTTCATAAAAAGTTTGCATGCAGTCTCTTCAATTTTTGTTTTCCTAAATCCTCTAACACGGGAAAGATGATAATGTATAGTGCTCGAGTAGTAAAAAATAAACGAGCAAGCAATAATAAATATTAACCATATTAATAAATAAATGGTGTAGAAAAATAAAGAACCCAAACTGTATGGGTAAAATTTTATAAAGCCTTGTTATTAAAGCTCAGGATAAGACTCTTGTGAACTATAAATCGTAAACTCAATCTAAATTTTCCAAAATAAATCACCGCTTAAAAAAACAAATATGAAAACTTGAGGTACTATATGAATACTAAATGAATTATTTCCGTAAAATGAACTATGATAAATGGAAATAAGAATCTAATTGATGCTATTTAAATGTAATGCAAATCTGCTTCAATTCCCTTAAATGCAATCCTAGGTGACATTTTCGATGGAGATGCAATCCTAGATGGATTGATGAAATTCTCATTAAGAAGTAGTATGAGAATACATAAAATTTGCTTCAGAACACAGCAAATTCGAAAGGCCAAGGGCTCGGCGCGCAGCTGGACGCGATGAGGTCCCGACTTTTTCTTCTCCCTCGTCCTCCTCTGTTCTCTCACTTCTGTCCGTACGCAGACAGGGAGAGAGAGAAGAGAAAATGAGAGTTTCTCGTTTTTTCTTTTTTTTCTTTCGCGAGAAAATGAGAAGAAAAAAAGAGTATGTGCGGTGTAATTGTCGACCGGCAACGTTTGGATTGGCCATGGTGTTTTGAGAGAATCATGTCAGTGAGAATAGTCCAATGTTGGGATGTAGCACAGGCCAGTACAATACGATGTCTTGTGAAGAGCGCTTGAATGCCCAAGTCAGGGAAGACCCTCTTAGGACTCTGGAGAACTTGCAACATGGTGTAGCAGACTTTCCGAGTAGATGTGGTGGTTGTGAAATTTCTTTTCCTGATCAGAAAAAGTTCACCAATGGCAGATTCATGGACACAAACTTCATGTTGAAGAACTCAGAAGGCCCCAGTTCATCAATTGATAGTAATACAAATAAAGTTGATGATGTTGATGTTGGTGATACGATTCAATCGGAACATTTGGTCACTGGTGAAAGGATTGGGCTAGGTGTTGCTTTGATTAAGTCACTGTTTGGATGGAGTCTATTCATGTCCTTATGCAGGTCCACATATTAGCAGAGAGAGCAAGACTTATGAATACAAATATGTTGATCCTGTTCCTGCATTTTTGGTGACATTTGTCTAGTACTATCAGATGTGCTTTATGATTATTTTACCGCCTAATATGCTCATGGCTAGCTAGCCATGTAACAAGAAGCTCATGTCTTATGATAGAAAGTTCTCTATGGCAATCCGAATGTAAGCATAATTGCAGAAGTTATTATAGAATGTACTGCAACGTTTCCCCATTGAATTGCATTTACTGTTTATTCTGTCAGAAATTTTACCCCATTTCGTGTCTTCCAAACGGGCTCTTATGGAGAGGTCTATCATGCTTACTGGAATGGCAAGGTCAGTTTCAAATGTTTCTATATTCTTGCAAATCAAGAACTGGCATTGCATTAGTTACTTGAAGAGTTCCTTTATTTTTTGTTGTGACTTCTATTTGTTTGAATTTATGGAATGTGATTATATCCGTTGACTCCTTTTATATGACTGCTTTTAAGCAAGAGATCCTCCTTGATGACAAGTAGTCTTTTAGTCAAAAGAAATGACGGTTAGTACTACTTCAGTGTCCTGCTTTTGTGCTAATGTTTTAGATTTTTAGACTAAGCAGCTAGTGGGTAATAGTGACATCAGATATAGTATCAAAATCTGGCATTTCAACCTGGGTTGGTGAAAAAAAGCTCCAGAATTGGTACCTTGACATACGCACATGACTTGTTGGACTGGTGCCAACCATAATAACTAAATCCTCGTTGCTCATTCATGGCCTCGTCTTGCTACTCTCTCTTTTGTACTTTGGATAAGCAAAAGGAAGTTTTACTTTTGGCTCCCTTGCTACTCTGTTATTAGGTGCTGGCAAGATTCTGCTTCTATGTTTGCCTCTTCGGTAAAGAGTTGCAAGTTCTCTGGATGTAATTGAATCCTTATTGTGAAGACTGAAGATTTTTGTACAAATAGTCACAATGAATAGGCTGTTGCAAAGTCTTTTTGTATATTGTTAGTCTGCGACTCAAGTAAACCCCATCCATTTGGTAAAAGCACTTTAAACACTGGGTTGTTAAGGTTTGTCGTTCTTATGGTTTTATATACTCTTAAATATCAAGAAATGGAAAGAGAAGCAGCAGACAACTTTTTCAGTTGTTAACATTCTCCGAAGAATTTTATGCACTTATTATCGGTACTTTGTAATTTAGACATTACCTTTTGCAAAATACTTGGTGGTGATGTGTTCTTAATATTAAAAATCTATGATGTATAAGACCTAAGATGAATTGCAATGCATGTTTGAGCTTGACTTGCTCGTTTAGCAGGAGGAGGCTATGAAGAAATTTTTGGATCAGGATCTCTCAAGTGCTGCTTTGGATAAGTTCAGACGAGAAGTAAGCTATCAATAGGTCTTTCATTTGTGCTTTTTATCTTCCAGTTCTTTTTTTTTTTTTTTTTTTTTGGGAACAAAATCTTCCAGATTTATTGAGAACTCAAAACCTGTAAAGAATAAAACTTGGATGAACACTGTAAAGGAAAGAATAGCGCAGGCGCTTAATAGACATGAGTTTCACAATAAGAATACCTTATCACGCCATGCATTCTGCATTATCAGAAATATTACAGGAGAAAAGGGGCAATATGCTTTGCTGTTGCTTTGTTGATGTTGGCATAGAATTGGTGATTTGGTCTGCTTATTTTGGTGATTTATATAACACTGAGACATTAAGTTAATATTCTTTACATAAGATCCGAATGACACATAAAGTCTGATAGTTGAAAACAAAAGAGAAAGATTTACGGATCACAAGTTCAGTTTAGTTTATGTGTATCTGTATGTATTTTGGAAGCTGATGAATTAGTGTGTTCAGTAATTGATTTGCATTTTGAGCAAGAATAAAACTGAGGATAAAGAAATGCTTTCCCCGTTTATGCAGCAACTGTAAGATAAATGACTATGCACCGTGCTTTTTGCTTCTGTGCCAAGGTTGCTGATGATACGTAGACAGTGTCATCAGAATGTCGTACTTTTCATGGGTTCCATGATCTGCCCACGTCTATGGAAATAGTTGTGTTCGACGATTAATATGTTTGCTTAATTTGCTTATTCAGCAATGAAAGAAATGAGGACTAATCAGAGCAATGAGTCAACATATGCTTTCCAATATATCTAGGAAGATAACTGACCATATGTCTTGTTCTTCTGTTCCAAGGTGCAGATGATCCGCAGACAGCGTCATCCAAATCTTGTTCTTTTCATGGGTGCTGTGTCTCGTCCTCCACATCTCTCTATCATGATGGAGTTTCTTCTAAGGTACAGTTTTTTGTACCTTAAAAAATCTTGGCAGTATGGGAACGACATCAATTGTTAGGGGGATGCAGCTCATTTATCCACTGTTAAAGGTGTTAGTATTTTGATGGTGTGCGACAATCTCATTTTGCTGTCCGATTTTTAATTTTGTTTACTTCTCCAGGGGAAGCTTGTATAGTATTATACATCGTCCTCACTGTCTTATTGATGAGAAACGCAGGATAAAAATGGCCCTTGACGTGGTATGAAATAATTGGTCTCCCTTCTCTTTGGTGTTGGAGATATAGAGATTTCCTTTTCTGAAATGGATTTAAGTGCTTATGCAAATTTTACAGGCAAGGGGAATAAATTGCTTGCACACAAGCCTCCCAACAATATTTCATCGAGATATGAAATCACCAAATCCTCTTGTTGACAAAAACAGGATTGTCAAAGTACATAAAACTTATTAATGTTGCCTGACACTTTCGTTTTCTTTCTTTCACTTCTTTAAATAGCAAATCAAGCTATTCTCTTGCGTACATATCATTCATCCATCTCCTAGGTGCTCCTAACATCTTGCTTGGCCTTTTTCTCTTTTTCTTGGATACTCTTTTCCCTGACAATGTGAGCACCTCAAATAAGCTCGATATTGACTAGTATTAGCATATTCGGGATAACATGTTAACTTTATTTCTTGTAGATTCGGACTTCTCATTCTCACTTTTCACTGCCATACATGAACTTACATTTGTACAAAACCTTGATGTGGATGATTCTTGATTCACCAAACTTGCTGATGCGATGCAATTTCCATCAGAAATGTGCTCTGTGATTTCAATGTGAATGATGATCAAAGTTTGCAGTAAAATGTCGTTTGCATCCTCACTAAAATTTATCGTTATGCAGGTTTGTGGTTTTGGGTTGTCATGCTTGAAGCATAATACTTTCTTGTCATCCAAGTCAACTGCTAGAACAGTAAATTTGGAGGCTTTCTTGAAAATCATTCTTGAAGAGTTTTCAAGGATGGGGAGAGAAAGATTTCCAACCAACTATATTGAAATAGGTAAAGACATTTGGATGGTTTCTACCAATAGCTTTCAGTGAAGTTAAATGGACAATTAGCAGCAAAAGAGGAAACAAAGAGAAAACAACTGGAAACTTTATTTTTGGTCATTTCAGAATTAGACTTCTTCTCTAATGCAATCTTAAACAGTCGGACAAGCATGTACATAGTGATTCAATTTGTGAAATTAGAAAACTGTTTGCCATAGCATTACAAAACAATGCCCTAAGAGTCTGAGAGTCTTGTTTTCCATTTTTATTTTATACTTGAATTTGAAAGAAACCATTCTCGATGTTTCTTGAGATTTTGAGCTGTTCCTACTTTGAAGTTTTTGGTCGTCTAAGGCTGAGTGGATGGCACCAGAAGTTCTCCGTAATGAACTGTCGAATGAGAAGTGAATTGTGCATATCTGAGGTATCTTCAATTATTTTGTCTAAACTAAGTTTCTTAAACTTGTCTTGCTTAGATTTTGCAATAGTCAAGCCTAAATGATTTCACTTATGAGCGTTGCTGTGATCATATGTTGTAATTATACTATTAGGCCTTGTGTTTTTCATTGCTTAAGCTGGAAAGCATTCTTCCTGGCCTACTTTTTTTGTCGTTATTGGGATTTGGATGGACTTGGATAATGTCCTTCTGATTGACCCTGTCACTGATACCTTACACGATATTATATATAGAAAAGAGAAAAAAAGTTGCACCTTAAGAAAAGTTTCTTTTCGATTGAATGTGTATCTTTTGATGTCTGGAGAATAGGATACAAAATTGAGAAGATGGAACTTTATTTGATCAGACTCTGCTTGGATGTGACTGTCAGGGAAAAAGAGCTTTATAAGAGCTGTATAACTGATGTTATTCGCTCTATATACGCGCGGCTTGAGATGATATAGTTAACCAAAGCACTTCCTTTTCATAAGCTTAAGCTGAAGGAGCTACAAAACTTTATTCGATGTTTCGTGGATTGTGCAGATGTGACATTTTTAGTTTGGAGTCATTCTCTGGGAGCTTGCCACTTTAAGAGTACCTTGGACTGGGATGAACCCAATGCAAGTTGAAGGTGACGTGGGTTTTCAAAATCGCCGCCACAAGATCCCCAAAGAAAGTCGATCCCTTGGTTGGAAAGATCATCTGGGAATGTTGGCAGAAGTAAGAAAAATTTGCAGCTACCAGATCAGATTGATCAGTCTCGAGTTCCCACTTCAGTTCACGTAGCTTCACTTCGCCGGGGCTTACAAAGTGTTTCGGGCAGGAATTGCCGTTGCTTCAACTATGAATCGCCGAGGAGACGGTCACCGAGTGGGCACAACCGTCGGGTCAGCGTTGCGTGGCAGTCGCGGCACACAAAAGCTATGGCGCCTTCCCCTGTTTCTGGAACAACCGACCCATCGACCTTGATGTTTGAGCACGCCAGGAGCTGGCACTGTCCAAACCAGGGGTAAATCGCTTCTTTTTTGGAGTCCTCGACGAAGTTACCGTCACCCACCTGGTAATTGTTTCGATTCATCGCCAAGGGCTGAGTCCATGATGAGCAGGGGGGTTTGGATTTTGAGCTCTGAACACAAATTTGTTGCGGGCTTTCCAGACCTGCCGGAGTAACGAGGAGAGGAGTTCGAACGGGACCGAGGCGTGTTTAAGATTCGCTAGCCATGCCTAAAACCTAGTTGGTCAGTCCGCGAATGTCGATTCTGATATTGATTGATGGGTTTTCCCAAATTTTGCTTTGTGCAGGGACACACGAGGAAGAGATGTTCAGTGATTTCTGGATGTTGCTCGCTTATAGCACGGGTAGTTTCAGGTAGAATCTCTCTTCTGCACAAATTTTCCTTGGTCGCCGAGTGTGTTTTGACAAAGCTGCCTGAGAAAGATGGGTGGTGGTGATAATCGTCTTCCATCTCCGATCAATAACAGCCGCCATCAGAACTCTGTCGCTAGCTGCCGCAGCCTTGGCCGTGATGGAGCAGAGCATTTGACGCTCATCATCACCACCAATTGAACTCATGCTCTCTCATGCTCTTTCATTTTCTTTTCTGACGATTTAATGCATTGGAGATTCTTTTTAAGCTGACGATTTCACGGTCTGTAGGAGAATTGAGGGCTGAGGAACACGAAACAAGAACAAAACACAATGCACTGAGATGACGGTTCCTCTCTAGCAGTTTTTAGCTGGGTTTCTCATGTTACATTCCTCGCCAATTGATAGGAATTCCTGTTTATATAACACCACACCCTTCATGCTCACCACCTGTTCGACAATTTGCCTTGGAGATGACCATAATGAATCAATTGATCAATTGATCAATTTGAGATTGTATAGGAGTGATTTGTATGTTGTTCAAGGTACTAACTGTATATGTTGAATGGATGCTTCATCCTTTGATGGCCTAGAGTTCTCCTTCCCTTGGTGCTTCTGTTTACTCATTCTCAGTGAATTAAATACTGCTTTGGGAGCGTAGCTGAATCATCCTCTAAACTGAGAGCCTTTGGATTTATTTTTGCACTTGAGGTGTTCAAAGCATAATCATCTAGGTTTTAATGTAAAGAAATCATCTATAACAATTGTTCATATGTTGGAGTTGTAGCTTTTCTTTCGCATTAACTGCTGCTCTGTTTTGGGCTTGGTTGAGATTCCACTTTACATGTGATGGATGCATTGGAGTAATGTTTGTGTCATGCTTGCGATGTACGTGCCAATACATGGTGGCTTATCTCAGTTCTGATCATTAGTTTGCACAACATTCAATTCAGGATGTGCTATTTGTCGAAATTGTACACCCACTGCACTGTGGGCTTGCTGAATATGTACATGGCTCAAATTTACTGGATTCATTGTTGTTCTTGCTGTACATGTTAAAAAATATGTTGATTTCTTGGCTATGAATGCTGTGTATGTTCATAACATGCTATAGTCATGGTTATAAATGTTGTCTGTGACTTAAATTTGCTGGATTCATGTTGATGCCTGTTGTCCATATCCATTCGTTGTTCAAACAACAATCGCCAAGATTTGTCTGTGTTATTTTAGTTGTGCGAGTTGAGATGAGGAATCCGTGTTAATTTTCAAGAAAGATAATCATGTTGTCATGCTTTAATTTGCTGAAATTGAACATGTGCCCGCTATACAAGCATTGATGATCTTCATTTGACTTCAATTTTCTGCGAACCATCCTCGGAAAGACAGGTTTTTTCTGGCCACATCATCGGTTCGCGCGAAACGACGAGTAAAATACCGACAAGTGAGAACATTGACGCATGCCTCAAGAAAACTAAGCGCATCGCTATGCAAAAAAGAAAAAAAAGACTGCAGCGAAAAAAGCGCGCATGATCACATGGGCAGGCGACAGGGACAAACCTCAATTTGAGAGAAGAGAGCGGGTTGACCGCGAGCTCGGAAGAAGTGGTCAACTGCGTCGTTGGAACCGCCGTTGTTGCCTCCTCCTCCGCCGACTCCTACTCCTCCCATGGGGCCCTGTCGGGTCCCCCCGACCGCTTGTTGACCTCCTTTCACATCCGAAAAGCAACCTCCCATGCTCTCTCCCTCCCTCCCTCCCTCCCTCTCGAGCAAGTCCGATTTCACCTTCTCCGTGGATTCGATTCACACCCTCACACCCGCAATTCCTGTCTCTTCTTATCTCTCTGAAATCTGGTGAAAATTGTGGCACCCACCCACTCTCTCTATCCCTTTATTTGAGTCGACAGAAACGCCAAAGCGCGTGGGGTTGTTGTGACGTCTCGATCGAGGCCACGAAGTTGCCTATCCCAGCGAAACAAACCCACATCGGAACAATCGCGCGGCCAGCGAAGGGACGTAAAACTGTTTCCTATTTGAAGGATACGAATCGTATCGAAACTGAATCAAGCTTGATCCCAACCAGGGAAACAAACTCTCGTCCAAATGATCGTGCGCACAGCGAAGGGACGTAAGAGTGTTTCCTTTTTGGAGGCCAAGAACCGTTTCAGAACTGAATCAAGACCGAAGCTTTGCACGTGTCTGGGATTCTTGGTGAAGTTTGTTGCCATATATATATAGATGTAGGAGTGCAGGCTGACGTGGGATTAGGGGCTTGATTCGCACGTTTGACGTTTCCCATGTTTTTGTTTATCCGTTTTACGATGACCAGGACCAGGAGCAGGCTGCTGTTATCCCCTTCGCTGGGGAAGTTTGGGGGAGAGAGAGGAGAAAAAAAGTTAAGAAGAGGGAATGAGAGAGAAAATGATGGACTGACCCAGAAAATTATTGTGAGTCGTGCTGGGTTTGAAGTCTTTGTGGTAATCTCTGGGAAAAAGCTTGGATGACTGACTTGACCATGGATGAGGTCTTTGAATAATTTGACGGATAAGGTCAAATGTTTGGATTTGACTCTCCATCGCTGCGCACTCGCAGGGGAAGGGTCAGCAAAAGAAAAATCAACAAAAATGGCTCCTCAATTTTGGTCTGACGTGTAATATTATTAATAAATTTTTAATTTATAAATATGATTCATGAATTTTAATCTAATGAAAAAATAATAATTTAATTTATTCAACACAAAAAAAAACAAATTTATTCACAAATCCTTAAAATTTATCTAATTTTTTTTATATATTTTCATATAAGTTAGGGATTACGGTGAATATTTATCAATAATTCAAGGATTACGTTTGTGTTTTTGGTCCGTCAGTTCCATTCTCCCATTCAACACGTGTTAGCATTGCAAAATTGCGAAATAGGAAAATTGAGTCCTTTGATTATTTATAATATGTATATATGAAACATGTTTTTTAGAATAGCCTTTTCTTTCCTCCTATCTTTTCTTTACTCTACTCGTGGAATTGAACTGAACTTTTTCCTTCAATAGGTAAAGTGTTTTTTCCTTGATCAATTAAAGACCGGTTACATTGAATCAATCATGAAGTCCTACCCTTGGTACCGAGCGAAAATTGGGGGATCACTTTAATCTGAATCACCTTGCTCTACCTTTGGCATTCGAAGGTGGGTGGCCCGCCCCTCCTAGAACAATCATGTTTGGTAGTTCTGAAGGGCACCTGTAAATTATATTCAACCTATTTCCCTTAAGTAGTTGATAATGGGGGCTACCGGATTTTCGAATGAATGCTGGGCTGGGCCACCTCGAATGACGTGAGCCGCATGCAAGTTTCCTTTGAAGTGGATACCCGAATGCCAAGTATGGCTCGTAATAATCTATCTTCTGGGACATTAAATTTTTCTTTTATTGGGAGCATTGGACCATGAAAGATTAATGATGGTCTCTCAAATGCCGGTTTTATATAGATTCATAACGCATAGCCAATACTAACAAAGGTGGAAATTGGCAAAGTTTTTGAGCCATTGTGTATATACATAAATCGATGTCTGCCTGGTCTAGACAATGAGAGCATTTGCTCGATATCTTAACGCTGTGTTTTCCTAAGGTTAAAAGGAGATTATATAAACTTAAAAAATTGTGTCTCTTGATAATACGTCACCAGAGAAGTCTTTAATTATTTGGTTGTATTGATGAATTGTTTTGTGACAAGCACAACAGTTCGAACTTTACTTTTGATGAGTGCACGAATATGCTTGGATCACTCGAGCCTATCTTGAGCTTCATGCTCTCCAATGATATATGTTAATTTCATGTTTTTCACATGAGAGATGACTCATAAAATCAATAGATTAAAGAATTTTAACTATTAAAAGAGTTATACGTGACATAACACATCTAGCAATTGACCCATGGAAAGACATGTTTAAATATTACCATAATTGGAGTCACTCCATTGGAATGATAATCTTGAGTTAACATGCAAAAATTTAATAATAAGTCCTATTATCCCGATGTCTTTTGCCTATCCAAAAGTGTTACCATATTTTGTGGATCTTTAATCTTATATTTGAGTATTCCTTATTTAGGTTGAACCTAAAAATCCAAACCAAGAGATTGCACATTTAATATGATGGTGATTGATGCCTCTGCTTTCACTCTAATATTATCCAAAAAAGCCAGAGAAAGAAAATCCCGGTGCAGTTGCTAGAATCTTGAACTCTAGGACCAGGATGTTTTAGTGGGCAGATTGCTTCCAATTCGATCATTACTTTTTGGCTAGAGTTTTTGCACGGCTTTGTGATCCATGACATTCGTGATAATCTGCTCGCTCTCTAGCGCTGGTGAACCTAAGGATAGTCATGGCGATATTGCCAAGGGAAATTACCGGATTCATGGTTTGCTTTTTTTTTTTTTTTTTTTTTTTTTTTTTTCTTGGTCTGTTTTATTTTCATTTTTAACTCAATTTTAGATTTTTACCCTGTCTCTTTATAAGGCGTGGAAATAGAATCTCACACTTGCATATTTGAGATGCGGCAAGTGCATTGTCTTGAAATCCAGGTTCAGAAAAAAAAAAAAACAATTCCTAGTATGTAGTTAATGCGCGGATAACCTCTTTTGGCCTCTAGCATATTTGTATCAGGATCCTATCAAAGTGGATAATTGGATGGAAGCTGTTCTATTTCAATGGCTGAGATCCTTGTCATCCCAATCGAAGGGTCCATATTTGTGGGGACGGTACAAGATTGTTGCCATTGTTCCCTTTCATCTGTTAACTCGCACTCGTGATTCATGACTAGGCAAAAGGCAACCTACTTTCCTTCCCCCCAAATCACAATCGTGCCAAAAGGCAATACCCTTTTTTGGGAAAAAAAGAAGAAGGCAATACCCTTTCACCACTAGACTGGCTTTTTCAATTTTTAACTTCATTATAGGTACACATCCTCTTTTAAAGGTTTCATTACAGAAATTTATTAGCAAATATTTCAAGATACCACTACGAAGAAACCAAATGAAAAACTAAATTTCCAAAACATTAAATTTGCCAATCGAATATCTAATCAGCCAATTCTGAAATTAATTATGTTTAAAATAACCCTTCTTTCTTATAATACACTTTTCGCAAAAAATATAGATAACGGGTAGAATTATTCAAGTCTCAAAAAGATTTTCCAATTTTTTTCCCAACTCATAATTACACAATCGGGGTCGAAATTTCCAAATTCCCCTGATCAAGATATAGTAATAATTATCCCTATCCACTACTTCCCACCAATGTCCTTCCCCCACGTTCAATTTCCAAGAACTTGCCCCCAAGACTTGATTCATCTTCTCAGGATTTGATCCAAAACGCCAACACACGCCTAAGTCAATCCAGCCTCTTAAGACCTCGTCTCTCTCTCTCTCTCCTCCCTCCCTCCCTCCCCCACTATAATAAACGAATTCCCATTATACGTTCATATTATGTCGAGTCCCCAAGATCATAAGAGAATCAATCGCTATACCTCTAAGCATGGAGTTTCTCTAGCACTTGCGTTTTATGACGAGAGGAGTCTTTAACCTGAAAGATCCAACAAACATTTGCAAATCGACCATAATGAATAAAATGGCTATGATACATCATATTATGATTGGATCCAGATTTGATTTAGTCTGGTCCTATTTTGTAATAGTTAGCGATTTAATTGATTTGTGAATTCTTGTTGAAATATTTTGAGCTGACCAATGATTCTGCCCCTCAACTTTTACAAGAGCACAAGCTAACAAAAACTAATGTGTACCAGGCAACATTGCCAGTTTGTTGGAAACAATAAAGACCACGCAATCTAGGATATTCTTCCTTTGCATTCACAAAATTCTTCCCATGAAAGAACAATTCCATAAACAAGTATACAAATGGCGATGGGGAACATAGTTGGAGGATTCAATGCAGTCTCTTGAACACCGAAAGCAATAAGCATTCAAGACAAATCAACCTGGATGATTTTGCTGCCACCTGATATCAAAGCCTGACTTCACCAAGTTCCGCCGAAGCACACTTGGTATTTAACTCAAATGTTGGTCTTATAGCGCACATATGTCCAAGGGAATAATAATAGAGTGTAGGTACCCGATTTAGTACTATTGTGACAAAAGAATTGGATGACCAATAAAAAAAGAAGTTCCATTTTATTTGCAAAAAAGTATCTGTGATATCGGTCGATGACAAACTTGGGGTACAAAGCTCCTCCTGCATCTACATCAAAAAACCACTAATGGGATCATGTTAAAAGAGAATGCTAGTCTCATATTCATTGAAGAGCTTGAGTGCAATTTCTTATGTATGGAACTAGTCAATTTGATCTAATCGATTTCCAACAACTGCAAAACATCATCAAAATTCAGTATTTTGAAAGAATCAAGGGTAACATGAGAAGAAGAAGAAGCACTTGGTTAATGACACGGGTGGGCACACAGTTGCAATTGGACAGCTTTTGAAGAATGAATGTTGACCTCCACGATTTTTAACAGATATTCCATCTATTATTTAGTAAAACATGCATGTCAGAAAAACGATGAGAAGGCTGCTGTTGGAGTATTTTTTTGGAGACTTATCATTGATCAGAGAGTTCCGACCAATTCTTGAGCTCTATAAATGTGTGCTACATTGCAAAAGTTCACGAAACAAGAAAGTTACTGAAATTCTAATATGGAGTGAAATGGAGGTGGCATTTGGGGGACTAAACATGAAGACCAAGAAGATTCAAGTAATTGAAGGACTTGTTGAAGGATAATTTTTGAATTGCGGTACTAGAAGCAGATGAGGGTCAGCCGGTTAGACTTGCTGGCATTTAGTAAAAAAAGTAAAGAAAAGAAAAGAAAAAAATAAAAAAACTAAAAAAATTATAAAAAAATTCAAAAAATTAAAAAAAAAGTTATACCATGTTGGACAACTGACAACCACGTCATCGATTTCCAGCTAAAATTGATTGGTTGGACTTAATTAGAAAAATGTGAAAAAGGTTTATGAGTAAATTGACAAAATTGAAAGGTTTGTGATTGAATTGACATTAATATAATAGGTTTGAGACCTTTTTTTTTTTTTTTTTAATAATTGTCCCATACAAAATCATTTGCACTAGTTGTTAAAAAGTTACCGAATCGTTGGTGAATTTCTATCATATGATGCTACCTCGTTATTATTAACACGAGATGGTATGAGAATGCCCCCATCTCGTAGACTTTAAGGATATTAATTGGGTCACGTTGTCACATAAATCAAAGTGAAGTTATTTTCTGTTCATAGTGACGAAAGAATTTAGAATTACGGTTTTGTCCGAGACTCGCTCAAACAAATATTTGCATATAATAAAAGACAAGCGGAATAAGGCGACAAGAAATCACAACTTTATCGACACACCATAACTTGCAACCAAGAGGTTTGATTAGAATACATATGGTCGCGAATTGGTTTTTTTTGCCTTGGAAACCTTCTCAAATAATTGGTCTTTTGCTGAAAGACTTTTTGATCAACGCTTAGGTCTTTCGCCGAAAAAGAATAGTATCGCGATAGTTATGTTGGAGTTCCACAATAATTAGTTTTCCTGGTAACTTTCGCAAAATGTTGAATAGTATGTTTCGAAGATGATGGATTAATTGAGAAATATATTAAAGTTGTGCCGTTTCAAAATTATTATGGATATATCTGGGAAAAAGATTGGGTAAGATCAACGTCAGATTTGACTCTGAGTCACTGTGGAGAGGGAAGAGCTAAGCAATAGAAAGGACCGTAAGGTTTACGTTTTACTTCGATTATTAGCATGAAATCATTCGTTGTTGAAGATTTTTAATTCATGCTTGATGATTTTAATAAGTGATTTAATCGTTTAGGATGCGTTGGTAATTTATTTTATTATTTTGTGGTAGATGATTTTAAAGTCATGATTGATCATTTTTCTATTATAATTCAGGGAATGTGAACATATAAACGCAGCTATTCGGAGGTTCACGAAATAACTTGCAAGCGTCATGAACTTATTGAGTTTGGGCATTTTGCTTATGTAGGTGGTTTTAACTTAGAGTAGTTTGTATGTAGGATTCAAACAATCATAGGAGAAGAACCCGAAGCAATACATCCCTAATGTATAACTATGCCTTTAGCTCTTTTCATACAACTTTTGGAAAAGGTTCAGGGATAATGGAATCGCTAGTGCCTTTACTTTTTCAATTTCTTCGTAATTGTCCACGTACTCTCTCTCTCCGCCGATATGGTCTCTAATTTATATATATTTTTTCCTGATAAGTTAGTCCTTTTTTAAAATTGTAAAGATGCTAACGTATTGTTCATTAGTGCTGCGTATAGGCTGATCGAATGAACTAAAGATGAAATGGAACTCTTTCGTTCACTAAGTTAAATTTATTAGGAAATTAAAGAAAAAACTTAAACACTAAGTGAGAGAGAAGCTACCCCTGTGATGGAAATTTAACAATTTTGAAATATTAGTTATCATCACAAATATAGTTAAGCACAATAAATGCTAACCCATAATTTATGAGAAGGGAGGAAAAAAGCAGAGAAAGTAGAAACGACAAATAAGGCAGATGTATAGATAAGTTGGGGGAAGTAACTAGGAAGAGCTCATGGTGAGTTGCACGTCGTAGCATTCGTCTTTGAGGTTAGAAGCTACAAATGAGGTGGAACATTTGGAGTTATGTGGGTGGTTGTTGTATGTGCAGGAGGGAATGGTTATTCAAAGTATTTGGTTTATAAGTACCAATGTTTTGGGATTGAAAAGCTCTCTCCTTCCACGACCAAGCAAATCTATAATCTATGTTTATATTTACTTTTTATTACACCTTTTTATTTTTCTCAAAATTTACCCTTTCAATGCAGTTTACATTTTATTTGCAATTTTCTATTTTTCTCTGCACTTAGCTCCACATTAATTCACACTCCATTGAATCCCCTTCTTTATGCACTTTGGGAGCGACGAATATAACCGTGAAGCGACCTTGGTTGCTCTTGGCGCTATTTTTGTCTTTACTAAATATTGATCAAAATTTTGGATGTCTTTCGTTAAAATAAATTGTCCCTTATAATTTTCTCTCAAATGTTCATCAATATTGGGAGATAAATTTACAAATCTCATTGGACAAATATCAATAATATTGGACCTGATTCTGAACTTGTGCTAAAAAATTTAAACAAAACCAAAATACGGAGATGTGTTTGTGACTATTCGTGTCCCTTGTTCAGTGATAGTTACGACAAGTATAGAGTTGGTACTACCTGAGGTTATCAACAATTTGCTATGATCTGAATGAGTTTCCCTAAAACTCAACGATGCTTACCATATTATCTTGTTCACGGAGAAGTAAGAAGCTTATTTTCTTTCAAGTTTTTAACTCTAACCAGATACCTAGTGATCTTTATTCAGGATACAGAGGATGATGCCTTGATCTAGAAAAGGATGACAAAATGTGTTAAATAAAATAATCAAGCCGAAATCTAAACTATAATTTTCAACATCTGATCTATCATTAGTTATTATATGAGGTTGAGAGGTACATGGAGCCACAGCAAGTCTGGTCGAGTTTGGTTAGATAATGTTGTGCAATTTCACATGCTAAGCATAATAAAATATAAGTCTTAAGTCATGATAACATGGACGTCACCCATATTTCTATTTGCACTTAAATGATCCATAATTTGTAATTCTGACTAAAGGCATGGTTAGATAAAGTTTTCTACAATCAAGATGTACGAAAATACAACCCTTTTTAAATATAATATGCTAAATTTCATTTTCTCTTTTGTTATCAAATCGAGGAAGTTCAGCTAGTGTGTGTTTGCATAAGACTCTCTAGCTCTCCATCCACATGTTTGAAATGTATATTTTTTGTGGATCCTCTCGTTTAGAAGAAGGACGAAGCGGGCTTAAAATAACGATGTCTAAGTACCCATTGTTGTAATATACATATATACTTGTACTTCGAATGGTATTTTATAAATTAAGAGCGAGGTCGTCCATTAAAGAAATTCGATGAATAGATGTATGAACCAAAGGTGAGGGCTCTTAATTAAAGATTTTCATATACCCACCGTTCAAGAAGAACAGATGATTTTAGTCAACTATTCTAGATCTGATTGTAGGCAATATTTTGAAAATGTTATCAAAGGTTGAACCGGAGTATGGACCGGCATTCAATTCTTCTAGTTCGATAGACCCAACTGTTTATACCGATCGGTTAGAATAAAGAAAGAAGTAAGAAAAATAAGCAATATTTGAAATGATGATTTTGAAAATATTATGAGAGAACTCACATGTAATATTTGCCCGCTTAAAGTATTATAAGAGTTCTACAATGAGTTTTTTCCTGTCACTTGCAGGAGGCTAAATTGTCTAAATGGTGCGAGTAGAGACATGCTAATTTTCCAAGATCACCCTATTATTTTCAAGCCGCAGATTAGGCTACCAACAAGAAGATAGCTAAGCATAATGCCATGCAATGGAAAGAGACGGCACTTCATTTCTTTTTTTTTTCCATTGACTGTGCTGTTGCGACTTGGACATAGCCGGTTGCGAACAACGAGGGCTGGGGCCAGTGGTCCTGGTGGGTTGGGGCATCATCTGAAACTTACACATAACTGGTGTTGCAAGGGTCGATTACAGGGGCAACAACGAGAGATCCGTCAAGACATGGCTTTGCAAGCAATCTTGTTCATGTGATTGCTATGAGCAGGTTTGCAATTATGGCCATTCCTTTTGCCAAGTGATAAGAGACACTAGATATCCGGTCCTGATAAAAAAGAACATGTGAATATTGCGAAAGATGTGCTCTAACTGCATTGTCAATTTTCTTTTGGTCTTTGGCCAAAAATTTTCACCATTTCTGGTGAAAATTGTGGCACCCACCCACCCTCTCTATCCCTTTGTTGTGGTTGACAGTAACGCCAAAACGCGTGGGGTCGGTTGCGACGTCTCGATCGAGGCTATGAAGTTCCTTATCCGAACCAGCGAAACAAATCCGCGTCTCGAAACGATCGCCCGGCCAGCGAAGGGACGTAAAAGCGGTTTCCTTTTTGAAGACCAAGAACCGTATCGTAACTGAATCAAGCCAGAAGCTTTGCGCGTGCCCTGGAATTCTTGGTAAAGTTTGTTGCCATATATAGATATAGGAGTGCGATTCGACGCGTATTAGGTGTTGATTTGCACTCTGACGTTTCCATCTTTTGTTTATCTGTTTACGACGACCATAACCAGCATCGAATATATCAACTTTGCTGGGGAAGTCAGGCAGGGAGAGGAGAGGAGAGGAGATGAGAGGAAGGTAGACGAGGGAATGAGAACGAAAATGAAGGATTGACCGAGAAACGTATTCAAGCCGTGCTCCGTTTGAAAAGTCTTGAGGAAAAAGTCGTTTGGGAAATTGCTCGGACGACTTCCGAGGCTTGATGGATAAGATCAAAAGTTGGATCTTGAATCTCGGAATTGCTGTTGAGAGGGAGAGAGAGGTAGCAAACTCGTTCTGACATCATCGTCTCTTAGTCTTTCTTTTGAATGTTTAACAATTGAACATGTAACGTCGTCTCTTGGTCTTTCTTTTGAATGTTTAACAATTGAACATGTGCGAGAACGTGCGAGAACGTGAGGGATTGAGCATGAAATTTCGGGGGTGTTGAGTTCACGTTCCCGGTTGAAGCTCTCTCCTTTTTTTGTGTCTATCTTGTATAAATGGATGGAGTGCTATTAACGTGATAGTTAATACAATCACAAGCTTATGCATGTGCCAAAGAAAAAAAGAGACAATGCTCATGATTAAAAATTCAAAGTGATTAGAAAAGTGAGAAAGTATATATTTTAATGACTAAAAGATTTATTAAGTTATTAGATTTGTAACTACGAATATCTTACTCAAAATTTTACTTATGACATTCAAATTATTGCAATGTTATATCTTCATTAAACATAGGAATAAGTGAAATAGACAGATTATTACATTTAAAAGGAGGATCTCCGTTTTCATATAATAATACAGATATAAATTGACGCTTAATATTTAATGGATAAATTGATATATTCATGAAAATATTGGTCCCTCGGTTTCCTTCCCCTATCCATCACGTGCAATTAGACTTAATCCATCCGGGAGAGCACTATCAGACCATGAAAGATTAATGACATGTTGGTCTCTCAAATGCTGGGTTTTTAAACAAATTCTTAACAATAAAGGTAAAATTGGCAAAATATTTGAGCCAGAATGTAAATGCATAAATTGGTGTCCGGGAGAGCATTCACTTCAATATTTTCACACCATGTTTCTCTAAAGACAAGAAGTAGACAGTATATACTAGAGAAATTGGGTCTCTCGATAATGTGTGACTAGAAAAGTCTTTGATTATTTTCTTTGCTGGGGTTGTGCGTTAGTGAATTGTTTACTCATAGGCACAATAGTTCCAATTATACTTTTGACGAGTGCACAAAGATGCTTGGATCACTCAATCCTATCTTAAACTTGATGCTCTCCAATGATATATAATAATTTCACGGTTTCGTAATCCACGACATTCTTGATAATTTGCTTGCTCTCTAGCGCTAATGGACCTAAGCATATTCCTTTTCCTTAGACCTTTTGCAAGGTCGTAGTCATTAGTGATATTGCTAAGGGAAATCGCCGGAGTCATGGTTTGCATATATATATTTTTTATTTTTTTATTGTTGGTCTATCTTACTCTAACTCTTGACTTAATTCAGACTTTCGTGCTGCCTCTTTGTAGAGCATGGGCGCCATACCTTACACATGAAACTAAACGTCCTCACCTCCAACCCCTCTCGAGAAGGTGAGAAATCAAACTCTACATCTCCTCCTTTTCATGTGGGAGGCAACCCTCGTGGTTATGGTTTGCATATTTGAGATGTGGCAAGTGCCTTGTCTTCAAATCCATATTCAAACAATTTCTAATAGGTGGCCTCATTTAGTCATCAATAAAGGCGCACTCGTGATTCACGACTTGGCAAAAGGCAAGCTCCTTTCGTTCCCCCCAAATACAATAATGCCAAAAGCAAATACCTTTTCGCCAGTGGATTGTCTCTTTTCAATTTTTAACTTTATTATACATCCTCTTTAATTTAAAAGTTTCATTATAGGAATTTATTAATAAATATTTCAAGATACCTACTACGAAGAAACCAAATGAAGAACTAAATTTTCAAAACATTAAATTTGCTAATCGAATATATAATTGGCCATTTCTGAAATTAATTATATTTAAAATAACCCCTCTTTTTTTTATATGACACTTTTCGCAAAAGAAGAAGAAGAAGAAGAAGATAATTGGCTGCAATTTTCAAGTCCCAAAAGATTTTATAATTTTTTCCCAACTCATAATTACTCAATTGGGGTCGAAATTCCCAAATTCGCCCAATCAAGATATTATAATAATGATCCCTATCAACTCCTTCCAGCATCTGTCCTTCTCCACAATAAATTTCCAAGAACTTACCCCAAGGCTCATTTCGTCTCCTCAAGATTCGATCCAAAACACCAACGTATACCTAAGTCAACGCAAGAGTCAAGCTAAGCACATGAACTGCTCTTAACACCTTGTCATCTCCAACCCCACCCCCCCCCCACCCAAACCGTAATAAACGAATTCCCATTATGTCGAGTCCCCAAGATCATAAGAGGATCAGTCACTAAATTTATATGTATGGAGTTTCTCTAGCCCTTGCATTTTTCATAGCGAGAAAAGTGTTTTAACCCGAAAGATCCAACAAAGATTTACAAATTGACCGTAATAAAGTAAATATGATACATCATTTCAGGGTCAGATTAGATTTGATTTAGTCTGGTCCTATTTTGTAATAGTTGGTAGTTTGATTGATGCGTGAATTCTTATTGAGATATTTTGGGTTGATTGATGATTTGCAATGATTCAACTCTTTTAAAGACAAGCTTTTGATCCTGTAACACTGATGATTTGTTGAAATGATTTTGACATTCTTCCCAATTCAAAACTCGAGAAGAGTGTTTACTTGAAAGATCCAACAAAAAGCACAATACATCATTTCTATTTGATTTGAAAATAATCGATTGATATGTGAATTCTTGTTGAAACATTTTGAGTTGACTGATGATTTCGTGAATGATTTTGTCCCTCACCTCTTTACAAGAGCACGAGCTAACTGAAAATAATATGTACGGCAGTTTGTTGGAAACGATAATGACCACGCAATCTAGGACATTCTTCTTTCGCAATCACCAAAATTCTCCTCATAGCGAGAAGAGTGTTTAACCTAAAAGATCCAACAAACATTTGCAAATCGACGAGAATAAAGTGATCATGATACATCATTTCATGGTTGGATCCATATTTGATTTAGTCCGGTCCTATTTTGTAATAGTCGGCGGATTGATTAATGTGTGAATTCTTTTTGAAACATTTTGAGTTGACTCATGGTTCCATGAATGATTTTGTCCCTCAACTCTTTACAAGAGCACAAGTTAATAGAAACTAATCTATGTACTAGGCAACACTAGGGGTGAGCATATTGGATCGATTGAACCTAGTTGAACTAGCCAGTTTGGTCTAGTTCCCGAGGGCGTCGGTTCGGTTCTTGGTTTCATAAAAACAAAATCGGTGATTTTTGGTATTGTTCCCGATTTCAAGGGAGAATTGGACTGGACCAACTCTTTTTTTTTTTTTTATAAATATTTTCTTATGTTCTTAAAAATAGTAATAAACCATACAATAGTAACAACTCTAGTATTTTTTTTAAATTTTTTTTAAATTTTTTTTGGCTAAGTGGCAAGTTCCATTAGATTGGACCAACCAGTCCAGTCCGTCTAGTCCCCTGTCCAAATAGTGGGAAGCGATCCTCCCGGTTCGGTTCCCATTGATTCCTAGGTGGGACTGGACTGGACTGTGAATCGATCACCCCTAGGCAACATTGGTAGTTTGTTGGAAACGATAATGATCACGCAATCTAGGACATTCTTCTTTCACAATCACCAATATTCTCCTCATGAAAGAACAATCCCACAAACAAGTATACTGATGGCAATGGGGAACATAGTGGGAGGGTTCAATGTAGTCTCTTAAATACCAAAAGCAATGAGCATTTGAGACAAACCAACCTGGATGATTTCATTGCCACCTAATATCAAAGCCTGACCTTCGCCAAATTCTGCTGAATCTAACTCAAAAGTCGGCCTTACAATGCACATATCTAAAAGGGGAAAATAACAGAGTATAGGTACACAATTTAGTATTATTGTGACAAAAGAACCAGATGACCGATAAGAAAAGAAATTCCATTATATTTCCAAAAATGCGTCTGCAATATAGGTGATGACAAACTTGAGGTGCAAAGCTCCTCTTGCATTTGCGTGCAAAAACCACTAATGGATGTTGCGACCTCCCGAAGCCCTACTGTGGGCGCAGAGGCTAATGACTAGCGCTAAGTTTGGGCATAGTTTGGATTGTCCCAAGTCCACTAATTCGCGACTTATGATCTGAGTTTTTAACTTGCAAGTCATTTTTATTTAGGAGTCGCCACTAATTAATTTGAATTGGTCGATTAGAAATCTAAATAAAATATTAAGAGAAATATTTTACTCTTGCGCATTCAAAGAAACTAAGATCAAGAATTTGATCACACTAATTATCAACAAATGTCTTTTCGATACTTAATCTTGTTTAAAGTTTGAAGTCTGATTTTTTTTTGACAAATTTTTCATGCATTAAAAAAACTCCAAAAAACATTTTTAGGCCTTTTCCTAATTTGAGAATTTTTCGAATTTTTTAAAACTTTTTAATTAATTTTTATTAAAAATTATAATAACAAGATAATATAAACCTGACCTGAATCGCGCATCCGGATGGCCAGAGAAGAGCCCCCTTTTTGTCCCTTTTCATTTATTCTTCTTAGCTTTTCTCTCTCTTGTCTTGTCCTATCTTGTGCGTGTGGTCATACAGAGCCGCGCTTTTGTACTCTAGTGACCAAGAGACAAAAGGGAGACTTTTTTTATTTAATTAAGTTGTCGCCCCTCCTCTCCCCTCTGTTTCTTTTCATTTTCATTTTATTCCTTTCTTTCACGCTTCCCTCTCCTCCGCCACCATCTTCTTTACGACCGGACCAATAACGCGAGCAAATTCAAGTGGTAAGAGGGACTCAAAACTCAACCAAAGCTCCGGTACCGCTGCCGGTCGCGTTCAATCATCGCACGGCCATCACTGTGACCGGGGCCGCCACCACCCTTCAATCTCGCTGGTCAAGAGTCGGTTGCTTGCGGAAACACGACGCGCAAAAGGAACGTCGAAACAAGAACGTAAGAAGCGAAGGAACAGCTGCGTGGATCTATCAAAACGCATTTCACCAACCACGAACGCCCAAAATGGACGAAGGACTGAGAACAAGCGCGCACACTTCAGTTAGGCGTTTCGTCGAACAGGTAAGTCGCATTAACTAAAGAGGGGGAAAACGAACCAACAGAGCCCCGACTCACGCCGAAGCTAACAACAATCGGCAAGCAACAACCCAAGAGCCGCAGCATACACACGAATGGGGCCGGAAATCATGCGCGCTGGACAAATGGCAAAATTCGCGACGGGGCAAAACAGGGCACGAAACAGGGGAGGTTCGGCCGAGGGTCCCTACCCGGCTCACGGCGTCGGACGGCGGACGAGCCCGAAGATCGGGGTACGTCCGTCCGCCTCGCGCGCCCCCGAGCCGAGATCCATGGGAAGCCGACCCCGAGTCGGCACAACCAAAAGAATCGGAACACAACCTACCGTGGGTTTGGATCGGGAAGTGGGGTAACGTCGATGGATCGTCGGCCGGGTTTCAAGTGTATTTGTCACCGGAGAACACTCGCTCTCAGCCTCGCTCTCGGTTCTCTCTCTCAGATTTCACTCTCCGCCCTTGGATCTCTCCTATTCTCTCGGCCTCGCTCTCTAGAAACCCCCCGATTTCTCTCTCCTCCACCTCCACCTCCACCTCACAGCTCTCAGATCTCACTTACTCTCTGAAGAGCTCCCCCGATTTCTCTCTCCTTCACCCCCTCAACGCGAGGAAGGAAGGAAGGCAGGAGGAGAAGAAGAAGAGGGCCGGGCCACGAAGTCACCGAGCGAGATGGGCCCTTGGCCCGCAGGGAAAAGAGAAAAGGGGCTGGGATTAGGCCCAGCCCCCCCCAAAGCCAACTTTTTTTAATTAATTAGCAATAATAAATTTTTTTTGAAATTCTATTTATCCAAAATGCAGTAAAATAAGGGAAAATAAAACAAAAATTAAACTTAGTTGATGCAAATAATATTAATACCTATGTGATGTGAAAATCTTTTTTATTAGAGCCAAATTGGTCATTAATTTTCTATGCAAATTTAGATGTCAATAACGGGATCATGCTAAAAGAGAATACTAATCTCATAGTGATGGAAGAGCTTGAGTGCAACTTCTTCTACATGGGACCAGCCAATTTCTAATCTAATCAATTTCTAGCAACTGCAAAACATCATTAGAATTCAGTATTTCAAAAGAATCAGAGGTAACACACGAAGAAGAAACACTTGGTTAATGGCATGAAGGGGCACATAGTTACTATTTGACAGTTTTGAAGATTGAATGTTGACCTCCATGATTTTTAATAAATATTCCATTTGTTATTTAGTAAAACATGCACGTAAGAAAAATGATGAGAAGGTTGTTGTTGGAATCTTTTTTGGAGACCGATCATTGATTAGAGAGTTGCGACCAAATCTTGAGCTTTGAGAAGGAAAGACTAACTAAAATCCCCACCTTAATCTAGAGTGGGTTGGGGTTGCGACCAAATCTTGAGATTGTAGAAGGGCGCTACATTGCAGATGTCCACGAAACAAAAAAAAAAAAAAAAAGGAAAGTGCTACAAAATGGTTTTTTTTTTTTTTACAAACAAATTAATGTCCATGAAATTTACTAAAATTCTTAATCTAGAGTGAAATGGAGCTAGCATTTGGGGACTAAACAGGTTTAGTAATGTAGAAACTAGAAAGAACAAGAAGATTCAAGTATTTGAAGGACTTGCTGAGGATAATTCTTGAATTGTGGTACTATTAGTTCAGTTGGTGACCCTTGCCAGCCCTTAGTCAAAAAAAAAAAAATGGTAAAAAAAGAAAATGAAAAAAAATTTTTTTTTTTAATTATTAAAATATTTTAAAAATGTTTACGTGAGTGCTGGTTGTGTTCGACTGGGCGTTCACGTCATCGATTTCAAAGCAAAAGTGACTGGATAGATTGAATTGGAAAAATGTGAAAATATTTAGGAATAAATTGACAAAATTGAAAGGTTTATGACTGAATTGACACGTATATAATAGGTTCAAGATTTTTTTAATAATTGTCTTGTACAAAATCATTTTGCACATTAAAAAGTTACTGACTTGTTGGAGAATTTCTATCATATAATGCCACCTCGTGCTCATTAACACGAGATTATACGAGAATGCCCCACCTCGTAGACTTTAAGAATATTCATTTGATCACGTTGCCACAGAAATCAAAGTGAAGATATTTTCTGTTCATGATGGGACAGAATTCAGAATTGCGGTTTTGTCCGATGCTTGCACTAATGAATATTTGCATATCGTACAAAGACAAGCGGAACAAGGCGACAAGAAACCACAACTTTATCGACACACAACAACTTGCAATCAAGAAGTTTGATTTGAACACATGGTCGCGAATTGGTTTTTTTGCCTGTAAACCTTCTCAAATAATTGGTCTTTTGCTAAAAGACCTTTTGGTCATCGCTTAGGTCTTTGGCCAAAAAAAGAATTGTATCACAATACTTTTGTTATAGTCCCATAATCATCTGCTTTACTGGCAAATTTTGTTGATGATGAGTAGTATGCTTCAAAGATGATGGATTAATTGAGAAATATAATAAAGTTGTGCCGTGTTTGAAATTTTTGTGAAAATCTCTAGGAAAAAGCTTGGGTAAGGTCAATGTCGAATTTGACTCATAATCATTGTGGAGAGGAAAGTGCTAAGCAATAGGGAGGACCGTGAGGTTTACATTTTACCTCGATCATTAGCGTGAAATCATTCATTATTGAAGATTTTTTAATTCGTGCTTGATGATTTTAATAAGTGATTTAATTATTTGGGATGTGTTGGTAATTTTTTTATTTTATTTTGTGATAGATGACTTTAAAGTTGTGATTGATCATTTTTCTATTGATAATTTAGGGAATACGAATATGCAGACCTAGTTATCTGGAGGTCAATGAAACAACCTACAAGTGTCATGAACTTATTGAGTTCAGGCATTTCGCCTATGCAAGTGGTTTTAACTTAAAGTGGTTTGCATGTAGTTGGTGGGATTCGAATTAGTGGCTTCCAATTATTGAATTGGAAAGTCTTAGACCACTCACAAGTGTAGAAAAAGAACTCGGAGCAATACACTAGCGTATAACATAGCCTCTAGGAAAAATCTTTTCATAAAACTTATGTGAAAATTTTAGGGATAATGGAACTGCTAGTGCCTTTACTTCTTCAATTTGTTTAATATTGTCCATGTATTCTGTTTTTTTTTTTCCCAATATGGTCTCAAATTTATATTTTTTTTTTATCGAGTTAGTCCTTTTGTTAAAATTGCAAAGATGCTGACTTATCATCCATTAATGCCACATTTAGGTTGATCGGATGAACTAAAATTGAGATGGAACTCTTTTGTTGAAGATAAATTTATTAGGAAATTAAAGAAAAATCATAAGCACTAAGTGAGAGAGAAGCTACACCTGTGATGAAAATTTAACAATTTCTATCAATATTATGAGAATTTGGGAAGAAAATGCAGAGAAAGTTGAAACAAATGTAAATACATTAGGCAAAAATGAATTGAAGAAAAAGGTAGAGAAAGTGGAAACAACAAATCAGGCAGATGTACAGGTAAGTTGGGGGAAGTAACTAGGGAGAGCTCATGATTGAGTTTGCACCTGGTAGCATTCGTCTTTGAAGTTGGAGTCGCAAAAGAGGTGGAATAATTGGAGTTATGTGGGTGGTTCTTGTACGTATTGGAGGGAATGGTTATTCTTAGTATTTGGATTGTAAATACCAATGTTTTTGGGATTGTAAAGCTCTCTTTCCACAATCAAGCAAATCTATAATCTATGTTTATCTTTACTTTTTAATAGACCATTTTATTTTCCTTGAAATTTACCCTTTCAATGCAATTTACATTTTTCTTGCATTTTTTTTGAATTTTTCTCAGCACTAATCTCCATATTAATACGCACTCCGTTGAATCCCCGATTCGTGCACTTTGGGAGTGAGTATGTAACCGTGAAGCGATCTCGGTTGCTCTTGGCACTATTTCTTTTATTGCTTTAATAAATATCGATCAAAATTTTGAGTTGTCTTTTGTTAAAATAAATTGTCCCCTTATAATTTTCTCTCAAATGTCCTTCAATACTGGAGATAACTTTGCAAATCTCACTTGGATAATAATCAATATTAAATGTGTGCTAAGAAAATTTATTACTCAAACTTTAAAAAAAAAAATTAGGAGATGTATTTGCGATCATGCACATCTCTTGTTCCGTGATGTACACGACAAGTATAGAGTTGGTGCTACTTAACAAGATAACTGAGGTTATCGACAATTTGCTATGATATGGATGAGTTTCCCTAAAGCTCAACAATGCTTACTATATTCTCTTGTTCATGGAGAAGTAAGAAGTTTATTTTCTTTCAAGTTATTAATTGTAACCAGGTACCTAGTGATCTTTATTCAGAATAAAGAGGATGATGCCTTGATCTAGAAAAGGATTGACAAAATGTATCAAACAAAACAATCAAGCCGAAAGTTGAACTAGAATTTTCAACATTTTATCTATCATCAATTATTACATGAGGTTGAGAGGTAAATGGAGCCACAACAAGTTGGGTCGAATTTAGTTAGATAATGTAGTCATGTGCAATTTCATGTGCTAAGCATAATAAAATGCAAGTCAGGATAACACGGATATCACCCATATTTTTATTTGCATGTAGGTGATCATAATTTGTAGTTCACCGACTAAAGGCATGGTTCGAGAAAATTTCTACAATCAGGAATGTATAAAAATATAGCCATTTACATCAAGTATGGTAAATTTCATTTTTACTCTTTTGTTTTCAAACCAAAGAAGTTTGGTTAGCGTGTGTTTGCATAGGACTCTCTCTCTCTTTACACATGTTTGAAATGTATGTTTTTGGTGGATCCACTCGCTTAGTAAAAGGACGAAGCAATGTTTGAAGTAACAATAACCAATTCTCCATTGCTATAACCTACATATAAACTTGCACTTTACTTCGAATGGTATTCTAATAAATTAAAAGTGAGGTCGTCCATTAAAGAAATTCGATGAATAGAAATATGAACCAAAGGTGAGAGCTCTTAATTAAAGATTTTCATGTACCCACCTTTCAAGAAAGAACATATGGCTTTTAGTCAACTATTCCGGTTCTGATTATAGCCAATGTTTTGAAAATGGAACCAGAGGCTGAACCGGAGCATGGGCCAGTATGTGATTCTACTGGTTCAACTGGTCCAACTATTATACCGATTGGTTTGAATATAGAGAATGAAGCAAGAAAAATAAGCAACGTCTGAAATGATGATTTTGAAAATGTCATGAGAAAACTCACAAGTAATATTTGCACGCTTCAAAAGTATTTTAGGAGTTCTGCAATGAGTAAAAATAAATTTTTTCCTATCACTTGGAGTAGGCTGAATTGTCTAAATGGTGTGAGCAGAGACATGCTAATTTTCCAACATCACCCTATGATTTTCAAGTCGCAAATTAGGCTACCAACAAGAAGATATTAGACATGATGTCATCCAATGAAAAGAGACGGTACTTCATTTTCTTTTTCATTTTTTGGCATTGACCGTGCTATTGCGACTTGGACACAGCTAGTTTCTAACAACGAGTGCTGAGGCCAGTGGCCATGGTGGGGTCGAGTGTCATTTGAAAATTCACACGTAACTGGTGTTGCGAGGGTCACGGCATAAGAGTGAGCTTGCCATCGTGATCTGTAGGGTCGTAATTGGGGTTAATTGATCAGTCAAGACATGGAGCGATCTCGACGGTGATCACCAGCATCGCTTATGTGATTGCTACGAGCAGGTTTGTGACTACGAACATTCATTTTCATTTATCTTTTTCTTTCGGTGTGATTAGAGAGATGGTGAGGCCGAGTAAGACAAGAACAGTGACCCTGTCCAGAGCAAAAAACATGTAAATATTGAGAAATATGTGCTTTAAGTGCATTGTGGAAATTAACTTATCTTAGCATTTTAATCAACACTTAGGTCTTTCACCAAAAAAGAATCGATAAGATGTTAGATTCAAGATGTTCATGTGGAAATGAACTTTTACATGATGCTACTCTTTAGGACCTACATAATCATCTTCTTTACTGGCAACTTTTGCAAAATTCACGTTGAATATGATCAAAGGGCTCGTTAGAATGTAGAGTATTAAGCTATTTAAGAATGACAGACACCTTTTCATGGCCTTGATGAGAAGCTGGTAAAGCAAGATTTGCACCATTTCTTTCTGTGAAGTTTCTCCAAGTCTGCCATGGACTTCTGAGGTTTACTGTAATAAGCGAAAAGCAAATTAACATGTTTGATAGAGTTGATCAGGCAGGGCTGGCGTTCCCCCGGCGCATGCCACCACGACGCCGCTTCTCATCGCCTGGAACGTGCCAAGGGCTAGAGAGTCCTCAGTGTAAGGGAGAGGCTTGTTGATGCCTAGGGAGATGCAAAGTACATCGACTCCATCGCCAATGGTGTCATCTATAGCTGCCAAAATGTCCTCCTCAGCAAGTGACTTCCGTTTGCTTTGCTTGCGTCGGGGATCGCCCAACACACCTTCTTTATGGCCAGGTGGGTGAGCGGCACACCACCCGTGGCAGTGCCCCCACACGAGCCTGCTGAGGGCTGAGACGTCCGGAACCTTCTGGCCTCCGACCGTGGAGGCTGTGTGGGTCCCGTGCTGGTACATGTCGCGAGGTTACCGGTAGTCTAAGGTGGTGTTGAGAGGAAAGGCATTTGACCTACAAGTGCATGGTTCCCACTAGTATTGAAGTCGAAGCACTCCAGGACTAATGAATTCTCCCGCGACAAGTCTTACGGTATGTCAAATCACTAATGGCTCCATTAACGTATTAGAGGATATGATGACAACGAAGCAGGACGAGAACCCCCACACTCAACTCCTCTGGATATTCTCAGGAAAAGATCCTAATAAACCCGAGTACGAGAGATAAAGCAATGAAAAGATTTGGCAAGGAACCATATCAAACAGGACATTTGAAGAGAGATTTTGGACAGCTTACACTTTCAGAAACAAATCTTTGTTTTCTAAACTGGGAACAGCGAAATATTATTTCAATAGTGGTCGTGAAAGCAACAGATTCCTGAGCATGGATAGTCCGAGTAACCAGGTTTCTCGAGCCTACTTGTAAATTTTTATTAAGAAGCAACAGGATCAAACTCCGACTTTGCTTTGTGACCATCCGTGGGAAATAGAAAGGAGAAGATGTTTCGGACAAGATCTAGATGGCTTGCACTTGTACTTCACTGAAACTAAGTGCATGGAAAATGACATTTTCATAATGTGATCCAACAATAAATACCCCTGACGCATATAGCTAGCTTCTCCTAGAAACTCATAAATATTATTTTACTGCACATTCTTATTGTACACAGATTATGTTAAATTGTGGACATTTGACTAGTACAGAGATATGCAGTACTTTAAGTGCAAACATGTCATGGTAATGACTATGGTGCTTTAAGTTTGTGAGCTATTTGATGTATTTTATGAACTCATTTGAAACAATTGAGAGTCAGATTACTAAGAACTCCTAAGATTGTGGACCCTAAATGATATTTTCCCTAGCTAGGAGAGAATATTACTTCCTAATTCAATTAAAAAACAATTACATAGTCCACATTGGCGCTTATGGAAAGAGCTATGAGGATGAAGCACCAAAAGCTATAAACACAACTAAACTCCAACAAAAGCAGAAGAGCAGAGTTCAAACATTATCTGATAATAGCAACTAGCAAGTGAGCATTTCTTCTTCATACCAACCTTCTGAAAAAACATATGAAATTACAGTATGCTCAGGAGCTGAGTGATCCTTAGATCATCTGCTTTTGCAGGGGATGCATCTAAAATTGGTGATCCACGAAGCAATTGTATCACCTTCAATCAACTAGCTCTCTCTCACTATTTCTTTGAGAAATATTAGATGCTACCAGTGAGCATATTGGATTTTGGACATATCTCTCTTTTACCTGATATAAAGCCCGACCTCTGGGGGAGAGGATCGGAGTAAAATGCCGAAACTATTGCGATTCGTGAATGTCAGAAAGATGGGATGGGTGGTTTATAAAGGAATTCTGTAGAAAACTGGATCCAAGGCCATTTTCTCTCTATCTTTGATGGTCTGAAGAAGTTCTAGCTTGAACTCATGGCAATTCAGAGACTCTCATATTGACATGGTCGATACTACTGTTATGGTAAACCCATGGGATATTAGAATGGCATCAAACTTGTACAAAATGTTTTTCTCAGTTCCCACCAAAGTAAATTGGCAAGAATTTACATTTAAAAAGCAGCAGATCAGATAAGTTCAGAAACAGAACAAAAAGAATGACTAAACAACACCTTATATTCAGTGTCAAAATTTTCTACAAGAATAAAATAACTAAATCATGTTATATCGAGTCAATTGATTATTTATCATCATGACATGAAGGCAGGCAAAGTAATATCTATGTATCTCTATTTTATGAACTCTAGTAAAACAACTGAACAGTAGACAACTAAACTAACTTAAGTTATGATAATTCGTGTGGGATATTACTTGCCAATCCATGTTATGATATTACTTCGGATAATCAACAATTGTGGACCTAACCTTGTAACAATTGTCTGCCAAAAGAAGTTGAACCAAACAAACCATCTTGGCATGAACATATCTAACGTTTCAAGAGCAGGAATCAATGCCGACATCATGTAAAATTGGCGAAATATATATGAAGCTATGATATCCACCACAACGCTCATCCAAGAATTAAGGTAAATTTTTTGACAAAGCCAAAACAAAATATGAATCCCCTACTGCCAAACAAACAGTCACTATCATCTACATATAACCAGCAAAAGAACCAACATTACATCTTGCATATTCTCAAAACAATGTCAAAGATGTCAGTATCTTCCTATTAGGAGTAGTGCACATTAACAAGATTGTGCTGAAGGAGGGAAAATCAGTTAAGATAAATTGTAATATCAATGCCACTGTCAATCAGAGATTGAACTACTGCCCTGGTTTTTCCTTCAAACTTGTCCCTCTCTCTTGGAGTATAGCAAGCTTGCACACATCAGCTTCCCTCGCCCAGTCTGCCAAAACCCGGCCTACGGCCAAACATGCTGGTATGTCCAATTGAGACTTGAGCACAGCTCTGATGTCCTTAGAATTGGTACCCGCAACAGCGAACTGCTTGCATGTGACCTTGTGAGTGAGTGAAGCCGAGATGAGGTGCTTGGAGATGAAAACATTTAGCTTGAATGGCTCCATGTAGGCTATGGTCCGCTGCTCGAAGGACACATGCTTATTTGGATTCTTGGACTTCTTCCCCTTTTGGTCAGTGTATGGCTGCTGTTGTCATCATCCAAATAGTCCAACTCCAAAAAACAACTTGGTGCTAAACGATGCTGCCCAAAAGCCAACACTCATACAAAATCTCTATACAATTTGATAAAGGATAGAGCACCCCACATTCCAACCATTATGCTACACCAGTACCATTATCAAGGAAATGAAAGAGAGGACATTCCAAACTAGAAAAAGAATGAAATATTCAATGAAGCACCTGCCCATTGTGAATACCACATGTCGGCACAAAGATGCCATCTCAAGAGGCATCAACACCATGATCAGCACACTATAAGTGAACACGTCGCAAAAAGCTCCATTCAACATCTTCCTACAGGAGACACTTTCTAGCAAATGAAAGCAGCCACTTAGATCGTAGTGAGCATGACACCTGAAAGAAGCAAACATTGTTTGTAAGACATGTCTAACTACTGACAATCCTCAAGATTAACCAGAAAGGTGGGTAAGAATACATCCCCATATAACAAAACCTCACAATCTTCGAAGCTGCACTAACAGAGGTCATGCTAAGCATTTCATCAAACAGCTAGAATGTATGGGTGAGTAAGTGCTCAACAGGCCCTAATTGTCGAATCGTGTGACAATTCCTTTAAAACCCAGTCAAACATTCTTTTAAGAAAGACCGACTTCATATGAGCCAATATAGAATTCGAAGAACGCAAATTTCTTCCTTTTGACACCAAATTCAGGCAAACATGATTAAGCAAACAGATTCACCGCCTTACTGAATTTGTTGTAGATCATTTCAAGCTGATAAGGTTTGGATGGTAGTATTAAGGTCGCCCTCCCAACGTCCTTCATCATCCTCTTCGGAGAGGAGTACTTTATCTAGGTTTGGTGTCCTCAAGGCACCCTTGCAGAATATATTCATCTTGGGGCACTTCGTGATGACAATATGCACCAACCGATGGGAATCTGAAGGCACGATTCGTGGGCGAGAAGCTCTCAAGGCTTGGTAAACCGTCAAGTATCAGCTCTTCCAGCTTGGGAAAGAGATATCCTCTGCTCCATTTCCATCATCTGTCACCACGTCTTCCATTGCACCACAATTTTTAGGATTAGCCAAGTAAGATGCACCAGACTTGTCACTGCTGAGCAAGTCCCCATATGAACTAAACTAGCGCAATCCTGTACTTCTAATTGCATCAATCTCTGGAATGAAGTTGGGGATGGAAGTAAGATTGATAAACTCGGGCACTCCATAACCCACAGTTCTTCAATCTGTTCGAGAATTTCAACCATCAAGGAGCCATCTTTCCAAACTCGCTTCAGGTTACACAGCTTTTACAAGATAAAGTCGCCTAAGATTTTGCAATGCCTGGAGAGGTTTTTCCATGTCAGTTAGTTCATAGGGAGTCACTCCCCCATGTCCAGACGAATCTTCTGGAAATATCTCCTCAAAGGAACTACATATCACATCTAAGCACTTCTAGATTGGGGAATCTATGGAGAAGGAAGTTGGAAGGAAAAGCGACATTTTCATCATGGTAGCATGCCAAAGACACCTCTTTGAGATTGCGAAAGACGTAATGCTGCGGCATCATCATCATAACATCCTCCATCATCAATGTCAATCCCTCAAGTGAGAAATGACCTGCGGGAGGGAATCCATTTAATTAGGCCACCAAAAGTCCAATGACTAAAATGTCCTTCAGTTTAGGGAAATAAGGAGAAACACAACTTTCTGGAAGTAGATGAGCAAGCATCGATGGCAATTCTACGAGGGATGATTATTGTTAGTGGTGTGCCCAATTTTTTTTTTTTTTTTGATTGATGTGGTGTGCCCAATTCAATCACAATATATTTCGTGAATTTGGATAAAGAAAGTTATTAATCAATGATGCTTAAGCTATTTCAATTGTAACTAATTAAATTCAAATGGAAAAATTACATTTGCTTGTTTTAACAAATCAGGTTATTTTTATAGTTAGTGTATGTGTTTCAATAGTAAGATGTTGTATTAATGTTGCACATTGTTTTCAAAGCGGCAGTTCTCATATTTATTTTACTATAGATCGTAAGTACCATATGGCTTCATTTTCGTGTTACTCTGAGAAGAATGCATTCAAACTCAACAAATGATTAATAATAAAAAAAAAAAAAAAAAAAAAAAGAAAAAGGAAAATTGAAATGACAGGACATGGGTGAAAAAGCGATAAACCGAGATAGAGATGATAGTTCAAACTTTTGATGGAAAAAAGAGTAAATAATGAAGACAAGTTGTTCATTCTTACAAAAGCAAAGCAAAACATCGGAATGAGCAAGAAACAAACCAAAAGTACATAGCCCCAAATAAATGGATGTTTTTAGGTTTCATGTGCAAAAAGGAACCTAATTCCGTGTTGGTATATCATTGATATACCACTCAAAGTAAAGTTGGTAATTTTGATTAAACCGTAGTAACTTCAAAAGCTTTTGTAAGCTATTGGAATAAACATTGATAGATTATTAAAGTAGTTGGTGATCTGGAAAATATAAAGAAATATTAGCACTTTTCAAGATCTATAAGATAAAAAGTTGGTCAATGAATAAAATCCGTTGGTATCTTAATTTGATGATTGTTGGTACATCAATTAAATTTTCGTTTGTAATTTCAAAATAAAGTTAGTAATTTGAGAGCGTTGGCTTGTCATAAGAATAAATATTGGTTGATTATTAAAGTAGTTCATAATTTTGGAAATGTTGGTACTTTCCAAACCTAACAAGATAATAAGGTGGCAAGTAACTAAAATTAGTTTTTATTTTATAGAAAATGAATGTTTTGAAAAACATTTTCTAAAAATAATTGCTTATATTGTTCAATAATAATTAGTCAATGAAAATTATTTTCATTGTCGATGATAATTTATATCTAAATATTTTTTTTGTAGATTTAAAAATATTTTTTGTTCATTTATTTTTATATACAATATAAGTAATCATTTTTCAAAAATATTTTGCATAAATTCCATTTTTGTGAAATGAATGAAGTCTTAATGTGACTAATATTGGTACACCAATCAAATTAAGTTCAGTAAATTCAAATAAAGTTAGTAATTTCAAGTATGTTGGTAAGCCACGAGAATAAAAGTTGATAAATTATTAGAGTAGTTGGTGATTTTGAAAGTAGAAGAAAAAGTTAATCCTTTTTGAAGCCTATTGATAAATTACTAACATTTGACTAGATAAGCAAATTATCCACGGTGCTTGACAATTACCAACCATGTTCAAGATGTTCGAGGATGGAAATTTGTTTTGTAGCTAAGCTAGCAATATTCCAAATGAACATAATACCAATTTTTTTTTTTTTAAAAAAAAAAAATTTGGTGGACAAGGTTGGTCAAATTAAATTAAATAGGTAAATCTCAATCATAAGATACGAGCGGCTCATTAGAAGCATGACTATCTATGCAAGTTAATTTAATAAAAAGTGTTTTTCTTCAAAGTAAAAGCTGGGATCAATAGATTATATAACAAAGAATATGAGCTGGAAATAATTAACTGCGAATAATCTTTAAATTTCTAAGCAATTCATAGGTGTGGTTAGGCGAGTATCAACAAGCATGAAATGTTTGACAATTTCAATTTCCTAGAGAAAATAACAATGCACCAAGAGCTATGAACATAAACCAATGAAGACAATAGCAAAGAGTTAGAATCATTGATAAGGGCAGTACCTTTTCAAAAGAAAAGAGTGCAGATTGGTTCTCGTTGGTAGTTGTACCTTGGCAGCCTTGAAATTCACAAGCAAATAAGAATGACCTCATCTTGCCGCAATGTCTTACTTGCAATTGCTTCAAGAGTGGCCATGCTGAAGTATGACTATTCCGATAGAAGCTCCTAGTTTCGGCAACTCAAGTAATCTTAGGTCGATTAATTGCGGAAAGAAGAGATCACTTGCACTCATCCCTACTCCGTCTTCTCCGTGATAATTTCCTCCACCCCACAATCCATACTAAAAGTTCTTTGAATTGTGTCATACTTTTTGCCATCGAGCTTGGAAATAAACTTTTGAGACTCTCACACTTGACAACCTTCATGCATTGTAAGCGTCCAAAGGTAAGACCTCCTTGAGGAAGTCCACTCCACACGTGTTTCATTTTTGAGAGCCGCATCAAAATTAATTCTCTCAATTGAAAAGTATTTGTAGAACTAGCTTTGCTAAATTCAACCTCTTGGACTTGAAATACCACTTCTAAGGATCTGCAATTGGTCACATTTATCTTCTCTAGGTTTTGAAATCTTGTGAGCATATTATAAGATGAAAATATGGATAAAAGTTTCTCACAATACTCCACTACTAGTGTCTTGAGTTTGCCAAAGGCATTTGAATCAAGATCATCAAGCCATATTTTCTCAACATTATCCATGTGCGAGATCTTCATTGACTCCATACCAAGAAACTCAACCTGTTATTTTTCAATTTAATTAATTAGAGCTGATTCTCTATTCCCTCAAAAAAGAGAATACTTTAATTTCAAGAACAAAGAAAATCACATGGTGGACATTATCAAAGATTAGAAAGAAAAGAAGACTAGATGTACATTATTTTTATTTAGCAAATGCCACCCCCTAAAATTCATTCCCCTGTCACATAATGTTAAAGTAGAAAGCATAAATTTTTCTAATATATATAAAGCATTATGTTTGGGTAGTAGCATAACCATAGCCTTCTTAGTTGGACAACAATGTTCATTTTGTGTATAATTTGTCTCCCATGAATCTCAAATTTAGCTCTTAGATTTGGCTCATTTCTGAAAAACACAATAGCCAATATGTTGTCCCATTTCTTTGAAGTGTAAAACGACAAAACAAAAACCAATTCGCACAAACCAATGCTTCATGGATCTTGCACTTCAAAAGTTCTCCGACAAAGTATAGACTCAAAGAAAACACAACAAATACTAAAGAAAAGAATCCAACAATTAAATCAAAAGATGGTGAGTGCAGGTATGTACTGTTTAATTAATGTTGTACGGGATTCTCCAATCACTAGCTGATTTGTTTCTTTCTAAGTTTGTTATTCGAAATTATCAAGACTGAGGATATTAATCTTATTTATTTCTATTAGTAGTTCATCTCTTATTTAAAGTTGCCTATAAATATAAACAATTAAATATTTTTCTTTAGTATTAATGATTTTGATTTGAATTATTTAATAACTAAGTTTGCCTATTTGAAACCTAATTGGCCTTTCTATCTCTTTCATCTCCTTAGTTTTCCATCTTTTCTTATTATTTGATTTTCCTCCACTTTCAACGAATCTAAACCTAACTTTGTTCATGCTTTCATTCAACATTAGTTGGTATCAGATCTAGATTGGTTCTTCATCAATTGGTCATTGAGCTAAATCTCTTCAACATTAATTGGTATCGAAACTTTGCTTTAAGTACGTATTATCATTGTGCAACTATTCTAGACCAAGGGACAATGCTATGGTACTTATTTTAGTTGCTACACTTGCATTTCTGATTCAATATGCTCATGAATAGCATTCATGCCCATTGAAAGTTCAGCCGCCATGCTTGCTGATTTGGAGCCACTCCATGTTTGGTATAATATTGTCTTTGAATATTGTTTCAATATTTATTAAATCTGGTATATTGAAATTTGAAAATAGCAAGGGGTTATTAAGGTTATTACGTTGATTGGTATGGCAATTATTATTATTATGATTATCATTGTTATTCTAATTTTAATGTTTTGACAAGAGTAATTCGACTATTGCTGTGATTGTGGTTATCATAAATCCTTAACAATCTTGAAGAGGTTAAACAAATTTTAGTGGTCTGAGAGAATATTTCAACAATTTTAGTGAGAATTGACTAGATTCAATCATAAACTATAAGAAGACAAGAAAACAGTCCAAAATCAATTTGCTATTGAGCAAAATAGCATGGATAAGTGCTCCTAATGTCTTCAAAAGTTGAATAAGACTCTGCTTGTGGGAATAATAAAGGAAGTGGAGTAAAATTCTACTAACTAATCTAGATGAATTTATAGAAATACCTTTTGAAATATAATAATATCCAGAATGTAATTTCTCCTATTAATCATCCGAATAGCAAATTCATCCAGCTAAAATTTGTACTAAAATACTTAGCATAGCCTTATACTTCAAAGTGCATATGACATTTTGGGGAATGATATATGAAATGATTCTTCAACGGCAGGGGCTTGTTGTTTATTTGTCTTTTAACCCCCTCTAAACCCCTCGACTTGCGATGTTTCGCTTCCCTTTATTTTAATCTAGTTTTCATATTCACTGTTTTTCTACTGTTAGATTTTCTTCTATATTTTAGTCCTTTTTCTGTTAATTTTTGTAAATTTTTCCAATGCGGCAATAGGGAAACAACACACTTCTGTGCTGGAGGAAACTCCATGACTGCATTAATTGCCACGTATGACCGCAAATATGATAAAAATGCAGATTTTCCATCTACAAATAAACAGAAGACTTTACAAGTCCTAAAAAGTGCAATTATTAAGACTTGAATGCATGTAAAAAAAAAATTGAGAACTTAAGTGCGGAACCAACACAAATTTTAGGACTCTGATGTCATGCATAAAATTTAAATTTGAGCTGACCTCTTTAGCTTCGTCCAGACTCTAAATTAGTTAAAAGATATTTAATTGGAGCTTAGCTTCTAAATATTATTTGTATTTCAGTTACAGTATTAATGAAACATCACGTTAGTCTAAAATTTGAATACGAAAGAAAAATATATCAAGCTTTTGAAACTTATGATATATGTGTCAATATGTTTATTATAAAGAAGTAGCTTTAAGTTGTTTGTTATTAATTTAAAGTAAAAAATTTGTAAAAGGAAAATGATAAGTTAGCAGAAATCACACCACAAAACCTTACATTGTCTAGCTCAAAGCGTCAGGGACAAGAAACAAGATATGCCATTAGAGAAGAATGCGCACAAACCTTTTCGATCAACAAAAGCGGTTGCTGCGTTGGAATGCTACCCTGTAGTCTTCTACAACCAGCATCACCTAGAATTACCTCCACAGCTTTACAATCTTCAACAGTAAACTCTTTCAAGGAGGGCCACTTGAAATATGCTTCCCATGGCAGAAACTTTTGAGTTTTATCATTTGTGAAGATACAAAGTGACAAGTTGAGGAATTACAATTATGTCATGAGCTTCTTCAGGCTTCTCCTCTTCTCTGGCAACAATGTACTCCATCTCTCCACAACCACCTAGACCAAGATACTTGAGTTGTGCCAGACTTTTTGCCATAGACATTGTAAAAAGGTTTCTCACATGTGGGCACTCTTCAACTATCAAGGACTTCATACTTTGAAGCAACCTCTTCCACATGAATGAAGGAATGACATTCAATAGGTTGGGACACTGCTTCACCTCAAGGACCCTTAGTTCGCAAATGGACTCATTGGGCATCTCATTCTCCCAAAGTACTCTTGATTGAATTGCTGTTAGATGTAGCTCTTCTAAGTTGGGAAATACAACCTGCAAAAGCATTACCTGGCTAAAGTCACAATGATCCGCATTGAACCAAAGTTTCTTATGAATGCAGAGCATCGCAAAGAAGAAAGCAAATCACATAAGCAGCGATAAAGCTGAAATAAAGGAAAGAGGAAAACCTTCTTGTTAAATAAAGAATGTGGACTTTCATCAGAACTGGAAGATCCCTCATTCATCGTCTCCACTCTTGGTGCTGGCAGCCACAGTATGAATGCCTTGAGTTCAGTGCACTCCAAAATTGAGAGATTCTTGAGAGAGGGAAACTCATAAGCACAATTTCCTGAGCTGAAACTAATCAAGCTCTTAAGGGAACAAAGCTTCAATGTTTGTAAACGAGAGAACTTCATCGCCTTCAACTTTCGCTCTTCACTTTCTTCCATGGCAACTACTTCCTGCATCTTATTGCAATAAGAAACATCTAGCATCTCAAGTTTATCAAGAGTCCTGGATGTGTCATTTGCGAAGAGATATCTCAAACTGGGGCAACGGTGCAAGCTAATAGTAGTCAGACTAGGAAGACTCAAAGTTGCTTGGGAGCTACTCGTCACAAATGCATTCAGCATCGGCAGGTCCCACAACTTCACTATTTCTAAAAATGAGAAGACTAGACTTTTTGGCCTTTTCTTAGCATTGACAGCAACCATTTTAATGAAGGCTTCCAAAGAGGTACAATTGACCACCTCAATCCTTTTTAGGCTCCGGAGCCTCTCTATTGAAGTTGATGGAAAAATATGAGACAAATTTTCACAATCTCTGACCTTGATAAATGCTAGTTTGGGGAATGCTTCTTGAGAAAGTTCATTTTGCCATATCTTCGTCAACCCACACAACGACATCAGGGTCAACTCCTCCAAGCTCGAAAAAAGAGCCTGTATGAAAGGACCATATGTTAGTTACTGGACCATGAACTCCTAAAAATCCTGATCTAGATGAAGTTGGTTACCCATGATAATATGCTCTATAATGTACTCTCAAGAATTAAGTTGGTTTCCCAATATAATACCGTTGTGATAGAAAAACAATAGATGCAAGGAGTAGCGAGAGACTTTATAGGACATGTTAACAAACAGAGTTTACAACTGCTTCATCGGCAATAAGACTATAGTTACCAAGAATAACTTCTACGATCAACATAAAATAGAAAATTTCAGACATATTGAGAATAATTTCTACGAAAAATATAAATTAGAAAATTCCAGACATATTTACGTACATTTTGATTGAAGAAAAACGTGGATCTAAACAAATTGGCCTATTGAATATTACATTTGATTTTTCATTTGGTACTCGCATAATAGTCCATCAATTAACTTTTAAAGTGAATACATATAATATATATTTATTTAATGGAAGGTTGTTTAGAGCCACATTTCCACAAAAAATTAATTGAGGATAATTCTAAAATCAAAACTTTAATGTATTTATAAACTAAATATCTAAATAATCAAATTCGAATAAACTCAATACCTTTTAACACAAAACACTCAACGATACAAATGTTATTAAACAATTGTTGTCATTTGGTTGATAAACGCATATGACTTTGTTAAAATTATACAAAATCTCTTGATTGAATTTCTATTAGAAGTAGCTCTTCTAATTTGAGAAATACAACCTATAGAAGCATCACCTGGCTAAAGTCAACATGGCTGGCATTGAAGCAAAGTTGCTTATGTATCCAGGGCATCACTAAGAAGAAAGCAAATCACATGAGCAAAGATAAAGCTAAGATAAAGGAAAGAGGAAAACCTTCTCATCAAATAAAGAATGTGGACTTTCATCAAAACTGGTGACAGATCCCTCATTCATCATCTCCACTCTTGGTGCTGGTGGCCTCAATATGAATGCCTTGAGTCTAGTGCACTCCAAAATTGAGAGCTTTATAAGAGCAGGAAACTCATATGCACAACTTCCAGAGCTGAAACTAATTAAGCCCTTAAGGGAACAAAGCTTCAATATGCGTAAATGAGAGAACTTCACTGCCTTCAGCTTTTGCTTTTCACTTTCTTCTGTGGCAACTACTTCCTGCATGTTATTGCAACCAAAAACATTTAGCATCTCAAGTTTACCAAGAGTCCTGGATGTGTCATTTGTGAAGAGATATCTCAAATTGTGGCAATGCGCAAGCTAACAGTAGTCAGACTAGGAAGACTCAATGTTGCTTGGGAGCTACTTGTCACTAACGCATCCAGCCTCGGCAGGTCCCACAACTTCACTTCGTTTAAGTTTAAGAAGACCAGACGTTTTGGCCTTTTCTTAGTATTGACAGCAATATGTTCCATTAATGATTCCAAAGAGGGACAATTGACCACCTTAATCATTTTCAGGCTCTGGAATGCCTCTATTATATTTGATGGAAAAATATGAGACAAATTTTCACAATCTTGGATTGTGATGGATGCTAGTTTGCGGAATGATTCTTAGAAAGTTCATTGTGCCATATCTTCATCAACCCACATGACACGACGGTCAACTCCTCCAAGCTCGGAAAAAGAATCTGTATGAAATGACGATATGTTAGTTTCTCAACCAAGAACTCCTAAAAATCCTGATTTGGACGAAGTTGGTTACCCATGATAATATGCTCTATAATATATTCTCAAGAATGAAGTTGGTTACTTGAGATTACCATCGTCATAGAAAAACAACAAATGCATGCAGTAGCAAGAGGCTTTAAAGGACATGCAGACAGAGTTTTCAACTGCTTCATCGGCAATAAGACTACAATTACCAAGAATAATTTCTACAATAAACATATAATAGAAAATTCCAGAGATATTTACGCACATTTTGATCGAAGAGTATAGGCAAGGACAAGCTAGAGTTGGTACAACCAAAAACTTGTTGTAAATATGTATCAGCTGTCATCAATTGTTGCTTTCCTTCGAATGAAGAGAATGTCATCATCTTGGGGCATCCAAATATCCTCAATCTTGTTAAGGTTGGACAGTGAATACGGTGTGTCCCATGAGAGAATGTTCTGAGATTTGGCAATTCCTCAAGAGATAAGGACAATAATAGAGGGAACTCTAAAGTGTGTATAGATGCAGCTTTCTTTGATTCTTCTTCTTGCACATCCATAATTTCCTCCAACAGTTTACATCTCGCTATTTTTATTTCTTTTATTTGTTGGAGTGCTTTAGCCATGGAAGAAGAAAAAATAAACCTCAAGTTCTCACAATCTTGCACCTTCAGTACCCTTAAGTTTCGGAAACACAATGCTATTCTTGGATTCTTGTTCCATATGTGTTCCAACCTTGGTAAGTCACCTAAGGTTAATTTGGTCAACCCCGATAGAATCTCGACATCCTCGCTGGATGTTAATCCTCCAAGGTTGAATACTTCTCGTACTAATTGACATCTTTCAATGGTTATGGCTTCCAAATTCTGTAGCTTTATTAGCAAATTTGATGGGAAGATGCTCAAGAGGAACGCACAATCCTCTACCTTCAAAAATTTTAGGTTGCTCACATCTGAAGGAAATTGAGAGTTCCATATCTCTTTCAATTTGGGAAGTTTAGACAGTGTCAAGGACTCCAACCAGGGCAATGAAACCTTCAAAAGTTAGGAGAATCACGTTATAAAGGCATATGCATAAATTTTCTTTAACAGCGAGGGTGGATAACCCACATAATCTCACAATGCTTATAACTAAAAGCTGTGAACACGCGCTGTTTGTGAAAAATTAATTAGGGAAATAATCTCACATAATGGATTTGAAGTTGACGGGAAAAAAAGGCCGAGTAGTGATTTTTGAATTTTACCTTTTTCTTCTTTAAATTTTATCAACTTTTACACTTGACTTATCATTCACCTTATTGTCTATTGGGGCTCTATTATATATATGACAAGAGGAGGAAGTTATAATCCCTGAGTTATTGAGGTTATTGAATTTACGCTCACATTTTGTGCTTTCTAAATTTTACAAATTAATGGCATAGACTCAATTAATTCTTGTTAGTCATTAATTGTGGTCTTATATAATATCTCAAATAACAATTTAAAAAAACCATCTCAATTATTTTCTACCAAATGTTCATGAACTAACAACATATTAAGTTAAAGAAAGACATAGAACAACATTAAACATAACAATGAACATTATTTAAAGGGCTTGTAATTGACAAACCGATTAAAACTATACTTTTAATTGATTAGAATGTGTAATTTGAGTCTGGCATTTTTCTTCAAAGTATTCCAAAAAAAAAAAAAAAAAAAATGCCTTATCAAAAGATTGAAACTAAAAAGTAATTATAAATTTATGAAGTAGTCAGAAAAATTTGTTGTCCCCGTGCATAACATGGGCTAAAATTCTAGTATATCTGTAATGCGGAATAGATGACTTATCGAACCAAAGTCAAAAAGGGTTCATCAATTTAAGATCCATGGTTGGCCATAAGATCCATGAACTGGTCGCAGCAGCACCATATGGGCATCAAAGTCAATTTCAGCAATGGATTTAATTTTACCTATATAAGAACCTGATATACCCTTTCTCGTCATAAAAAAAATTAATTTATGTGGAGAGTTAGTCATGTAGCCAATTAATTTAATAAATGATTTTAGTCGAGCATCATGCTTTTGCAGTTTGGGTCACACTATAAACATAATTTTAAGATAATTTAAAAAAGGGTTTCCATATTTTTAATCTATACAAACAGAATAGTTACAGAAACTGTTAAATCCAAGCAATAGTGAACAAATGAATGCTAGATGTATTTCTAATAAATGCTTTCAATAATATTTTATTACAAAAAAAAAAAAGAAAAGAAATTTAAACATGTGCAGGGCACATAAATTCTACTATTAATATCAGAATAAGTGGTTAGAATGAAGATTTGTGGAAGATTTGATCACCGCAAAAGGTCCACATTACAACCAGGGGGGAAAACAAATTGACTTATTGAATATTATAATTAATTTTTCATTTCGTAGTCACATAATAGTCCATCAATTAACTTATAAGAGTATTAAAATTTATATATTGGAATTTTTTTTTTAGAGCCACATTTCCACAAAAAATTTGAGGATAATTCTAAAGTCAATAATTTAGTCTGTTTATAAATCAAGTATCTAAACAATCAAATTCAAATAAACTCTGTGTTTTAACACAAAACACTAAATGATACAAATATTACTAAAAATTGTGGTCGTTTGGTTGCTAAATGCATATTACTTTGTTAAAATTACATAAGATTTCTAGACGTTATATCTCCAAAGTAAATATTTCAATAAGTCAATTTTTTTAAATACAAAAAGGTCAACTGATATTTTTGAAAGGTATGGAGGAAATTGGAGAAAGCTATAAAAGTGGGAAACTTTATTTACGTTATTTTGTCTATCTTTCCTCGGATTTCGTTATCGATAATATCACGAATTGAGCAATGAATTAACTCATGCTTAGACAAGTATTTCTATGATTAACATATTCAATTGAAGGCAATATCCATGTTTTAACTTATGCATCGGAAGACTAGTCAGGTTTGCCCAAAGGATGGTCAGATGAAAACAACTCTTTTATATACCTGTTGCCCATCCAAGAAACGAACGGAATGGTCCTTGGTTTTATAGAAGCTCGTCATCTCTGGCAAGTTTTGTAACGTCAACCTACGCAACTTGCATGACTTCACATTGGCATCATCATCTATTTCATCTATGTAATCATCTACCTCGACATCCGCAATAATTTGCTGCATCAAGTGGCATTTGGTTATTTCAATCTCTTCCAGCTGCAAGAATATTCTCGTCATGGACGAAGGAAACAAATGTTTGATTTCACCACAGTTTTCCACTTTCAAAATCTTTAATTTGCTGAAAGATTTGGGGCAAGACAATCCGTGCAAATCTTTTCAAGTTGTTCAGATTCTCAAGAAACAAAGATTCCAATCTCAGTAAATGTAGGGGCACTGACATTCTCTATGGAGTCAACAACGTAATGAAATGAGAGGTTATTTTTTACATGAAGATGCTTCAATTCCTGAAAACCTTTGGTGCACAAGTCATGAATGCTATCTCTGCCATCTTGCAATCCATCCAAGCAGAGATCTTGCGTTCTCCCCAAACATTCCTGCATCCACACTTCATGGAGAAGATTGTCGGAATCCAGCTTGAGCTTTAAAGTTCTGGATTCTTTGTTTTCACCCCACCAATGCTCAATGCCCCCAATTTGGATTTTATGCTCGTTCAGATTCCCAAATGGCAGGTCGCTTGAGAGATTGGTAGAATGAGGAATGGCAATGTGCAAAGTTCTCAACTTTTTCATGTTCTTCAACTCAGCCAGGCTGGCGTTGCTTCGGTGCTTCATCCTCGGCCTCCCATTGATGAAAACTGTCGATATACAGTTCTTCTAAATTAACCAAGCTTCCAAGCATGCCAGGTTCAATAATTTTGAGCCTGAAGCACCATGTCAAGTCCAGACATCTCAATTGTGTTAGTTCACCTATCTCTTTGGGCAGCCGAGCAATTGTAGATCTAGTGAAACTTAGGAACTGCAATCCTTTCAGCTTTCCAAGAACAGTCACATCCTCCAGATGGCAGAAATCAAGAGATAGCGACTTGAGGTGTTCAAGGAACTGAATCGATGAAGTTAGAGAGGTGAAAGAGAAGCCAGTAAAGTGCAAGACTTGGAGTTTCTTCATAGATTCAAAAAATGACTCGGGAATTATGAGAGATGTGTTGTTTTCAAATAACAAAAGCATCCTCAAGTTCGGGCAGTCCAATTTTTCAGGAAGCTCATCAATGCCAATATAAGAGAAGGATATTGCGGTGCATTTTCTGAGCTCATCCTCTGACCATTCTTTAAACCCATAATCCTTCCTCCCGACCAAGGCGTTCCATTCCGTGGAAGAAATAGAAATGGCCGCGTCAACAAATATGTCATGCATTCTGAACCATTTCATGTCATCACTGAACAGTTCCATGTCATCACTATCTAGTAACAAAGAAGAGTCCTGCAGGCTATGTAGATCATCAATCAACCTATCTCTAGCGTTTTGGATGGTCTTGCTGAATGGTTTAAATAAACCCAAACCCATGCAAGTACGGAAAGTACATCCCTCATGAGAATTTCCCTGAGTTAGAGCACAAACCAAGAACAATTTTCTGATCCTCTCATCTCCTAAGTCATTGTAATTTAGTTCAGCTATTGATTTTACATCCGACACGTCTCTATGGGTCGAAGCATTCCTCCATGCAGCCAAATCTTGTGCTTCAACCTTTTTGCCAACGAAACAATCAAAAGGGGCAGGCCTCCGCAATTCTTGACTGCTCCATCTACCCAGGGTTCAAACTCAGGACTGTTAACTCTATCCCCAGCCGTCCTTTCAAAAAGTCTTCGGGCTTCTTCATGCTCTAACACATTGAGTTGGAATTCTCGATCGGATCCCATGCTAGTGCGCAAAACATTTCTGTTCCTAGATGTTAGTAATAACTTACAACCTCTTACTTTATTGCCATCTCCACAAGGGATTCCAATGTCTTTCAACTCTAGTTTGTTCCACAAATCATCCAAAATTATGAGAATGTTTTTATTAGGATCACTTTCCAACCTCTTGCACAAAAGATCTGCTCTCCCAAGAGCAGTTTCCTCATTTATTAGCTTCAGACCTATTGCATAAGCAATTTCTCCCTGGATTCTTTTTAGATCTGGATTGCGTGATACATTTGCCATAGCAACCTCATGGAACAATTTCTCTTCTTTAACTTGCCTTTCGATATCCTTCAAAAGTTTGGATTTGCCAACCCCACCTGGTCCATACACCCCAATCACACAGACCTTGTCATCAACTATAGCCCTAATTACTTCCTCCAGGATTTTGGCCCTGGACTGCAGGATCTCTTCTTTCTTTTCAACAGATCTTGCAGTGGAAGTGGGAGCAGTGACAATTCCTATCGGAGTATGCTCATAGTAGACCTTCTGGAAGATGTTTTTTGTGCTTTCGTCATGGAGTCCCCGAATGACTTGAGTCATCTTCTTCACTTTCCTACCAATTGGATGGCGCACCTTGGGGTTGGGAAGCCACCCACAGAAGCAAGCATTTTTTGCACTTTCGCCATGTTTTAACAAGTCTCGTGCTAGCGTAGCCTCATTCTCCACACTCTCCAGCCACTTCTGAATATCATTTTCTATCAATTTTCCATTATTCTCGGCTTCTTGGACGGAGTGCTGCACCCTTTCCCTTGCAGTCTCGAGCTTCTCAACTCCACTTTTGAGATCTTTGACATAGCTCTTATAGAGCAGCACGTACCCAAATTGGCGTCCAATGGGAGCAAACAGGTACTCACCTAGTTTCGACACAAGATTCACTGCAACGGAGGTAGCTGATTCCGCCATAATTTCTTCTTTAATGTCGAGAAATTCCTTCCCCCTTCTTTTGTTCCTTTTGTTGTTGCCTCCTATTGCTTTAACAAATCTGTCGGGGGGAGAGAGAGAGAGAGTAAATTCTTTTCTTTTCCATTTTCTGTTGTCCCAGTTTTCTTTACTTAATATTTCTTGAAAATGGCGATGACTGCTCGAGAGAAAGTTTAAGTGTGTTCAAATTTAGAACTTTACATTTAGAATTTTTTCCCAATATTTTAAATCTTGAAGCATTTCTCTGCATTTTCATGATTTTGCAAGAAATCAATAAGTACTTTTTAAAAATCATTTAATAGCTGGTGCTTGTTGTGATGTTTGTACCATCCATTACTTGGATTTGAGTATGGGAGGGGTTACAAACAATTCTTAGAGCGTAGCAGATCCTATTACTTTATTAAAAGAGAATTTCTTAAAATGACAACATATATATGTGAGAAATTCTAAATTAAAAAATAATATTGTACTTAGAAGTGAGCGATTTCAGGTTCCAAGGTTCCAAGAATTCGGAACTTGCCCATTGACATAAGTTTTTCATTTTTTGAAATCTGGAATCTATTCTATAAATTCTGGAACTTGGAACTTACCCTGTCATAAGTTCCAAAGTCTACTCGGAAACTAGTTAATTCTTTTTTGTTTGTTTCATTTTTTGTTAAGCCTAATTTGTCATTTGTTTCTCCTGATTCTGACACAGAAAAGGATTGAGTTACCTAGTTTTCTAGACTTTTTAAATGCGCCACAACCAAAAGAGGACTCAATGGCTATCCATAGCGTGGCTTTGGCTTCAACAAATCAATTAGATTTAAGTAGCAAAAGGGTACTTATAAATAGGGGTGAGCAATTCTAAGTTTTATTTAGGTTTCACCTGTAACTTAAAACCACCAATCGGAATAGGTTTCTCATTTTTTGGAACTTAAAATCTACCCCATAAATCCTAAAATCTAGAATCGGACTGATTCCCACCGGTTTGATTCTTTGACTCCAGATTATACCCTAAAACTATGCTCACCCCTAATTGAACCAAGTAAAGTTCATATCTTATGACAACATAATTGAAAGGTGGGGCTATTATTACCTCCTCTTTAACTTGATATAAACTTTTATCAATCGATCAAAATAACATTCTATGTTTGGAAACAAGGTCAATCATCAATTCATCCTCCTTCTCTCTCTCTCTCTCTCTCTCAACTTTATTGTTATTTGACTATTATATCCTTCTATGTTGGCAAAATCAATTGAACATTAATTAACCATTCTTTGTAGGTTATGAAATTAACCATACTCTGTAGATTATGATAGATTAAATTTTCTAAAATTGTTAAGTTTGTAATTTTGCTCCATGAAATACTACTTTGCTTGGAGTGTTAATTATTTACTACAACTTTTGTATTCATCTTTATTGTAACAGGATGGCGCTAGGCATTTTTATACTAAGCATTACTAACTCTACTCTTTGACTGGAGCGAAGTTTGCATTGTCCGCTCTCATTTATTATTTAAGAGATGGATAATACTAGAAGGGAATGATGAGGACAGAATTCATCACGTGGTTCTATTCAACTTGCCTGGATAAATCATTGCAAATGACCGTCGGACAAAGACAAACAAAATAAGGCAATAAAAGATCACAACCTTATCAAAACAGCACTCGCCATTTAGAAATGATTAGTTGAGAAATAGTGTATAATATTAGAGCGATACAAAAATGATGAAGAGGAACAGATATGACCGGGTATCTTGATCCTCATAGACACAAGTTCAACCCCAGCTCAGTGGCCATTTCCGACTTGTCAACGGCCACAACCTTAACGTCTTTCTTTCTCCATTCTCAATGACGGAAAAGAGACGACATTTCTTTGTTTTTTTCATTCTTTTTTCATTGACCATGCTATTTTGCCTTGGACATTGCAAGTTGTTAACAAACATAGTTGAGGGCCCATTTCTGAATTATATGGTTGGCTGACGTGATACTTCTTATTAGTGAAAAAGTAAACGAAACATAAAATTGATGATTTTAAACTTAGAAAAAGATGCTTTTTATCAATTAGAAAAAAAAACGGAAACAGAATCTTGAAGCAAAAGTAAACGTCACATTTTCCTTATATTTCTTCCTTTCAAATTTGCAGAAAGATACAAAAGCTAAAGCAAAATACAGTGAAATTGGTGGAGGCGAGGCTTGCAAAGCGGTCTCAGTGGTGATCACCAGAACCACTTATGTGATCTCTATGAGAGGAGTTGTGATTGCGAACATTCATTTTCTTTTATATGTATTTTTTTTTTCTTTTGCCAGTGGTGAGAAAGATGGTGAAGCCGAGCAAGACAAGACTAGCAACCTTTCCCGAGCAATGATGCCAACGACGCTTTCTCCATGATCTTCTTTGCGGCCTATGATCCCTGGAGAAGCTGATCATGCATCGGCCACCAACGCCGAAAAGATCACCAAGAGCGACGTGGCAGCGGTTGTGGCCATGCTTTACCCCCTTCCCATCTCACGGCTTCTAGTTTTTATTCCGCTTTCTCTTTGATAAATCTCATTCTATTTGGATAATTTCTTTTTTAAATAATAAAAAAGACACGTCGGTTACATGTGAGCACCATTTGTCAGGTCAGTCGTCGCTCAATTATTTTGGATAACGGTGGCCATTTTAATTTCTCAAAGTAAAAGAACGTGCTTTGTTGGAGACATTTGAAAAGTAGAGTTATTGTTGTCCTTTTAATATATATGGAAGAATCTGCTTTTTCGATGATGTCATGCAATATTCTAAGGACGCCAAAATTTCATCTAAGGAACCTTCTCGCCCTAAATATATACCAAAAAAGAAAAAAAGAAAAAAGGCATGTTCTTTCTCATCAAGTATTCTTTATTAAAAAACATGGGGTATTTGAACTTTTAAAGTTAGACTAAACCATTCGAATGCAGTGGCACTTGTCAAATACCTTTTAAAAGCGTTCTTGTGGGAAGAGAAACAGGAAATTTCGTGTTTATGCTTCCTAATAGTTTAACAAAGCCGTAGTGTAATCTATTTGGGGTCAGATGTGGAAAAAGCCTTAATTTCTTGAAACACTCGGAAAGTAATTGTAATACCAATTCTTGTTGGATTGGAGAACGTTTCATGGAGAGAGGATATCGTTTTGCAAATTGAAATCATAGGGGGCAAATTGGATAGCATAATGGAACTTTTGAACCATTTAATGCAATGATCAACCTTCATCGGTTGAAAGAAATAGATCTCCAATTGGTCTTTTGCTAATAGACATTAATATCAACACTTGGTTAGTTGGCCGAAAAAGAATTGATGCCCATTTGACCGTGTGGACTCACACGAAACTTCTATTGGTTAATCTGGCCTTTTTGCAATAAATGAAAATTTCACTTAAATCACATGAGTGCTTTGATGTAATCACTTTCCTTAAATCTTAAAAAATAAAAAAAAATAAAAAAAATAAAAAAAGAAGAAGTTTTGGAAAGTCGGCAATGCAAAGCAATCTATGGCCCACTGAAGAGTTTGTTTTTTATTTTGGCATTAATAAATACATTTTGCAACATTCCTTTTATTGAGTGCATATAAGGCACAAAATAAGTGCCCATCTGATGTTTGGGATAAAAAAACATATTTAATGACTCTCAAAGAGTAGGTCTTGTATCAATTGGATATGGTTGGCCCTAGCCTAATAGACTCTTACGTGAGACGGAGAATATCTAGTGCACGTGTGAAGTAGGAAATAAAAAAAAATTAAAAAAAAAAATCTCACACTAGATGTTTATATTGAAGAGGATTTTAGAAATTTATAATACCTTATTAGCCCACAAATTTTCAAAAAGAGGTGCACGTTCATTAGGAGGAAAAAGTGTTCATGTATGCATATAAAAGCTGGATGGTATGATGACATCCTAGATAATCAAGAGTCAACTTCCACTCCTCACGACTATGTTCTATATTTCAACAAATGCATCACATTAATAAGCTAATTCAAGAACTACTATCAACCATGTCAAGAAGAATGGACATATAACCCTTTTATGCATCGGACTTGCCAGAAGCTAGAGGTTCCAAAACCTGATTTTATCCACAATTTTTTTTAATATAGTCATGTCCTCCCTCTTTTATCCTTTTTCACTAATATCATTACTCATTAATGAAGATGAAGCTTATACAAGCCACCACAGAACCCTCAGTCGTACCTTGAATTGTAATTTTAACAGACTAGATTCTTTTTCCCAATTGATATAATAGATTAGACCGTTAAAAAGCTACGTTTATCATATGTAGATTTTTAACATTGTCCCATCATCCCTTATCACATGAGGTTGCTAGATAGTTGGATCCTGAGCAAACTGGGCTCTGTTTTCGTAGATAAAGTAGTCATGTGCAATTTCATGTGCTAAGCATAATAAATTACAAGCATTAAGTCTGGATAATATAAAATACAGTACATTTTGTTTTTTAATCATTTGTTATCAAATCGAGGAAGTTTGGTTAGTATGTGTTTGCATCGGGGACTCTCTCTCTCTCTCTCTCTCTCCCCACTAATAAGCAGGTTTAAAGCAACAATGTCCAATTCTCTTTAGGTTTGCTCTCCACTAATAAGACAAAGCAGGTTTAAAGCAACATTGTCCAATTCTCATCAGGTTTGCTCTCCACTAATAAGACAAAGCAAGTTTAAGGCAACAATGTCCGATTCCCTATAGGTATAATTTACATTTACGCTTGCACTTTAATTCGAATAAAGTAGATGTAACTTTAATAAATTAAGAATGAGTTCATCCATTAGAGAAATTTTATGGATAGATATATGAACCAAAAGTGAGGGCTCTTGATTAAAGAGTTTAATAACCCACCTTTCAAGAGAAAAAGGGATCACTTTGGGTTGGCAGTCCCAATCTCTGATTGCCGGCAATGTTTTGAAAATGGTAGCTGAGATTGAACCGGAGTAAGGGCTGGTATGAGATTCCACCAATTCAACTAGTCCAAACATTTTTACTAACCGGTTTGATCATAAAGAATGAAGTAATCATATACGTATTAATAACTTTGAAAATGTTGTGTGGATACATATGTAATATTTGTATGCTTCAAAGGATTTTTGCCGTTTTGCATTGATAAAAATTCAATTTCTCTCCTATCAATTGTAATAGACTAAATTTTCTAAATGTCTTAGAGCACAGACTTGCTAATTTTCCCAGTTCACCCTATCATATTCAAGTCGTAAATTATGCAACCAACAAGAAGACGTTTAAGGATGATGTCGTGCAATTTTTGACATATAAAAGCTTAGAGAGACAAATATAGCACCTCCCAAATGAGTTTATGTTGCAATTATTTCATCCATTTTTGTTTCTTCTTCCTTTTTTATATTACTTTTATATTATTCAGGATTTAATCAATAGAAACAGATTACCAACAAAGAGAGTGAACGTGAAACAGGTCCTGATAGCTCACAAAAAGTAAATGTATATCGACACATACCGGAAGTGGCTTCTCTATAAGGATGCAAGAGGAACTGATATTTGCTGACTTGTCTGCACGATAAAAGAAGAGGAATGCAGGCCTAAACCAGTCCTGACAATACAGAGTATAAGTGGACATATCAGCCAAACGCAAAAACAAGAGGACACTGTGGGGGAAGAGAACAGCAGGGAACTAAAAATTCATCGGGGAGAAAATGTAGTCGAGGAAGATGCTTCGATACCTTCAGCTTCGACTTGGAAGGACTTAGAGGATGAAGGGTCTCTTTGCTGAGTTCTTACAAAGGCCAATGATAGAGAGACAGGAAAACACATAATTGCCGAGATTGGCCATTTTTATAAGGAGCACTGCTTACTCAACTTTTTTTTTTTTTTAATAACTTGAAAAAGTTCCTGGATCAAATACTAAGCCATACTTATAGGCAAAGCAAGAATCGATGCTTACGTTAGAGTCAAGGTGTTCATAGTTGGAATTAACTATTAAATGATGCTTTTCTTAAGAGCCAGCTCATCATCTTCTTTACTGGCAGCTGTGGCAAGATGCATGTTTAATAGTATGCTCCCAAGTATTTCCTTCAACTTAACTGAAAGGAATTATATTTGATGAGAACAAGTTTGATTTACAAGCAATCATTCACATGAGCTCCCCATAAGGTTCCCCATGAGGATCCTTGTCTCGCTAACAAACATGTGGAAAAATATTTTCTGATATTTGGCTGAAATTTGAAATTAAAAAGGAGATTATTTTCCATCATTTGGAATAAAAATCTTGATTTAATTTTCTCAAAAAGACATGCATTATTTGCGTGATATAATGGATACACATAGTGTATCATGAAATTTTAAACAAAATTTTATCGAATTAAATTTCCAATGAAGATTCGAGCTTATATTCACTGGTACCATTAATAACGTAAGATGTAGACTCTTGTCTTGAATTCATCAACGACGCAAGTTGCAACGAGACGAAGAAATTTTGCATGAATTTCGTGGGAAAAGACAAATATATTGCAACTGAAAGTTACCAACACATGTCCCACAAATGACTATATATACGAATAAAGGAAAATTTTGCATGGTTAAATAGGGTTATGTGTGTCTATGCATACATATATTTGCTCACCACCGAATAATTTCAACATGTGTATTTGATATCTATCTATCGCGGACCAAACGCAAGTTTAACACTTTCTGACTTATTGTTGGATCATTTTTCTAGGAAATCGAGGCACATTTTGGTAACCTTTTCTTTTCCCAACAGAAAATCACAAAAAAAGTCCTAAATCTAATGCAATTATACCAATCCAATCCTAAACTTATTTTTTTGGCAATTGAGTCATAAACCTTTATGTCAATTCAATCTATTCGACCAATTTAGCTGGCTAGTGCTGACGTGGATGCTGACCAATGCCAGCAAACAATTTTTAATTTTTTTTTTAATTTTTCGAATTAATTTATATCTTTTCTTCTTCTTTTTTCCCCTTTTTCCTTTCTCCTTTTTTTTTTTAATCTCCTTCCTTGCCCTCCTTCCTCCTTCTTCCAATGACCATCCAGAGGGGAGGGCCAGTCTGGCCAATCACCAGACTAAGGCAATCGGCCAGTGACAAGCTCACCTCGCCGTCACTATGTAAGGGCAAGCTTGCTTAGCCACCAATGAGGCGAGCCCTTGCTAGATCCTTGCTGGTGGATCGGCGAGCTCGACCTCGCTAAATTTAGTCAAGGATGAGCTCACCCAACCACTGGTGAGGCGAGCCCTCACTAGCTTGCCACTGGCCAGCTGCCTAGCCAATGGCTAGGTGTCATTTGAGTGAGGGTGTCGCTAGGCAAACTCCTTGGTCAGTTCCTTGTTTAGCTTAGCGAAGAATGCCTGTCGGCTTGAATTGCACAACCAAGCATCTTGCTCCTCCTTTGTCTTCTTCATGTCTTGCCCAGGGATGGTGAACCTAGCCATCGGCGAAGGGAGCCTTAGCAAAATCCAGCAAGGGCGAGCCTCACTAGTGGTCGGGCAAGCTCACCCTTGCCCAAATTTGATGAGGTCGAGCTCGCCGATCTATTGGCAATGCTCGCCCTCGCTAGATCCTACGAGGGCTTGACTTGTCGATGGCTAGGTGAGCTCGCCCTTGCTTGGCGACGGTAAGACGAGCTTGCCATTGGCCGGTTGCGGGCCGCCTCGGTTCGGAGACCGGCCCTCCCCTCTGGCTAGTCACCAAAAGGAGGAGGAAGGAGGGGGAGGAAGAAAGGGAAAAAAAATTGCAAAAGAAAAAAGGAAAAAAAGAAGAAAAGATAAAAAATTAAAAAAAATTTAAAATAAAAATAAAAATTGGTCACCCTTGTCGACCGGCGTCTACGTCAACGATGGCCAGTCAATTTGGCCAAAATGGCTGAATTGGTGCAATTGCAAAATGTTTACAACTTAATTGGCAAAAAAAAAAAAAGTTTAGAACTAAATCAGCACAATTCCAATATGTTTAAGACTTTTTTTGATAATTTTCTCCTTTTTCCAACTAAGCAAGAGTTGTGCTAGCTCAATTAACAATTAGACATTGCCCAAGAAATTGGGCCTAGTCACTGAACTTGAGTTTGGGCGCTAGTGACTAAGGCAGAAGAGCCGGGTACCTAGGTATGACCATTAGGGAACCAAACACAAGCATTGGAATCTCGAGCCTAGCCTCAAGACTTGAACACCATCGTGTGTCTTGAGCACATGCATTGAGTTCATCTCTTTGAGGTCTCAAGTCCAAGAGCTAAGCTCTAGTCATATTTTCAAAATTAATTTTTTATCTTTAAAAGATGAAATTATTTATTGAATTTAAGCTTAGTTGACTATAAAATGATTTTCCGTTGTAAGTGATCCAAACGCTGAAAATTTGAAAAAAAGATGTTTTCTGACATAAATTTTTGTGGATCAAAAGCACCTAATTTTTCTTTTGAAGCTTCAAGTCATATAAGCCGCAACATGATCGATCGTAAGGGTCTAGTAGCAAATTCTTCCTCGCCATGTACATTTTCTCACACTAGTTTGCAAATATAAAATAAACTTACTAATTAGTTACTCTATGGTTCAAATTTTTAGCTATATGGTAATAGACGACAAGCCCCTTTTATTTGACCGTATGAACTCATGTGGAGCTTCTATAAGTTAATTTGGCCATTTTCACGAGAAATGAATTTCCCTTAAATAGTAAGTGCTTGGTGTGATCACGTCCTTTATATCCAAAAACAAACAAAAAGACGCTTGAAGTCGGCAATACAAACCAATCTATGACCTACTGAAGACTTTGCTTTTTCTTTTTGGCATTTATAAATACATTTTGAAGTGTTCCCTTATTAAGTGCACATATAAGGTGGGAAAAAAAAATGCCACGTCTGACATTTGGGATAAAGAGAAGTATCCAATGCTTCTCAAAAGAGGAGGTCATGTATTAATTGGCAATGGTTGGTACTAGTTTAATAGACTTACACGTGAGAGGGAAAAATCTAGAGCACGTATAAAGAAAATCTCACATTTAATATTTGGAGTGAAAAGGATCAAAGCAAATTGATAATACCTTGTTTTTTTTTTTTTTTTTTTTTTTTTGGTCGGTAATTGATAATACCTTATTAGCCAATAAATCTTCAAAAACTTATGAGGAGGAAAGAGGGTCTACCAAAAAACACTGAGGCACTCGGCTTGGTGGCAAGGAAGGGAGGGGTGCGGACGCAAAAGTCCTTGGTTTAACCTAGGCAAATCCTAAATCGACGTCATGGGAGGTTCGAGCTTTGTTCGCTAAAGCAGCCGCACTGCTCCCCTGCTTCTCTCATCTTCGCGTTAGGCATTGTAGGCGTGAAGCGAATTTTGTTGCTGATTGGGCTGTTAAGGCCCATAGAAGTGGCACTTTACTTCCTAACTGGGCCGTTTCCCCTCCCCCTCTTTTGTTGGATCTTCTTTACTCGGACGCTATTACAGCGGGTTGTTATGCTCCTTTAACTTGAATGGTATTTCTATTTCGACCAAAAAAAAAAAAAAAAAACCTAGGCAAATTCAAAAAAGGAAAAAAGTTATTAAAAAGATTAGATCGTGTACATTGGCTAAATTGGATGGCATCATGGCATCTTAAATAATCAGGAGTTTTTAACCTCCACTTCTAATTATTATGTTCTATATTCCCATAAATGCATCATACTAGTTGGGTAATTCGAGATCTTACTATCAGTCGTGTTACAAAAAAATGGACGTGTACCTTTTTTTATTCAAAAGATGAAGATGAAGGTCTTAGACAGCACACAGCTAACTTTTCCTAGAAACTCTTGGCCCTATAGCTTTAACGTCTGCCAGCAAACTTCATGACTAATAGATACCATTTAGATTTCTCTTTCCTTACATTGAAAGGCAAAAGGCAAATAGAAACCCAAGTAATCTGAATGGACTACTAAATATTGCCCAAATAAGCATGATTGTAATTACTTAATTACCGCTTAACATTCAAATTTCTACGCAAACAGAAGATCGTCCAATGCATCCACTTTGCTTTTCCCGAATTCCATGGGCATTTCAATATGTAGCATCCAAGAAAGCTAAAGCCAATCAACCCGGAAAAGTGTCGTCCTACCCCACTTGAACATCAAAGGGAAGAAAAGAGATGAGCATCTGTCTTTAATATATTCCTTACTTCAGGACAAAACCAAAAATTTAGTTGATCCATAACCATAGTAAAAGTAGCTATTATATAAGTTGGAGAAACTCGGTAATCGATCTAAGACCACTCCCTATATTACTCCAAATAGTCTCCATTTTCATATAATTTTGAGTTAGACCTCTAGGAAGAATGACTAAAATGTGACTTGCGGTCGGAGACACTGTTAATGTATAACAAGGAAAGGCCCTGCACAGCATATGGCTTCGCACGTAAAATTCAGACGGAAAAACCCAAAAAGAACCAAAGATGGCAAAAAGAAATAACATTAGTTAACATCCAAAGGAGAGAATATCAAAAGATATGAAATGATTAAAACGACTGACACGCCTTTACAGGTATGTTGTGACACTTTGTATTGACATCATATACATGAAAGCTGAAGAGGGATAAGAACAAACGAAGAAATGGATTTACATAATGCAGTCAAGACAAAGTAGAGACTGATAAGTTATACTTTGCTATAGTTGGAAAACTCACGCCAAATGTTGAATAGTCTCGAAGTGATAAGCCTAAGAAATCATTTCAATCCATGCCATATCCAAGCTAATTGATATAAAATTCTGTCCTCCCAAGTTCCTGAAGCATCTCACCTCTTTTTCTCAAGTACACAATTGCCATTAAATCACTCTGCAAGAGTCCACTGATCAAAGGTCAGAAACCTTTAAGCAAGCTCGAATTTGGGGAAAAAAAAGAGGAGGAAACACAAACATGCAGAAATCTCCTGGAATTAGTCATATACTGTCATTATGAGCTACTTAACTATTTCAGTTCAGGTTTCTCACATAGCTTGAAACTAGATCAAGAGTATATATGCAAGTTTTGACATTAGCTGAAGTGCTACGGCAGAAATTTTGGTGGATGAGCTTTGCTTCATGTGAAGCACACAAGTAAAATAAAAAAGAAATTAGCATAACATACACGTGCAAAGACTCTCCTAGAAGTGTTTTCTGCAGCACCAATTAGTCTTCCAGTCATAAGGTAATTCAGCAACACTCTAGTACTGAAGACACAAATAACAGAGATCAACCATTGATGCATACACCATATGGTGTCATGTCTTAAATTCCATAAGCATACGAATACAGAAAATCAAGTTTAAGATAAGCTGTTGAAAGTTTATTTAAAAAAGAAAAAGGAAAAAAGAACCAGAACATAATTTACAGGCATCAACCAGAAATGCAAAGACTGTCCTATAAGTGTTTTCTGCAGCACAAATCAGTCTTCCAGTCATAAGGTAATTTCAGCGACACATACTGAAGACACAAATAACAGGCATCAACCAGAAATGCATACATCATTGGCTGTGATGTCCCAAATTTTTGCAAGCATGAGAAGACAGAAAATCAAGTTTTAAGATATGTAGTTGAAAGTTTACTTCAAAAGAAGAAGAGAAGAAGAAGAAGTTATACCCTTCTGTGACAACCACATCATAAAGAACCAAGAAGATCCCAGGTGAATGGGAAAGCAAGATGCAGAAAAAAAAATAGAAAAATTATGTACAAGTAGCAAGTTGTACAACAAGTCCACTGAAAATGCTAATGAAGTTTCTCACCTTTGACATGACGTCACGATCACGTAATTTTGAAGCAGACAAGGATAACTGCAGCATAGACAATAAGCACATCTTACAAACTATGGGCATTGAATTTCAAGATTGATGCTCATGATAACACCATATGCAATGCAAGAAGTTTTTTGTTGAAAAGTATGACATGCTTAATTAGTACTAGCTCTTACCCAGATATCCTATTCGTATCTTTGCTGAATCAGCAACACCAAGTTTAGATTTTGAAAGGCGATGCATAATTCAGATAGTAACTCTGTTTCTGGAAAATGAACAGTGTAATGCGTACAAGTGCAAAGCTTAGTTAGACTGTCTAAACTAGCAGCCCTTTTGAACAAACTGATGCAACATTCCCACTAAATTTGCAGCGGCATGTAATTCTTGTCATTTGCACGAGTTCCAAAAGGTCACAGCACTCGAGGCAGACTAATATTTTGGTTTGAAGTCAAGTCTAATGAGGAAAACAAGAGGAAAACTTCGATTAGACAAGCATGCTGGGAACACATAATCCGAAGTTCTTCCGATTATATAACATCAATAAGTTCAGTAGCGAGATTTGAGGAGAATCCACATTATGAAGAATGCTTCTCAGTTTTTCTGCTAACAATCCTCTGATAGACTGGTTTTTTCTGGCCAAATCATCGCCTCGCCCCAAAAAGCAAGAACAAAATGCCGACAACGTTGACTCAGGTCTGAAGAAAACGAAGTCATCACCACAGTATATCACATCAGCGACGGTGAATGGATGCATGATAGTATTTCACATTGAAAAAAGCGCAAACCTCAATTTGAGAGGAGAGCGGGTCGACCGCGAGCTCGGAAGAAGTGGTCAACGGCGTCGTTGTGCCCGCCACTGTTGCCTCCTCCTCGTATGGGCCTCTGTTGGGTCCCTCCGACGACTCGCAGTTCAGACTAGAGGGCACAATTGATCTTATCCTCAAGCTCACTCCATTTCTACCCTTTCTAAGCCCAATTGGGAAAAACTCCCAAGTGAGCCAACTCTTCCACCAAAGCTACACCAAGCCCATTCCTTTGTAACTGAGTACACTAAGCCCATATTACCAAAAAGAACTCAGCCAGCCCCAAGCACTTCCAAAAATGAAGCCAACCCGAATTCAGTAAAACCACTCAAGCCCAAAATTACTCGATCATTGAATAAGCCCAGATTCGACAAAACGCAACAATAGCCGCTATTGTTGTCTCCTTCTCTATTTTGTCCTTTTTTTTTTTTTTTTTTTTAATTCTCTGAAAAAAAAGCTCTACGCACCAAACCATCAAGACAGTAACCGTACGTACTCAACGATCAAGCTACGGGGCCACCGCCAACGGTTTCCTCTAGTCATCTAGCTGCTCTTGCTCGGTAAAAACTAAGAGTAGAGCCTCCACACATCCACAACCGAGACTCTCCCCAAACCATAACGTGAAAAAATTATTCTCATCGTCAACGACGTGACCATATCCCCGCATCTTCACAGCAAGCGACTTTTAGCCACCAAGCAATCACTTGTCTCCATCGCTAATCAATGGAGGCTCCCCTTCGCAACCACACCCCAAACACCAAGGACAACCGTAGGAATATACCAAGGCACGAAGCAAAGCAACCCAAAAAAATTTGGTAGAAATGAAACATGACCGAAAACGTACTTGCTAATCACAAGAGAGGCTATAATGCATCACACATGTTCACGGGCTCCTTTCAACAATTCAAAAGTCCAGATTCAACCGAATAGATTTGCTAAAGATATTTCATCGAAGTTTGAAACGCACTGACTAAATGAGGGAAAAACCGACCAACTTGTGCTAGGACTCGAATAATCAACAAGTAGTGACCCAAAGTAGTGGCGCACGGACGAATGGGGGGGCGAGAACCGGACAACGAAGAAGCCCTGTCCGGGGAGCCCAAAAAGGGGCAAAGCAAGGCACAAACAGCCAGCACCACCCATGCGATCGTTATGAGTGGGTTTGTGATTGAGGCCTATGAGTTTTCAGGCCAAGCCCAATCTTGCGAGGTTTATCAGTAGTAGATGAGTCTAAAATGGGTGACTCGCAAAGCAACTAAATCATCTTCAATCAACTAAGCTCACTTCCTTGATACGTCACTCATCCTCCAGGGGAGAGGATCTAGTAAATTTTGGATGGTAGATATTGGAAAGCTGGGGCAAGATTTATAAAGGAAATATAAAGAAAACTGGATCCAGTGCCTTTTTCTCCCTCTTTGATGGTTCGACTGTTTTTTGACTTGAACTGAATGCAATGGAGGGAGACGCACACATTGGCATGGCTGATACTACTATTATGCTAAAATCGCATAGGGACATTAGACGGCATAATATTTGTGCAAAACGTTTTTCTTGGTGTCCACCAAAGTAAATTGGCAAGAACTAAATTATAAAAGCATTAGATCAGACGAATTCATTTTTCTATGAGCCTTTACTCTTCTTCTCCGAGATTGTTGAACTCAGAAAATAAGAAAAAGAAAAAGAAAAAGAAAGAATGGCTGCCCTTCTTATCCAAGATAGTCAAATTTCAGAAAATAGAATAAAAAGAGTGGCTAAACAACAATGTATATTTAGTGTTAAAAAATTTTCCACGAGAATACAATGACCAACTCATATGATATCGAGTTAATTGATTATATCAAGTTTAAAATTGTATTGATTGTGGTATAATGGTTTTAAGATTTTTTTTGGATAATTTTTTCCTTGACCATATGTGTTGGAAGAGGCTCGTGAGGTAATCATTTAGGCGAAACATGTTTGAATTCACACTATCCATGGATTAGACAGTGTTGTTCAGTACATTCTCACATATTAAGGTGTTAAGTCTGAACCAATGTGACGAAAAATCAATGTGGATTAATCAAAAGAAACGTGAAATTATTTAATTGTTAGGGCGAATGATGGGAACAGAAATCAAATATCGGGTCAAAAAATGAATAACGGCTCCTTGTCCAAGCCATGGATTGGCCTGCATAGTGGTACGAACCGTGCGAAAAAATGAACTATACGATGTAGAACTCCCTTACTATGTTATGCCAACGGTATTTGAAACACAGACAACAATCGGCACTGACTGATTTCAAGAAAATGATTCAATTATGAGATTCTAGCGAACACGCTGAAAAGAAAATAAACTGAAAATTAAACGAGCAAACGCAAGGACATGCATCCGCAACCAAACCCAACGAAGAAACAAGGTGAACAACTAATTAGGATCAACAAACGGGGCTCGGGCATGCGCACCTATTCTTCCAATCAGTTCCGTGATTAAACAAGATAACTTTGGGCTACAACCGAGCTGAACGCGATCGAGTAAGCGAGGAGTTAAATTCTCACATGGACGACTCCGGGGACAGCGAGAGGACGGTGGAAGCGCTGCTCCTTCTAGCCCGAGTATCCTCCGCTTCTGATGTGCAAGATTGAGAGAATTGACATGAGAGCGTGAATGTGCACCTCTACCGATTCTTCCAGCCCCTTCCCCACGAACTTCCCACATTCTTCTCGTTCTTTTGACCATGATCTGCTGAGCCACCAAGTCCATTTCCTTTCCCATCCTTTACCTTTTCCTCTTTCGGTCCTTCCTCACGATGTTAGATTGGCGTCTCCCCCTTTCTTCCTCCTCTTGCTCACGCCAACAAGGATGCCGCGAGAGCGAGAGGAGCGGCGCAGAGCGGGGACGAGAGGAGCGAGGCGGACGGCGACGGAGGTGACGGGCGATGTCACGCCGGTTCGACCAAGAGGGCCGGTCGGGCGCCAAGGACCGGCGGCCGAGCGCCTTCGCCGACCAGCCTTCTCGGGCGATCGGGAGAGTGAAAAAGGGGACCTTGGGAGGGAAAAATCGAGTGAGAGAGGGTGAGCTGTGAGGGACAGCCGAGTGAGAAACTGGGAGCGAGCGAGCGAGCGTCCTCCGGCGACGAATAAGGCCGGTGACTCACCGCCGTAACCCCCCCCCCCCTCTTTTTGTTCCTTTTTCCTCGATTGTTCCGATTTGGGGGTCGTTTTCCCGAGCATCCCCGCTCGGAGACGCGCAAGGCGAACGGACGTACCCGATCTATTGAGCTCGTCCACTGTCCAACGTCGCCGAGCCCGGTAGGGACCCTCGGCCATCGCCTGTTTGCACCCTGTATCGGGCTCGCCGGACCGGACTGTTTTGTCTGTCTCATGCGGGTTCCCGACCCCGTTCGTGTGTGTGCTACAATTTTAGGGCGTGGCTTGTTGATTGCTATGAGTCCCGACGCGATCTCGAGTCTCAATTGGTTTGATTTCTCTCTTTTTAGCCAGTGTACTCCGTGTGTTTGATGAAACGCCCGAGTGAGATTCGTGAGGATGCTCTTAGTTTTCTGTCCGTCCTGGGTGCTCGTGGCTTGCTAAAAGAGTTTTGATAGAGCCCCGCTAGTACCCTTCGCTTTATATGTTATTTTTTCGACGTTTTTTTGTGTGCGGGTCGTGTTTCCGGGTGACTGGTTCTTCGCCGGCGAAGTTGAAGGGTGGTGGTGTTTATGGCGACGAATGACAGCCGCGTGGTGGCTGGACGTGGCTTGGGCTGTGCCTGAACCATTTTGGTCAAAGCTTGAGTCATCCGCCAATGTTCTCGGTCCTTTGGGAAAAAAAGTGAAGCACGTGATGAACGCTTCAGATAAGTCGCGAAGGTGAGAGGAGAGATTGGCAAAAGAGTGGGAAGATAACAAACGTGCGCGAGCTTTGATTGATGAAGCCCTCGTGCGGTTGTCTTGCATGTTGGGGCGTTCGGGTTTGTCATGGGATATAGGGGTGTGCAACGGAAACCGCCCAAATCGGGACCGGACCGGACCGGACCGGCCGGTTTTGGGTGGTTCCCACGGTTGGCGGTCCCTGTTCTTGGTTCCTAATCTTGGAACCGGTGGCGGTTGGTCCGGTTCCCGGTTCCAAGGTGGGAACGGGAACAACCGGAACTGATTGGACAGCACTAAATTTTTTTATATATAATTTATATACATATAATATATAAGCACATATAATATATTAATATTATATATGAAACTTATTGCAATCGGAATTGCAATTGAGGTAACAACTTCTTATGTGGCCAAGAGACCACCGAAGCTCTTGTTGTTACTCTTTACTTATAGAGAAAACTTGTTAGTTTCATAAAGATTGTCTATAAAACCTAAGCCAAGCACAACCTTTAATCACATTATTCATGGCTTTTATGCTTAAAATTAAAAGTGAAACACATAAACTGTGATTGATATTCACGCAAGTGAAGTTTGAATATTTTACATGTGAAAACATGTGTAAGTAGTTTTATTTGATTGCTTGGGAATCGAATTGGATTAATCGGTCCGGAGCATGATCGTTCTTTAGTAAAAAAGAAAATGCCGATTCTGTTGGACCAGACTAAACTGGACTGGAATCGATGGTTCGGTCCACAGTTCCCAAAATTGGGAACCGATTCTCCTGGTCCGGTTCCAAGTTCCACCTTGAAACCGGGCCGAACCGGAACCGATCACCCCTAATGGGATAGGGGAGAAGATGTTGAAAGGCTTAGGGAAAGAGAGAAGGAAACAAAAATAGGGAAAATGGGCTTTATTTTCACTAAAAATAACACGAGAGGCATGAGTGTGTTTTGCGTGAATTTCGGCTTCGTTTTTACTACAAGGCTAGTGAGGTTTGGGCCTTAGTTGGCTTGTTTGGGTTTGTGCTCTTGGTTGAGTGGGCTTGGATTTTGTCCTGTAGTGGCCGAATTGGGTATAAGTTCATGGAGCCCATTCTTTTCTTCGCCTTTAGGTATTGGGCCCAAACTCCGAAGACCAGTGGCAGCTCAGCCCATATTCGGACTGGGCTCGAAGGCCCATCCTGGGTCCCAATTTTGGAATAAAAATTATTAACAAAATATATTTTTTTAGAAGTATAAAAAAAAAAAAAAATTGAAAAATAATGTTTTCTCAAAAATGCGGACAAAACTTTAAAAATGGTTTTGAGTGGTTTTCTCTTAAAATATGTGAAAATCCTTCTTTTTTTTTTTTTTTTAAAGATCGTGTTTAAATTCTTGGAAGCAAATGTTAGATTACTATTTGTACATTTCCTTTATTCCAATGACGCCCTTTATGATGCATGGGTTGCTATTTCCTCAACTTGATTAGGAATTGAATCTTAGGACTCGTAATTGGCATAAATGATTTACTCAATGTTTAAATAAGATTAGGTATCGAATGGGTATTAATTGATTAACTGGTGTAATCAAATCACTGATCCTAATTTCGTGTGTTGCGCATGAGTAAAATAATTCTCCCAATAGTTTAATTTGGTTTATAATTGACTCATCACAAATTGATTAATAGTGACTCCTAAATGAAACGATTTGTAAATTAAAAACTCGAATTATAAATAGTGAATTGATGGGCTTAAGAGATCTAAGCTAAGCCTAGCCTTACCAAGCCATTAGCCTTTGCGTCTGTAGGAGAGTTCGAAGAGGTCGCGATAGTGAGGAGATCCACATTTGTTTAGTGATGATGCAAGATTAAAAAAAGAAAAAGAAAAAGTGAGGGCCTTGTTCCTTTTGCTTTTCGCCCGAAATCTCCAGCACTCCTCTTCTAATTTCAGTCAAACTCTTATTCATTCTTTCCCCTTTCAATTGCACGAAATTTAATCCTTTCCTAGTCAATTTCAGCATGCTCATCATCTCAAATGCCGTGATCGCTGCTTTGCTTAAAATGGTCTAAGGTGACAAGAAATGGGGTCATATTTATTTGGCATGATCGAATGACATTAGAGGGAACAGAAAGTACATGAATAGAGAGATAGAGAGAGAGAGAAGGGGACCGAACTTGTGGGCTCAACTTTAAAGGAGGGAATGGGCCTAGACTTTGCGTGAATGTAGGGCTATCTATTGGGTTGATCCGAAAGGAGTTCACAATCGGCCTCATGTTTCACTTGATGCAAATGCATTAGTCTAAACCTACATGTTTTAAATGCTTAAATGCAATAAAGAATATGAAATGCATGATTATACTCCTCCCATGGGCCTATGTTGTGTGCCCCCTACCGCTTGTTGACCTCCTCTCACACCCCCAAAAGCAACCCCCCATTCTCGCTCTCTCTCTCTCTCTCCCCCTCCCTCTTGCACTCTTTGCCTTTAGCGCATTGGGTCGGTTGTCACGCCTCGATTAAAACTACCATGGTCTTATCTCGTGCGTTCGAGCGATCCGTGTGCACAGCTGCGGGCCGTAAATTTGTTTTCCTTTTGGAGGGCTACGAATAGTGTTGGAATTGAATCGAGCTCGAAGCTTTGCGTGTGTTCTAGGAATCATGGTGCAGGTCGTTGCTATATAAGGAGATAAGAGTCCGATTCAATAGGTGATCAAGTGTTAATTCACCCCATTCGACATTTCATAATATGATGACCATGACTGGTATGTGGATTCACCTCTGCTGAGGAATCAGGGGATTCAGAGGAGAGGAAGGCAGCCGAGGGAAGGAGATAGAAAATGAGGGATTGGCCGGGAAATTTATTAAAGTCATGCTGTGCTTGAAATTTTGTAGAAACTTCCGGGGAAAATGCTTGGATGGTCTTTTGAGTCTCTGACGCTTGATGCATGGGAGTTGACTCTATCGCTACAAGATCGATCGGAAATCATTGTCTGTCTGTCTTTATTTGAACGTCTACTTATTGAACTTTTAAAGCTTGTGCCAGTTTTTTTCCATAAAATCGAATGGTAATTTCGGCTATTCAAATGAATATTGCCATTTGCTAACTGGTTATACTGCAAGGCAATTCAGGGATATAGTTAACCTGATACTATGGGAAGATGTTTAATCTGATACTGCGGTTATGTTCCATCTTTTTATTGGTGGATCCGGATTTGATACGAATAGTGTTCTGGTCGTATTTTGCTTGTTGCTTTTAATCTAGGGTTTAATTGACTTGTGAAATTCTGTTGAAGTACGAACATTATTAGCCGACTAATCATTTTCTGAATAATTTTGTCCCCTGAACTCTTTAAAGAGCACAAACTAACCAAAAAATAATCTGTGTACTAGGCAACACTGGTGATTTGCTGAAAATTGTAAGGACTATTAAATCTAGGACATTCTTCCTCACCAATCACCAAAAATCTCCTCGTAAAAGCACAATCACACAGATGGTGATGGGGATTTCAATAGGAGGGTTCAATGTGGTCTCTTTAATTCCGAAAGCATAAGCATTCGAAACAAACTACCCCGAAAGATCTCGCTGCCACATGATAATAAGGCCTGAGCTTCACTAAGTTTCTTCAAAGCACACTTTGTATCTAACTCAATTGGAGTGCAAAGTGCACATATTGATTTATGATATGTTTGCAATACTAAGATATTTACTTGATGCCGCATATCTCTCGAGATTATGCACATATCTCCTTTGATATAGCATATCCTTGATTGATTATATTCGATATTATGTTTATCTTGTTACTTTAGATAACCATCCCATACATCTTATAAATAGGCTAATGTAATCTTCATTATATTACATCATAGTATAGATAAATTCTATATTCCTATTTCTCATATATTATTTTATTTGTTCAACTTGATCCATTGTTTCATGGTCGAACTGGATTTGATCCGGTCTGGTCCTATTTTGTTTTTGCAACAAGCATTGTAATGGTCGGTGGTTTGATTGATGTGTGAATTTTTGTTAAACATTATGAGTTGACAAAATATTTCTATGAATGATTTTGTCCCTCAACTCTTTACAAAAGCACAAGCTAACAAAAAGTAACCTGTGTACAAGGCAACACTAGTAGTTTGCTAGAAACGATAATGATTACGCAATTCAAGACCATTCTTCCTTTGCAACCATTAAAGTTCTCCTCATAAAAGAGCAATCACACAACAGGCATACTGATGGCGATGGAGAACACAGTGGGAGGGTTCAATGCAGTCTCTTGAATACTGAAAGCAATAAGCATTCGAGACAAACTAAGCCGGACGATTTTGCTGCCAAATGATATCAAGGCTTGACCTTTGCCAAGTTCCACCAAAGCACACTCTAGCTCAAACAGTTGGTCGTACAGCACACATATCTAGAAGGGGAAAATAATAGAGTATAGGTACCTGATTTAGTACGATCCTAACAAAAGGACCGAATGACTGAAAAGAAAAGAAGTTCTACTGTGTTTGCAAAATGTGCCTGCAATGCAAGTCGATGATAAACTCGAGGGCTCCTCCTGCACCTACATGCAAAAACCACTAAGGGGATTGTGCTAAAAGAGAATGCTAGTCTCATGGTGATGGCCGAGAGAATTGAGAACCTAGCCTTAAGGAAATCACTGTCGTATGCGCTCCCCAAAGTGCATTGGGTAAGTGGAACATATAGTTTTTTTTTTATTTTATGTATTTTTGTAGAGATTCTATTTTATCTTTGATATTTGTTTTTATGAGATCTTCTTCTATTCTTTTGAATTCTAAGTCTTCTTTAAAAACTCAAGTCGGTTTTCTTTATCTTTAATAAGATAATTTATTTCTGAAATTGAGTGTTCTCCTAAGATATTTAGGCTTCTCTTTTGTGGTTTGGTTATAAAATCGAAAGTGAATTTTCTATTTAAAGCCCGAGTTTCAATTCCTTCATTTGTTATTGTAAAAGGTTGAATCAATTGTTTGAAAGGTGTTTTTAGAATTACTTTTTGATGATTCTATCCTATTCAATTGTTTTTCTGTGGTTACTAAATGTTAATTTGTATAGTTATTTTGTTCAATAACTACCCTTGAAATAAATATGCTAACAAAAGAAGAATAATACATCTCATATTGGATAGGAAGTCTTGGTTTCTATCTCTAATATGTGATGGGTCTCCTATGAAGTGTTGTGAAATAGAGTAAATAAATGTATTCACCGCATCTTGGATGAGATGTCCTTGTTCATCATCCATGCGTTGTCCAAAGTCATCTATTTTATAGACAGTTAAAATTTATATATTTTTTTCATCTGTTAAATAATTATCCCACTATCCTTTTAGTTGTCCTATGAAACCGACTACTAAAAGATGAGCAATAGCATGATTAGAAGCATCTTGCTATGTTTTGTAGGCATTAGCTAATATTACCATATTGTTTAAAATGTTCATTATATCACTTTCAGCAACACCATCTATATTACATTCATAAATGGCTTCTGGAGAGTTTTTATTTTGTATGTTTTGCAATGATTCTTCTAAAGCAATGTCCAGTGGGGTAGCTCTACTATGATATAATTTTTGGGGTTAATCTGTGGCTTTGGCAAATTCTAGACTAAGATTTTTTGGGAATTCAATTGTCTTAAAAATAGGATTTTTGAATGTTTCTACTTATGATATGATTTGTTGGGTAGGATTCTGAATCGTTGACTCTATCCTATTCAATTGTTTTGCCTTATATTCTTGACTAAAAAAAAGGAAGTTTTAAAAGACATGTGATTTTATTATTATTAAAGCTTATGGTAATTTATATTTGATATTCAACTTATCTCCTAAGGGTGATTTTAATGATTCGATGTTTTGTCAAAGTATCTTGTTGGAACAAGACATTCTTTAACATAATTGAGATTTGCTCTTATATCAAAGAGTGTTGTTGTTTCAATGATGAATTCATTATTGTTTTTTATTGTTACATTAATTATCCATTTTCTAGAAGTTATTTCCATCAATAACCTTAAGAAGTTTAGATCAAAGGTATTGGAAGTATCATTTTGATCTTCTAGTTTTGTTTTTCCCTTTGGAGATCATTAATATTCATTGGTCTAAGCCTTTTGGCTTAGGTGGTGTATTGGAGGTTTCGGCAATGACTTTGCCTTTGTCTTTGTCTTTTTTGGATTTTGGTGACATGATTGTATTTCCTGTAAAAATTATCTTGTGAGAAAACTGGTAATGAATTCGAAGAACCATTTATAAATTCAATATCAAAATTGAACACTAAAAGTATGGCTTGTCATTTGGCAAAAATTTGTTTTGAAGCAATATTTAAGACTTCATTTTGTACAATATCTTTGGCTGATTTGGAATCAATTCTCATGAGAAATTTTTGGTTTAATAAATCCCCTTGGAATTTTGATATGGATAGAACAATAGCAAGTATTTCTTTTTTGATTATTGAGTAGTTTTGCTGTGTTGAGTTTCAATATTTTGAGACAGATGTCCTCCTGGACAACCTATTCTTTACTATTTTTGACCTGTTAAAGAATACTATCATATTCTATTTCTGAGGTATCTGTTTCAACTATTTTAAAAATGGATGGATCAATTAGATGTAAGCATGGTATTTCTTTAACATAGGTCTTTATCTGTTTGACAATATTTGTGTGGATTGAAGTCATGTGGTAGTATAATCTTGATGCTTTAGCGGTGGAGGATCCTTTTGTAGCCTTTGGTGTAAAGGTTTACAAAGTATATTAATATTGGGGAAGAAATTTAGAATATAATTGAGACGGAAAAAAGAGGTCGTGACAACTATCATATCCTATTTTTGAGGCATATGTTTCAACTATTTTAAAAGTGGATAGATCAATTAGATGTAAGCATGGTATTTCTTTAACATAGGTCTTTATTTGTTTGATAATATTTGTGTGGATTGAAGTCTGCGGCGGAGGATCCTTTTGTAGCCTTTGGTGTAAAGGTTTACAAAGTATATTAATATTGGGGAAGAAATTTAGAATATAATTGAGACTACTGCAAGAATATTTGTAATTAAGTTTTGTCTTTGATCTCATCCGGGAACTTATCAATAAATGAGATTGACCTTTCTATTGGAATTATGGTACATAAGTGGATATGATGACCTAAAAATCTAATTTTGGTCTAGAAGAGTGATATTTTAGTAGGAGATTCTACTAAAACATTTTGCATGAAGTTAAGACAGAAATAGTTTAAGCTTTTTAGAGCCACCTTTTGTAATACTTGATTTCTATAGTGGATTTGTGTTTCTCCTCTATATTTGCCGCAAGGGTTTCTGCATTTGCCATAATAATCCTCTGCAAAATCATTCGTGCTTGTTAAAAAGTGACCAACTCGTGGAGAATTGCTATCACATAGTGCTACCCTGCGCTTTTTGACACGAGATGGTACAAGAATGCCCCCACCTAGTAGACTTTGAGGATATTAATTGGATCACGTGGCCACACAAATCAAAGTGAAAACATTTTGTGTCCAACTTGATGAGGACGGAATTCATGACTTCGATTTTGTCTAAGGCTTGCGCGGATTAATAATTACAGATCATACAAAGACAAACCAAACAAGGTATCCAAAAACCGCAACTTTGTCGACACACCATAACATGCAATCAAAAAGTTTGATTGAAAGAGATATGGTTACTAATTAATTTTTTGCCTGTACACCTTCCCAAATAACGGGTCTTTTGCTAAGGGACCTTTTGGCTAAAAAAGAATTGTATTATGAAACTTATGTGGGAGTCAAAGTGTTCATAGCGGCAATTGATTTTTAGATGATAGTACTCTTTAAGAGCCTCGTAATCTTCTGCTTTACTTGTAACTTTCACGGGATGTTAAGTAATATGCTTCAAAGATAATGGATTAATTAAGAAATTTATTAAAGTTTTGCCATGTTTGAAATTTTTGTCTAAATCTCTGGGAAAAAGCATCGGTAAGGTCAATGTCTGATTTGACTCCCCGTCACTGTGGATAGGGAAGAGCTAAGCAATGGGTAGGACCGTGAGTTTACATTGTACCTCCGTAATTAGCATGAAATCATTCGTAAGTGAAGATTTCTGTTTCATGCTTGATGATTTTAATAACCGAGTTTCAAATCGTGCTTGGGATGTGTTGATAATAAGCCAGATGTAACTAGGAAGAGCTCATGATTGAGTTGCACGTTGTAGCATTTCGTCTTTGAAGTTGAAGTAGCAAAAGAGGCGGAATAATTGGAGTTGTGCGGGTGGTTCTTTTACGTATAGGAGGGACTTGTTATTCTTAGTAATTTTTTTTTTTTTTAATGAATACCAGTGTTTTGGGATTGTAAAGCTCTCTGTTTCCACAATCAAGCAAATCTATAATCTATGTTTATATTTGCTTTTTACTACATTTTATTTTCCTAGAATTTCACCATTTCAATGCAATTTACATTTTTCTAGCAAATTTTTTTGTTTTAATCTTTCTCCACACTTAGCTCCACGTTAATGCGCAACCCCTTTGTGGCCTTTAGAAGCGAGGTATGTAACCGTGCAGCGATCTCGGTTGCTCTTGGTGCTTTTTTTTTTTTTTGGCTTTAATAAATATTGATCAAAATTTTCGATATCTTTTGTTAAAATAAATTGTCCCCTTTAATTTTCTCTCAAATGTCCATTAATATTGCAAGATAAATTTACAAATCTCATGATAAATATCATTAATTTTGTACCTGATTTTGAACGTTTGCTAAGAAACTTTATTAATTGAAAAATAAAAATTAGGAGATGTGCGTGCGCCCAGTCACATCCTGTGTCCCATGATGGACCCAACAAGTATAGACTTGGTGCTACTTATCGAGATAATTGAGGTTATTGATGATTTGCTACTATCCGAATGAGTTTCCCTAGAGCTCAGCTATGCTTACTATATTCTCTTGCTCATGGATAAGTAAGAAGGTTATTTTCTTTCAAGTTTTTAACTGTAATAAGATACTCAGCGATCTTTATTTAGAATATAGAGGATGATGCCTTGATCTAGGAAAGGATGACAAAATGTATTAAACAAAATAATGAAGCCGAAAGTTGAATTATAATTTCTAACATCTGATCTATCATTAATTATTAAATGAGGTTGAGAGGTAAATGGAGCCACTATAAGTTGGGCTGAATTTGGTTAGATAATATAGTCATGTGCAATTTCACGTGTTAAGCATAATAAAATACAAGTATTAAGTTAAGATAACATGGGCCACTCATATTTTTATTTGCATGTAGATGATCCATAATTTGTATTCCACAGACGAAAGGCATGTTTTGATAAAGTTTCCTATAATCAAGGATGTACGGAAATACAGCTATTCACATAAAGTATGGTAAATTTCATTTTCACTCTTTTGTTATCAAATTGAAGGAGTTCGGTTAGTGCGTGTTTGCATAGGACTCTATCTCTCCTTCCACATGTTTGAAATGTATATTCTTGTCGGATCCTCTCAATTAGTAGAAGGACGAGGTAGGTTCAAAGTAACGATGTCCAATTCCCCATTGTTATAACACCATATATACTCGCACTTTTTTTAGAATGATGTTTTAATAAAGGGATAAGTACACTAGAAGTCCTAAAGTTTGTTATGAAATTGTAATTAAATTCTAAAATTTTCAAAAAATGCAATTAAGTCCTAAAATTTGTTACAATGTGCAATCAAGTTCTAAAACTTGTCATAAAAGTACAATTGAGACCTAAAATTTTTCAAAGAGTGCTATCAATGAAAGGACTTAATTTGACTAACTTGACAAGTTTAAAAACTTGATTATACTTTTTAAAAGTTTTATGACGCGATTACACTTTCATGACAAATTAGAGGATTTAATTGCACTTTTTTATGACTAAATTACACTTTGTTAATAAGTTTTAGAATTTTCAATGTACTTATCCCTTTAATAAATTACGAGTGAGGTCATCCATTAAAGAAAATCAATGAATATACGAAGCAAAGGCGAGGGCTCCTAATTAAAGATTTTCATATACCCACCTTTCAAGAAAGAATGGATGACTTTTAGTCAATTATTTCAGGCCTAATTATAGGCAATGTTTTGAAAATGATACCGAAGATTGAACCGGAGTATGGGCTGATATGCGATTCCTCTAGTTCACCGATCCAACCATTTGTACCAATCTGTTTGAATATAATGAATGAAGTAAGAAAAATAAGCAATATTTGCAATGATGATTTCGAAAATGTTATGAGAGAAATCATGTAATATTTTCATGCTTTATAGTATTTTAGGAGTTCTACAATGAGTAAAAATCAATTTTTTCCTATCACATGCTAATTTTCTGAGATCACCCTAATATTTTCAAGTCACCAACTAGGCTACCGACAAGAAGATATAAGACATGATGTCATGCAATGGAAAGAGATGACACTTCGTTTTATTTTTCAATTTTTTTCCATTGACCGGGCTATTGTGACTTCGACATAGCCGGATGCTAACAATGAGTGCTGGACCAGTGGCCATGGTGGGTTGGGAAGTCATTTGAAATTCACACATAGCTGGTGTTGCTGGGGTCGATTACAAGGACGTGAGCGAGAGCTTACGGTTGTCATCAGTTCGGCCGTAATCAGGGTTGAGAGATCCGTCGAGATAAGGCTTGCAAACGATCTCAATGGTAATCACCAGCACTGCTCATGTGATTGCTATGAGCGGGTTTTTGATTATTGCAATTCCTTTTCATTTATGAATTTTCTTTTGCTGAGGTATAAGAGAGGTAGTGAGGCTAAGCAAAACAACCTATCCCAAGCAAAAAAACATGTGAATATTGAGAAAGATGAGCTCTAAAGCTACGTTTGGTCGTCTAGATTTTTAATTAAGATAATACTAGATAGGATAAGATATGAAATCTAGGGGATTTTTCTATATCATATCTACTGTTTGATGATTGCAATAATAAAATTGGATATATTCACATTATATTATATATTTTGTTTGATTTATAAACGGATATAGTAAAAATCTCTCGTAACACTCTTGTCTTCCTTATTTTTATTTTTTTATTTTATTTTCTCCTCTTTTTAATTAATTCCTTTTTTATTTCTTTCTTCCCCTTCCATCATTCTCTAATAAAATTTTATTAAATAAAAATTGTACTAATATACCTAAAATACTAAAACACCTAAAATATGTAATAAATATATATTTATATATTGAATGTATATTATAAGATAGAATTAAATTTGAATATATAAATAAAAATAAGATTAAATTGAAAAACTAAAATTTTATTTTTTGTTATTTTGAATTTCTTATATTATAATTCAATTATTATTTATATTGAAATATAATTTTAATTTGTTAATTTTAAAAAAATTTGAAAAAAAAAAAAACTTTCTTATTATATCCAATCCTATCCACCTTTATCCTACCTCCCCCATGGGATGATTTTATCCAATGTATATTCCATTTATATCAGACCTTATCCTATCTTGAGCATGCGCCAAACGCAAGATAAGATAAATTTTATCTTGATTACCAAACGCAGGCTAAGTGTATTGTCGACATTATCTAGCACGTTATTATCAACACTTAGGTCTTTGGCCAAAAAAGATTGGTAGCATGTTAGATTTAAGATGTTCATTGTGGAAATTTACATGAACTTATCTAACACGTTTTAATCAACACTTAGGTCTTTGGCCAAAACATATCAGTAGTATGTTAGATTCAAGACATTCATCATGCAAATTTACATGATGCTACTATTTAGGACGTACGTAATCATCTCCCTTATTGGGAACTTTTGCAAGATGCATGTCGAAAATGATCAAAGGGCTAGTTAGAATGAAGAGAATTAAATTATTTAAGAATGACAAGCACCTTTTCATAGCCTAGATGAGAAGATGGTAAAGTAAAATTTTCCCTGTTTCTTTCTCTGTGAAGTTTCCCCAAGTCTGCTATGGACTTACTGAAGATTACTGGAATAAACGAGAAACAAATAAACATACAAAAACGCCCATGTGCTACAAAATGCATGAGAAAAGTTATTTACCCTCCAAGTGCATGGTTCCCACTAGTATTTAAGTCGAAGCACTCAATGACTAATGGATTCTCCGGCAACAAGTTTTACAGTATGTCAATTCACTAGTGCCTCCAGGAACATATTAGACAATTTGATGACAGCTTCAAGGGAACAGAAGAGAAACCCCAGACTCAACTACTCTGGATATTCTCAGGAAGGGATCTTAAGAAAAGGTAACACCGGATTACTTATATAAAGCAATGAAAAGATATGGCAAGGAACTGATGAGAAATTTTGGACAGCTTACACTTTTAGAAAACAGATCTTTGTTTTTGAAACTGGGTACAGTGAAATATTATTTCAATAGCAATCCTGGAAGAAACAGATTCCTCAACATGGATAGTCAGTGAGTAACCAGGTTTCTCAAGCCTACTTGTACATTTCTATTAAGAAGCAGTAGGGTCAAACTCTGACTTGTCTTTGTGACTATCTGCAAAAAACAGAAAGGAAAAGATGCTTTCGACACGATCTTGATGGATTACGCTTGTACTTCACTGAACCCAAGTGCATGGAAAATGACACGTTCGTAATGTGATCCAGGAGTAAATAACATTTTACTGTGCAATCTTGTATTGATTATGTCATGGAAATGAATATGGTGCTTTAAGTTTGTGAACTATTTGATGTATTTTATGGACTCATTTGAAACAATTGAGTAGTCAGATTACTAGGAACTCTTATGATTGTGGACTCAAATCATATTTTTTCACAGCTAGTAGAGAATATTACTTCCTAATCCAATAAAAAACAATTGAATAGTCCATATTGGCGCATATGGAAAGAGCTATGATGATGAAGCGCCAAAGAAGTTATGAGTACAACTAAAACTACAACAAGACGAAAAGAGCAGAATTCAAACATTATATGATAATAGCAATTAGCAAGTGAACCTTTCTTCTTCATACCAGCCCTTCGATGAACAAATGAAATTGCAGTAGGCTAAGTAGCTGAGTGATAGTTTGACCATATGCTTTTGCAGTGGAAGCATCTAAAGTAGGTGATTGGCAAAGCAATTAGATCACCTTCAATCACCTAGCTCATTTTCCTGACATGTCACCACTATTTTTACAGGAGATACTGGACTCTACCCGTGAGCATATTGAATTTTGGACATCTCTCTTCATGATATGTCGCTCAACATCCAGGGGAGAGTATCAAGTAAAATGCGAATACTATTGTGATCTGTGAATCTTGGAAAGCTGGGGTGAGTGGTTTATGAAAGAAATCTATAGAAAACTGGATCCTAGGCCTTTTTCTCTCTCTTTGATGGTTCAACGATATTCTAGCTTGGACTCATTGCAATTCAGAGAGACTCTCACATCAGCATGGGTGATGCTGCTATTGTGGTAAAAACACGGATTTAAGGGCATCAAATTTGTACAAAATGTTTTTCTTAATTTCCACCAAGTTAAATCAGCAAGAATTAACATTCAAAAAGCAACAGATCAGATCAATTCACTTTTTAGTCAGGTCTACCCTTCGTGTCCAAGATGGTCAAACTTAGAAACAGAAGAAAAAGAATGACTAACAACACTTTATATTTAGTGTCATATTTTCCACAAGAATACAATGACCAAATCCTGTGATATTGCATTAATTGATTTTTTATCATCAAGTCATGAAGGCAGGCAAAGTAATACCTATGTATCTCTATATCATGAACTCAAGTAAAACAATTGAATAAGAGACAACTAAACTAACATAAGTTATGATAATTGAGTACGATATTACCTGCCAATCCATGCTATGATAGTACTTCGGACTCTCAAGAGCTGTGAACTTAACCTTGCAATAAGTGTTTGCTAAAAGAAGACTGGATGAAACTAATCATCGTGGCATGGACATCTAAGGTTTCAAAAGCAGAGTCGACATAGACACCATGTAAAATGAGAGAAAGACGTACAAAGCTATGATAGCCATCACTATGCTTATTCAAGAATCCGGAAGGTAAATGTTTTAACAAAGCCAAAACAGTCAAATTCTACCCTTGTCAAACAAACAGTCACTATTATCTATATTTAACCAGCAAATGAACCAACACTACATCTTGCGTATCTCAAAACAATGTCAAAGATGTCTGTATATTCCAATAACGAGCTGTGCACGTAAGCAAGATCATGCTCAAGGAGGGAAAATCACTCAAGATAAACTTTATATCGATGCCAATGTCAATCAGAGACTGAACTACCGTTTTGATTTTTCCTTCAAACTTGTCCCTTGCTATTGCAGTATGGGAAGCAGTGCACTCATCAGCTTCTCTCCCCAAGTCTACCAAAGCCTGGCCTGTGGCCAAACATGCTGGTTTGTCCGATTGAGACTTGAGCACAGCTCTAATGTCCTATTAGTACCAGCAACAGTGACCTCCTTGCACGTGACCCTATAAGTGAGCAAGTGAAGCTGAGATGAAGCGCTAGGAGATGAAAACATCTAGTGTGAACGGGTCCATGGAGGCTCTGGTGCGCTGCTTGAAGGACATGTGCTTAATTGGATTCTTGGATTTCTTCCCCTTCTGGTCAGTGTATGGCCACTGTTGTCATTATCCAAATGGGCCAACTCCAAAGAAACTCTTGATGCTAAATGAGGCTTCCTAAAAGCCAACACTCATACAAAATCATACAAAATCTCTATACAATTCAATGGAAGATTGAGTACCCCCACATTCAATTGATTTTTTGCTCAACCATTCTGCTACATTTGTACCATTATCAAGGAAATGAGTGGACATCCCAAACTAGAAAAGGAATGAGATATTCAATGAAGCACCTGCCCACTGTGAACACCGCTTGTCAGCACAAGGATGCCATATCGAGAGGCAACAACACCTTGTGCTGGAACATTATTAGTGCACAGGATGCAGAACACTTGCTTCAACATTTTACTACAAACACAGTTTCTAGCAAATAAAAGTAGCACTTTGATCGTAGAGTAGCGAGCATGACACCTAAACAAGACGAACAATGTCAGTAAGACAGTGTCTAAATACTGACATTCCTTAAGGGTAACTGAATAAGTGGGCCAGCACACAACCCCATATAACAAAACCCCAGTCTTTGCAGCTACATTGACAGAGGTTATGCTAAGCAATTCATCAAACAGCTACAATGCATTGGTGGATAAGTGCCCAAAAGACCCGACAACTCCAATTATGTTACGATCCCGTTAAAAACAATCAAACATTTTTAAAGAAAGAGCGACTTCATATAGCTAATATAGAACTCGAAGAATAACGCCAGTTTCTTCCTTTTGACACTGGGTTCGGGGAGACATGATTAGGCACCTAGATTTACCTGACTCAGTGAATTCAGCGTGGATTGTTTCATGTCGATAAGAATTGGATTGTGGTATTAAGATCCCCCTCCCAACGTCCTTCATAATCCTCGTCGGAGAGGCATACTTTATGTAATCTTGGTGTACTCAAGGCACCATTGCAGAATATATTCATCTTTGGGCACTGCTTCACAATAATACGCCACAATGATGGGAACATGAAGGTGCAATTCACGGAGGAGAAGCTCTCAAGGCTCGGTAAACCATCAAGTATCAACTGCCACAGCTTGGGGAAAGAGATCTCCTCTACTCCATTTCCATCATCTGTTACCACGTCTTCCATCGCACTGCAATTTCTTAGTATTAGCCAAGTAAGGTGCACCAAACTTGTCACTGCTGAGCAAGTCCCCATATGAACTAAACTAGGGCAATCCTTTACTTCTAATCCCATCAATCTCTGGAATGTAGTCGGGGATGGAAGTACGATTGATAAACTTGAGCACTCCGAAATGAGCAGAGTTTTAATCTGTTTAAGGATTTCAGCCATCAAGGAGCCATCTTTCCAGACTCGCTGGAGTTTACACAGCTTATTCAGCTCAAGTCGCCGCAGATTTTTGAGTGCCTTGAGAGGTGTTTCCATGTCAGTTGACTCTCCGTAGGAAGTTGCTCCCCCGTGTCCACACACATCTTCTAGAAATATTTCCTCCAAGGAACTACAGGACAGAGAAAGCACTTCTAGATCGGGGAATCCGTGGAGGAGGAAGTCGGAGGGGAAAGCGACATTCTCATCATGGTAGCATGCCAAGTCCAGCTCTATGAGATCGCGAAAGACGTAATGGTGCTGCTGCGTCATCATTATAACATCCTCGCTCATCAATGTCAATCCCTTCAAGTTTGGTATGACCTGTGGGAATTTCTTTTAATTAGGCTACCGGAAGTAAATACGGGGCATAGCCACAGCGCAATAACTAAAGTATCCTTTTATTTTAGGGAAAAGAGGAAAAAGAACCCAAGAGCCAATAGAAGGGATGTTTGTTTGTTAAGGGTTTGCCCAATTCAATCAAAATAAGTTTGCTAATTTAAATAAAGACAATTATTTGTCAATCATGCTCCAGCTATTTCAATAGTCAACTAATTTAATCCAAAAGTTGAAACACATGAATTTCAACAAGTTCGTAGCAAAAAAGTTTTAAAAAAACTTTTTTATTTTACCAAATCATGTCACATTTATAGTAAGTAGATGTGTTTCAATAGTAAGAAATTGTATTAATATGTTGCACTCTATTTTGTAAGCTGTTGTTCTCATATCTATTTAATTATAGATCATGAGTAGCCCGTGGCTTAACGTTTTATTTATTGATTTATTTAAATTTTTTTCCCCCTCTAAGAAGAATGCATTAGAACTAAACAATTTATTGGCAATAAAACATTTCTTGAGCTAAGAAACAAACCAAAAATACGCGACCCCAAATGCAAGGACGGTTTGAGCGTTCCGTGACTTTTTTGAAATGGAACTTAATTATGGGTTGGTATATCACTATTATAACACTCAAATTAAGGTTGATTAATTCAATTAAACGTTATTAACTTCAAAAGTGTTGGCAAGCCATCGGAATAAATGTCGGTAGATTATTAAAGTAGTTGGTGATCATGAAAGTATAAAGACATATAAGTACTTTTCAAGATCTATAATATAAAAGGTTTCTCAGTGACTAAAATCCATAGGTATCTTGATTTGAAATATGTTGGTACATCAATCAAATTAACGTTTGTAATTTAAACTTAAAGTAAGTTATTCAAAAGTCATTGTTTTGTCACAAGAATATTATTGGTTGATTATTAAAGTAATTTGTAATTTTGGAAAGTTGATAATTTTCAAAATTTAATAAGATAAAAAGTTGGCAAGTAATTTAAATCAGTTTTTATATTATAGATGTCGGTACACCAATCAAATTAAGTTTGGTAAATTCAAATAAAGTTAGTAATTTCAAATACATTGGTGATCCACAAGAATAATGTTGCTAGATTATTAAAGTAGTTGGTAATTTACAAAGTAGAAAAAAGTTTGTGCTATTCAAGGCCTATTAATAAATTACTAACACGTGACTAGATAAGCAAGTTATTTGCGGCACTTGACAATTACCAATCATGTTCACAATGTTTAAGCATGGAACTTTGCTCAATAGCTCTAGCAATATGCCACATGAACATAATACTATATATTTTTGTTTTAAATTTTAGGGGATGATGTCGATCAAATTAAATTAAGTAGGTATAACCGAGCCATAAGGCACAAGTGGCTATTAGAAGCATGATTATCTATGCAAGTTAATTCAATAATTTTTTTTTTCAAAGTAAAAGCTGGGATGATTTTGAAGAATATGAGCCAGAAATAATTAACTACAAACGATCTTTAAATTTCTAAGAAATTCATAGGTGTGGCTCAGTAAATATTTGTAAGCATGAAATGTTTGACAATTCCAATTTCCAATAGAAAATAACAGAACGAAGGCAATTGTAGAGAGCTAGAATTGAGACTGTACCTTTTCAAAATAAAAGAGTGCAGGTTGATTCTCACTGGTACTTGTACCTCGACAGCTTTGGTATTCACAAGCAAATGCAAATGACCTCATCTT